>CAWUFW010010214.1:0-716622 GCA_963921515.1 Calotriton arnoldi
ACTGATCTGGGTTTAATCCATCATCATTCTTTAGCTCACTCCACCACCCCAGTTCAGACATGGCCATATGCAAATCAGTCTGACCCTGTGCCTCATGGGAACAGTCCAGCCCGAACTGCCAAGCCATGTCTTCCCTGGACCGGAAACAAGCATCCTGGGACCGGTTTCTGGCTATTCAGCCATCATCAGCCAGGCTAGCTTGAATCCAGTGGCAAAGTGAGCAAGGGACCCACGTCTGGGCATACCCTGCCAACTTAGGGCGAACAAAGCGATACCAAAGGGGATGATGGACGGAGCGCTTGGAGCAAATCAAACACTCACCCCCAGTCAACTGATCTGGGTTTAATCCATCATCATTCTTTAGCTCACTCCACCACCCCAGTTCAGACATGGCCATATGCAAATCAGTCTGACCCTGTGCCTCATGGGAACAGTCCAGCCCGAACTGCCAAGCCATGTCTTCCCTGGACCGGAAACAAGCATCCTGGGACCGGTTTCTGGCTATTCAGCCGTCATCAGCCAGGCTAGCTTGAATCCAGTGGCAAAGTGAGCAAGGGACCCACGTCTGGGCATACCCTGCCAACTTAGGGCGAACAAAGCGATACCAAAGGGGATGATGGACGGAGCGCTTGAGCAAATCAAACACTCACCCCCAGTCAACTGATCTGGGTTTAATCCATCATCATTCTTTAGCTCACTCCACCACCCCAGTTCAGACATGGCCATATGCAAATCAGTCTGACCCTGTGCCTCATGGGAACAGTCCAGCCGAACTGCCAAGCCATGTCTTCCTGGACCGGAAACAAGCATCCTGGGACCGGTTTCTGGCTATTCAGCCGTCATCAGCCAGGCTAGCTTGAATCCAGTGGCAAAGTGAGCAAGGGACCCACGTCTGGGCATACCCTGCCAACTTAGGGCGAACAAAGCGATACCAAAGGGGATGATGGACGGAGCGCTTGAGCAAATCAAACACTCACCCCCAGTCAACTGATCTGGGTTTAATCCATCATCATTCTTTAGCTCACTCCACCACCCCAGTTCAGACATGGCCATATGCAAATCAGTCTGACCCTGTGCCTCATGGGAACAGTCCAGCCCGAACTGCCAAGCCATGTCTTCCCTGGACCGGAAACAAGCATCCTGGGACCGGTTTCTGGCTATTCAGCCGTCATCAGCCAGGCTAGCTTGAATCCAGTGGCAAAGTGAGCAAGGGACCCACGTCTGGGCATACCCTGCCAACTTAGGGCGAACAAAGCGATACCAAAGGGATGATGGACGGAGCGCTTGAGCAAATCAAACACTCACCCCCAGTCAACTGATCTGGGTTTAATCCATCATCATTCTTTAGCTCACTCCACCACCCCAGTTCAGACATGGCCATATGCAAATCAGTCTGACCCTGTGCCTCATGGGAACAGTCCAGCCCGAACTGCCAAGCCATGTCTTCCCTGGACCGGAAACAAGCATCCTGGGACCGGTTTCTGGCTATTCAGCCGTCATCAGCCAGGCTAGCTTGAATCCAGTGGCAAAGTGAGCAAGGGACCCACGTCTGGGCATACCCTGCCAACTTAGGGCGAACAAAGCGATACCAAAGGGGATGATGGACGGAGCGCTTGAGCAAATCAAACACTCACCCCCAGTCAACTGATCTGGGTTTAATCCATCATCATTCTTTAGCTCACTCCACCACCCCAGTTCAGACATGGCCATATGCAAATCAGTCTGACCCTGTGCCTCATGGGAACAGTCCAGCCCGAACTGCCAAGCCATGTCTTCCCTGGACCGGAAACAAGCATCCTGGGACCGGTTTCTGGCTATTCAGCCGTCATCAGCCAGGCTAGCTTGAATCCAGTGGCAAAGTGAGCAAGGGACCCACGTCTGGGCATACCCTGCCAACTTAGGGCGAACAAAGCGATACCAAAGGGGATGATGGACGGAGCGCTTGAGCAAATCAAACACTCACCCCCAGTCAACTGATCTGGGTTTAATCCATCATCATTCTTTAGCTCACTCCACCACCCCAGTTCAGACATGGCCATATGCAAATCAGTCTGACCCTGTGCCTCATGGGAACAGTCCAGCCCGAACTGCCAAGCCATGTCTTCCCTGGACCGGAAACAAGCATCCTGGGACCGGTTTCTGGCTATTCAGCCGTCATCAGCCAGGCTAGCTTGAATCCAGTGGCAAAGTGAGCAAGGGACCCACGTCTGGGCATACCCTGCCAACTTAGGGCGAACAAAGCGATACCAAAGGGGATGATGGACGGAGCGCTTGAGCAAATCAAACACTCACCCCCAGTCAACTGATCTGGGTTTAATCCATCATCATTCTTTAGCTCACTCCACCACCCCAGTTCAGACATGGCCATATGCAAATCAGTCTGACCCTGTGCCTCATGGGAACAGTCCAGCCCGAACTGCCAAGCCATGTCTTCCCTGGACCGGAAACAAGCATCCTGGGACCGGTTTCTGGCTATTCAGCCGTCATCAGCCAGGCTAGCTTGAATCCAGTGGCAAAGTGAGCAAGGGACCCACGTCTGGGCATACCCTGCCAACTTAGGGCGAACAAAGCGATACCAAAGGGGATGATGGACGGAGCGCTTGAGCAAATCAAACACTCACCCCCAGTCAACTGATCTGGGTTTAATCCATCATCATTCTTTAGCTCACTCCACCACCCCAGTTCAGACATGGCCATATGCAAATCAGTCTGACCCTGTGCCTCATGGGAACAGTCCAGCCCGAACTGCCAAGCCATGTCTTCCCTGGACCGGAAACAAGCATCCTGGGACCGGTTTCTGGCTATTCAGCCGTCATCAGCCAGGCTAGCTTGAATCCAGTGGCAAAGTGAGCAAGGGACCCACGTCTGGGCATACCCTGCCAACTTAGGGCGAACAAAGCGATACCAAAGGGGATGATGGACGGAGCGCTTGAGCAAATCAAACACTCACCCCCAGTCAACTGATCTGGGTTTAATCCATCATCATTCTTTAGCTCACTCCACCACCCCAGTTCAGACATGGCCATATGCAAATCAGTCTGACCCTGTGCCTCATGGGAACAGTCCAGCCCGAACTGCCAAGCCATGTCTTCCCTGGACCGGAAACAAGCATCCTGGGACCGGTTTCTGGCTATTCAGCCGTCATCAGCCAGGCTAGCTTGAATCCAGTGGCAAAGTGAGCAAGGGACCCACGTCTGGGCATACCCTGCCAACTTAGGGCGAACAAAGCGATACCAAAGGGGATGATGGACGGAGCGCTTGAGCAAATCAAACACTCACCCCCAGTCAACTGATCTGGGTTTAATCCATCATCATTCTTTAGCTCACTCCACCACCCCAGTTCAGACATGGCCATATGCAAATCAGTCTGACCCTGTGCCTCATGGGAACAGTCCAGCCCGAACTGCCAAGCCATGTCTTCCCTGGACCGGAAACAAGCATCCTGGGACCGGTTTCTGGCTATTCAGCCGTCATCAGCCAGGCTAGCTTGAATCCAGTGGCAAAGTGAGCAAGGGACCCACGTCTGGGCATACCCTGCCAACTTAGGGCGAACAAAGCGATACCAAAGGGGATGATGGACGGAGCGCTTGAGCAAATCAAACACTCACCCCCAGTCAACTGATCTGGGTTTAATCCATCATCATTCTTTAGCTCACTCCACCACCCCAGTTCAGACATGGCCATATGCAAATCAGTCTGACCCTGTGCCTCATGGGAACAGTCCAGCCCGAACTGCCAAGCCATGTCTTCCCTGGACCGGAAACAAGCATCCTGGGACCGGTTTCTGGCTATTCAGCCATCATCAGCCAGGCTAGCTTGAATCCAGTGGCAAAGTGAGCAAGGGACCCACGTCTGGGCATACCCTGCCAACTTAGGGCGAACAAAGCGATACCAAAGGGGATGATGGACGGAGCGCTTGAGCAAATCAAACACTCACCCCCAGTCAACTGATCTGGGTTTAATCCATCATCATTCTTTAGCTCACTCCACCACCCCAGTTCAGACATGGCCATATGCAAATCAGTCTGACCCTGTGCCTCATGGGAACAGTCCAGCCCGAACTGCCAAGCCATGTCTTCCCTGGACCGGAAACAAGCATCCTGGGACCGGTTTCTGGCTATTCAGCCGTCATCAGCCAGGCTAGCTTGAATCCAGTGGCAAAGTGAGCAAGGGACCCACGTCTGGGCATACCCTGCCAACTTAGGGCGAACAAAGCGATACCAAAGGGGATGATGGACGGAGCGCTTGAGCAAATCAAACACTCACCCCCAGTCAACTGATCTGGGTTTAATCCATCATCATTCTTTAGCTCACTCCACCACCCCAGTTCAGACATGGCCATATGCAAATCAGTCTGACCCTGTGCCTCATGGGAACAGTCCAGCCCGAACTGCCAAGCCATGTCTTCCCTGGACCGGAAACAAGCATCCTGGGACCGGTTTCTGGCTATTCAGCCGTCATCAGCCAGGCTAGCTTGAATCCAGTGGCAAAGTGAGCAAGGGACCCACGTCTGGGCATACCCTGCCAACTTAGGGTGAACAAAGCGATACCAAAGGGGATGATGGACGGAGCGCTTGAGCAAATCAAACACTCACCCCCAGTCAACTGATCTGGGTTTAATCCATCATCATTCTTTAGCTCACTCCACCACCCCAGTTCAGACATGGCCATATGCAAATCAGTCTGACCCTGTGCCTCATGGGAACAGTCCAGCCCGAACTGCCAAGCCATGTCTTCCCTGGACCGGAAACAAGCATCCTGGGACCGGTTTCTGGCTATTCAGCCGTCATCAGCCAGGCTAGCTTGAATCCAGTGGCAAAGTGAGCAAGGGACCCACGTCTGGGCATACCCTGCCAACTTAGGGCGAACAAAGCGATACCAAAGGGGATGATGGACGGAGCGCTTGAGCAAATCAAACACTCACCCCCAGTCAACTGATCTGGGTTTAATCCATCATCATTCTTTAGCTCACTCCACCACCCCAGTTCAGACATGGCCATATGCAAATCAGTCTGACCCTGTGCCTCATGGGAACAGTCCAGCCCGAACTGCCAAGCCATGTCTTCCCTGGACCGGAAACAAGCATCCTGGGACCGGTTTCTGGCTATTCAGCCGTCATCAGCCAGGCTAGCTTGAATCCAGTGGCAAAGTGAGCAAGGGACCCACGTCTGGGCATACCCTGCCAACTTAGGGCGAACAAAGCGATACCAAAGGGGATGATGGACGGAGCGCTTGAGCAAATCAAACACTCACCCCCAGTCAACTGATCTGGGTTTAATCCATCATCATTCTTTAGCTCACTCCACCACCCCAGTTCAGACATGGCCATATGCAAATCAGTCTGACCCTGTGCCTCATGGGAACAGTCCAGCCCGAACTGCCAAGCCATGTCTTCCCTGGACCGGAAACAAGCATCCTGGGACCGGTTTCTGGCTATTCAGCCGTCATCAGCCAGGCTAGCTTGAATCCAGTGGCAAAGTGAGCAAGGGACCCACGTCTGGGCATACCCTGCCAACTTAGGGCGAACAAAGCGATACCAAAGGGGATGATGGACGGAGCGCTTGAGCAAATCAAACACTCACCCCCAGTCAACTGATCTGGGTTTAATCCATCATCATTCTTTAGCTCACTCCACCACCCCAGTTCAGACATGGCCATATGCAAATCAGTCTGACCCTGTGCCTCATGGGAACAGTCCAGCCCGAACTGCCAAGCCATGTCTTCCCTGGACCGGAAACAAGCATCCTGGGACCGGTTTCTGGCTATTCAGCCATCATCAGCCAGGCTAGCTTGAATCCAGTGGCAAAGTGAGCAAGGGACCCACGTCTGGGCATACCCTGCCAACTTAGGGCGAACAAAGCGATACCAAAGGGGATGATGGACGGAGCGCTTGAGCAAATCAAACACTCACCCCCAGTCAACTGATCTGGGTTTAATCCATCATCATTCTTTAGCTCACTCCACCACCCCAGTTCAGACATGGCCATATGCAAATCAGTCTGACCCTGTGCCTCATGGGAACAGTCCAGCCCGAACTGCCAAGCCATGTCTTCCCTGGACCGGAAACAAGCATCCTGGGACCGGTTTCTGGCTATTCAGCCGTCATCAGCCAGGCTAGCTTGAATCCAGTGGCAAAGTGAGCAAGGGACCCACGTCTGGGCATACCCTGCCAACTTAGGGCGAACAAAGCGATACCAAAGGGGATGATGGACGGAGCGCTTGAGCAAATCAAACACTCACCCCCAGTCAACTGATCTGGGTTTAATCCATCATCATTCTTTAGCTCACTCCACCACCCCAGTTCAGACATGGCCATATGCAAATCAGTCTGACCCTGTGCCTCATGGGAACAGTCCAGCCCGAACTGCCAAGCCATGTCTTCCCTGGACCGGAAACAAGCATCCTGGGACCGGTTTCTGGCTATTCAGCCGTCATCAGCCAGGCTAGCTTGAATCCAGTGGCAAAGTGAGCAAGGGACCCACGTCTGGGCATACCCTGCCAACTTAGGGCGAACAAAGCGATACCAAAGGGGATGATGGACGGAGCGCTTGAGCAAATCAAACACTCACCCCCAGTCAACTGATCTGGGTTTAATCCATCATCATTCTTTAGCTCACTCCACCACCCCAGTTCAGACATGGCCATATGCAAATCAGTCTGACCCTGTGCCTCATGGGAACAGTCCAGCCCGAACTGCCAAGCCATGTCTTCCCTGGACCGGAAACAAGCATCCTGGGACCGGTTTCTGGCTATTCAGCCGTCATCAGCCAGGCTAGCTTGAATCCAGTGGCAAAGTGAGCAAGGGACCCACGTCTGGGCATACCCTGCCAACTTAGGGCGAACAAAGCGATACCAAAGGGGATGATGGACGGAGCGCTTGAGCAAATCAAACACTCACCCCCAGTCAACTGATCTGGGTTTAATCCATCATCATTCTTTAGCTCACTCCACCACCCCAGTTCAGACATGGCCATATGCAAATCAGTCTGACCCTGTGCCTCATGGGAACAGTCCAGCCCGAACTGCCAAGCCATGTCTTCCCTGGACCGGAAACAAGCATCCTGGGACCGGTTTCTGGCTATTCAGCCGTCATCAGCCAGGCTAGCTTGAATCCAGTGGCAAAGTGAGCAAGGGACCCACGTCTGGGCATACCCTGCCAACTTAGGGCGAACAAAGCGATACCAAAGGGGATGATGGACGGAGCGCTTGAGCAAATCAAACACTCACCCCCAGTCAACTGATCTGGGTTTAATCCATCATCATTCTTTAGCTCACTCCACCACCCCAGTTCAGACATGGCCATATGCAAATCAGTCTGACCCTGTGCCTCATGGGAACAGTCCAGCCCGAACTGCCAAGCCATGTCTTCCCTGGACCGGAAACAAGCATCCTGGGACCGGTTTCTGGCTATTCAGCCGTCATCAGCCAGGCTAGCTTGAATCCAGTGGCAAAGTGAGCAAGGGACCCACGTCTGGGCATACCCTGCCAACTTAGGGCGAACAAAGCGATACCAAAGGGGATGATGGACGGAGCGCTTGAGCAAATCAAACACTCACCCCCAGTCAACTGATCTGGGTTTAATCCATCATCATTCTTTAGCTCACTCCACCACCCCAGTTCAGACATGGCCATATGCAAATCAGTCTGACCCTGTGCCTCATGGGAACAGTCCAGCCCGAACTGCCAAGCCATGTCTTCCCTGGACCGGAAACAAGCATCCTGGGACCGGTTTCTGGCTATTCAGCCGTCATCAGCCAGGCTAGCTTGAATCCAGTGGCAAAGTGAGCAAGGGACCCACGTCTGGGCATACCCTGCCAACTTAGGGCGAACAAAGCGATACCAAAGGGGATGATGGACGGAGCGCTTGAGCAAATCAAACACTCACCCCCAGTCAACTGATCTGGGTTTAATCCATCATCATTCTTTAGCTCACTCCACCACCCCAGTTCAGACATGGCCATATGCAAATCAGTCTGACCCTGTGCCTCATGGGAACAGTCCAGCCCGAACTGCCAAGCCATGTCTTCCCTGGACCGGAAACAAGCATCCTGGGACCGGTTTCTGGCTATTCAGCCGTCATCAGCCAGGCTAGCTTGAATCCAGTGGCAAAGTGAGCAAGGGACCCACGTCTGGGCATACCCTGCCAACTTAGGGCGAACAAAGCGATACCAAAGGGGATGATGGACGGAGCGCTTGAGCAAATCAAACACTCACCCCCAGTCAACTGATCTGGGTTTAATCCATCATCATTCTTTAGCTCACTCCACCACCCCAGTTCAGACATGGCCATATGCAAATCAGTCTGACCCTGTGCCTCATGGGAACAGTCCAGCCCGAACTGCCAAGCCATGTCTTCCCTGGACCGGAAACAAGCATCCTGGGACCGGTTTCTGGCTATTCAGCCGTCATCAGCCAGGCTAGCTTGAATCCAGTGGCAAAGTGAGCAAGGGACCCACGTCTGGGCATACCCTGCCAACTTAGGGCGAACAAAGCGATACCAAAGGGGATGATGGACGGAGCGCTTGAGCAAATCAAACACTCACCCCCAGTCAACTGATCTGGGTTTAATCCATCATCATTCTTTAGCTCACTCCACCACCCCAGTTCAGACATGGCCATATGCAAATCAGTCTGACCCTGTGCCTCATGGGAACAGTCCAGCCCGAACTGCCAAGCCATGTCTTCCCTGGACCGGAAACAAGCATCCTGGGACCGGTTTCTGGCTATTCAGCCGTCATCAGCCAGGCTAGCTTGAATCCAGTGGCAAAGTGAGCAAGGGACCCACGTCTGGGCATACCCTGCCAACTTAGGGCGAACAAAGCGATACCAAAGGGGATGATGGACGGAGCGCTTGAGCAAATCAAACACTCACCCCCAGTCAACTGATCTGGGTTTAATCCATCATCATTCTTTAGCTCACTCCACCACCCCAGTTCAGACATGGCCATATGCAAATCAGTCTGACCCTGTGCCTCATGGGAACAGTCCAGCCCGAACTGCCAAGCCATGTCTTCCCTGGACCGGAAACAAGCATCCTGGGACCGGTTTCTGGCTATTCAGCCGTCATCAGCCAGGCTAGCTTGAATCCAGTGGCAAAGTGAGCAAGGGACCCACGTCTGGGCATACCCTGCCAACTTAGGGCGAACAAAGCGATACCAAAGGGGATGATGGACGGAGCGCTTGAGCAAATCAAACACTCACCCCCAGTCAACTGATCTGGGTTTAATCCATCATCATTCTTTAGCTCACTCCACCACCCCAGTTCAGACATGGCCATATGCAAATCAGTCTGACCCTGTGCCTCATGGGAACAGTCCAGCCCGAACTGCCAAGCCATGTCTTCCCTGGACCGGAAACAAGCATCCTGGGACCGGTTTCTGGCTATTCAGCCATCATCAGCCAGGCTAGCTTGAATCCAGTGGCAAAGTGAGCAAGGGACCCACGTCTGGGCATACCCTGCCAACTTAGGGCGAACAAAGCGATACCAAAGGGGATGATGGACGGAGCGCTTGAGCAAATCAAACACTCACCCCCAGTCAACTGATCTGGGTTTAATCCATCATCATTCTTTAGCTCACTCCACCACCCCAGTTCAGACATGGCCATATGCAAATCAGTCTGACCCTGTGCCTCATGGGAACAGTCCAGCCCGAACTGCCAAGCCATGTCTTCCCTGGACCGGAAACAAGCATCCTGGGACCGGTTTCTGGCTATTCAGCCGTCATCAGCCAGGCTAGCTTGAATCCAGTGGCAAAGTGAGCAAGGGACCCACGTCTGGGCATACCCTGCCAACTTAGGGCGAACAAAGCGATACCAAAGGGGATGATGGACGGAGCGCTTGAGCAAATCAAACACTCACCCCCAGTCAACTGATCTGGGTTTAATCCATCATCATTCTTTAGCTCACTCCACCACCCCAGTTCAGACATGGCCATATGCAAATCAGTCTGACCCTGTGCCTCATGGGAACAGTCCAGCCCGAACTGCCAAGCCATGTCTTCCCTGGACCGGAAACAAGCATCCTGGGACCGGTTTCTGGCTATTCAGCCATCATCAGCCAGGCTAGCTTGAATCCAGTGGCAAAGTGAGCAAGGGACCCACGTCTGGGCATACCCTGCCAACTTAGGGCGAACAAAGCGATACCAAAGGGGATGATGGACGGAGCGCTTGAGCAAATCAAACACTCACCCCCAGTCAACTGATCTGGGTTTAATCCATCATCATTCTTTAGCTCACTCCACCACCCCAGTTCAGACATGGCCATATGCAAATCAGTCTGACCCTGTGCCTCATGGGAACAGTCCAGCCCGAACTGCCAAGCCATGTCTTCCCTGGACCGGAAACAAGCATCCTGGGACCGGTTTCTGGCTATTCAGCCGTCATCAGCCAGGCTAGCTTGAATCCAGTGGCAAAGTGAGCAAGGGACCCACGTCTGGGCATACCCTGCCAACTTAGGGCGAACAAAGCGATACCAAAGGGGATGATGGACGGAGCGCTTGAGCAAATCAAACACTCACCCCCAGTCAACTGATCTGGGTTTAATCCATCATCATTCTTTAGCTCACTCCACCACCCCAGTTCAGACATGGCCATATGCAAATCAGTCTGACCCTGTGCCTCATGGGAACAGTCCAGCCCGAACTGCCAAGCCATGTCTTCCCTGGACCGGAAACAAGCATCCTGGGACCGGTTTCTGGCTATTCAGCCGTCATCAGCCAGGCTAGCTTGAATCCAGTGGCAAAGTGAGCAAGGGACCCACGTCTGGGCATACCCTGCCAACTTAGGGCGAACAAAGCGATACCAAAGGGGATGATGGACGGAGCGCTTGAGCAAATCAAACACTCACCCCCAGTCAACTGATCTGGGTTTAATCCATCATCATTCTTTAGCTCACTCCACCACCCCAGTTCAGACATGGCCATATGCAAATCAGTCTGACCCTGTGCCTCATGGGAACAGTCCAGCCCGAACTGCCAAGCCATGTCTTCCCTGGACCGGAAACAAGCATCCTGGGACCGGTTTCTGGCTATTCAGCCGTCATCAGCCAGGCTAGCTTGAATCCAGTGGCAAAGTGAGCAAGGGACCCACGTCTGGGCATACCCTGCCAACTTAGGGCGAACAAAGCGATACCAAAGGGGATGATGGACGGAGCGCTTGAGCAAATCAAACACTCACCCCCAGTCAACTGATCTGGGTTTAATCCATCATCATTCTTTAGCTCACTCCACCACCCCAGTTCAGACATGGCCATATGCAAATCAGTCTGACCCTGTGCCTCATGGGAACAGTCCAGCCCGAACTGCCAAGCCATGTCTTCCCTGGACCGGAAACAAGCATCCTGGGACCGGTTTCTGGCTATTCAGCCGTCATCAGCCAGGCTAGCTTGAATCCAGTGGCAAAGTGAGCAAGGGACCCACGTCTGGGCATACCCTGCCAACTTAGGGCGAACAAAGCGATACCAAAGGGGATGATGGACGGAGCGCTTGAGCAAATCAAACACTCACCCCCAGTCAACTGATCTGGGTTTAATCCATCATCATTCTTTAGCTCACTCCACCACCCCAGTTCAGACATGGCCATATGCAAATCAGTCTGACCCTGTGCCTCATGGGAACAGTCCAGCCCGAACTGCCAAGCCATGTCTTCCCTGGACCGGAAACAAGCATCCTGGGACCGGTTTCTGGCTATTCAGCCGTCATCAGCCAGGCTAGCTTGAATCCAGTGGCAAAGTGAGCAAGGGACCCACGTCTGGGCATACCCTGCCAACTTAGGGCGAACAAAGCGATACCAAAGGGGATGATGGACGGAGCGCTTGAGCAAATCAAACACTCACCCCCAGTCAACTGATCTGGGTTTAATCCATCATCATTCTTTAGCTCACTCCACCACCCCAGTTCAGACATGGCCATATGCAAATCAGTCTGACCCTGTGCCTCATGGGAACAGTCCAGCCCGAACTGCCAAGCCATGTCTTCCCTGGACCGGAAACAAGCATCCTGGGACCGGTTTCTGGCTATTCAGCCGTCATCAGCCAGGCTAGCTTGAATCCAGTGGCAAAGTGAGCAAGGGACCCACGTCTGGGCATACCCTGCCAACTTAGGGCGAACAAAGCGATACCAAAGGGGATGATGGACGGAGCGCTTGAGCAAATCAAACACTCACCCCCAGTCAACTGATCTGGGTTTAATCCATCATCATTCTTTAGCTCACTCCACCACCCCAGTTCAGACATGGCCATATGCAAATCAGTCTGACCCTGTGCCTCATGGGAACAGTCCAGCCCGAACTGCCAAGCCATGTCTTCCCTGGACCGGAAACAAGCATCCTGGGACCGGTTTCTGGCTATTCAGCCATCATCAGCCAGGCTAGCTTGAATCCAGTGGCAAAGTGAGCAAGGGACCCACGTCTGGGCATACCCTGCCAACTTAGGGCGAACAAAGCGATACCAAAGGGGATGATGGACGGAGCGCTTGAGCAAATCAAACACTCACCCCCAGTCAACTGATCTGGGTTTAATCCATCATCATTCTTTAGCTCACTCCACCACCCCAGTTCAGACATGGCCATATGCAAATCAGTCTGACCCTGTGCCTCATGGGAACAGTCCAGCCCGAACTGCCAAGCCATGTCTTCCCTGGACCGGAAACAAGCATCCTGGGACCGGTTTCTGGCTATTCAGCCGTCATCAGCCAGGCTAGCTTGAATCCAGTGGCAAAGTGAGCAAGGGACCCACGTCTGGGCATACCCTGCCAACTTAGGGCGAACAAAGCGATACCAAAGGGGATGATGGACGGAGCGCTTGAGCAAATCAAACACTCACCCCCAGTCAACTGATCTGGGTTTAATCCATCATCATTCTTTAGCTCACTCCACCACCCCAGTTCAGACATGGCCATATGCAAATCAGTCTGACCCTGTGCCTCATGGGAACAGTCCAGCCCGAACTGCCAAGCCATGTCTTCCCTGGACCGGAAACAAGCATCCTGGGACCGGTTTCTGGCTATTCAGCCATCATCAGCCAGGCTAGCTTGAATCCAGTGGCAAAGTGAGCAAGGGACCCACGTCTGGGCATACCCTGCCAACTTAGGGCGAACAAAGCGATACCAAAGGGGATGATGGACGGAGCGCTTGAGCAAATCAAACACTCACCCCCAGTCAACTGATCTGGGTTTAATCCATCATCATTCTTTAGCTCACTCCACCACCCCAGTTCAGACATGGCCATATGCAAATCAGTCTGACCCTGTGCCTCATGGGAACAGTCCAGCCCGAACTGCCAAGCCATGTCTTCCCTGGACCGGAAACAAGCATCCTGGGACCGGTTTCTGGCTATTCAGCCGTCATCAGCCAGGCTAGCTTGAATCCAGTGGCAAAGTGAGCAAGGGACCCACGTCTGGGCATACCCTGCCAACTTAGGGCGAACAAAGCGATACCAAAGGGGATGATGGACGGAGCGCTTGAGCAAATCAAACACTCACCCCCAGTCAACTGATCTGGGTTTAATCCATCATCATTCTTTAGCTCACTCCACCACCCCAGTTCAGACATGGCCATATGCAAATCAGTCTGACCCTGTGCCTCATGGGAACAGTCCAGCCCGAACTGCCAAGCCATGTCTTCCCTGGACCGGAAACAAGCATCCTGGGACCGGTTTCTGGCTATTCAGCCATCATCAGCCAGGCTAGCTTGAATCCAGTGGCAAAGTGAGCAAGGGACCCACGTCTGGGCATACCCTGCCAACTTAGGGCGAACAAAGCGATACCAAAGGGGATGATGGACGGAGCGCTTGAGCAAATCAAACACTCACCCCCAGTCAACTGATCTGGGTTTAATCCATCATCATTCTTTAGCTCACTCCACCACCCCAGTTCAGACATGGCCATATGCAAATCAGTCTGACCCTGTGCCTCATGGGAACAGTCCAGCCCGAACTGCCAAGCCATGTCTTCCCTGGACCGGAAACAAGCATCCTGGGACCGGTTTCTGGCTATTCAGCCATCATCAGCCAGGCTAGCTTGAATCCAGTGGCAAAGTGAGCAAGGGACCCACGTCTGGGCATACCCTGCCAACTTAGGGCGAACAAAGCGATACCAAAGGGGATGATGGACGGAGCGCTTGAGCAAATCAAACACTCACCCCCAGTCAACTGATCTGGGTTTAATCCATCATCATTCTTTAGCTCACTCCACCACCCCAGTTCAGACATGGCCATATGCAAATCAGTCTGACCCTGTGCCTCATGGGAACAGTCCAGCCCGAACTGCCAAGCCATGTCTTCCCTGGACCGGAAACAAGCATCCTGGGACCGGTTTCTGGCTATTCAGCCGTCATCAGCCAGGCTAGCTTGAATCCAGTGGCAAAGTGAGCAAGGGACCCACGTCTGGGCATACCCTGCCAACTTAGGGCGAACAAAGCGATACCAAAGGGGATGATGGACGGAGCGCTTGAGCAAATCAAACACTCACCCCCAGTCAACTGATCTGGGTTTAATCCATCATCATTCTTTAGCTCACTCCACCACCCCAGTTCAGACATGGCCATATGCAAATCAGTCTGACCCTGTGCCTCATGGGAACAGTCCAGCCCGAACTGCCAAGCCATGTCTTCCCTGGACCGGAAACAAGCATCCTGGGACCGGTTTCTGGCTATTCAGCCGTCATCAGCCAGGCTAGCTTGAATCCAGTGGCAAAGTGAGCAAGGGACCCACGTCTGGGCATACCCTGCCAACTTAGGGCGAACAAAGCGATACCAAAGGGGATGATGGACGGAGCGCTTGAGCAAATCAAACACTCACCCCCAGTCAACTGATCTGGGTTTAATCCATCATCATTCTTTAGCTCACTCCACCACCCCAGTTCAGACATGGCCATATGCAAATCAGTCTGACCCTGTGCCTCATGGGAACAGTCCAGCCCGAACTGCCAAGCCATGTCTTCCCTGGACCGGAAACAAGCATCCTGGGACCGGTTTCTGGCTATTCAGCCGTCATCAGCCAGGCTAGCTTGAATCCAGTGGCAAAGTGAGCAAGGGACCCACGTCTGGGCATACCCTGCCAACTTAGGGCGAACAAAGCGATACCAAAGGGGATGATGGACGGAGCGCTTGAGCAAATCAAACACTCACCCCCAGTCAACTGATCTGGGTTTAATCCATCATCATTCTTTAGCTCACTCCACCACCCCAGTTCAGACATGGCCATATGCAAATCAGTCTGACCCTGTGCCTCATGGGAACAGTCCAGCCCGAACTGCCAAGCCATGTCTTCCCTGGACCGGAAACAAGCATCCTGGGACCGGTTTCTGGCTATTCAGCCGTCATCAGCCAGGCTAGCTTGAATCCAGTGGCAAAGTGAGCAAGGGACCCACGTCTGGGCATACCCTGCCAACTTAGGGCGAACAAAGCGATACCAAAGGGGATGATGGACGGAGCGCTTGAGCAAATCAAACACTCACCCCCAGTCAACTGATCTGGGTTTAATCCATCATCATTCTTTAGCTCACTCCACCACCCCAGTTCAGACATGGCCATATGCAAATCAGTCTGACCCTGTGCCTCATGGGAACAGTCCAGCCCGAACTGCCAAGCCATGTCTTCCCTGGACCGGAAACAAGCATCCTGGGACCGGTTTCTGGCTATTCAGCCATCATCAGCCAGGCTAGCTTGAATCCAGTGGCAAAGTGAGCAAGGGACCCACGTCTGGGCATACCCTGCCAACTTAGGGCGAACAAAGCGATACCAAAGGGGATGATGGACGGAGCGCTTGAGCAAATCAAACACTCACCCCCAGTCAACTGATCTGGGTTTAATCCATCATCATTCTTTAGCTCACTCCACCACCCCAGTTCAGACATGGCCATATGCAAATCAGTCTGACCCTGTGCCTCATGGGAACAGTCCAGCCCGAACTGCCAAGCCATGTCTTCCCTGGACCGGAAACAAGCATCCTGGGACCGGTTTCTGGCTATTCAGCCATCATCAGCCAGGCTAGCTTGAATCCAGTGGCAAAGTGAGCAAGGGACCCACGTCTGGGCATACCCTGCCAACTTAGGGCGAACAAAGCGATACCAAAGGGGATGATGGACGGAGCGCTTGAGCAAATCAAACACTCACCCCCAGTCAACTGATCTGGGTTTAATCCATCATCATTCTTTAGCTCACTCCACCACCCCAGTTCAGACATGGCCATATGCAAATCAGTCTGACCCTGTGCCTCATGGGAACAGTCCAGCCCGAACTGCCAAGCCATGTCTTCCCTGGACCGGAAACAAGCATCCTGGGACCGGTTTCTGGCTATTCAGCCATCATCAGCCAGGCTAGCTTGAATCCAGTGGCAAAGTGAGCAAGGGACCCACGTCTGGGCATACCCTGCCAACTTAGGGCGAACAAAGCGATACCAAAGGGGATGATGGACGGAGCGCTTGAGCAAATCAAACACTCACCCCCAGTCAACTGATCTGGGTTTAATCCATCATCATTCTTTAGCTCACTCCACCACCCCAGTTCAGACATGGCCATATGCAAATCAGTCTGACCCTGTGCCTCATGGGAACAGTCCAGCCCGAACTGCCAAGCCATGTCTTCCCTGGACCGGAAACAAGCATCCTGGGACCGGTTTCTGGCTATTCAGCCGTCATCAGCCAGGCTAGCTTGAATCCAGTGGCAAAGTGAGCAAGGGACCCACGTCTGGGCATACCCTGCCAACTTAGGGCGAACAAAGCGATACCAAAGGGGATGATGGACGGAGCGCTTGAGCAAATCAAACACTCACCCCCAGTCAACTGATCTGGGTTTAATCCATCATCATTCTTTAGCTCACTCCACCACCCCAGTTCAGACATGGCCATATGCAAATCAGTCTGACCCTGTGCCTCATGGGAACAGTCCAGCCCGAACTGCCAAGCCATGTCTTCCCTGGACCGGAAACAAGCATCCTGGGACCGGTTTCTGGCTATTCAGCCGTCATCAGCCAGGCTAGCTTGAATCCAGTGGCAAAGTGAGCAAGGGACCCACGTCTGGGCATACCCTGCCAACTTAGGGCGAACAAAGCGATACCAAAGGGGATGATGGACGGAGCGCTTGAGCAAATCAAACACTCACCCCCAGTCAACTGATCTGGGTTTAATCCATCATCATTCTTTAGCTCACTCCACCACCCCAGTTCAGACATGGCCATATGCAAATCAGTCTGACCCTGTGCCTCATGGGAACAGTCCAGCCCGAACTGCCAAGCCATGTCTTCCCTGGACCGGAAACAAGCATCCTGGGACCGGTTTCTGGCTATTCAGCCGTCATCAGCCAGGCTAGCTTGAATCCAGTGGCAAAGTGAGCAAGGGACCCACGTCTGGGCATACCCTGCCAACTTAGGGCGAACAAAGCGATACCAAAGGGGATGATGGACGGAGCGCTTGAGCAAATCAAACACTCACCCCCAGTCAACTGATCTGGGTTTAATCCATCATCATTCTTTAGCTCACTCCACCACCCCAGTTCAGACATGGCCATATGCAAATCAGTCTGACCCTGTGCCTCATGGGAACAGTCCAGCCCGAACTGCCAAGCCATGTCTTCCCTGGACCGGAAACAAGCATCCTGGGACCGGTTTCTGGCTATTCAGCCGTCATCAGCCAGGCTAGCTTGAATCCAGTGGCAAAGTGAGCAAGGGACCCACGTCTGGGCATACCCTGCCAACTTAGGGCGAACAAAGCGATACCAAAGGGGATGATGGACGGAGCGCTTGAGCAAATCAAACACTCACCCCCAGTCAACTGATCTGGGTTTAATCCATCATCATTCTTTAGCTCACTCCACCACCCCAGTTCAGACATGGCCATATGCAAATCAGTCTGACCCTGTGCCTCATGGGAACAGTCCAGCCCGAACTGCCAAGCCATGTCTTCCCTGGACCGGAAACAAGCATCCTGGGACCGGTTTCTGGCTATTCAGCCGTCATCAGCCAGGCTAGCTTGAATCCAGTGGCAAAGTGAGCAAGGGACCCACGTCTGGGCATACCCTGCCAACTTAGGGCGAACAAAGCGATACCAAAGGGGATGATGGACGGAGCGCTTGAGCAAATCAAACACTCACCCCCAGTCAACTGATCTGGGTTTAATCCATCATCATTCTTTAGCTCACTCCACCACCCCAGTTCAGACATGGCCATATGCAAATCAGTCTGACCCTGTGCCTCATGGGAACAGTCCAGCCCGAACTGCCAAGCCATGTCTTCCCTGGACCGGAAACAAGCATCCTGGGACCGGTTTCTGGCTATTCAGCCGTCATCAGCCAGGCTAGCTTGAATCCAGTGGCAAAGTGAGCAAGGGACCCACGTCTGGGCATACCCTGCCAACTTAGGGCGAACAAAGCGATACCAAAGGGGATGATGGACGGAGCGCTTGAGCAAATCAAACACTCACCCCCAGTCAACTGATCTGGGTTTAATCCATCATCATTCTTTAGCTCACTCCACCACCCCAGTTCAGACATGGCCATATGCAAATCAGTCTGACCCTGTGCCTCATGGGAACAGTCCAGCCCGAACTGCCAAGCCATGTCTTCCCTGGACCGGAAACAAGCATCCTGGGACCGGTTTCTGGCTATTCAGCCGTCATCAGCCAGGCTAGCTTGAATCCAGTGGCAAAGTGAGCAAGGGACCCACGTCTGGGCATACCCTGCCAACTTAGGGCGAACAAAGCGATACCAAAGGGGATGATGGACGGAGCGCTTGAGCAAATCAAACACTCACCCCCAGTCAACTGATCTGGGTTTAATCCATCATCATTCTTTAGCTCACTCCACCACCCCAGTTCAGACATGGCCATATGCAAATCAGTCTGACCCTGTGCCTCATGGGAACAGTCCAGCCCGAACTGCCAAGCCATGTCTTCCCTGGACCGGAAACAAGCATCCTGGGACCGGTTTCTGGCTATTCAGCCGTCATCAGCCAGGCTAGCTTGAATCCAGTGGCAAAGTGAGCAAGGGACCCACGTCTGGGCATACCCTGCCAACTTAGGGCGAACAAAGCGATACCAAAGGGGATGATGGACGGAGCGCTTGAGCAAATCAAACACTCACCCCCAGTCAACTGATCTGGGTTTAATCCATCATCATTCTTTAGCTCACTCCACCACCCCAGTTCAGACATGGCCATATGCAAATCAGTCTGACCCTGTGCCTCATGGGAACAGTCCAGCCCGAACTGCCAAGCCATGTCTTCCCTGGACCGGAAACAAGCATCCTGGGACCGGTTTCTGGCTATTCAGCCGTCATCAGCCAGGCTAGCTTGAATCCAGTGGCAAAGTGAGCAAGGGACCCACGTCTGGGCATACCCTGCCAACTTAGGGCGAACAAAGCGATACCAAAGGGGATGATGGACGGAGCGCTTGAGCAAATCAAACACTCACCCCCAGTCAACTGATCTGGGTTTAATCCATCATCATTCTTTAGCTCACTCCACCACCCCAGTTCAGACATGGCCATATGCAAATCAGTCTGACCCTGTGCCTCATGGGAACAGTCCAGCCCGAACTGCCAAGCCATGTCTTCCCTGGACCGGAAACAAGCATCCTGGGACCGGTTTCTGGCTATTCAGCCGTCATCAGCCAGGCTAGCTTGAATCCAGTGGCAAAGTGAGCAAGGGACCCACGTCTGGGCATACCCTGCCAACTTAGGGCGAACAAAGCGATACCAAAGGGGATGATGGACGGAGCGCTTGAGCAAATCAAACACTCACCCCCAGTCAACTGATCTGGGTTTAATCCATCATCATTCTTTAGCTCACTCCACCACCCCAGTTCAGACATGGCCATATGCAAATCAGTCTGACCCTGTGCCTCATGGGAACAGTCCAGCCCGAACTGCCAAGCCATGTCTTCCCTGGACCGGAAACAAGCATCCTGGGACCGGTTTCTGGCTATTCAGCCATCATCAGCCAGGCTAGCTTGAATCCAGTGGCAAAGTGAGCAAGGGACCCACGTCTGGGCATACCCTGCCAACTTAGGGCGAACAAAGCGATACCAAAGGGGATGATGGACGGAGCGCTTGAGCAAATCAAACACTCACCCCCAGTCAACTGATCTGGGTTTAATCCATCATCATTCTTTAGCTCACTCCACCACCCCAGTTCAGACATGGCCATATGCAAATCAGTCTGACCCTGTGCCTCATGGGAACAGTCCAGCCCGAACTGCCAAGCCATGTCTTCCCTGGACCGGAAACAAGCATCCTGGGACCGGTTTCTGGCTATTCAGCCGTCATCAGCCAGGCTAGCTTGAATCCAGTGGCAAAGTGAGCAAGGGACCCACGTCTGGGCATACCCTGCCAACTTAGGGCGAACAAAGCGATACCAAAGGGGATGATGGACGGAGCGCTTGAGCAAATCAAACACTCACCCCCAGTCAACTGATCTGGGTTTAATCCATCATCATTCTTTAGCTCACTCCACCACCCCAGTTCAGACATGGCCATATGCAAATCAGTCTGACCCTGTGCCTCATGGGAACAGTCCAGCCCGAACTGCCAAGCCATGTCTTCCCTGGACCGGAAACAAGCATCCTGGGACCGGTTTCTGGCTATTCAGCCGTCATCAGCCAGGCTAGCTTGAATCCAGTGGCAAAGTGAGCAAGGGACCCACGTCTGGGCATACCCTGCCAACTTAGGGCGAACAAAGCGATACCAAAGGGGATGATGGACGGAGCGCTTGAGCAAATCAAACACTCACCCCCAGTCAACTGATCTGGGTTTAATCCATCATCATTCTTTAGCTCACTCCACCACCCCAGTTCAGACATGGCCATATGCAAATCAGTCTGACCCTGTGCCTCATGGGAACAGTCCAGCCCGAACTGCCAAGCCATGTCTTCCCTGGACCGGAAACAAGCATCCTGGGACCGGTTTCTGGCTATTCAGCCGTCATCAGCCAGGCTAGCTTGAATCCAGTGGCAAAGTGAGCAAGGGACCCACGTCTGGGCATACCCTGCCAACTTAGGGCGAACAAAGCGATACCAAAGGGGATGATGGACGGAGCGCTTGAGCAAATCAAACACTCACCCCCAGTCAACTGATCTGGGTTTAATCCATCATCATTCTTTAGCTCACTCCACCACCCCAGTTCAGACATGGCCATATGCAAATCAGTCTGACCCTGTGCCTCATGGGAACAGTCCAGCCCGAACTGCCAAGCCATGTCTTCCCTGGACCGGAAACAAGCATCCTGGGACCGGTTTCTGGCTATTCAGCCGTCATCAGCCAGGCTAGCTTGAATCCAGTGGCAAAGTGAGCAAGGGACCCACGTCTGGGCATACCCTGCCAACTTAGGGCGAACAAAGCGATACCAAAGGGGATGATGGACGGAGCGCTTGAGCAAATCAAACACTCACCCCCAGTCAACTGATCTGGGTTTAATCCATCATCATTCTTTAGCTCACTCCACCACCCCAGTTCAGACATGGCCATATGCAAATCAGTCTGACCCTGTGCCTCATGGGAACAGTCCAGCCCGAACTGCCAAGCCATGTCTTCCCTGGACCGGAAACAAGCA
Source organism: Calotriton arnoldi (assembly GCA_963921515.1). Lineage (NCBI taxonomy): Eukaryota > Metazoa > Chordata > Amphibia > Caudata > Salamandridae > Calotriton > Calotriton arnoldi. The sequence goes on from CAWUFW010010214.1 coordinate 21,536, forward strand.
TCCTGGGACCGGTTTCTGGCTATTCAGCCGTCATCAGCCAGGCTAGCTTGAATCCAGTGGCAAAGTGAGCAAGGGACCCACGTCTGGGCATACCCTGCCAACTTAGGGCGAACAAAGCGATACCAAAGGGGATGATGGACGGAGCGCTTGAGCAAATCAAACACTCACCCCCAGTCAACTGATCTGGGTTTAATCCATCATCATTCTTTAGCTCACTCCACCACCCCAGTTCAGACATGGCCATATGCAAATCAGTCTGACCCTGTGCCTCATGGGAACAGTCCAGCCCGAACTGCCAAGCCATGTCTTCCCTGGACCGGAAACAAGCATCCTGGGACCGGTTTCTGGCTATTCAGCCGTCATCAGCCAGGCTAGCTTGAATCCAGTGGCAAAGTGAGCAAGGGACCCACGTCTGGGCATACCCTGCCAACTTAGGGCGAACAAAGCGATACCAAAGGGGATGATGGACGGAGCGCTTGAGCAAATCAAACACTCACCCCCAGTCAACTGATCTGGGTTTAATCCATCATCATTCTTTAGCTCACTCCACCACCCCAGTTCAGACATGGCCATATGCAAATCAGTCTGACCCTGTGCCTCATGGGAACAGTCCAGCCCGAACTGCCAAGCCATGTCTTCCCTGGACCGGAAACAAGCATCCTGGGACCGGTTTCTGGCTATTCAGCCATCATCAGCCAGGCTAGCTTGAATCCAGTGGCAAAGTGAGCAAGGGACCCACGTCTGGGCATACCCTGCCAACTTAGGGCGAACAAAGCGATACCAAAGGGGATGATGGACGGAGCGCTTGAGCAAATCAAACACTCACCCCCAGTCAACTGATCTGGGTTTAATCCATCATCATTCTTTAGCTCACTCCACCACCCCAGTTCAGACATGGCCATATGCAAATCAGTCTGACCCTGTGCCTCATGGGAACAGTCCAGCCCGAACTGCCAAGCCATGTCTTCCCTGGACCGGAAACAAGCATCCTGGGACCGGTTTCTGGCTATTCAGCCGTCATCAGCCAGGCTAGCTTGAATCCAGTGGCAAAGTGAGCAAGGGACCCACGTCTGGGCATACCCTGCCAACTTAGGGCGAACAAAGCGATACCAAAGGGGATGATGGACGGAGCGCTTGAGCAAATCAAACACTCACCCCCAGTCAACTGATCTGGGTTTAATCCATCATCATTCTTTAGCTCACTCCACCACCCCAGTTCAGACATGGCCATATGCAAATCAGTCTGACCCTGTGCCTCATGGGAACAGTCCAGCCCGAACTGCCAAGCCATGTCTTCCCTGGACCGGAAACAAGCATCCTGGGACCGGTTTCTGGCTATTCAGCCATCATCAGCCAGGCTAGCTTGAATCCAGTGGCAAAGTGAGCAAGGGACCCACGTCTGGGCATACCCTGCCAACTTAGGGCGAACAAAGCGATACCAAAGGGGATGATGGACGGAGCGCTTGAGCAAATCAAACACTCACCCCCAGTCAACTGATCTGGGTTTAATCCATCATCATTCTTTAGCTCACTCCACCACCCCAGTTCAGACATGGCCATATGCAAATCAGTCTGACCCTGTGCCTCATGGGAACAGTCCAGCCCGAACTGCCAAGCCATGTCTTCCCTGGACCGGAAACAAGCATCCTGGGACCGGTTTCTGGCTATTCAGCCGTCATCAGCCAGGCTAGCTTGAATCCAGTGGCAAAGTGAGCAAGGGACCCACGTCTGGGCATACCCTGCCAACTTAGGGCGAACAAAGCGATACCAAAGGGGATGATGGACGGAGCGCTTGAGCAAATCAAACACTCACCCCCAGTCAACTGATCTGGGTTTAATCCATCATCATTCTTTAGCTCACTCCACCACCCCAGTTCAGACATGGCCATATGCAAATCAGTCTGACCCTGTGCCTCATGGGAACAGTCCAGCCCGAACTGCCAAGCCATGTCTTCCCTGGACCGGAAACAAGCATCCTGGGACCGGTTTCTGGCTATTCAGCCGTCATCAGCCAGGCTAGCTTGAATCCAGTGGCAAAGTGAGCAAGGGACCCACGTCTGGGCATACCCTGCCAACTTAGGGCGAACAAAGCGATACCAAAGGGGATGATGGACGGAGCGCTTGAGCAAATCAAACACTCACCCCCAGTCAACTGATCTGGGTTTAATCCATCATCATTCTTTAGCTCACTCCACCACCCCAGTTCAGACATGGCCATATGCAAATCAGTCTGACCCTGTGCCTCATGGGAACAGTCCAGCCCGAACTGCCAAGCCATGTCTTCCCTGGACCGGAAACAAGCATCCTGGGACCGGTTTCTGGCTATTCAGCCATCATCAGCCAGGCTAGCTTGAATCCAGTGGCAAAGTGAGCAAGGGACCCACGTCTGGGCATACCCTGCCAACTTAGGGCGAACAAAGCGATACCAAAGGGGATGATGGACGGAGCGCTTGAGCAAATCAAACACTCACCCCCAGTCAACTGATCTGGGTTTAATCCATCATCATTCTTTAGCTCACTCCACCACCCCAGTTCAGACATGGCCATATGCAAATCAGTCTGACCCTGTGCCTCATGGGAACAGTCCAGCCCGAACTGCCAAGCCATGTCTTCCCTGGACCGGAAACAAGCATCCTGGGACCGGTTTCTGGCTATTCAGCCATCATCAGCCAGGCTAGCTTGAATCCAGTGGCAAAGTGAGCAAGGGACCCACGTCTGGGCATACCCTGCCAACTTAGGGCGAACAAAGCGATACCAAAGGGGATGATGGACGGAGCGCTTGAGCAAATCAAACACTCACCCCCAGTCAACTGATCTGGGTTTAATCCATCATCATTCTTTAGCTCACTCCACCACCCCAGTTCAGACATGGCCATATGCAAATCAGTCTGACCCTGTGCCTCATGGGAACAGTCCAGCCCGAACTGCCAAGCCATGTCTTCCCTGGACCGGAAACAAGCATCCTGGGACCGGTTTCTGGCTATTCAGCCGTCATCAGCCAGGCTAGCTTGAATCCAGTGGCAAAGTGAGCAAGGGACCCACGTCTGGGCATACCCTGCCAACTTAGGGCGAACAAAGCGATACCAAAGGGGATGATGGACGGAGCGCTTGAGCAAATCAAACACTCACCCCCAGTCAACTGATCTGGGTTTAATCCATCATCATTCTTTAGCTCACTCCACCACCCCAGTTCAGACATGGCCATATGCAAATCAGTCTGACCCTGTGCCTCATGGGAACAGTCCAGCCCGAACTGCCAAGCCATGTCTTCCCTGGACCGGAAACAAGCATCCTGGGACCGGTTTCTGGCTATTCAGCCGTCATCAGCCAGGCTAGCTTGAATCCAGTGGCAAAGTGAGCAAGGGACCCACGTCTGGGCATACCCTGCCAACTTAGGGCGAACAAAGCGATACCAAAGGGGATGATGGACGGAGCGCTTGAGCAAATCAAACACTCACCCCCAGTCAACTGATCTGGGTTTAATCCATCATCATTCTTTAGCTCACTCCACCACCCCAGTTCAGACATGGCCATATGCAAATCAGTCTGACCCTGTGCCTCATGGGAACAGTCCAGCCCGAACTGCCAAGCCATGTCTTCCCTGGACCGGAAACAAGCATCCTGGGACCGGTTTCTGGCTATTCAGCCGTCATCAGCCAGGCTAGCTTGAATCCAGTGGCAAAGTGAGCAAGGGACCCACGTCTGGGCATACCCTGCCAACTTAGGGCGAACAAAGCGATACCAAAGGGGATGATGGACGGAGCGCTTGAGCAAATCAAACACTCACCCCCAGTCAACTGATCTGGGTTTAATCCATCATCATTCTTTAGCTCACTCCACCACCCCAGTTCAGACATGGCCATATGCAAATCAGTCTGACCCTGTGCCTCATGGGAACAGTCCAGCCCGAACTGCCAAGCCATGTCTTCCCTGGACCGGAAACAAGCATCCTGGGACCGGTTTCTGGCTATTCAGCCGTCATCAGCCAGGCTAGCTTGAATCCAGTGGCAAAGTGAGCAAGGGACCCACGTCTGGGCATACCCTGCCAACTTAGGGCGAACAAAGCGATACCAAAGGGGATGATGGACGGAGCGCTTGAGCAAATCAAACACTCACCCCCAGTCAACTGATCTGGGTTTAATCCATCATCATTCTTTAGCTCACTCCACCACCCCAGTTCAGACATGGCCATATGCAAATCAGTCTGACCCTGTGCCTCATGGGAACAGTCCAGCCCGAACTGCCAAGCCATGTCTTCCCTGGACCGGAAACAAGCATCCTGGGACCGGTTTCTGGCTATTCAGCCGTCATCAGCCAGGCTAGCTTGAATCCAGTGGCAAAGTGAGCAAGGGACCCACGTCTGGGCATACCCTGCCAACTTAGGGCGAACAAAGCGATACCAAAGGGGATGATGGACGGAGCGCTTGAGCAAATCAAACACTCACCCCCAGTCAACTGATCTGGGTTTAATCCATCATCATTCTTTAGCTCACTCCACCACCCCAGTTCAGACATGGCCATATGCAAATCAGTCTGACCCTGTGCCTCATGGGAACAGTCCAGCCCGAACTGCCAAGCCATGTCTTCCCTGGACCGGAAACAAGCATCCTGGGACCGGTTTCTGGCTATTCAGCCGTCATCAGCCAGGCTAGCTTGAATCCAGTGGCAAAGTGAGCAAGGGACCCACGTCTGGGCATACCCTGCCAACTTAGGGCGAACAAAGCGATACCAAAGGGGATGATGGACGGAGCGCTTGAGCAAATCAAACACTCACCCCCAGTCAACTGATCTGGGTTTAATCCATCATCATTCTTTAGCTCACTCCACCACCCCAGTTCAGACATGGCCATATGCAAATCAGTCTGACCCTGTGCCTCATGGGAACAGTCCAGCCCGAACTGCCAAGCCATGTCTTCCCTGGACCGGAAACAAGCATCCTGGGACCGGTTTCTGGCTATTCAGCCGTCATCAGCCAGGCTAGCTTGAATCCAGTGGCAAAGTGAGCAAGGGACCCACGTCTGGGCATACCCTGCCAACTTAGGGCGAACAAAGCGATACCAAAGGGGATGATGGACGGAGCGCTTGAGCAAATCAAACACTCACCCCCAGTCAACTGATCTGGGTTTAATCCATCATCATTCTTTAGCTCACTCCACCACCCCAGTTCAGACATGGCCATATGCAAATCAGTCTGACCCTGTGCCTCATGGGAACAGTCCAGCCCGAACTGCCAAGCCATGTCTTCCCTGGACCGGAAACAAGCATCCTGGGACCGGTTTCTGGCTATTCAGCCGTCATCAGCCAGGCTAGCTTGAATCCAGTGGCAAAGTGAGCAAGGGACCCACGTCTGGGCATACCCTGCCAACTTAGGGCGAACAAAGCGATACCAAAGGGGATGATGGACGGAGCGCTTGAGCAAATCAAACACTCACCCCCAGTCAACTGATCTGGGTTTAATCCATCATCATTCTTTAGCTCACTCCACCACCCCAGTTCAGACATGGCCATATGCAAATCAGTCTGACCCTGTGCCTCATGGGAACAGTCCAGCCCGAACTGCCAAGCCATGTCTTCCCTGGACCGGAAACAAGCATCCTGGGACCGGTTTCTGGCTATTCAGCCGTCATCAGCCAGGCTAGCTTGAATCCAGTGGCAAAGTGAGCAAGGGACCCACGTCTGGGCATACCCTGCCAACTTAGGGCGAACAAAGCGATACCAAAGGGGATGATGGACGGAGCGCTTGAGCAAATCAAACACTCACCCCCAGTCAACTGATCTGGGTTTAATCCATCATCATTCTTTAGCTCACTCCACCACCCCAGTTCAGACATGGCCATATGCAAATCAGTCTGACCCTGTGCCTCATGGGAACAGTCCAGCCCGAACTGCCAAGCCATGTCTTCCCTGGACCGGAAACAAGCATCCTGGGACCGGTTTCTGGCTATTCAGCCGTCATCAGCCAGGCTAGCTTGAATCCAGTGGCAAAGTGAGCAAGGGACCCACGTCTGGGCATACCCTGCCAACTTAGGGCGAACAAAGCGATACCAAAGGGGATGATGGACGGAGCGCTTGAGCAAATCAAACACTCACCCCCAGTCAACTGATCTGGGTTTAATCCATCATCATTCTTTAGCTCACTCCACCACCCCAGTTCAGACATGGCCATATGCAAATCAGTCTGACCCTGTGCCTCATGGGAACAGTCCAGCCCGAACTGCCAAGCCATGTCTTCCCTGGACCGGAAACAAGCATCCTGGGACCGGTTTCTGGCTATTCAGCCGTCATCAGCCAGGCTAGCTTGAATCCAGTGGCAAAGTGAGCAAGGGACCCACGTCTGGGCATACCCTGCCAACTTAGGGCGAACAAAGCGATACCAAAGGGGATGATGGACGGAGCGCTTGAGCAAATCAAACACTCACCCCCAGTCAACTGATCTGGGTTTAATCCATCATCATTCTTTAGCTCACTCCACCACCCCAGTTCAGACATGGCCATATGCAAATCAGTCTGACCCTGTGCCTCATGGGAACAGTCCAGCCCGAACTGCCAAGCCATGTCTTCCCTGGACCGGAAACAAGCATCCTGGGACCGGTTTCTGGCTATTCAGCCGTCATCAGCCAGGCTAGCTTGAATCCAGTGGCAAAGTGAGCAAGGGACCCACGTCTGGGCATACCCTGCCAACTTAGGGCGAACAAAGCGATACCAAAGGGGATGATGGACGGAGCGCTTGAGCAAATCAAACACTCACCCCCAGTCAACTGATCTGGGTTTAATCCATCATCATTCTTTAGCTCACTCCACCACCCCAGTTCAGACATGGCCATATGCAAATCAGTCTGACCCTGTGCCTCATGGGAACAGTCCAGCCCGAACTGCCAAGCCATGTCTTCCCTGGACCGGAAACAAGCATCCTGGGACCGGTTTCTGGCTATTCAGCCGTCATCAGCCAGGCTAGCTTGAATCCAGTGGCAAAGTGAGCAAGGGACCCACGTCTGGGCATACCCTGCCAACTTAGGGCGAACAAAGCGATACCAAAGGGGATGATGGACGGAGCGCTTGAGCAAATCAAACACTCACCCCCAGTCAACTGATCTGGGTTTAATCCATCATCATTCTTTAGCTCACTCCACCACCCCAGTTCAGACATGGCCATATGCAAATCAGTCTGACCCTGTGCCTCATGGGAACAGTCCAGCCCGAACTGCCAAGCCATGTCTTCCCTGGACCGGAAACAAGCATCCTGGGACCGGTTTCTGGCTATTCAGCCATCATCAGCCAGGCTAGCTTGAATCCAGTGGCAAAGTGAGCAAGGGACCCACGTCTGGGCATACCCTGCCAACTTAGGGCGAACAAAGCGATACCAAAGGGGATGATGGACGGAGCGCTTGAGCAAATCAAACACTCACCCCCAGTCAACTGATCTGGGTTTAATCCATCATCATTCTTTAGCTCACTCCACCACCCCAGTTCAGACATGGCCATATGCAAATCAGTCTGACCCTGTGCCTCATGGGAACAGTCCAGCCCGAACTGCCAAGCCATGTCTTCCCTGGACCGGAAACAAGCATCCTGGGACCGGTTTCTGGCTATTCAGCCGTCATCAGCCAGGCTAGCTTGAATCCAGTGGCAAAGTGAGCAAGGGACCCACGTCTGGGCATACCCTGCCAACTTAGGGCGAACAAAGCGATACCAAAGGGGATGATGGACGGAGCGCTTGAGCAAATCAAACACTCACCCCCAGTCAACTGATCTGGGTTTAATCCATCATCATTCTTTAGCTCACTCCACCACCCCAGTTCAGACATGGCCATATGCAAATCAGTCTGACCCTGTGCCTCATGGGAACAGTCCAGCCCGAACTGCCAAGCCATGTCTTCCCTGGACCGGAAACAAGCATCCTGGGACCGGTTTCTGGCTATTCAGCCATCATCAGCCAGGCTAGCTTGAATCCAGTGGCAAAGTGAGCAAGGGACCCACGTCTGGGCATACCCTGCCAACTTAGGGCGAACAAAGCGATACCAAAGGGGATGATGGACGGAGCGCTTGAGCAAATCAAACACTCACCCCCAGTCAACTGATCTGGGTTTAATCCATCATCATTCTTTAGCTCACTCCACCACCCCAGTTCAGACATGGCCATATGCAAATCAGTCTGACCCTGTGCCTCATGGGAACAGTCCAGCCCGAACTGCCAAGCCATGTCTTCCCTGGACCGGAAACAAGCATCCTGGGACCGGTTTCTGGCTATTCAGCCGTCATCAGCCAGGCTAGCTTGAATCCAGTGGCAAAGTGAGCAAGGGACCCACGTCTGGGCATACCCTGCCAACTTAGGGCGAACAAAGCGATACCAAAGGGGATGATGGACGGAGCGCTTGAGCAAATCAAACACTCACCCCCAGTCAACTGATCTGGGTTTAATCCATCATCATTCTTTAGCTCACTCCACCACCCCAGTTCAGACATGGCCATATGCAAATCAGTCTGACCCTGTGCCTCATGGGAACAGTCCAGCCCGAACTGCCAAGCCATGTCTTCCCTGGACCGGAAACAAGCATCCTGGGACCGGTTTCTGGCTATTCAGCCGTCATCAGCCAGGCTAGCTTGAATCCAGTGGCAAAGTGAGCAAGGGACCCACGTCTGGGCATACCCTGCCAACTTAGGGCGAACAAAGCGATACCAAAGGGGATGATGGACGGAGCGCTTGAGCAAATCAAACACTCACCCCCAGTCAACTGATCTGGGTTTAATCCATCATCATTCTTTAGCTCACTCCACCACCCCAGTTCAGACATGGCCATATGCAAATCAGTCTGACCCTGTGCCTCATGGGAACAGTCCAGCCCGAACTGCCAAGCCATGTCTTCCCTGGACCGGAAACAAGCATCCTGGGACCGGTTTCTGGCTATTCAGCCGTCATCAGCCAGGCTAGCTTGAATCCAGTGGCAAAGTGAGCAAGGGACCCACGTCTGGGCATACCCTGCCAACTTAGGGCGAACAAAGCGATACCAAAGGGGATGATGGACGGAGCGCTTGAGCAAATCAAACACTCACCCCCAGTCAACTGATCTGGGTTTAATCCATCATCATTCTTTAGCTCACTCCACCACCCCAGTTCAGACATGGCCATATGCAAATCAGTCTGACCCTGTGCCTCATGGGAACAGTCCAGCCCGAACTGCCAAGCCATGTCTTCCCTGGACCGGAAACAAGCATCCTGGGACCGGTTTCTGGCTATTCAGCCGTCATCAGCCAGGCTAGCTTGAATCCAGTGGCAAAGTGAGCAAGGGACCCACGTCTGGGCATACCCTGCCAACTTAGGGCGAACAAAGCGATACCAAAGGGGATGATGGACGGAGCGCTTGAGCAAATCAAACACTCACCCCCAGTCAACTGATCTGGGTTTAATCCATCATCATTCTTTAGCTCACTCCACCACCCCAGTTCAGACATGGCCATATGCAAATCAGTCTGACCCTGTGCCTCATGGGAACAGTCCAGCCCGAACTGCCAAGCCATGTCTTCCCTGGACCGGAAACAAGCATCCTGGGACCGGTTTCTGGCTATTCAGCCGTCATCAGCCAGGCTAGCTTGAATCCAGTGGCAAAGTGAGCAAGGGACCCACGTCTGGGCATACCCTGCCAACTTAGGGCGAACAAAGCGATACCAAAGGGGATGATGGACGGAGCGCTTGAGCAAATCAAACACTCACCCCCAGTCAACTGATCTGGGTTTAATCCATCATCATTCTTTAGCTCACTCCACCACCCCAGTTCAGACATGGCCATATGCAAATCAGTCTGACCCTGTGCCTCATGGGAACAGTCCAGCCCGAACTGCCAAGCCATGTCTTCCCTGGACCGGAAACAAGCATCCTGGGACCGGTTTCTGGCTATTCAGCCGTCATCAGCCAGGCTAGCTTGAATCCAGTGGCAAAGTGAGCAAGGGACCCACGTCTGGGCATACCCTGCCAACTTAGGGCGAACAAAGCGATACCAAAGGGGATGATGGACGGAGCGCTTGAGCAAATCAAACACTCACCCCCAGTCAACTGATCTGGGTTTAATCCATCATCATTCTTTAGCTCACTCCACCACCCCAGTTCAGACATGGCCATATGCAAATCAGTCTGACCCTGTGCCTCATGGGAACAGTCCAGCCCGAACTGCCAAGCCATGTCTTCCCTGGACCGGAAACAAGCATCCTGGGACCGGTTTCTGGCTATTCAGCCGTCATCAGCCAGGCTAGCTTGAATCCAGTGGCAAAGTGAGCAAGGGACCCACGTCTGGGCATACCCTGCCAACTTAGGGCGAACAAAGCGATACCAAAGGGGATGATGGACGGAGCGCTTGAGCAAATCAAACACTCACCCCCAGTCAACTGATCTGGGTTTAATCCATCATCATTCTTTAGCTCACTCCACCACCCCAGTTCAGACATGGCCATATGCAAATCAGTCTGACCCTGTGCCTCATGGGAACAGTCCAGCCCGAACTGCCAAGCCATGTCTTCCCTGGACCGGAAACAAGCATCCTGGGACCGGTTTCTGGCTATTCAGCCGTCATCAGCCAGGCTAGCTTGAATCCAGTGGCAAAGTGAGCAAGGGACCCACGTCTGGGCATACCCTGCCAACTTAGGGCGAACAAAGCGATACCAAAGGGGATGATGGACGGAGCGCTTGAGCAAATCAAACACTCACCCCCAGTCAACTGATCTGGGTTTAATCCATCATCATTCTTTAGCTCACTCCACCACCCCAGTTCAGACATGGCCATATGCAAATCAGTCTGACCCTGTGCCTCATGGGAACAGTCCAGCCCGAACTGCCAAGCCATGTCTTCCCTGGACCGGAAACAAGCATCCTGGGACCGGTTTCTGGCTATTCAGCCGTCATCAGCCAGGCTAGCTTGAATCCAGTGGCAAAGTGAGCAAGGGACCCACGTCTGGGCATACCCTGCCAACTTAGGGCGAACAAAGCGATACCAAAGGGGATGATGGACGGAGCGCTTGAGCAAATCAAACACTCACCCCCAGTCAACTGATCTGGGTTTAATCCATCATCATTCTTTAGCTCACTCCACCACCCCAGTTCAGACATGGCCATATGCAAATCAGTCTGACCCTGTGCCTCATGGGAACAGTCCAGCCCGAACTGCCAAGCCATGTCTTCCCTGGACCGGAAACAAGCATCCTGGGACCGGTTTCTGGCTATTCAGCCGTCATCAGCCAGGCTAGCTTGAATCCAGTGGCAAAGTGAGCAAGGGACCCACGTCTGGGCATACCCTGCCAACTTAGGGCGAACAAAGCGATACCAAAGGGGATGATGGACGGAGCGCTTGAGCAAATCAAACACTCACCCCCAGTCAACTGATCTGGGTTTAATCCATCATCATTCTTTAGCTCACTCCACCACCCCAGTTCAGACATGGCCATATGCAAATCAGTCTGACCCTGTGCCTCATGGGAACAGTCCAGCCCGAACTGCCAAGCCATGTCTTCCCTGGACCGGAAACAAGCATCCTGGGACCGGTTTCTGGCTATTCAGCCATCATCAGCCAGGCTAGCTTGAATCCAGTGGCAAAGTGAGCAAGGGACCCACGTCTGGGCATACCCTGCCAACTTAGGGCGAACAAAGCGATACCAAAGGGGATGATGGACGGAGCGCTTGAGCAAATCAAACACTCACCCCCAGTCAACTGATCTGGGTTTAATCCATCATCATTCTTTAGCTCACTCCACCACCCCAGTTCAGACATGGCCATATGCAAATCAGTCTGACCCTGTGCCTCATGGGAACAGTCCAGCCCGAACTGCCAAGCCATGTCTTCCCTGGACCGGAAACAAGCATCCTGGGACCGGTTTCTGGCTATTCAGCCATCATCAGCCAGGCTAGCTTGAATCCAGTGGCAAAGTGAGCAAGGGACCCACGTCTGGGCATACCCTGCCAACTTAGGGCGAACAAAGCGATACCAAAGGGGATGATGGACGGAGCGCTTGAGCAAATCAAACACTCACCCCCAGTCAACTGATCTGGGTTTAATCCATCATCATTCTTTAGCTCACTCCACCACCCCAGTTCAGACATGGCCATATGCAAATCAGTCTGACCCTGTGCCTCATGGGAACAGTCCAGCCCGAACTGCCAAGCCATGTCTTCCCTGGACCGGAAACAAGCATCCTGGGACCGGTTTCTGGCTATTCAGCCATCATCAGCCAGGCTAGCTTGAATCCAGTGGCAAAGTGAGCAAGGGACCCACGTCTGGGCATACCCTGCCAACTTAGGGCGAACAAAGCGATACCAAAGGGGATGATGGACGGAGCGCTTGAGCAAATCAAACACTCACCCCCAGTCAACTGATCTGGGTTTAATCCATCATCATTCTTTAGCTCACTCCACCACCCCAGTTCAGACATGGCCATATGCAAATCAGTCTGACCCTGTGCCTCATGGGAACAGTCCAGCCCGAACTGCCAAGCCATGTCTTCCCTGGACCGGAAACAAGCATCCTGGGACCGGTTTCTGGCTATTCAGCCATCATCAGCCAGGCTAGCTTGAATCCAGTGGCAAAGTGAGCAAGGGACCCACGTCTGGGCATACCCTGCCAACTTAGGGCGAACAAAGCGATACCAAAGGGGATGATGGACGGAGCGCTTGAGCAAATCAAACACTCACCCCCAGTCAACTGATCTGGGTTTAATCCATCATCATTCTTTAGCTCACTCCACCACCCCAGTTCAGACATGGCCATATGCAAATCAGTCTGACCCTGTGCCTCATGGGAACAGTCCAGCCCGAACTGCCAAGCCATGTCTTCCCTGGACCGGAAACAAGCATCCTGGGACCGGTTTCTGGCTATTCAGCCGTCATCAGCCAGGCTAGCTTGAATCCAGTGGCAAAGTGAGCAAGGGACCCACGTCTGGGCATACCCTGCCAACTTAGGGCGAACAAAGCGATACCAAAGGGGATGATGGACGGAGCGCTTGAGCAAATCAAACACTCACCCCCAGTCAACTGATCTGGGTTTAATCCATCATCATTCTTTAGCTCACTCCACCACCCCAGTTCAGACATGGCCATATGCAAATCAGTCTGACCCTGTGCCTCATGGGAACAGTCCAGCCCGAACTGCCAAGCCATGTCTTCCCTGGACCGGAAACAAGCATCCTGGGACCGGTTTCTGGCTATTCAGCCGTCATCAGCCAGGCTAGCTTGATTCCAGTGGCATAGTGAGCAAGGGACCCACTGCTTGCTGAGTGGGAAAACTTGATCTCATCATCATCATTTGGCATGATGGATTTACTTATTCGACACGCTGAACGCAAAAGATCAAAACTGCTTAGTGAAATAGAACAGGTAGAAGAAGAGATCAAACGACTCAACTTGACAGAGGCTACAGAAAAGAATTTCAAGATACTTAAAGAGGTACTCAGTTCACATCAAGCCTATATTAGGGATAAGAAAATTCGTAAGCTCAAAAGAGACGACAATGATTACAAAAATGGTAGAATATTTACGTTCGCCAAGAAATTTGATGAGGTCAAACCCAGAGTAGGGGTTATTGCTCTCAATGAGAAAAGATCTGACACTGTGTCATCAGTGAGTGAGTCGGATTTATCGAGTTTGGTGAGTGAAACAAGTGAGGTGAGGAGTGAGGCATCTTCCACCATAGGACAGAACATAAATGCCACTGGTTCATCTTTTTTATCAGAACTAGAAAGATACCGGAAGGGAACGAGGCTAGGGTTCAACAAAATGAATACAGGAGGAAGAGAACAAGGAGGGGTGGCAGAGAGAACAGACATAGAACAAAACAAAAGAGTGACCAGGTCTGTATCACGCACACAAAAAAATTGATGGGGGCTAGAGGAATAATGTCTGATGGAACTGATGTGTCAAAAATGTCTACTGTGGTTAATGTACAGGATGATGTGTCTATTGTCAATCTGTCACAGAAAGTGTTAACTAATGCTGAAATGAATGTGTTAAAAAAGGGCTTAAGTTTTTGTCCATTATCTAAACCAAATTTCACACAAATTCATATCGATTTGTTTAAATTCATTCGGAGGCTCAAATTAAAAAAATTCTTTCATACCAACAAAAAACTGTGTCCAATACCTATCTATACAGTAGATAAAAGTGGACAAACAATTAAAGATATTCAAGATGTACAAATGCTTCTATCCCTAGATGACAGTATGGATATGGTACCGAGTATTGGTGAGATACTACATGATTTAGATATTGAAACTAATTTACAGACAGACAGCGGGTTAAAAACAAAATCCATGTTTATGCCCACTCTACCCTCTGACAACATGATTGACTGCTTTTATAGAGCAGTAACCAATGATTTATACATATTAGAAGATAAATTATACAAAGCACCAATCAAGTACAAATCAATCAGTACAAAGTACAAAGATAACCTTACAAGGGAGGAGAGATCAGCCCTTCAACAACTTACAAATTATTCCAACTTAATTATCAAAGAAGCAGATAATGGGGGCAACATTGTGCTGATGGACAATGTGTACTATACTGGAGAAATTGATCATCAACTCTCAGACAGTAACTCCTATACTCGGATTTCAAAAAACCCTAAGCAGGATGTCAGCCATCTTGTAGAAAAAGTACTGAGATATTGGCATAGTGAAGGTCTCCTTTCTGACACAGAATTTAAATATATGTTTAATTCAACACCAAGGGCAGCGTATATTTATACTCTGCCCAAGGTACATAAAAATGCCACAGCTCCCCCAGGTAGACCAATTATATCTGGGATAGGGGTCCCACAGAACGTATCTCAGAATACATAGATATATTTTTGCAACCTATTGTACGAAATCTTCCTGCTTTTATTGAGGATACGAAGGGATCTTCTCAACAAACTGGAAGATTTGGTTTGGACTGATGATTTCACCTTTGTAACTTTGGATGTTAGTGCCTTATACACCAGTATCCCTCTTAACAAAGGGATGGAAGCCCTCACATATTTTTTATCCAAACGTGATGCGACCCTGTATGAACACACACGAATGATACTTGAATTGACACGCTTGACACTTGATAACAACTATTTTATGCATAATGAGACCTGGTATAGACAACATTCAGGGGTGGCTATGGGGGCCAAATTTTCTCCATCATTTGCCAATATATATATGGGCTTTTTCGAAGAACAACACCTTTGGAAATTATGTCCACCAGACTTGACTAACCATATTATTTATTGGGGTTGATTCATTGATGACATCCTTATGATCTGGGGAGGTGACAAAAAAACCTTGGATGCGCTCATAGAATATATCAATGTCAATCAATATAATCTGAACTTCACTCATAACATCAATAGTAGCCATATTCATTTTTGGGATATTACACTCTTTATTGACAATGGCAAACTTGAATGTAAACTCTTTCGTAAAGACACAGCATGTAATTCGGTGTTGCACGCCAGTAGTGCACACCCTGACTCCCAAATTCGTGCCATACCCTTTGGAGAAATGACCCGGCTCAGACGCAATTGTAGCAATGATACCATATTCCAGCAAGAGGTGGAAACTCTCAAACGACGCTTTATCATTAGGGGTTATGACCGTACTTTACTAGAAAAAGCCCACACCAGGATTAACAGAATCAAAAGAACAGGACTTCTTAAGCCCAATCGTAAACAGAGGTGCAAATCAGAAGGAGACAGGATTGCATTAATAACACAGTTTAATTCACAGAGTAGTCAGGTTTTTAAGACACTCAATAAACACTAGCAACTTTTGAAATTGGACCATGACCTTGATCCTTATGTATCCAAAAACCTCGGATTGTATACAAAAGGGTAGGACACTGAGGAATATACTGAGCCCTTCTATAAACACCAATTTAACAAGTGATTTAACACGAATGTGGTTACCGGTTAAACCAAAGGGCTTCTTTAAATGCTCGATGTGCAATGTGTGTCAGTTTGCTGAAAACAAGAAAACTAGTTTTAGTTATAATAACACCAAACAGGAACACAAGATACATCACTTTATTAATTGCAATACAAAATATGTAGTGTACTGCATCATCTGTCAATGTAACTTAATTTATGTTGGCAGTACCATTAGACCACTCAAAGAGAGAGTACAGGAACACATTAGAGCTATTCGTAATTGCAAAGAGAATTATCCCCTAGCAGTGCATTATAATACTGCACATACCAATTCGGAGGTATTACGAATTAAATTTCATGGGATTGCTGTGGTTGAGGATAATCCACGAGGAGGTGATAGAACCCTGGCATTGAGAAAATTGGAATCTAAATGGCTCATAAAATTGCGAGCGGTAGAAAAAGGGATTAACACAGACAGAGAATTACATGTTTTTTTAAAGGACTGATTACAGTTAAGATCACATCATTTGTCTGTTTATAACTTAATCTATTGTCAATTGAGGATGCTTCTTTATATGCTGGAATAGGGATGCTTCTTTATATGCTGAACATTTCATAGACTCTGAAATGTTCTACTTAACACAATAATTACATTTTACGATCTGTTTCATGTTAAATGAGCATACATGACAACTTGTTAGTACACTGTGATATTGGTCTTGTGGTACGTTTAGGTTTTCCTTACTTATGACCAATGTTTATTTGATTAAGAGAGTGTACATTTGAATTTGCAATTATTGTATCTTAGGTCGAATTGTTACATCTTTCTCTTCTTTACTCATTGTGCCTGTCCTCTTCAAATCAAGAGGGTGTTGGGTTACAAGACATACATCATTTCATTACGTTTGACAATGAACACACACAACATCATTGTTAGATTATTTCCATCTTCTTGTGCCGCCCTTCTCTTAATTATTGATGAAGGGCTTGCCATAATCTGGTATTAATGAGTTAGATGTTATTGTTGGCACGTGTCAATTTATTTACTCTGTGTCAACAATTTTTCTCCTCCGTGGCTTCTATGTGAGGGCGACAATTCCACTGTCAGGGGTTGTTGTCTTGCACTTCCCTTTGGTTTTGATCCCATAGCAACATGGCGGCCGGTTTTCACATTACTAAATTGATTATAACAGCTGCGGTGAACGTTGTTAAATCTTTACTTGGTTATTCGGGTTATGTTCCAATAATAGTGCTTTTTGACTATGTCTGGTTGCCCTAGTGTATATTTTCAGGAGAACCACTGGGCTTTGGGTACGTTCAATATGGCGACCTATTTTTCACTAAATGTATTGATTCTCACAGCCGCGGGTGACGTTGCGGTCACGTGCATCCTGGTCATGTGACTCCGTTCTTTAAGGAGTTTATAACAAGATGGCGATGGATATGCCTCTCACGTACTCCGCGACCACTGACACATGTGTGTGCGGACGGGACACTTTCGTTGAGAGGTGAGTGCTGTATAGACATAGGGGTATGGTTATCACATCAGTATATTCAGAGTGGCTTATGACATTTATCCATGTGTTTTTGGTTTTAGGGGTAAACTTACCAGGGTTGTGCCCCATGGTATCCAGCGAAGATTGACTGACCTTGGATTGCCATTATCCTCTCTTATTGTTTGCCACTCGTGCAGTGTGTATCAGGATTTTACTTTACTCGCTTTAAACACTTAAGCGATTGTTGCATACCTTATGGGTGAGTATGCTACTGGCATTTTATCGTTTTTAGCATGACACAAGGATAACTTCATTTTACCTTACGGTTATATTGTGTTATTTTCAGGCAACATCGGTGCGTTTCACTGGTCCGTTTTTATTGGGATTCCATTAATTTTCCGGATGTCAGGTGTGGCAAAGATACATACTTGTATGGTGAGTGTGTTATCTGTACGAACTAACTATCAGTGACAAATATGCAGTAGTCTTCTTGTTTGTACAAAGGGCGTGTTATCTCGGCACATTTTTGAATATTTTCCTGTGTAGTGCCCGATTTAAATTCACATAATGTTCGCAGGTCAGGATGATTTTCTTCGTATTTACTTCTTTTGGATTGTTATTTTATTGTTGTTCTTTGAATTCTCTGAGGGAGACTGAACTTACTTGTTTGGGTATTTAGAACCATTGTTACATGGTCAAGTATGACACTTATCTGATTCGGGATTAAGTGCCCCTAATACAACTATTGTGCTGACAATGCCAGATTATGAGTTGAAATTGCATTGCTTAGTGTTACCACCACAATTACCGTATTGATGGTGGGTTGTCATGAATTTTCTTAACACAAGAGCTATTATGCCAGTAGCCACTGTGAAGTGTAACTAGCTGATGTATTGCTTCTTTTGTTCTATGTGAGGTTATTTGTTAACTCTCATTATTATGGTGTTATTTCATGTTTTTTTCTTTTTGTATAGCTTTGACCTTTTACATTACGATATTCTTATTTGGATTCCGGATTTCTTTTGGTTGATGTACTGCAGGGACGGACTCATTTTCTGACTACAGTTTGCCAATATTCCCATTTTTTGGTGGGTGTCTACTTTTTATCTCATTAACTCTAGATCTATACACCAGACACTATGGTGTAGATAGGGGTGTAGGCACCACATCAATATTTAATATTGTCCTTTCAGTCAACAAATTGTTCCCTTCCACAATTTCATTATTTTATTGAGTATGGCACGCTCGGGTGTATTAGGGTTTCTGGTACTCTAATCCTCAGATTCTCTTTTTCTAACCTAATCTTCTTGGTGTCTTTCGATCTCTTCTTCTTTAGATTAAGACACATTGTGTCTTTTAGTTTCTTGTTTATGTTGACAATAATGATTATTGTTATAGGGCACATGTTTATCTTCCTTCAATGTATCTGATTGATATGTTTCGCATATTATATGTATAGGTCATTTTTTACTTTTATATTATGTGGTTTTTAAAACAGTATCACAGTATTGTGTATATCGCACAGTGATTGTTATATGTTTATCATTCCAGCCTTGAAAAAGTCTGAGTACAGACAAAACACGTGTCGGCTAATCGTGTGCTGGGAATTTTTAATCTTTTGGATACTAATAAAGGATACAAGAAATTTCAATTGATGAACTTATTGGATTATTTTTAACATATTGGATGTTTTTCATCGCCCTCATTGCGCAGAGTTTAACTTTACTACGGAATCAATTCAATTTATGACCAGTAATTTTTCTGGATAATTAATGTATTCAGGTTAAAAGGGTGTGCTGTAATAGCTTCTTTTGTTGTGTTTATCTGCACCACTTGTGCAATAGCAGAATAAAAAGTACTATCTATTGTCTAGGAACTAAAAGGCCATGGCCGGCTGAATGTGTCACATGACACCTGTGCACATTTGATCTGGATGTTACACAGTATTGCTCAATGCCTTAGGCTAGCCACATAAAATCAATGCCTAGCAGGATACATTTGCATTCCTTTAATAACGCTGCGCCTTTCTTCGTAGTTCTCGCGGAGTGGTATCTGGCGTGCTTTTTCGTTCCAGGTTTGATAACCAAACAGACAAAATGGAAACTTTAAAACTGAATGTAATGCGATGTGATTGGGCTAGTGAAATGCTCCCGTATTTTAGCCCAGGATGCGCGCTCCAGTGGCCGCAGCTCCTTAACCAATTTAGTGTGCATTACAAAACCGCTTTCGAAATATGATGTTCAATATACTATTTTTATTCACAAGAAAAACTCTCTATTTTCACCTAAGTACAAATAAGTGCATCCCCCTTTTTTTTATAAAGGTACTAATCAGTACAAAATGCGCTTCAAAGCAATATCATACCGGCGGCTTGCCATTTCAAAACAACTTTTTTTTTTTTTAATAAAAAAGGGAAAGCTTTCAAACGGAGATAAACAGAAATGGGAGTAAACAAAATTCTTACATATGGCTGCAAGGAAAGTAATGTATCTGATCCTTATTTCACTGTAAGATTGCGTTTAAGATCTTTAAAAACTGAATTTGTAAACAAGAAAGGCGGCTTTGGGTGAGCTTCATGGAGCCAGTATGAGGCAAACGTAGCGTGGTGAGCTGCCATCAGGGAGGCCTCTGGTGAGGAGCCGCGTTAGTGGCCTGTGCCCGAGGGCACCAATACTCTGCTTTGAGACGGGAGGCGCGCGCTCTTTGGGTAGCCTGCGTTAGTCTCCGAGATCCTGCCGCGCGCACTGCCAACTGCCAACTGAGCCACCACATGGCCCGATGCAGGCCGGACTGCTCGGGCCATACCTGTCACGTTCTGTACGGTGCAAACACAATCAAATCTGGAAGTCCTAGAATGACAGAGCTTCAAATACTGTTGGAGGGAGCGTTTTAGGGGCTTGGGGGGGGGCTAGGGGGCACCCTTGCCAGCTGTTCGAGAAAGTGGTTTAGGGACAAAAGGGCAGCTTAACTTGAGGCAGGGTGCGCAGGAACGCTCATACTAAAATGAAGGAAACAGATGTGTGAGCCATGGAAACCAAGCCAAAAGGTTTAACAGATTTATTTAGAAGGTGCAACTTCAAGAAAAAGGCATTTAAAATACAGAATACAAAATATAGTGTCCTCGCATTCATAGAGAGTCTTACCAAACAGAAGGCATTATTACATAATTCTCAATAGGACTCAGAAGGCATTGAAATCGTTTGAAGAGAGACACTTCAGAAAACCTCAAAGACACATTAATAAATGCATTATGAAAAACATAATTTAAATCAAGGAAAATGTTCTCAGAATGCACAACACATTTCATCTAAAATGCAGAGAGTACTCACGTTTAAACCTAAAAGAAAGCAGCCTTGCAAATGTAATATAAGCATTAAATTCTCAATAAGAAAACACCAATTTAGAGACAAAATAGAACATACAGCAATTATATTGGCAAGTCAAATTGTATCTTAATAAAACAAAAACAAGAGCTCTTGGGGAAAACCCACACCCGCCTGCCATCCTACCAACAGACGGGTGGGGTAGTCCGACGAGAACTCCGTGGACTCGTCTTTTATACCTTTTAGTGCTGGGAACTGAAGCAGAAGTGCTTATTGCAGCATCAGTCCCACCTACGTCACGGCAGAAAATATGTAATGTAAGGAATAAAATATATAGCAATATCCTGGTTGCCACATTCATCACCCCGGTCTGACGTTCGTGTGCTGGGAACTGATTCGTTCTCATGTTCAGACCCAGGATGTGGTGTGCTATTTGTCGACAGGACAGAGGAAGAGACAGTGAACTTTGAGACACACGGGTAGGGTGGGGGCTATCCAGCCTGGAGCAGAAGAGCCTCGCAGAGAGAAGCTGGCTGAGATTTTTAGTCAGACAGGCTTAGAGCCTGCTGTTCAGAAAAATGGCAGAACTCTGGTCAATTTAACAAAAGGCCTGCAGAAAGACCGCAGGGCCTACCTAGGGGTTCATACTGACTGAGTGACTAGGATGGCCCAGGGCATTTGTTATATGGTAAAACCGGACCCTCTCTCATTTGGTCAATTTAGCAAAAGGCCTACAGATTGAGGCGCGCAGGGCCTGTGTAAGGGTCTCATACCTTAGGTGTGGGCAGAGCGCGCCTGGGGGGTCTTATATGATAAAAACGGACCCTGCCTCATTCCCTCCTCTTGTTCATTCTTTGAACAAAATCCTTACAGCATACCTTTCAGGCTTTTCAGGTATTTGGTAATGGTAGCGGGCTGCATTTAGTGTAGTCCTGCTGTTGTTACTTCTACAACTTCTGTAAGTCCTAAGTTATTCACATTCCCTGTTCTATCCTTGCTCTCCCTTTGCCAATTATGCTTTTCTCAAGAGGTGCATCTGCTGCGGACATGGTGTGCTGACTGAAGAGCATATTGTACATTAGGACACAACCCACTTATTTAGAGACAGGTATGACATTGTAACACATGCTGTTTTCTGTGTCGGTAGGCCGGTGTGTGCAAACATAACATCCTGCCCTGTCAACTGTCCCCCTGTCCCTTTATCAATGGCTATTTATTCAATTTGGTACAATATCTCTGTCATTTTAGCAGTATCTCAGGTATAACACTGTGATCACAATACACTATAAGGAGCTTAGTCACTATAGCAATGGGGGTCAATGCTGCTAGTAGCACTCATGGTCATTTTCTGTAATTGTTCTGAAAGTTTTGAGCAAGTCTTGAGGCATTGTTCCAATCGTTGGTACGTGTGGCTAGTGTGACTAGTTGGAAGAATGTCTTATCTTCTGCTGTACTTTTACTCTTTTCAAAAAGGTCAGTTGTGGAATAATGAAGAGCCTCAGAGATGATACCTGTAAATAGAAAAAGTAACCGTTGGTGCCTGTCTTCAAGTAATTTGAGAGGTTACAAGCACTTCTATTACTTAGGCACATTCAATATGAAGAAAACAAAGTGATGAGGAAGGTATAGATGTCTCGTTGTCACAGGTTGTAGACTGAGGGGTTAGGGGCATCGATTTTTCCAGGCGTTCTTAGTTGATGTATTGTTAGGGTCCGCTTACACACTCTTCCTTTCTCTGCTGTGCAGCACTTGCAACCCTTCAGGACAAGCTTGGGATACCATTCCCACTTGGTGGTTTCCGTGGAACACATGTAGTTTCTGTGTGGCTCCTTGCCCCTTGCACAACCCCTCAATCACATGTGAGATGAACGCCGGTCCATTGTCAGAAGCCAAAAGCATAGGTACTCAAAAGTGCGGTATGAACTCTTTCAGGAGGCATTTGGCAATAGTTTGTGTATTGCTGTTCTTGAATTGGCATTCCTTAGTCCATTTGCTGATCATGCACACAATAACCAACACATACTTGTAGTTTGAGTAGTTTGAGTAGGGGGGTATGTTGATGAAGTTCATTTAATGTGGGGAATGAAATGGCCTGGGGCAGTGGAAATACAGCATTAGGAAAACAGTCTGATCTTCCCATCACGTCCTACAAGTGATGAACCATGAAAAAGACGGGCCATGGGAGCCATCATTATCGTTGGTAAACATATCTTTCCATTTGGGCCTAACCGTATTCCTTTTCTTTTTGCATACATCCTCCCCTGTTCCCTTCTTCCTTTTCTTCCACCCAGCCCTTTCAATAATATACTTAGGGTCATAGTACATATCATCATCCTATATCGTTATATCATGATATCATGTGTAGTAGAAGCAATCTGAACCATTGTGTACTCACAACCAGTTAATGCTATTCCTTTTTGTGCATCTGCATCAAAGTCCTTGGAGGAGGTGTGTGCAACACATTCTACAATTGAAACTTTGGTAGCAACATGTCTAGCAATAGTTGAGCTATTAATGGTGCACGCTGCATTTGTTGGCCAGCTGAGGTAAGGAGGGAACTCCAAATGGAGGAAAGAACCTAAAAATTATATTGGCGTCCCTGTACAAGACTTTAAAAAGAAATTCATTTATCTCTAGAAGCAAAAGAAGAATTAAAACATTGTACTATAGCTTGTCCCAACAGCAAACACAGATGAAAATCTCTGTCACAGTAACACCTCTAGGAATCAAAACAGTCATAGTTGTCAAACTGTGCCCAGGGATGTGGAATTCCTATAGCCCCACGCCCAGGACATATTGTTTGAGGTCAATGGTAACAAGTTTTCTCGCGTATTTCATCCTTGGGACAAGTAGGCCCAACCCCCTACAGCACAAACCCTTTGGCTGCCAGTCCACAGTACCACATCATGGCTCAGGGAAAGGCATAGTCTGCAATAAAGGTAATATTTGTATCCATGTGCTAATGCTGTTCAAACTTGTATTTATTGTCCATTAATGCAAAGGCTTTATTATTAGGGTGAGTGCTCTAAGTAAATGTTGTAAGCTCAGACTGCACTACTGACAGTGGTTAGAGTATAAAAATGTGTAAACACTTTTTCAATATTTAGCAATGTGAGGCTATGTATACTGCTCTCAGAATGCTCTCCCATTAGATGCAAATATTTGCAGAAGCTTGAAAGCAAGACTGATAATTCTTTGCTTTCAAAATAAAAATAAAATGCAAAAACAGTTCGCTAAGCTACTGGAATATGGTAGGTACCATTTCTTTGCAACATAAAAATAAACAAGCATTGGCAAAAAGCAAAAATTGTTTTGATCTCAAAAAATCACACATTGCACAGTAGTTCCTGGCACTGAATAAAGCAACTGTGTGTCGATATGCTCCTTGTGAGAGAACAGAATGAAGTCACTCACAGTGAAGCTAGCCAAGAGAGAGAGAGAGAGACAACATTTGATTAAACATACAAGTTCATTGTTAACGCCATACCTAATTAGGGGCCCAATTATTAAATAAAGTGCACCCATGTCCTTGGATTATGTGCAGATATACAACTTTTGTGAATTCACAAGACTACAGAAGTAGGCCAAGAAATAGTACTCCTAGAAAATATTTGTGAACTGCATTTAAGCATGAGCAAACATTCAGGTGTACATTTGCCCAAGCGAAAATCTGAGTTATCACAAGTTCACGTTTCCTCCAGCCACCTTTTTTTTTTTGTCAGCCAGAACTGTTGCTTACCATTACCTTCAGCCCCAGTATGGATATCTGTGGAAACGTGGCCACATAAGGGAATTGTTAGCATTCAAAGCCTACTATGGAAGGAGCCCTAGCATAATCAGAGAGGCTATTTCAGAGCTCTTATATAATGAATATTGCTGCCATAATTTGTTGCTGCATTACATGGCACAAAAGGGACAAGTGGATTTTGTTACAGAACAAGTAATTTTAAGAAGCATCCAGGCCCATGGACAAGTAGATATTTCGTTAAATTCCACATCTCTTTGCGCCAATCCTTTATACCTTGAAACCTGTTTTCAAACACCCTGAAAGATTGCACCTATATATTAAAAGACATATTTAAATCTGTACACATTGTATCCTTGAGACATTACAATATGAAGCACTGTTATTCAATGCACACTATCCTTCTGTATTGGCATATACTCATTACTAATGATCAATACATAAACATAATATAAACACAACATTACTACTTTTCCTATTACTCCTATCCTTTGTAGTCCCTGGCGAATGCACTGCATTAGAATGCATTTTAGCACATTCCACCTTACAATTTAATTTGTTACAACAATATTCTCTCCAACTCTGAAGAACCTAGGAATGAAAAACATTAATATACATACACATTATTTCCTTTAGATACACATATTAAAACAGCACTTCTCCTTGCCCCATTCAAATAGTCAAAACCCTTCAAGAATGCAATATACCTAGTGCCATTCTATATATACATCTGCTTGTGAAGATGGCGGTGTTCCTGTTGCGGCTGATCACCGTCTTCTTCCTCTTTGGACAGTCAATGGAAACACAATAAAATCTGTGTTCCAGGACTGATATGTCGGAGCTCAGGAATGATGGGGCCCTTCTTCTTCCACCTGAATGCTTGAGAAGACAGAAACTTCGTAGTGCGTGTTAACTTATGCAAATATATGTCTTCTTTCATAATGTGAATGTCACTGTTAGGTCTAGTTGATGTGACTTATACATATATTAATTGTTCAGTGAGGAGGATATGGGGCATTAGGTGGCTGTCAGAACATTGTAATGTTTTTGAGTGAAAACAGAGTGATCCATGGGCAATAAACTATTTTTGCTTTCTTTAAATTATTTATTTATTTATTTCCCTCAATTGTGGCGCTTATTTTGCCTATTTTATTTTTAAGCAGTCTTTGCTGAAAGTTGTTGCTGCTTTAATATCATGATGGACACAAAAACTCATGGTATTGGAACTGACAAATATATGCAACCACCTCTAAAGGCTGCAACTGTACTTTTAAAAGGCCTCTTTAAATCCACACCTATTATTCTGACAACACTGAAATACTGAGCATTGCTTACTCCATGCATACCGTCCTTTAACATTGAAATTGGTGTGGTGGCTGCCTGTGGTAATCTATTCCTACGAATCTCTGGTTGTTTCATATTTTGAAGGCTGCTCACAGCTGTGCATATCCAAAAACGTATCCCTTACCTCCTCTCACATAGACACATACATATTCCGTCACTAAACTGCACAATCGTGAAACCTGAAACACGTTTCACACCTTTTTTTTTTTTTTTTTAAATCTCGGCTACCCCGTTACCAAAATGTGTGATTCCATGCACCTTATCTCTCTTGTTCACTTCCACAGACCAACGTAATCCTACACATACATATCTTTCATCTAAATCTTATGTTCGTTGCCTACCACAGGAAGTCCCTTTCCAGCCTGGCTCAACGCCCAGAATCTGTGGTCGGCCAGGAATGCCACTTCTGAAGGCAGCCCAAGAAAAAATCTATTAACCCTTCAGCACCACTTAATATCTAAAAACATGCGTTGTCTTGAATTGTAATATGCAAAACATATATAGCTTATTTTAAAATAACATGGCTTTCTTGTAAAGCGCACGTTCACTCAGAATTATATTATGACGCTAAACAACAGATCTCCATTGTTCACCAACTCAATGGGACTCATTTCATTCACCTCAGAATGATGAAGGGCTGATCAGACCCCGCAGCATTTGACGTGTGACCATGAAGTCAAACCATGCATTCCACTCCATCATTTTATCTCCCCCTTGTGCACAAGAAATCGGAAGAGATCAGTCTTAACTTGCTACTTCCAATCTTCTGTCTAATGTTCACCATCTGCTCTGACATTTACGTTACTCTAAGTCTAGTGTCACTAACTTCCTTTACCACGATACACACTTTCAAAATCTTTTCTATTACCTAACTCCGTGCTTTGTAGCTGTACTTCCTGGATTGGAGCTTGCATTCGGGCTACTGCTTGTGCCTGGACGGGTAGCACTTTTTACTGCTTGCTCTATCGTTAAATTGGACGCAGGTAGGAGTAAATTATTCTGTACTTAGTTGCTCAGTACTGCAATATTTGGTGTAATCTTCAGTGTGAATCTAGCTGACCTAGTCGGCCTTTGCATTCTGTGCATTGAAATATGGATGCGTAAAGATATTCATCAGGTCTATAATGAGAAATTCTTTTATGAATTATAATTGGTCATCTAAATAGAGAGATATTCATGTGCATTTGAAACTGAAAGTATTTTCCCTCTGCCAGGACTATATTACTTATATTGATGGCATTTTTAGTCTTTTAACATTGTGGGCCACAGAACATTGTATGTACTATGTTAAGCCTATGATCCAAAAATATCACAGGGAATAGCTCCATTTTACCTGGTAGTACATTTTCTATCATTGGGCTCTGGGCGGTAAGGGGTGGCAGTCCTTGACCTCACCTTATTATGTCACTTTTTCTTTTGTGTGGCTTGTCTATCATTTGACGCTGGGCCAAGTAAAAAGGTGGCTGTGTGTTGCGGCGAGAAATGCATGCGAAAGCCTTCCTCCCCATCTTTCTACCACTTGACTGAATATTCAAGTGGGAGCATTCATTACTAAGCGTCCAAGCACGCCCGAAAGGTGAGATGAGAAGCGTGAGGTGTGACGGTCAAGAAACTGAATGTACTCCATTCAGGGTATAATGAGTTAAAATAGGGGAGCCTATTTAAAACCGTGCTCAAAAAGACTTAATTAAGAGTCGTGAAGGCAGCTACTTGACAGCTAGACACAGTATTCACTGGATGCAACGCGCACCAGTTGCGTGGTCTCTAATTGAACCTGTCTCAGTTAAAGTGGGTGTGCTTGGCACGTACCCAGATGTTCCTGCTGATCACTTCTCACTGCAGTGCATAAGAGAGAAGTACTCCTATATAAGATCTCGCTAAACAGTAGTGAAATCCTGTGATACCACTGTGAGAGAAAGAGATGAGAAAGGCCCATTAGCCAGATAAGAGAGGGAGAGACGCAAAATGCAGACCGAGAGAAGGAAATAGAGTATAGTTATTAGAGTACACTGCATGTAACTAAAAAAGGCGGAGAACAAAGGACACTTTTTTACAATGAAGAGAAAGAGGTTTGAAAGGCGGTGGCTGACACTGTTAATCTCAATGCGATAAGATGCCTCCCATTCCTTGCAGAAATAAACGTTCAAACAATACAATTTACACCAAATGGGTAATCAAAATTCAAAACAAATGTGAGCTGCCAGACGCAGTCCCATACACACGTATTTGCGGCACAAAGTGGGAGACGCCAGACACAACCTCCCGTCGCAAAGTACAGACTTCAAAATATAAATGTGAGGATGTATTTCAACAATTCGGTGTATGTTGTTGTGCATTACATTGTCAGTTATCTGAAAGTGACTTGTGCTAATTAAATGTGGTGCTGCGCCACATGGGTCAGGAGGTATTGGCTGATCCTGGGGAACGTAATTCTACAAGTGGTAATGCAGATACTTCTTACTTCAGTTGTTGGAGTGAAGGTGACTCCTAGTATTTCCCAAAATGTGCACTTACTTCTTCCTAGCGGGGTCTGTAGAGCTGGTGGTGGGGGGCTGGTGTATTACTACAGACCACAGCATCAATAACTAGCGGGAGTCTGTAAGGCTATTGTCAGGTGTTTTACAGACCACAGCAACACCCTACCTAGCGGGCCTTTACCCTTTACTGACTGAGTTGGTGTAAGGCCAGTCAATTTAAAATTGACAAATGTGCTCATACAAACAATATATGCATATATAATAAAAAGGAATCTAACAGGAAAATCAATATGCACCTAAATATTATAGTCTCACTAATGGATCAGCCACCGCACCAGGCAGTGGCCTCCAATGATCACAAAATGTTTTGCTGCAACACTTAGTCAATGCAAAAAAGAACAAAACCCTATATATATATATATATACATAGGTAAACACTAGCGAATAACACAAAGTCCTAAAGGTGCATAGCAAGTAATGAACATTTTATACATGTACTTTAAAAAGAAAACAATGCATATCCTTTAATGCTTGGAACTCTTAAACAACAATTGCGTATTTCTGGCCATTTGAGGGCGATAAAAGCGCTTTCTACCTTACTGCTTCACAAGAAAAGGAAAACACAGAAAAATGCTTATAACCAGCGAAAATACAATACCCAATACATCCCGGGGAAACCACCACCTTCCTTTTCACACAAGAGGAAATCGTAAATCTGTTAGCTAGACAGCTACGGGATTCGTCTTCTTTCTCAGGACTATTGACTGAGAGCAATCCTCCTGTCCCTGCTCATTCCAGCAACTGGACAGAGGAATTCCATACATTTATTTATAAAACCATACAACTGAACACTGAAAGTTGCCAGACGCAATCTTCCCTGCCCTGTCAACCCTTAGACAGAGGCTCTCAGAGTGGCACGAAAAACAAAAACCCCACTCATAACATTGATAAAACAAAATAATCACTGGAAGATTGGAAGATGCTAGACGCAATCCTCCCTACCTCGTCAATCCTAGACGGAGACTCCTCTCTGGCTCTCAGAGAGGCACCGTAACAACGTATGTCTATTTATAAAAAGAAAAACATATAATTCAAACAACTTCCTAACGTCACCCTTTGGCTTAGGGTTCACCACGTACACCTTTCCTCATTTTGGGAATGTTCTTTTAATAAGCGAGACCAGTTAGACAGGACAACTTGAAACAAGGAACACAGATGTCCCACGGTCGCCCTTACCCGCTGCTCCCAGAAAGACAGCACATCAGGCAGCAAAAATAACTTACCCGAGTGCTGTTCCCTGTGGTTCAGTCAGGAAAGAGGCACGAAGGGTGGTCTGCGTCCGGGGTCCCAGTGGTCTCCTGTCAGCTGGCACTGCTGATCCGAGTCACGGCGCCAAGATGTTGGAGGGAGCGTTTTAGGGGCTTGGGGGGGGCTAGGGGCACCCTTGCCAGCTGTTCGAGAAAGTGGTTTAGGGACAAAAGGGCAGCTTAACTTGAGGCAGGGTGCGCAGGAACGCTCATACTAAAATGAAGGAAACAGATGTGTGAGCCATGGAAACCAAGCCAAAAGGTTTAACAGATTTATTTAGAAGGTGCAACTTCAAGAAAAAGGCATTTAAAATACAGAATACAAAATATAGTGTCCTCGCATTTATAGAGAGTCTTACCAAACAGAAGGCATTATTACATAATTCTCAATAGGACTCAGAAGGCATTGAAATCGTTTGAAGAGAGACACTTCAGAAAACCTCAAAGACACATTAATAAATGCATTATGAAAAACATAATTTAAATCAAGGAAAATGTTCTCAGAATGCACAACACATTTCATCTAAAATGCAGAGAGTACTCACGTTTAAACCTAAAAGAAAGCAGCCTTGCAAATGTAATATAAGCATTAAATTCTCAATAAGAAAACACCAATTTAGAGACAAAATAGAACATACAGCAATTATATTGGCAAGTCAAATTGTATCTTAATAAAAACAAAAACAAGAGCTCTTGGGGAAAACCCACACCCGCCTGCCATCCTACCAACAGACGGGTGGGGTAGTCCGACGAGAACTCCGTGGACTCGTCTTTTATACCTTTTAGTGCTGGGAACTGAAGCAGAAGTGCTTATTGCAGCATCAGTCCCACCTACGTCACGGCAGAAAATATGTAATGTAAGGAATAAAATATATAGCAATATCCTGGTTGCCACATTCATCACCCCGGTCTGACGTTCGTGTGCTGGGAACTGATTCGTTCTCATGTTCAGACCCAGGATGTGGTGTGCTATTTGTCGACAGGACAGAGGAAGAGACAGTGAACTTTGAGACACACGGGTAGGGTGGGGGCTATCCAGCCTGGAGCAGAAGAGCCTTGCAGAGAGAAGCTGGCTGAGATTTTTAGTCAGACAGGCTTAGAGCCTGCTGTTCAGAAAAATGGCAGAACTCTGGTCAATTTAACAAAAGGCCTGCAGAAAGACCGCAGGGCCTACCTAGGGGTTCATACTGACTGAGTGACTAGGATGGCCCAGGGCATTTGTTATATGGTAAAACCGGACCCTCTCTCATTTGGTCAATTTAGCAAAAGGCCTACAGATTGAGGCGCGCAGGGCCTGTGTAAGGGTCTCATACCTTAGGTGTGGGCAGAGCGCGCCTGGGGGGGTCTTATATGATAAAAACGGACCCTGCCTCAATACCTGGATAGCAGCGGTCTGAACTTCACACTCCTGGGCAGCGGTCGCCAATAGTTAAAACACCGCACAGAAGAGTGCCACAAGTGGGGCCAGCTGAGACTCATACAAGGTTAATTGGTCACCTAATGTTGCTGACTGCTGCATACAAGGTTGAAACTGTTACTAATGAGGTGAAGCTTATTCCCAGACAGCATTAATGTGTGTTTAAATGACAATAGAGCGAAGTAATACTGTCACGAAATGTGCCACATCATTGGTCTATTCTATTCTTGCGGCATAAATTAATCAACTATGCGGCATAATTTGTATCCCGATTGTCGCATGATTCCAAAACGCAAGTGTCCAGACATGCCAGCCCCATGTATCCTATGGTCAGTTACTACCTCAGCAGCACTGTGAATCCCTTCACAGGGCGGGGAACATCTACCCATAAATTATATGTTGCTTGAGGAAGCTAATGTTCCAGTACATGCACTTTACAGAATAATATCTGTAAAAACACCTTATTTACGTGTATTGGGCACAGCACAGCATTGGAAACGCAATTTAAAAAGAAGCTGCAGTGCTATAAACACCTACCAAAATATAAGGAAGCATTCCTGTACAAATAAGTATTTATGTAACTATTATAATAAAATCTATTAGAAAAAGGGAAAAAAGGTATAAAGGATATAATAAGTAAGACATATGAGAACGCAAATAAAGTTAAATAAACCAAGAACTTGAGAACATGCTCTAAAGCACATCAATGGATAATGCCAGTATTCAATTCCCATCTTGTAGGATTTATGCTAGGAACTGGCATGTGCAAGTTAGAGTACAAATGTCGGTAGTGATTGCCCATAACAGAGGGTTTGAACAAAGTATTCAGACAATATGTAGATGTGAGTGCCCACTAGGTAAAGCTAACGCACAATATATTGCATGTGACTTCTGGATCTGGTGTAAGGTGATGCCGACAGCCACATCATAAAAAACTTACCTAGGTGGACACAAAACATCAAAGGCCAAACAACAGCAAATACCTCCACTGTACTGGAGCGCAAAGAAGAGGAACAACATCATCCATGGGAAATGCTTCATAATGAGAGTTAAGACAATCAAACCCTTTGAAGATTACTGCAGAGATGTGGAGTCAAACATGTGAAAGCTTCTGTGCACAATTCACAGCTCCTGATGCAGTTTAGACTGTCAGATTATCGAATAAGAAGATTTATACCTTGTAATGAGTCTATTTGTTGTATACGTGCCCTGAAGAAGCAACAGAGAAGCTGCAAGACTTGTGCTACCAAATAAGCAATATTAAAACATTCAAAGAATTTTGGAACAAATATTAAGAAAATATAACACTGAGAGATTCAAAATCTTGTTTTGGATCTTCATAGTGGCAACATATGGGAGTGTAATGACGCCAAACGCCATTTAAGCGAACCCCTTTGTATGGATTATCAGCAACGGTTTACTGCTAACATGTTTAAACAAAGGAAATGAAATATTTGCTCAAATTCTAAAATTTAAGGCTTTACAAAACGGTGACAGTCTTCTGTGCAATTGCTACATAAAGAAACACAGAAAAAGATGTGTATTTGTTAATTAATGTAAAGTCTTGCCCTACCTTTTCAGCTAGTATCCCAACTTGGACATATCGGACCGACGTCACAGGGTGCGCGCGCTGGTTTCTGAAGGCGCTTTTGTTTTACCTAGTTCTGGAGGGCCTGCTTTTGTTGCAAAAAGCGCCAAGAAGAGGCCCCGAACCATCACTCAGAAACAGAACTCCAAGTGCCTGAAATGCTACAAAGCTTATGTCGTCAAAGACAATGTACAGGCAGACAGGCTCGACGTTCCAGGATACACCAATTCTGTGGGCGGCCTGTCATCACTCACGGCGGCAAACTTGCTGGAGCCAACGCGTAGAAGCTCTGAACCCAAATCTCGGCAGCTGAGAACATGTTCTGCCTCCATTCCTTGTACGAGGAGGAAACATATATGCATTGAAACATGCAAGTCGCTCCCGATAACTGTTTGTTCTATTTTAGAAGCTCAAATTACCACTGAAATCTCCGAGTATTCAGGGAGGAAAAGGGAAAAACAAGCCCGGAAGTGGTGCGCGCGCGAGAGAGAGGGGGAGCAGGAGCAGAAGGTGAGCCCGGAAGTGGTGCGTGCGTGCGTGCGCGTGCAGTCTGCTCATTTTCAAGCACTGCACTTGTGCTTGTGGCGCGCCCCTGCTCGCTCCCGCAAGGTGGATGCCGCCACAAGCACGAGTGTGTGCTTGAAAATGAGCAGAGCGACGGCTAAAGGCCCTCCTAAGCAGTGCATGCGCGCTGCGTAGGTGAGACCTAAAAAGGGAGGAGGTCCATCGCTAACATTTTAGCCACCTTCAAATTGTACAAACGTGCCATTGGATTGCTGCACTCATAGGCCCCTCCTGCCTGAACAGGCCCATAATAGTTGCTTAGATTTTTTTATTTTGCAGTTCCACTGACACAGGTGACTTCTGCAGTTCCAGCAGGTGTGTGGGTAGAGTGGAGGTCGGGGGATGAAGGACAACAACACAAGAAAAGAAAAAAAGAACTTACCTGCCCCCGCCGCTCTTCTGCTCCGGGTCCTCGCTGCAGCACGGACTCTCCTGCGGCCAATACTGATGCTGCTCTCATGCTGGTGGCAGCATGAAAGCAGCATCAGGATTGTCCTGAGTGCCCTGAATTTGCACTACGAGAGAGACTGAGAGCCTGTGCTTGCTGTCTCCAACCCGGCAACGCAGCTCGGGTAGGAGACAGCTCAGTGCGCGTGTCGGCTTGGACGTCCTGAGACTGACAGCCAAACTGACCTGCGCATTGATAGCAGGGTTCACCACCCCCCCTTGTGACTGCCCCCGCGATGACCCTGCCCCTAAAACTTAGAACTTGAGAAATAAAAATATAATAAGCCTGTTTTATTATTATTTTCTTTTTCAAGTTTTGAGGCTTGCAGGGGGGTGTTGCTCCTCAGACGTAGTGGAGGAGTCACTGTTGGACTTTCAGAGAGAACCAGGAGGTGGTAGAGTCATTGTGCATCCTGGGGGAATCACTGTATGTGGTGGTATCTGCATCTGAGTCTTGTGCCATTTGGAGGTTGCTGATGTGAGTGATGCTGGCACACTGCAGGGGACAGGGCTGCTTTGTGTAAAGCTGTCATCCTCTCCCTCATCACTTTTTTCTTCTCTCACGGTGATCGGAACTGCTTTGCCTCTCTCATCACCACCACCAGCAATCTTTTTAAGGTGCTCCTCCCACCGGTTTGCATGATGTTTTTTCATAAGGGATCTTTGGCCTCTAGTACCACAGTGTGAACCTGGCTTACCTCAACAAACACTTGTGTGGCAAATGGAGCATATTGCAAAGTTATCCTCCTGGTTGCTAATCATAAAGAAGTCCCAAACTGGGAAGAAGAACCCTTTTAGTGTGCCACTGTCAATGCCTGGAGAGCTGGAGGTAAGTGGGTGTGTCTTTTGCCTCTCTGTAGTGCATACTTCGACTGAGGTGGTGATAAATGCAGGTCTCAGTGGGGGGCCTTACAAAAATGGAAGCTGGCAGCGATGGTGGTGGAACCACATTCTTCTCAGCACGTTGACTATGAGGAGTCATCTTCATGTCCTCTGTGCTGCCCTCCATACTGGCAATCACTGGTTCATCCTCATCACAGTCACTTTCCATAATTCTAAGGCTTTCAGGAACTGTCTTTTCCCTTTTCTCTTGTGGCGGGTCTCAGACTCGGCTGGGGTCCAGTCCATGTCCAGATCATCAGAAGGGGGGCTTGGAGAACATGGTGGAGTAACTTTTCTTTTTCTTGATGGAGATCCTGAAGCCAATGGTTCAAGAGCTACATCCTTCTCAGCAGGAATTGAAACCTCCTGGTCAGGGCCGGACTGGCTACCGGGCGTTTTGGCATGCTGCCGAGCTGGGGGCTGAATTCGTTGATGGGGACCTGCGTGTGCTGAACGAAATTCGTTTTGCTTTGTTTATTTCGTAGCACACGCAGGTCTCCATCAACGAAATTAGCCCCCACCGCAGTGACATCAGCCCCCAGCTCGGCAGCATGCCAAAACGCCCGGTAGCCAGTCCGGCCCTGCTCCTGGTCCTACTTCATGAAGAACTGTTGCTGGATGTGTCTCCTGTTGTCCACTTTGCTCAGTTTCCAGTGAAAATTGGGTACTTTCCAGCTGAGACAACTCCAGTTCAGACTCACTGCTCATCGCCATGACTGTACCGGAAACCTCACTGAGAGATATGGGCTTGGGCCTAGGTTAGGGTGTCGCCGTTGATATTGGAGAGCTTCTCCCAGCTTTTTGCTGATTGGAGGAGGGTGTGGCAGGTACACCACTTTTCCTGAAAAAGGTAGCGAACGGCACGCCAGTGGTGGCAATCTCCTTCTTCTTCTCCTCCGCATTGGCCACTTTCTTGGCAGGAACTCCTTTCTTTGGGACCACCTTCACGTTCTTAGCTCTGGCAGTTGGCACATAGCTGCACAAGTGGAAGCAGAGGAGGACTCAGATGGTGTCACTTAGTGGCACCTTTCTGTCTGGAAGTACTGTGGGTGATATTTTTTGTGCACCTAAAAGCAAACAAAAGAAAAGCATTCCGTGAAACATGGCATTTGCAGTATGAATATACATACATACAATATAATTTAGTGAGCTTATTCCAAATAATTAACAATAGTGCATCCATTCCAAATGGTTCAATGAGACATCTGTGGCAGTCAAGGGGTACAGGGGAAAATTGAATAAGTAATCCTTAAAAATATGAATGCTGGTGTGTGGCTATGGCTGGCAGGGGTGTAGGGGAAAATGGAATAATCCTTAAATAAATTGGTGCTGGTGTGCACCTATGGCAGGCATGAGGGGCAGGGAATAATGGGAGAATCCTTAAAAAATGTAATGCAGGATATGTGCCAATGGCAGGTGGGGGAGTGCAGGGGAAAATGGAATAATCCTTAGGAAATTAATGTTGGTGTGCGCCCATGGCCTAAGATACCTATGGTAGGTAGGGGTGCAAGGAAAAATAAAATAATGTTAAAAAAATACATTTTGGGATATCTCACTAGTGACTATCAAAAATCCTTTGGGAGACAAGTATGTGCATTGGAAAATGGAAAGATGCATATAAACACTGTTCATACATACTACAGGCATCACCAAGCACATTTAACTGATATCAGGGAAAAAAGAAAAAATGAATAAAAACAAAAACGCCTAGCACTCTTCTATCAATCCCCCTACAAAAAGTCTTTGGAAACTGGAATTTTTTTTTTTAACACATTGGCTGGTTACACAAAATGCCCGCTAGTCATATGCAACACAAGCAAGAAGGTAATGACAACATTGAACACTTGCAGGTCCATTGCAAAAGCATGCTAGCTGGCTACACATAATGGCCGCTGGCCATATGTTCAAACAACAGCAAGCAAGAAGGAATGGACAACAAAAAACACATTCAGGCCTTACGGCAAAAACACACCAACTACTACACAAATTGGCAGCTGGTCACATGTTCAAACAATAACAAGCAAGAAGGCATGGACAGCAAAGAAGACAAGTTATAAGAGAAATGGTGAGTTACTAAATTCTGTCAATTCCACAACTGGAATTATAATTCCACCCTGGCCTAGTCCCACACAGCTCACAGGAATACAGCAATAAACAAATCTATCTGGGGTATTCATCTTCTCCTCATGTCTTCACCAAGCAGGCCTGGGCTTCCCAAAATGGAACCCAGGGTGCTCCATGTAAGGAACCATTGCAAGCACACTTGCATTCAGTCTGCTTCCAACAGCACACATACTCTCTACTACTGTTACCTCCATGCATTGTGCCACTACAGACATACATACATTCAGCAAACGAATTCAGTCTGCATACACTGTCCAGTACTGTAGCTTCTCTTTATTATACCAGATTGTGCTATTTTCAAACACACACACTTTCAGCACATCCATTCACCATGTGCACACTACACAACACTTAATCCGATATGTATTTTACTTCACAATATTACACATACACCCAGCACATGCTTTAATTGTGCACGCACTGCACAGCACTACATCTCTCATGTAATGTATTCCCAGCAGGCATACATACACTCAGTTCATACACTACCCATGCATGCACTTCACTGCATTGCTCTATCCCAGTACTGTATCCTTCCCAGGCAGACATACATCCAGCGCAGTCACTACTCCTGTGCAGAGCAGCAGTCCACATCTACCTGAAGGAGGCCATGGGTGAGTTAAGCGCACAGCAGCGGAAGTTTTAAAATTGTGAGTGAGTCTGTAGGCCTCACTTTAGTGACACAGGGTAAAAATTACCTGTTCACTACTAATGATCACTAAACGGTATGCTGCCACCGCTGTGCTCCTACTGCTTAACTCTTGGTGAAGGCACTAGCCTTACCATCACTATGAGGGTAGTGCCTTGGTTACCCCTCCCAAGCCAACAAGACAACAATCCATGATAGACACCCATGTCATGGTGCACATGAATGATCTGTTTTTACCTATGAAACAAAAAGCAGAGGGCCCGTTTCACAAACATAATCTGAGACAAAATCCTAACTTTACGACTTTCGGTATTCACAAAGGGCATTTAGGAGTAGTAAATTTACGACTTTCGGTATTCACAAAGGGAATTTAGGAGTAGTAAAGTTAGGATTTTGTCTCAGTTAAACTTAAGTTTTGGTGTTAAGTTAAACTTAAGACCAAAACTTAAGTTTTGGTGTTAAGTTTTGGTCTTAAGTTTAACTTAAGACCAAAACTTAAGTTTAACTGAGACAAAATCCTAACTTTACTACTCCTAAATGCCCTTTGTGAATACCAAAAGTCGTAAAGTTAGGATTTTGTCTCAGATTACTTTTGTGAATTGGGCCCAGAATTAGGGATCCAGACAACAGTGCAGTTGGGCATTCAGGGCAGGAGCACACGTCTTTAACCATGCAAAGTACTTTTCTGTCCCAAAAACTGTATATGTTATATAGAGAGAGGCGAGCTTCCCCTTAAGATGGGGAAAGATGTTGAGGAAAATTTATGCTGTTATATTAACATGTTATAAACAATAAAGAATAAAAAAAGGCAAAACTGGAGTGCTGGTGATCTTAGTTCACCAAGGGGCATATTTACTAGGCCTGGGCGGTAAATTCCGTTCCGCTCGCGGAATTTGCGGAATTTGGGTAATTTCGCGTTCCGCGGAGAACGCGGAATTACCAAAAACTCCCCGAAACCGGTCCTAGGATGCTTGTTTTCAGTCCAGGGAGGACCTGGCCTGGCAGTTCGGGCTGGACTGTTCCCATGAGGCACAGGGTCAAGACAGATTTGCATATGGCTGTGTTCAAACTGGAATGGCATGGTGAGCAAAAAAAGGATGGATTTAGGCCCAGATCTCTGTACTGGTGTGAATGTATGACATTGTTCTGCATTCTGTCCATCAATTGTTCTTTTTGCATTTGTCACCCTGAGTGGGACAGGTATGCCCAGACGTGGGTCCCGTGCTCTCCATGCCACTGGAGTCAAGCTATCCTGGCTGATAAGGGGTGAAACCCCGGAACCGGTCCTACGAGGCTTGTTTTCAGGCCAGGGAGGACTTGGCCTCGCAGTTCGGGCCGGACTGTTTCCATGAGGCACAGGGTCAAGACTGATTTGCATATGGCTGGGTTCAAACTGGAATGGCATGGTGAGCAAAAAAATGATGGATTTAGGCCCAGATCTCAGTACTGGGGTGAATGTATGACATTGTTCTGCATTCTGTTCATCAATTGTTCTTTTTGCATTTGTCACCCTGAGTGGGACGGCTATGCCCAGACGTGGGTCCCGTGCTCTCCATGCCACTGGAGTTAAGCTATCCTGGCTGATGAGGGGTGAAACCCCGAAACCGGTTCTAGGATGCTTGTTTTCAGTCCAGGGAGGACCTGGGCTGGCAGTTTGGACTGGACTGTTCCCATGAGGCACAGGGTCAAGACTGATTTGCATATGGCTGGGTTCAAACTGGAATGGCATGGTTAGCAAAAAAACAATGGATTTAGACCCAGATCTCTGTACTGGGGTGAATGTATGACATTGTTCTGCATTCTGTCCATCAATTGTTCTTTTTGCATTTGTCACCCTGAGTGGGACGGGTATGCCCAGACGTGGGTCCCGTGCTCTCCATGCCGCTGGAGTCAAGCTATCCTGGCTGATGAGGGGTGAAACCCTGAAACCGGTCCTAGGATGCTTGTTTTCAGTCCAGGGAGGACCTGGCCTGGCAGCTCGGGCTGGACTGTTCCCATGAGGCACAGGGTCAAGACAGATTTGCATATGGCTGTGTTCAAACTGGAATGGCATGGTGAGCAAAAAAAGGATGGATTTAGGCCCAGATCTCTGTACTGGTGTGAATGTATGACATTGTTCTGCATTCTGTCCATCAATTGTTCTTTTTCCATTTGTCACCCTGAGTGGGACAGGTATGCCCAGACGTGGGTCCCGTGCTCTCCATGCCACTGGAGTCAAGCTATCCTGGCTGATAATGGGTGAAACCCCGAAACCGGTCCTACGATGCTTGTTTTCAGGCCAGGGAGGACTTGGCCTGGCAGTTCGGGCCGGACTGTTTCATGAAGCACAGGGTCAAGACTGATTTGCATATGGCTGGGTTCAAACTGGAATGGCATGGTGAGCAAAAAAACGATGGATTTAGGCCCAGATCTCAGTACTGGGGTGAATGTATGACATTGTTCTGCATTCTGTCATCAATTGTTCTTTTTGCATTTGTCACCCTGAGTGGGACGGGTATGCCCAGACGTGGGTCCCGTGCTCTCCATGCCACTGGAATCAAGCTATCCTGGCTGATGAGGGGTGAAACCCCAAAACCGGTCCTAGGATGCTTGTTTTCAGTCCAGGGAGGACCTGGGCTGGCAGTTTGGGCTGGACTGTTCCCATGAGGCACAGGGTCAAGACTGATTTGCATATGGCTGGGTTCAAACTGGAATGGCATGGTGAGCAAAAAAACGATGGATTTAGGC
Source organism: Calotriton arnoldi (assembly GCA_963921515.1). Lineage (NCBI taxonomy): Eukaryota > Metazoa > Chordata > Amphibia > Caudata > Salamandridae > Calotriton > Calotriton arnoldi. The sequence continues at coordinate 61,492 of CAWUFW010010214.1, forward strand.
CCAGATCTCTGTACTGGGGTGAATGTATGACATTGTTCTGCATTCTGTCCATCAATTGTTCTTTTGGCTTGGTCACCCCGAGTGGGACGGGTATGCCCAGACATGGGTCCCGTGCTTTCCATGCCACTGGAGTCAAGCTATCCTAGGTGATGAGGGGTGATACCCCGAAACCGGTCCTAGGATGCTTGTTTTCAGTCCTGGGAGGACCTGGCCTGGCAGTTGGGCCTGGACTGTTCCCATGAGGCACAGGGTCAAGACTGATTTGCATATGGCTGGGTTCAAACTGGAATGGCATGGTGAGCAAAAAAATGATGGATTTAGGCCCAGATCTCTGTACTGGGGTGAATGTACGACATTGTTCTGCATTCAGTCCATCAATTGCTCTCTTCAAAATTGTCACCCCAAGTGGGACGGGCATGCCCAGACGTGGGTCCCATGCTCTCCATGCCACTGGAGTCAAGCTATCCTGGCTGATGAGGGGTGAAACCCCGAAACCGGTCCTAGGATGCTTGTTTTCAGTCCAGGGAGGACCTGGGCTGGCAGTTTGGGCTGGACTGTTCCCATGAGGCACAGGGTCAAGACTGATTTGCATATGGCTGGGTTCAAACTGGAATGGCATGGTTAGCAAAAAAAATTGATTTAGACCCAGATCTCTGTACTGGGGTGAATGTATGACATTGTTCTGCATTCTGTCCATCAATTGGTCTTTTTGCCTTGTGTCACCAGAGCATCACTTTTTGTAAAGCTCTGGTGGCGCAAATCACAACATTATATCTGAGTCCACGCAAAGCCACTATGGGTGGCTTTGTTTGGCCTCATAGATATGGAGTAACGCAAGGCAGTCCAAATCTCTGCGTTGCCTTACTCTGCACTCAGGAGTTGTTCCATGCATAAATATGGTGCATTCCTTCCCTTTCACTTTGGCTTAGGGCAGCGCAGCAAGCTAACTTGCTGCGTTGCCCTACACCAAATCCCCATAAATGAGGGCCTAAATGTTTTGACAAAGCTGTTTAAAAAAAATACACATTCTTCACACAGCCCTTTTTCCCATTTTCCAAAACAAATGCAAATTTTTGCTATATTGTGACTATTTTCTGCATATTCACTAACCTTGAATTCCTTTACAATACCCAATATTTGGGAAGAAAGAATGCACATTTTGCCTGCGTTTCTTTTGGTTATAAAGATTCTGAAGGCTTAAATGCAAAGGGCCCAAATATCAAAGAAAGGCTCATCACCGGGGAGGATAAGCATCAGCAGCTAAAAGATTAAAAAATGACATTAGTGAAACCTATTTACACTTCCCATGACCTCTGTGATATGTCATATGCCTTCCAGGCCACCAAATGTTGTAATTGGTCTCAGCTGAAATGAGAGGCAATGATCTCAAAAATTGGTTGAGGTTTACTGTTTGTATCAGCTGCAGCTGGCTTTACTCTGGAGGTGGGAAAACCTTAACGGATTTGCCAATGAGCTGTTAATTACAACTGTACTGCAGTGTTCCCCACCTCCCCTGTGACCTTAAAGAGTTACATAAATCAAGTTGTAAATTTAGGATGAGGCCACCTGCTGGTCAAACTTTTGATGGATAACCACACCCTGTCCCATTCTGATAGTTAGGCACGACACTCTGATGTCAGTCTGTAAAGCATTTGCAGGCTGCTTATGCTTGTAGCAGGTGTTGATGTATGGCTTTTTTGATGGTGTGAATATGCTGGAGAAGGACAATTATCAAGGAAACTGGGAGGTTAGGGCCATTTGAGGTAACATCTGTGGGTGACACTTATAGGAGCAAAACAATGGAAAGTACCCCAATGAAGGGCGCAATGAGTTATTGCATGCAAACTCCGCCAAAGGAATCCATCAGAACCAAGCTCCAGTTCATTAGGAAACATTGTAAATATTGTGCTAGCCACTGTTTCAGTCATTCAGTCTGACCATAGGTTTGTGGGTGATAGCTGCTGGATGTGAGATGCTTGACACCAATTCTTTTTATTAATTCTTGGCAAAAATTGAGCTATGAATTGAGATCCTCTCTCAGCTATAATAATTTCTGGGATATCATGAAGATGAAAAATATAGACCAGGAAAATGTTTGCTAATCCTACACACTTGGAAGTTTTTTCACTGGGATGATATCACCCATCCTGCAGAAGCAGTGGCTGACCACTAATACTGTTGTGTTTCTGTTGGATAGTGAGGAACTCGCAATGAAATAGATGGGGAGCTTACGTCATGGTTGTTTTGGCATGGGGAGTGATTGTGAAATCCCAGCAGCACGAGCCAGAGAGACCTTGGCTTGGGCACAGATCATACACTACTTAAGGTTTTCTTTAGAATATATTTGAGGATTAGGCTACCAAAAGTTCATGCTGATTATTTCAAAAATTGTCTGTTGCCCAGAGCGCCCTGCTATGGGTAAATAATAACACCACTTTAACACCATGGGTTAGGTTTGACGACAAGGGAGAAAAAAAGCATTTCCACGATGTAAATATTCTTGTCTTATACATCTCATGTCGGGCTCATGTTGAACCCATTGTTGGCTAGCAATTTTGTTTTCAGTCAGTTTGATGGTTTCCCAGAAATCTTTGGATGGTGCTGGTGGGAAAAAGTCCAATATAATAGAAGCCATAAGGGTAACCTCAGAAATTTCAAAATCTTCAGTCTGTCATGAAATGGCCCCTGCCTTTTAAGGTTTGTTATCTGATCTACAGATAATCTGGTAGTTAAAACAACAAAAGAACAATGTCCAGTGTTTGCACATTTCATGGCTGTTATCTACAGCAAACCTTTAAGAGCAATCTGTACTCTGATTTTAGGACGTGTTCCTTGTGAATGATGTTGCCAATGTGCAAACACTTCTTTGATAGCCAAGAATTCTCCATAATAAATAGTGTAATTCTTTTGTGAATCTGTTAAAGTTCTGGAGTTGTGAACTACTTGAAACAGTGTACTAGTTTCTGAATCAAGCCACACTGGGATGGAAAAGATCCAATGACAAACAAAGGTGCATCACTTTCAAGTTAAAGGATAGTAGTTTGTTGGAAAGTCTTAATCTAGGATCAGAGGTGAAGCTATCTTTTTGTCCTTGAAATACCTGTTTTTGTTTGGTCCCTGGCAGAATTGCATTACTTTACTCATTAATTGGACTATAGCTTGAATTATAGTAGAGAAATACGCAATGTACTGTCTACAGAAATTGGCAAAGGCAATAAAAGGTTGCACCTCTTTCACAGTTTTTGATGAGGACCATTCCAGAACCACTTTCACCTTGACTGGATCCACACTAATGTCTCTCCTCAGGTCTCAAAACCTAAGAAGGTTATGCGAGGTGCTCCTAATATGAAAAAAATTGAGTTTGGCATACAAGGATTGCTTTTTCAGCCAATGAGGAGTTCTCATACTCGTCGCCAATTTTCTTCAAGTGTTTGGGATCAATTGAAATATTGTTCAAGGACACCACCATAAACATATCTAACAGTTCTTAAAAGGTGTTGTTCACGAAGTGTTGAAAGGAAGACAGTGCAATGCAAAGATTAAATTACATGACTAGATATTCAAAGTGTCTTTAACAGGTATTAAATGCTGTGTTGCATTCATCCCCCTCACAAATTCTGACCAAATTGTATGCTCCATGTAATTCGAATTTCATAAATATCTTGGCCATCTTCGCTTGATACGAAGCACGGATGTGATGAGGTGAGTTCTGAATGGTGATTGCATTTAGTTCTTGATAATCTATGCAGCATAAATATATATTGTTAGAAATGGGGGTCTCTAGTTGGCAGAGGTAGGTACCTTTGTCCAAATAGGGACCCTTGCTTCTAGTCAAGGTAAGGGGGATGCACACTTTAGATAACCCCTACTCACCCCCTTGGTAGATTGGCACGAGCCGACAGGCTTATCCCAAAGGCAATGTGCAAAGTATTTGTACTCAAAACACACAGTAATACAGTGATAACACCACTAATGGACACCACACTAGTTTAGAAAAATAAAGTATCTTTATCTAAACTCAACAAGACCAAAACGACAAAAATCCAACATACGAGTATTAATAAAATGACTTTAAAAAGGTTTTAGGCAACTGGGTCCAAAGAAAACTATGGATGCGTGATTTCTCTCAAAGTACCTGTAGTTGCGACAAAATTTACAAGGCCAAACATCCGCAGAGATGGGAAGCATCGAGGAACAAAGCGATGCGTCAGTTCCTGAGACCATGGGGAGGCGATACAACAGTTCTGCTGCACGCAGGAGAAGTGATGCGTCATGTCCGGTCTGTAGGGGGAAGTGATGTGTCAACTCCAAGACGATTTTGGTCCACGGGTGATGCGTCAAGAAAACTTGCCGCACAGGTACGATGCGTGGAAATCCGGGATGCGTTGGTGATCAATGCGGTGGCATCAAGTGGCGCTGCGTCGGTTTCCTCAGCCGCGATCCCTCAATGCATTGGTTCGTGCAGCGGCGACAGGCGCTCCGTCGGTTTCGCCACCGGCACGGTGATGCGTGGAAATTCTTCTCACACAGCGGTGCTGCATTGGGAAAACAGCCGCAAGAAGAGCGATGAGTTGATTTTCTTGTAGTTGCGTTGCGTTTCCAGCTCCCAACAGAAGGAACAACCTCCAGAGGCCCACCACAGTCACAGGCACCTCTTATCAGGTCAGAACTCCTAGCAAGGAAGTTCAGGGGAGCCGGGGTGAAGTCTTTGTGGTCCTGAGACTTCAGAACAGGAGGCAAGCTCTACTCAAGGACCTTGCAGATCTTCCTCAAGCAGGGGGACACAGCACACAGCAAAGTCCTTCTCCTTTCCTTGGCAGAAACAGCTACTGCAGGCCAACCCCAGACAGCACACAGCAAAGGGACAGTACTTCTCCTCAGTTTCTCCAGCTCTTCTCCTTGGCAAAGGTTCCTCTTGATTCCAGAAGTAGTCTAAAGTCTTGGGGTTATAGGTCACATAATTATATCCTAAAATGTATTTGATGTCTTTGTAGCAAGGGTAAACACAAGGAGATGATGGACGGAGCGCTGAAACTTTTCAGACACTCACCCCCAGTCACAGATCTGGGTTGAATCCATCATCGTTCTTTATCTCACTTCGCTACCCCAGTTCAGACACAGCTATATGCAAATCAGTCTTGACCCTGTGCCTCATGGGAACAGTCCAGCCCGAATTGCCAAGCCATGTCTTCCCTGGACCGGAAACAAGCATCCTGGGAGGGGTTTCGGGCTAACAGCAAGGGTCTCTGAACCCAGTCCAAACCAGTTCTGCAATCACTGCTGCAGCATGACCACAGGGGGCAGAGACAGCATTGTGCAAAAGGAGACACAGCCTATTCAGGTGTAATCACAACTCCTCCCACTACTCTAAATGCAGACCAGGTCTTTCAGCCCTCCGATGAGTCACCCAGGCAAGGCAGGGCACACCTCAACCCCCCAGTGACTGTCTAGAGTGAATGCACAGCTCAGCTCCTGTCACTCACACACCAGACGCTGAATACACTAACCGCCAGAGGCACACAGAATGGTGAAGTAAGAAAATGCCCACTTTCTAAAAGTGGCATTTTCAAACACAGGATTTAAAAACCCCCTTTACCAAAAGGTGCGTTAATAAATTCTGAGTTCAGAGAGTCCAAACATGATTTTCCTATTTTGCCCCTAGGGAAAGCTACGCATGTAAACATGGAAGAGTAGAGCCCAGGAACAGATAGCCTTTCAACAGTGAAAAATAAATTACACAGTATTTCACTATCAGGACATGTCACACCCACTAGTACATGTCCTACCTTTCACATACACTGCACCCTACCCATGAGGGTACCTTGGGCCTACCTTAGGAGTGCCTGACAGGTCAGGAAAGGGAAGGTTTGGGGCTGGCAAGTGGGTGCACTTGCCAGGACAACATGGCAGTTCCCAACTGTGTGCGCAGACACTACAGTGGTAGGTCTGATATACATTTACAGGGCTACTCATTTGGATGGCACAACCAGTGCTGCAAGCCCATTAGTAGCATTCGATTTACAGGACCTGGAACACACCATGCACTTTACTAGGGACTTACCAGTAAATCAAATATGGCAATCATGGATAACCAATCATTGTCACAATTTATACAGAGAGCATATGCATTTTAGCGCTGGTCAGCAGAGGTAAAGTGCCCAGAATCCTACAGCCAACAAAAACAGGGTCAGAAAAATAGGAGGCAAAAGTCAAAAAATGTGGGGACAAACCTGTCAAAAGAGCCAGGTCTAACATATATCATTTGATTTGGGGATGATGAAAATAGTTCTCCGGCCAGTGACATAGAGAGTTGAATTTATGTTTATGTTGCTGATTGTTTGTTTTATAAAGCCCAGGTATCACCCCCACAGGGTATCATGGCGCTGACAAGTCAGAAACAAACTTGTACCTGCTATTTGGAATCTCTTCAATTATGCCTATTGAAAGCCCTTGTCTTCAGCCTTCTTCTAAACTTCAGATGGTCTAACTCTTCTTTAGGAGCATCTGGAGTTCATTCCACTTTTAAGTTGCTATTATTAAAAAGGTTTTGTCTATTACAGTCTTACAATTAACTTTGGAGACTATCAAGTTCATCCAGGAGCCTAATCTCAGAGTGCATGTAGGACAATATAGTTTAAAGCGGGATTTGAGGGGTGAAAGACTTGGTTGGCCTGCCGCTTGAAGTACTAAGCGGAGGAATTTAAGCAGGACTCTCTCCTTTATTGGCAGCCATTGAAGTTTTCCAACACTGCAGAAATGTGAAAGCTGCATTGTGCCGTAATAGCCAATCTTGCTGTGTAATTATGGATCAACTGTAGTTTTAATATTGAGATGAACTGGTAGGCCCAGGTATATGGAATTACAGTATTCCAATAAAACTGACAAAAAGGCATTTAGAATATTGATAGTTTGAGCAGGGGTAAACAGATAAAGCAGTCTTTTGAATGCAGAATCAGTTTTCACACCAAAGCTCAGAACTATTGGTACAAATACAGGGGCAGGTACTAGATTCTATGGCCAAAAGGTAGATGACAGTGGTGTCATGGGCTTCAGTAGGCCTAAAATTTCTGTTTTTGAGCCATTAAGCTTTAGATAGTTCGAACTCATCCAACATTGCATTTTCTCTAAACAGTGAAGCAGATTTGATGACGCTTCAGGATCACCCTTTCTAAATCTATTTTCTGTGCGTCATGCTCATATAGGAAACACATTAGATCAAAAGATTCTATTAGCTGGGCTAATGTAGTTAAGCACAAATTAAAGAGCTACAATGACAAAATGGATCCCTGAAGGACACTACATTTACATTTTCTCAGTAAAGACTTGTGGGATTTTAATTTGACTCAACAAAACCTTTTTGACAGAAAGTCCTTAAATCGTTTTAGAGTTGTTCCTCTTATCCCTAATTTTCCAAGCATGGTCAGGAGAATATACTGATTTACGGTATGGAAAGCAGCTGTTAGATGAAGCAGTACCAGAGTTCTGAGTGTATCTTCATCTGCCATACACCTTAGCCCATCCAGCTCTTACACAATTGTCAATTTTGTAATATTTCCTTCAGGGAAACTCGTCTGTGCTGAGTACAGGAGATTCTTTTCAGTCATAAAGTTCGATAATTGCGGAAATACGGCTATTTGCAAGAATTTTCTAAAGAATGGCAGTTGAGAGACTGGTCTGTAGTTTGAAAGTATTTCTGGATCCAGGCCAGACTTTTTCAGTGGCGGAGACACCGAAGTTATTTTTAGTGTATCAGGAAAAACAGTTTTCTTCAGCGTTGCGTTCACTATTGTATCTCTTTGATCAACTTTGCTGGTAGTGGGTCAGCAAGGTATCCCGAAGGCGCACATTGTTTCAGTAGCAGCAGAAAATCATAATTCGTGAGGTAAATAAACTTTAAGAATATTTGTACTGGTTGTCATGTCCTATACAGCGTGGTGTCTCTCAGGTGCCAGAGACATTTGTACGCCTTCCATTTTCTGGCAGAAACAGTTTACTATTTGATTACATTTTTCCTTTGAACCAGTAACAACTTCGTGTGCTTGAGGGTCTCGCAGCTCCTAAATTACAGAAAACCGAGCCTTTGAGATATTTGGTTCCTTTGAAATTCTCTCAGAATAAAAGTTTATTTCAGACACTTTGATAGGCTTTTTGTACATTTTATTGTCATTCTTTCATTCTAAGGTATTCTCAGGGATGTAACCATGTCTCAATTTTGTTTCTTTAAAGATCGAGGTAAACCTTTTCTCTAAATTGTTCATCATATATTGACATAAGAAAACATTTAAAGCGTAAATTCGGCCTGAGGAATTTATTCTCCTGGAATCCGATCAATCCTGCAATAATTTTCCCCATGAGGTGTTAAAGAATCCACTCCTTTATTCCTGGCCATGTTTGCGAACTCCTGATACAGTAGGGATGCAGGAATAGATTTCTCTAACAGAGAAAAAAAACAAGGACTGTGTTTTCACTTCTAATGGTTACTGCAAACAATGCCCCACACAATTCATTGAGAAGAGCTTGTGGATTTCCCAATGTATTCTAGCGATTGCAATGTTTCAACCAGATCATTTTCTGTAGTATAGAGAAGGAAAGGGTGTCAATAGATTCAACACTTTTCTCCCCACGGGACGAGACAGTCGCCATCAGCAAAGGCAGTGCTTCTTGACACACAGCTACAGAGGTAAAGGCTGTTCAATCAGTTCCTTGTATTTCTTCCTTTACCAGGGTCTCTATAGCTGGAATCTGGGACCTGGCTTGAAGCACACAGTCCATAAAACACCCAGAAGCTCTGGAGTCTACTAGGTTCTTTCTGTGTGGTGAGGTATAATTCCAAGAGGTAATGGACTCTATTGGAAACAGATGTGTGGGGTCTTCGCTTGTCCATTGTTCAGGGATGAGCTAGCCCTTTTCATTGCATATAGAGTCAATTCTTCACAGAATGTTCTTCACAGTTTGGAAAGAGTCCATCCTTTAGTCTCACCTCCTTTCCTTCAATGATAAAGCTTTTCCTGCTTCCCCAATTTGCATAGGTTAATTTATGGGTGTTGTGGATTCACTGCCTTCAGTCATTTTTGACATCCACATTTGTGGCTCCAACCTCTCTTCTCAGCTGGTCTCACTTTTTTGGGCTTCAATTTGTAGTGTTAAATCAATAAGGCTGTTGAAGTAGAGAGTCTATTTAATACTAGACCTAAAGCGCCCTTTAAATCTTATAGAAGCCCTTCGGTGGCGAACTCATCAAACTATCTTGCTTCTGAGAGTAATTGATAATATTGACTAATTCAACTCACCAGGTCATGATTAAGAGTGGGTAACCCCATATGAGCTGATTGCATGGTGTGCCATTTTTAAAAACTGGCCACAAACTGTGTGAGGAACTGAGCCCAATTACTTAACAAATGTAAGGGTATCTTAACTCAAACAGGATAGTACAAAAGTATTTTACAAGTTGCATTCGTATATGGCAAAGGTTTGACAAAAAAGTGCCATTGATACTTCCCAAAGAAACTTTGGTCCTTTTGCGATCACTGCTACGTTTCTCTGGTGGCGCCAAATTCCCAAAACTTTTATGTGAACTGTTTCGTTCTATCACCGTTCCTCGTGAAACACTAGCCTCGTAATCATTGCTGTTACTGGGTGAGGCATTTTCTGTGTGTTGTAAAGGAGTAGGGGGCAGAGAAGAACTAGAAAGAATTTGATTTATACATCCAAAATAACATCTTGTATGTCACAGACTATTTCTAGTTATTAATCAATTTAAGCTATGGCATAGGTCATCTCTTGTAACGGGTTTCAAGCTGTTCCTTCTTTGGCCAGGCTTTGAGTTTGCAGATCTGCTGGAAGCCCCTGCCATCCCTGAATGCCTATGCTAGGACCAAAGAGGAACTTGCTACCTCCAATAGGTACCTGGGGAACCAGGGATTGGAAGTGAGTGAGAGAGAGATAGAAACAACGGACTGGAGGTCATTCTGAACACTACAACATCTCCTGCTCAAGAGACAGCACAATACGCAGAGGATATTGATGGAATAGGTGTAATGGACACAGCTGCACAATTACAGTGGTAAACAGGAAGGCACAGTTCACAATTTGAGCAGGAAAATGTGGGAGTAATAAGTAGAAAGGCTTAAAGGTTTCAGCATCTGTTATGACTGACAAGCATGACCTATCCAGGACACAGCTGACAAGACACCGGGCTAAATCTAAGAAGAAAATGAGAACAAGGCGCACACAATTCAATTCAGGACTAACAAAAAGTTGCAGAACTAGAGGGGATTCGAAGGAACCTAAAGGGCAAAACAACAAAGGTGATGGATGAACTATAGGTGAGAACTAATATGGTTGTGAAGAAGATAACAACCCATAGCTAGGTAATAACACGCTGGCTTAAAGTTGGCAGACTATTGTTATGAATCTCCATAATTCCCATTGTTCTGACTTTCATCTTCTCCAACCAATGAATACTCTTTATGTTGTGTTCCTGTCATATACCGCAATGCAAACGATATGACATCTAGGTCCAGATGTATCCTTCCTTCATGCATCACATCGCAGCAAGCCACCTTGCGGCGCTGCGCTGTGTGAAAGGGAAAGAGCAGGAATACACTGTATTTACCATCTCCTAGTGCTGGTGTACTTTTGGCTGCCTAGCCCCAATGCAGACACCCTTGCTCATGGTGCAAGGGTGCCTGCGTTGTAGGCAGGATTGTTTATGTGCAGGGAGGGACACCTTCCTGCACAAAAGCAATCCTGAGAGGTATTTTCCTCTTTCAACGTGTGCTGCAGAATGCAGCACATGTAGAAAGAGGAAAATACGAGAAATAATAATATTTCTCCTAGTTATGCCTCACATGGGAGGCGTAGCACTTTGACACATTCCGGGTTCTACCACTAATGGTAAATCTGGGAATGAGCCAAAATTCATAGCTGGATGCGTGGGAAACCCACGATCAACCCATGAAACGCCTCCCTGCCGCAGAGTAATACAAGGAAGCAGTTTGCACTGCTTTGCATTACTCTGGATTTATCAAGCTATTCAGGGCATCGCAAAGTGGCCTTATTTGGCTTGACAAATACCATTTAGGCTTTGCCTTGCCCTTGCTCCCACTTGCGTGACGTAAGGGTGACGCAAAACCTTGGAAAATGTGGCCCTTAATTTCTATGCCATATTTGCATTTTCTGCTGGTTTTATAGGACTGTCACATTGGCCAGTTGGGTGCAACCAGTTTTATCAATACTATTTTAGGGCCAGAGCACAGGCACTGTGGCTCAGAATAGCAGTGTTACAGTGCACAGATTCCTAATAACAGCAAAAAAGTGTCCAGAAAAAGGCAAACTACCTTGGGTGAACACGCAGAAAAGGTGAATTTGCCACAGTGCTTATGAAAAATCATAATAGCTTTAACCTTTGACATGATTCTGCAAGGGAATTCTAATGAGGTTTCTTTTTCTCAGAATATATGCTCAAATGGTATAAAATAGCTGTTGACACCCCTCTCTATGAGAGAGACCAGGGTTTAGATATTCCAGGCAACAGAGAATTGAGCCAACCAAGGCCATCTAGGGCTGTTTCTCGCATAACATATTTTTTACAACAGAGACAAAACTTAGCCTGGATACTTAAAATGCACTGATGTTTCAGATTTTTATGATATTTAATTTTTTACACACTCCACAGCTATGGTTTTACTGATTTCAGCAGGTATTTTCTTTAATTTGTCTGCAGTAAACATGGCTTATAATTACACCTCTAAAAATAAGTGTGGACTTGTATGTGTGTGCACATGTGGCAAAAGCCACAACTCACAACAATAATAAATAAGTATGTCTGATAGTCTCTGCATTGTTATGTGCCCAATGCACATTACCTCCACTTAACTGAAGGGAGATGCGTGGGTCATACATAACTTGTCAGTTCCTACAGCCCAGAATCATTAAGTTGGTCCACATCTGTGCTTGCCAAAGATTCACAAAGGGTTTACCATGTTCTGTTTAGATAATGCTTGTTAAAGTTCATACACACAAACAAAAAGGATCACAGGGAAGGTGAGGCGTCGGTTCCTTACACTCAGGGAAGGTGATGCGTCGGTTCCTTGCTCCTGGGGAGGTGATGCGTCGGTTCCTTACTGCTGCGCAGGGGAGGTGATGCGTCGGTTCCTTACCGGAGAGGAGGTGATGGGATGCTTTCTTACTGCGTCGGAAGGTGATGCGTCGGTTTCTTACTGCGTCCCCCAATGATGCAACGGACTTGGCGCCTCGATGCAATGCGACGATCCGGGATGATGCGTGGGTTCCTTGCAGCCGCACAGCAGGCCTTGCATCAGAATCAGTGCAGTGATCGACAACTTCGGAGATCAGTGCACTCGATGCGGCGTGCTGCGATTTTTCGAGCCGCGGGCAGGCACTGCGACTATTTCTTCAGTGATGCGTCGGAAACAGTTGTGGTAGCATTGCACTTCTCGAAGTTGCATTACTTTTCCAGCTCCCAGCAGCAAAAAGCCTCCAGAGGTCCAAAACATCAGCAGGCACCTCTTAGCAGGTCAGAACTCCCAGCAAAGAAGTTCAGGGGAGCTTGTGGTGAAGTCTTTGTGTCCCTGAGACAGAACAGGAGGCAAGCTCAGTTTCAAGCCCTTGGGGATCTTCCTCAAGCAGGGGACACAGCAAACAGCAAAGTCCTTTTCCCTTTCCTTGGCAGAAAGTAGCCACTTCATGCCAGCCCCAGACAGCAAACAGCACAGGGGCAGTATTCCTCCTCAGTTTCTCCAGCTCTTCTCTGTGACAAAGGTTCCTCTTGATTTCCCAGAAGTGATCTATGAAGTCTTTTCTATCCCTGAGACTTCCAACAGGAGGCAAGCTCTACTTCAAGCCCATGGAGAAACTCTAACAGCAGGATGATTAAAGCACAGTCCAGTCCTTTCCCTACCCAAGACAGAAGCAACCACTGCAGGCCAACCCCAACAGTACACAGCACAGGGGCAGTACTTCTCCTCCAGCTTTCCCAGTCCTTCTTCCTGGCAGGTTTTTTAGTTCAGCAGCGATCTAAAAGTCTGGGGTCTGGGCCCCTCTTTTTATACAGTAAATCTCTTTGTTCTCTCTTGGCCCAGGGCTCTGAGCCCAGTCCAAACCAGTTCTGGTGGCATTTTGCAATTGCACAACAACCTCCATTGTCAGTGTGAGCCCTGGCTCCAGACACACCACAGGGGTTCGGAGCCATCATTGTGGAAGGCAGGCACAGCCCTATTTAGGTGCAGGTGCTACTTCTCCCACCACTCCAAAATACAGACCAGGCCAATTCAGCCTAGTGCTGACTCATCCAGACTCTCTGGAGCCACTGCACATCCCCAGCCCCTGTCACTCCAAAGCCAGACAGTCAATACACATCCTAGCAGAGGCACACTGGAAGGCTAAGCAAGAAAATGCCTACTTTCTAAAAGTGGTATTTTCAAACACAGAATATACAAATCACCCTCACTAAAGGATGCATTTTAGCATTCTGAGTTCAGGCATACTAAACTTTATTTTCCTAGCTTGATCCCAGGGGTAGTTATGTTTATAAGATGTTATAGGCAAACTCCCCATCCTATCCTATGGGAATAGGTAGCCTTGCAATAGTGAAAAACGAAATTGGCAGTATTTCACTAACAGGACAAGCCACACACATCAGGACATGTCCTACCTTTCACATACACTGCACCCTGCCCACAGGGGTACCTTGGGCCTACCTTAGGGGTGACTGACTTGTAAGAAAAGGGAAGGTTAGGGCCTGGCAAGTGGGTGCACTTGTCAAGTCGACATGGCAGTACTAGACTGCACACAGACACTGCAGTGGCAGGTCTGAGTTACCTTTGAAAGGCTGCTTGTGTGGGTGGCACAATCAGTGCTGCAAGCCACTAGCAGCATTTGATTTACAGGCCCTGGGCACACACAGTGCACTGTACTAGGGACTGTCTAGTAAATCATATATGCCAATCATGGAATCACCAATCCATAAACACAATTTACAGGGAGAGCATATGCACTTTAGCACTCATCAGCAGTAGTAAAGTGCCCAGAATCATAAGACCAACAAAAACAGGTCAGAAACAGAAGGCCACAAAGCAAAAAATCTGGGGATAAACCTGCTGTAAAAGCCAGGACTAACAAATGACATGAAGCAAATATGTTTGTTTAGGCAAGATATATAGGCGATAGTGCAAATCTGAGCTAGCACTCAAAATATCTGAGCAAAATTCTGAGCATGCATTAAAAATGTATGAAAATGTATGAATGATGAAGAAAACCCAAATCTGCAACAAGAATTACTAAATAAAGTGAATATTTAAACATGCACTAAGGAATACTGGGTAAAGTAATAAAGCTAAACATGTGATTAGGATCAATGAGTTCCGGTACAAATAAGAACACACACATAGGATTTCTGCATAATAGGGCAAATGTGTAAAGTATGTATGCATAACCAAAAAAGGAAAAGTGTCAAAACACCGAGCAATTAAAACTCCAAAACAAACAAAACTGAGAATCTGACGCAAACAGACAGGCGGAGAGGGCCATTGTAATCACTACGGCGGTGCCTGCACGGCACCGCCGCAATGATTACCTGGTTCCGGGTTCCGCAAGGCGGGCGGAAAAGGACCGCCTTGCGGAACCGTGGCAGTCGGTGTTTCCAACCGCCGCGGAACAATTGTGATTCCCACCGCCATCCTAATATGGCGGTGGGTAAATCACCTTTTGATGGTGGGCGGATCGCCACCGTCGGGCTGGCGGTGGCAATCCGCCCGCCATCGTAATAAGCTCCTTAGTCTTTTTTTTAAAAGTCCAAATCCTTTTGCAGGGCAAGGCAGCAGGCTATGGACGAAGAGGGCTCCACAGTGTCAGAAAGCCGCTAGGTGATATATCAGTGAATGACTTTTGGTAGGAAAACACTGTAGGGAATTGGGTTACTGGTTAAGGGGTGTGAAACCCTACTCAAGCAGCAACCACAATTCCTGTCAGGATGAAGTTGCAAGCATCCCAAAAATTAACCTGGGTGTAACCCTTTGGTAGCTTGGTGCAAAGCAGTCAGGCTTAACTTAGAGGCAATGTGTAAAGTATTTATGCAGCACAGTAATAAAGTGAAAACACAACACAAGAAAAATCCCACAGCACCTTAGATAGACAGAATAAAATGTAATTAATTATTTGAGACCAAAATGAGAAAAATCCAATCAATAGAACCGGAGATATGCAATTTGAAAGATTTCACTGAAAACAGTACTTAGAAGAACAAAGAGGCAACTGTGGTTATCTGGTCGCGCCAGACTGGGACAAAGTCACTCAGGCCAAGCACGATGGAGCATGGTTTTGATACAGGTACCAAGCTAGGCCTGCTGAACAAAGCACCTTAAATCCTGGTTGTGGAGCGTTATAAGATCCCACGGACAGATGCGTCATGCAGCAGCGGTTCCGATTGCCTCCTAACTGCAATGCAAGGTCCTGCATTGAGCATGCATCATGCAGCAGTGAGTTTGAGGAGCTGTGGGGCTGCTATTCGAGTTCACATGTCGAGGATGAGTCGCTCATCTGCAGATCTGGGGTGTTGCGGGCCAGCGACGTGAGGTCCTTCACTGAGGAGGCGTTGCGCTGCGGCGGTTTCGATGCAGAGTAATGAGGTGATGCATTGTGCTGTGTTAGTTCCATTTGGACCACTGCTAGGCTGGTAGAGCACTTTGGGCCTTCTTCCAAGGGTCCAGGACTAGGGGGGAAGCACATGGGGGGGACTCACAGCAGGAGGAGTCCAGGTGTTGGATTCAAGGTGGTTGGAGCCTTTTCTGGCCCTGAGATTCTGATCAGGAGGTTAACCAACTAGCCCTTGGTGTCACTGTGGTGGTTCTGGGTTCAAGATGCCAGTCCAGTTCTTTTCACTCAGGCAGCAGGGCAGCAGAGTAGCAGATCAGCAGAGTGGCAGTCCTCCTTGCAGCAGAGCAGCACAGTAGTCTTTCAAGGTCTTCCACAGTTCCAGAGGTATACTCAAGATTTGGATCTGAGGGTCCACTATTTTTCTTTGGTGTCAGCTTTGAACCAGGAGAAGTTTCTATAGGGTTCTAACCTTAGAGGTGGGTGGAATTTCAAGCCTCCCTGCCCTGGCCCCAGCTTTTCTAGGGGCACAAAAGAGTAGTTTCAAACCCTTTGTGAGTGTGCTGTGGCAAAGGATTTGTAATGTGGAAGTGTGGTAGATGACAGCTCCACCCCCTATCAAGTCAGAGATGGCCCATCCTGCCAAAATATATTTCCTCTTTGTCTCACTGTCTGTGAGCAATAAACATAGATCAACTGTCAACTATACCTAGTCATGTGACCCAGGATACAGGCACCAAATGGTTAGGACAAGAAAATGACAATGTTCTTAATGTGGCATTTTCAAAATTGTGACTTGAAATCCAACTTCATCACTGAAGGGGGTTTTAAATTACAATTCTTTAGACACCAAACTTAACATTTGGACCTGCTCCCAATTGAAACTCATCACCTATTAAATGTAATAGGGTAACCCAATGTTAATCAATGGGAGAGGTAAGCCTTGATGTAGATGAAAATGAATGTCAGCGTTTTTCACCACCAGTAAATGTAAAACTTAAAAGTACATTTCCATTTTTTAAATACACTGCACCCAGCCCTACAAGCAGTTTAGGGCCTACCCTAGGGGTGATTTATATATATTAAAAAGGAGAGTTTAAGCCTGGCAAAAGGTTTGTTTTGCCATGTTGAAATTGCACAAATGGGCTGCAATGAAAAGCCTAGGACATGTTTCAAAAGGCTACTTAAGTGGGTGGCACAATCAGTGCTGTAGGCCCACTAGTAGCACTTAGTTTGCAGGCACTAGGTACATGTAGCACCATTTTACTAGCAACATATAAGTGAATTAAATGTGCCATTTGGGTGTAAGAAAAATTCTACCATGTTTAAACAAGAGAGGACAAGTATCTTAACACTGCTTAGCAATGGTAAAGTGCAAAGAGTCCTAAAATTTCAAACAAAATGGGTTCAGAAAACAGGAGAGTTAAGGTGAAAAGTTTGGGGATGACCCTGCGGAGAGGGCAAAGTCCAACATGCCCCCCCCCCTCCAGCCAAAAACCAGGGTAGACTAATCAATACCTTGATGGGCTTCCCTACTTAGGCAATAGAACAAGGACGAAGGCCTTGCCATGAAGTAGCACTTGTAAGCTCTTTGCCCTTCTGAACTCAGTTGGATCCCTCTTTCTACACTCTCCTGAGCCACTGAAGTGATCTTTGGGGTACCCTTCTCCTCACTTGTGGACCCCACAGATGCACCACCTAACCTTAATTTGCTCATAGATGCATCCATTAGGTAGACAGCACCATCATAGCCATCAAAGTGATGTGGTCCATTCCCCCCCTTGGATCAGACATCTGTCCCCAATCCAAGGAAACCTCTGCCCATAAGGACAGCAAACAATGGAGACCTCTAACAGCTCTCAATGTTAAGAGCCAGGCCGCTGACCAACCAGGGTTCTCTGCCGTCTGAGGTTTCCTCAGAGTGCGGTGCAACAGCCCCAGGTGTTGGAAACCCTACTTCCACTCTACCTCCCACCAATCCCGGGGTCATAGTCTGAGACTGGTTCCTCAGCCTAGGGTTTATACCCTGAAGTTGAACAGGTGCCTGGCGAGCCAGGACTTCGAGGGGGGAACCACCATCCCAATTAAGACTGGCACACTCTGTCTGTGTCATTCAGGGGTCTACCTGGTGCAGATCTCCAGCCCTCTGTCTCTGTGATAGCGCAGGGAGCACCTTCAAGTCAGAAGTGGCCTCACCAGAGTCAGTCTTGCTGTGCTGTGTTCTCAGAGCTGGCTACCCCTGATTGACTATTCCTCCCACTGTGGACTTTCTCTACCTCTTGCCCCACCATCTGGGCCTCTGTACGGTAAATTAAATGTACCAATTAGATGTAAGCAATTCTACCATATACAAACAGTCAAGCACCTTAGTACTGGCAGAGGTAAAGTGCACAGAGTCCTTAACACCAACAAAATGGGTTAAGAAAACAGGAGGGTTAAGGCAACATGTTCGGGGATGACCCTGCAGAGAGGGCAAACTCCAACAAGCATGAGTGGAGAAAATTTGAATCCCTCACCAATCAGACACTTTTGGTGCCTTTGCCTGGTCAAGATTTTTCTCATCAGACTTAGTCCATTTTTTGGAGCTTAGAACCATCCAGCGAGGCAGGGCGGCATGCTGTATCCAAGGAGTGGTTCCACAAGACAGAATACCTTCTCACCAAGGGTCATCTGAATTTTATCTGCTGGTGCTGAGAAGCTCCAAACGGGATAAACTTGTTTTTGCAGCCCAGAGAATGTGCGCCTTTGGCGGATAGGCTGGGGTGGTTCACCCTGGACCTTTGGAGGTCTGGAAGCCCATAAAGTCCCAGCTTTTCAAGGTTGGTACAAAATGTCCAGTTAGACAGAGCCCAGGGTGACAGGACTTTAGGAGACACACTTGGAGGTCAAGATTCTAGCAAAGGCCACCATCAGGGTCCAGGTCAGGTCCAGTTGGTACTGGTCAGCTGGGCACTTCAGGGAGAAGGGCTCTTGCATCTTGTTGTGACCCTGTAGTCAAAGGAACCTTACAGTCCACTTCTTTGTCCTGAGTACAAAAGGGAGCGTGGCCAGGCCTTCAGGGATCCTCTCAGGTCACGGGCAGCAGGTCCAGTCCTCTCCTGTTCTTGCACAGGTCCAGAAAGTGCTCTGATGAGAGTGTCTGGGGTGCAACATTTATGTCTGGCAAAACCTAGTTGGTTGGGGTGACTTCTGGCTCCTCTCTGGCTCTTCTGGGGTAAGAGTTCCCAGGGGTAACGCTACCCCCCTTTGCAGCAGCCCCTGTTTAACCTACTTCAAACAATCCCACAGTGTCCCTCACTTTAAAAATGTAAGATGGGCAAACCCATCTTCCGTTGTGCAGAGCCTGTGTGCCCACCATTAGAGGTCTGGCCATGGTAATGAGAAGTCCCTTCCTCTGTGTTCACTTCAAACCAGTTCTGGGGACAGCTTTTCTACCACTGGGTTTGGTGCCAGCTAACTAGGGTGACAAAAGCCAAAGACTTTGCATTTGTTTGTGACAACAAAAGCCCCTTTGAAGTAAATGACGCTCCTGGACGCACCACACCAGGTCACCTGCCAGGGTAACAAACCACCTCCACACACAAGCCATTGTCTCTGCTATGGAAACCCTTTTATACCTCATCAGGGCTGGTGATGGAGAGTTCATTCAAATTAGCTTCCTGGAGCTTTGGGCAGGTAGAAAGATAACTTTCTAAAAGTTTATCTTCATTAATGTTTTAAAAAAAATTCAAATTCATCATTGAGATGGGCTTTTAATAATTATTAAAAAGAATGGTTTAGTCATGTTTCTAGCTGGTCCCAAGCTATAGATGGCTGAATTATATTTATTCTTGCTTCCCGGTGTTTATGGGCCAGCCAGAGTCCCCTTATAGTGAAAATAGTCTTTACGGCTTTGTCACTGTAGGGAAATGATGACATTGTTTTCTATATGTTCCACTTTTACATGCCATGAACCCTACCTTGGTGGCTGCCTGATTTACATAGAAATGACTTACTAATATTTAATAATGTCAAAAAAGGTTATTTTAACAGGTTGCACTGCAGGCTTTACACTGCAGCTGTGAGGCTACACGGAAGGTACAAATCCATGTTGGCCTTGCGATTGTAGAGGATGGCACAAAAGGTGCTGCAGTCCCCAAGTGGCATTTTACTTCAAGGCTCTGTGTGCACTTTATGCAGCATGTGGTAGGGACTCACAGGAAAAGTAAACGTGCCAAATATGAATGAGTCAATTTTACCATGCTTAAGATGGAGCACATGCACTCTTCTCCTGGTTAGCAAGGAAAAGTGTATACAGTTCTAAAACCAGCAATAGAAAGAGGGAGCAACAGGAGAATAATCTGTGGTGATCATGCAGGAAAGGTGGAATTCCTACACATACTATTCATAAGTGAAATTTGTATTAAATGATTACTACTCCTACGACCTCAGCCTGCAAAACTACTGTAACCTGTCAGCATTCATTGATTTACTCACATACCTATTAACTTCCACTCATTCTTTCATCAATCCCTCAATCTATTCAAGGACTTGTTCAGCCCTTCTTCCATGCATATACCTATCCATGCACTCAGTCAATATTTAACTACCCTTGCCCCCAGTCACTCATTCAATCAACTGTTGACTCCTATTTCACATTCACACACGCACGCACGCACACACGCATGCACGCACACACACACTAGGTCTCCAATCAGTGAATGAACACTTTCAATTATTAAAGAGTCAGGCTCACTGGCTACGCCACTGTTTGATAGTCATGTACTAATCCCTTCCTTTCAGCCATTCGAGTAAGAAGTTAAGAAATTAATTTCAGTAACCTCCATTAGGTTTATTTCTTAGGAGAGTCTCGTTTGTTGTCTATCCTAAGTTCGTGTTATATAAAGGAGCATTCTAATTCCACAATGCTGACTTTGTTACTGAAGCAAAGTATAACCTAAAAGCTACACATGCAACGTCCGCCCTCAAAAAAGATAATGGAATAGCTGAGTAGAAACTTCAGCTTTCACCCATGGAAGGGTTGCATGCATTGGCACTAATGCTATGCAAAAGAGTTTAATGAAAAACATATCAATGAGGAAGGCTTGCCTCAATTAGAATGGAACTAGCAGAAATTGTTCAATGAATTAGACAATGAATATTAATTAGTGAGTTTGTAGAACCTAATTAACCTCTTGATTGGCATCCTCTGCATGTATGTGTTCCAATAATTCCTAACAGCAGTTACTTGAGTGGAAACATTATGGAAATCATGTTCCAGATGAGTGTAGCCTCGAGAAATTGGAAATGTTTCTACTCAACTATGTTTCTTAATGGATAGCATATTAGTCAAACACAATTTCCTAATAGCCTATTCCAGTATTGTTAACGGATCATTAAAATAATGTCTATATATAGAATGGCCTTTCCAAATAGTAAAACCCTAAATATCTTCGAGTTTGTTTTTTAAAAGGATTTGCAGATGATTTCGATCCATACTTTTTTTGTTCTTTGACAGAAGCTAATGACGAGCTTTCCGTATGTAAATTGCAGAAATAATAACCTCTAAGCACTGGTTTAGATTATTTTGAACGATGACTTCAATGACATTTTGAAAAAAAACAAGTGTATTGTACTTCAAATTTGCACAATGTTTTACAATTAAAGATGAATAATATAAAGTTAGACATTGGAACATTGGAATATATTATTTATTAATGAACGTGTAATGTGATTCTACTGTTTGGCGTATGTGAACGGGTTTCTGCCTCTACATCCTACTTAATTTGGTGACAGTTTTTCAGGTATTTTCTCATCCGTAAACATGCATTGTGCAAAATCATTGTCCTCTATTATGGTTCGTAGAAATGAAATGATCTCTGTGATCTTGTGACCATTTTTTCTCTCGTGATTCTTTTTACTTCTTAGTACATCAATTCTGAAACAGAATAGGCACTTCCCCTGGTCCATCCTCCAATCCGCTAAACTACCTCATATAAATCTTTACACTCATCATTTCCTACCCCAGCGAACTATTCTGCAAACACCATCCCATACACCTCGCACCATGACGGCCACTCCACGTCTCTGGCCTTTCCATGCCGTACGCCCTCTAAGCCCTGTCTTTATCTCTATCGCCACATCTTTTCTCTATAAAACAACTTGCCAAAATGGTACCAACTGTGGGGCATATCATCAAGGGCTGGCGATATAATTATCGCCGCTTTAGCGTCCGTTTTTGGGCGAAAAGCGGCGATAATTATATTGCATTATTTACAAGGACACGCTAGCGCGTGTTTCCTTGATTCAGCTCCCGTTTTGTTCACGCCTCGCTTTGCATCTCTAATGAGATGCAAAGTAGGCGTTCCCTGCGAAAACAGATTGAAAATGATCGCTAATTGTCCTTCTCCGTATTTACAATAGGGCCCAGGACACCCATAGCGATATTTAAACCCGCGCTAACGGCGGATATCGCCGTTATTGTAAGTCTGCATTTTTCCTTACTAACCTATCTTTGACATGGGAGGTGGATTGAGTGGCTAAATCCACATCTCCCTATCAGCAAGGATTCCCCTATCGCTGCAGGATTATCACTGGATTCCCAGCGATAATCCTGCATTTCGCGGCTATCGACGGATTTCACATCGCCGTGGAGATAAGCGTTGTAAATAACGCGATATCTCGGCGATCTGATCCGGCGATAGCTGGCGTTAAGCTAAATCGCACTTAGCGCGCCCTGCGATCTTTATCGCAGTTCGTTGCTAATATGCCCCTGTGAGTTTCTTGACACAATACCTGGGCATCTTGACACCGCGCAAGGGCAATGCCTGTATATGGTTCAGTGAATAGAAATAGTGACAAAGGTACGTTATATAAAATCATTATTTCCACCAGTACAATTTCTGAACTTCTAACTTTGCATCTGCATCCGGGTAACTTCCCCTCTTCAGGCTCTCCCAGTGCAAGTGTTGCATAAGACTTGCTGCCATACTGTGTCCTAGCTTAGCATGGAACACCAAATACAAAATAGAGTCCTATGTTTCTTATGCAAAAGCATTAACATATACGTTTCTGGATATCCATCAGAGTTGTTCAAATTCCATCAAACACTATACTATGTTACAACTTCGACATCAAACAGATCATCCCAAAAGGGAGACTAGCAACAAGCCAAAACACTCAAAGTTGCAGAATAATTTGAGAACTCATCATTGAACGATTCCACATCCTTCAAAGACTCATTCAATCAACTCCTACTTATCAGAAAAAAATATTCCTTCGAATTTGCCTACCATAAAACCACAAAGAATATCAAATAAAGCTTATCCTCAATGTCCTCATGAACTCTCAAAACCTTCTCTTGCTCAATGAATCTCTCTTCCATAGAACCAATGAAGCTTCCAATAATTGATGAAGTCTCCAATAATTGAAGTTCAAATTTTACAAAATCATATATTATGGCCTGCGGACCAAGGACGCATAAAATTAATTCTCTTCCTATTGGTAACCACTGTTTACAAAGCACTAGCGCTTTTTCATACTTGGGATTGGTTTTGGCTGCCAATGGTTCTTGGGCGGATCATACTGTCCATTGTAGAAATAAATACTCCCAGTCTATCGACACAATGTTTAGTTTACCGGGACCAAGGAGGGGAGGGGTTAATTTACCTAATTTTAAAACACAGTGGGGCATATTTACAAGCCCCTTGCGCCACTTTTGCGCCGCCGTTGCGTCACGCATGTGACGCAGCGGCGACGCATAACTCATGCGCCGCGCTATATTTACAACGTGACGCATCTAGGGAGATGCGTCACGTAGTAAACCCTGCGCCACATGAAACCTGCGTCCAGGTTTCATGTGGGCGTACTGGCGCAGGGGGCGTTCCGGCGCAGGAACGCATCGGAAAAGTGACGTAGTGAAATCTACAAGATTTCACGCAGTCACTTTTCCGGCAGCTGATGCGTCAAATCCTTACGCCTGCTTCAAGCAGGCGTAAGGATTGACGCACCATGTTAGGGATAGGGAAGGTTGGAACAGTGCTGGAGTTGCGTCGCGCTTGCGACACAACTTCAGCACTGCGCCAACCTTCCGCCGGCAGATGCGTCACGCATCTGCTTATCCTTGCGCCACGATGCGCCGCATTGTAAATGCGGTGCATCGGACGTGGCGCAAGGGTAAACTTGCGTGACGCATTTTCCCTGGCGCATCCCTGCTGATATGCAGGGATGCGCCAGGGAACGTAAATATGCCCCAGTGTGCTCCTGTGGCAACTTATGGAGCTGAAGTCTGGGGTAACTCGAATTGCCATATTATACAAACTGAAGGAAATAGATTTTGCTGCAAGCTTTGGGGGGGCCCTATTGCCTCGCCTCAATATATTTGCCACAGTGAACTGAATTTACTTTATGTAGAAGATTAAATTAGAGTTCGCCCACCCTTGTTTTGGTTAGCTGTTTGAAAAAATAAGGCAGCATCCCTTACAAGAGATATTATAGAAGATTGCCTTAGCTGTAACAAAGGTATGGATATTCCATGCAGGAGTGAAAACTAGTCTGTGCAGGGCCAGTTATGCTCATGTTTTTGATAAACCTAAGAGCATCGATACTGTAAGAATAAAGGAGATTCGGGCGGCTTTATACAAGTGTTATTGTGAGGAAAGATTAGCTAACACGGTTAGGAAATCAAGTGTGGCCCTGTATTTGAATGTCAAAAATGATAATTTAATAGCTGGGTATCTGTATAAATCCATGGGCTGTTGGGAGAGTAGTCTTTTGATTCTCCTGAGAGCCAGTACTCTTAAGTAGTTATTATGCTTCTCTCTGGTTTCAACCCAATTTTGACACTTCTCCCTGCCCATGTGACGGGAGATCCAGTCAATCTGTATTACATCTTATATTCTTTTGTGGATATTATATGATGTATACAAAGCTTTTCCTACTCCCCATTCTCAAGAGACCATGTATTATAGATTACAGGGAAGCATTTAGCACACTTCTTAAATTGGGCGATGATGAGCTAATCATCTCTGTAGGTCCATTTTTGAAATCTGTCATTCAAGCCCATAATTCGATGAGCACTGTATGAAGTGCACATGTATTTTGAATTGATTTGTTTCATACTGATGTTTTTATTTTATTTATTTCTCGTCCTGCCTTTGAATGTTTTGAATGCTTTAATGATGTTTGTATCTACACTTTTATGGGTATATTTTATCCAAATAAGGAATGTAAATGAAATGAAATTAAGTGATTGCACCCAGGCAATTATAATCGCTTACTAGTCTCATTTCCTCATGTCTCAGCACTCTTCTCTCTCCATCTCCCGCCTTTCCCCATCATCCTCTCACTCTTTTCTTTCTTTATGCCCTTCCTCCCCTTTAGCTTACATTCCCGTCTTCATTTTTGTATTGCATTTTCATGTTAGAATGTTTGTTTCCTATTTTCATACTTGAATGCCTATTTTCCATCAAAATTGTTATTGCACCTAGAAGCTAATCCCTTGGCATTTATTGCATGTTTTGTCACCCTCATCAACCCATCTATCTCTTACATCCCTATTGTAACTCTAACTCTAGCCATTCCTACCATGTCTTCACCACCAAACCAGTGTTTTTTCACTTTTCACATTCCTTACTTCCAGCACTGCCCTAACAAAATCTATCCACCACCCTTCTATCCTTCAACCTCATCTGCTCTATCTTACCATCTAACTTCTACTGCCTCACTCAGTCTATCCTTCCTTTCCATCTTATTCCTCTTTTTGGTATTCACAAATTATAAGTTAATAGTACATTTATGACAGGAGAGACTTTGCAGTTGGGAGGGGAACTTCATACATGAAAATATAGGACAGGCCTATCGTTTTATGTGCAGAGTTCTCCACCCTGACTGCAGAGTCTCTACAGTCATGAACACCGTTGTGAATACCAAAAAAGTGTAAAATTACATAAATGTTTAACTTTACCTTGGTGAATCAGGCCCTTAGTGTGACAATCTCTCAGAGGGGTAAATCTGACCCGCACACCAGCTTGGTTTATTTATTTTATTTTAACAACTTGTAAAGCGCACAAATACCCGTAGGTGTCTCGGCGCTATGTGCTGGAAGGGTAAGCAGAGAGCTGGTGAGAAAACCTATTGCTTGAAAAGCCACGTTTTTATTTGTTTTCTAAATGATAGCAGCGTGGGACTAGCCTTAATCTGCAAGGGAAGAGAATTTCACAGTTTGGATGTGGCAACTATGAAGCTTCTGTCACCCCAGTTGGCTTTCTTGGTTCTGGGGATGATCAGAAGATTGGCATTGGCTGAGTGAAGAGATCTGTTGGGCGTGTAAGCCAGGAAGGCTTTCTTCAAGCATTCCGGTCCTGTTTTGTGAATTGCCTTATAGGCAATACAGAGAGCCTCAAATTTCGTTCTGCTTCTTATGGGCAGCCAATGGAGCTGTTGCACCACATTAGAGATGGGCTTGAACTTGGGGGTACCCGACAGTATCCTAGCGGCTGCGTTCTGTACCAACTGCAGCCTACCAAGAACCCTTTCCTGGGCATTAATTAAAAGGCTATTGCAGTAGTCAACCTTAGACATGACCAGAGCACAGATTAATTTTCTCCAGGTACTAGCCGGGATGAAAGGTAACAATTTCTTTATCATTCTTAAAATATAAAAGGATGCGGAAACCACTGCTTTAGCATGATGTATAAAAGATAATCTATCATCAAAAATTACACCCAAGTTTCTGGCCTTTTTGACAGGAATTGGGGGTAGTCCCAAATTATCAGGCCACCAGGCCGGAGACCATCCTGGGGCAAGGTTTCCAAAGACCATTACTTCTGTCTTGGCTGAGTTTAATTTAAGACAGTGATTTGACATCCAGGTACTAATGGCCAACATGCCATCATGAGAGC
Source organism: Calotriton arnoldi (assembly GCA_963921515.1). Lineage (NCBI taxonomy): Eukaryota > Metazoa > Chordata > Amphibia > Caudata > Salamandridae > Calotriton > Calotriton arnoldi. The sequence continues at coordinate 87,984 of CAWUFW010010214.1, forward strand.
TGGCCGAGACTGCATCTCCATCTTTATGCACGGCGAGCACCAATTGTGTATCATCTGCATATGACGTGAGACCCATCCCAAATGATTTAATTACTCGTGCTAAGTCAGTCACGTAGATGTTAAACAAGGTCGGACTTAGCGAAGATCCTTGCGGAACTCCACATGTGAGTGAGAAAACTGGTGAGTTAAAGTCACCCAAACTAACTGACTGGGTGCGATTGGATAGCAATGAGGACAGAAGGGCTTTGGCCTTGTGCCCAATGCCTATCGCTGAGACACGGTTGATCAGCGTAGCATGATCAACCGTGTCAAATGCTGCCGATAGATCCAGTAGCACCAGTACTGCGGCACCTCCTTTGTCAAGCACAAACCTAATTTCATCAGACGCTTTAATGAGTGCGGTTTCAGTGCTATGGCCTTTCCTGAAGCCAAACTGCGTATCGTCCAGCAGCTTATTCTCCTCAATAAATTGAGCCAGCTGAGTATTCATAATCTTTTCAATGAGTTTAGCTGGAAAAGGGAAAAGCGCAATTGGCTGATAGTTTTTGGTCTCTCCTGTGAGAAGTTGGCCTGGCATATGCTGTCCACTAATTATAGTGGGCACCTTGCACCAGTCCAAATCGACTCTTATGGTAGGTAGGTTAAAGACAACCTTATTGAAAGCTATCCTAGTGGTAGCTATGGAGAGCAGCCTTCAGGCTAAGTCTTGAAGGAATGTAAAGCAGCTTGTTTTACCAGTCTATAATCTCTTGAGTGACCAAATGAAAGAGCACCACACCAGGTATATATTCAAAATATATGTATTTATTACTAAACACACCCCTCTAGTCTCTTTATGAGGCTAGAGTTCGAAATACATAGGTTATAAGATCTTAAATCACAGTAATAGCACAAATACACGTTTGGGCCCTAGGGGCGTACCAAACCATATACCAATAAAGTGGTATGCGAACCACGACTGAACTAGACACTAGGCCTAGAGCCTCTAGAAGTGCTTGGACCACAAGGAACCACCCAAGGTAGTGACACAGGGGACCCACGGGAGACGCGTGCAGTGTAAATACACAACCGCGATACGCCGTTAACTTCTATGGAGAAAGTCGGGATCGGGAAAATAGAGGAAAGGGACACTTAAAATAGGACTAGGACAAAACCCTTTGAGATCTAGGACTTTGAAGAGTCTCTACCCACGGGAGCACCGGAGTACTCGTGTTACCTCACCCAGGGAAGCCGGGTGCATAGGTGCCTTTCGGGGTCGGGTTTCGTCGTCGTTTCGTATGGCGATCTGCTGCAAAGTGCTGCTGGCGACCAGGAGAAAAGTGTCCGGGTGGATCCAAGAGTGGATCGGAGTTCTGAAGAACCTGAAAGCAGAGGGGACAGAGTCTGGGTCACTAGCCAGTGACCAGGAAGGCGATGGACAGATGCCCACCGATGTCGAGTGCTTCAGGTGCGGTGACGGTCGTCTTGACTCTTCAGCCACGAGGTCCGGGAGGCGTTGTCGGCGACCAGGAGCAGGATTCGGGCTGGTGCTCGATGTCTGTCGAGTGCTGAGGTGTCGGCGACCGGATTGGACCCAACAAGCCTTGGCAACGGCAAGTCTCGAGTAAGATGTAGATCGTCGATGATGCAGACCAGCAAGGTCTGGGGAACTCACCCAGCGAGGGTAAGTGAGGGCAGGCCTGGAGCAACCAGGATGCCAAGTAAAGAAAAGATTGGCCTTCGTCAAGGGCTACTAGCCAACGGGCTAGCGACCGCGAAGGAGCCTCGTGACGCCGCACGTGGAGCTGGCTTACAGGACACTCGTGGAGTGGGGGCCAGTGATCTTCGGTGCAGGTGGTGCTGGAGGCTAGGGCTACTCGGAGCCCAAAGCACGACTTCTTGGGAGACCCAGAAGATGGTGCACTTGCAAGTGTGCTCGGTGTCCAGGGGTCACGGTCTCAAGTCACCCACGATAGCCACGGGCCTCAGCTTTGCTGGGGACTCAGGGTAGCCTCGGGGAAGTCTGAGAATCCACCTCTGGTGATGCGATGACTTCGGCGTCCGACGGGAGCTTCAGTGATGCGAACCGGACAGATGCTTCTTTGGTGCCTGCCAAGCAGGGGAGTCACTCCTTGACCCCAAGGGAGATTCTTCAGTCCTCTAATCTTGTCGTAGAGCGTCGAAGGTCCAGGATTCAGTGTCAGAGTTTCGTCCAGGTATAATCTAAAGTCCTAAGGACTGGGTTCCTACCTTTATTCTAAAAATAGGGGATGGACTACTCTGTGGCCCCACCTATGGGTGGGTCAGGGCAGAGGGGTGGCTACACCCCTTTCCCTTTGTCCAGTTCGCGCCAAAGCAGGGGCTGCGAGCCCCTGATCCGGTTTGAACTGGGGTATGCACAGGGACACCAAATGTGCCCCCAGTGCAGGACTTCAAAGCACCCGAAAGTGCTCCCGCCCAGCCCCAATACACATTGTCCTGTCTGGGGAGGTGGTCACACCTCCCTGGGACAGGAAACCTATTGTCCAGGCCTCCCCTGCCGGAGTTTCGTCCAGCAGCAGGAGGCCAGACTCGTGTCTGTGGCAGCAGCATCCATTTTGTGATGCCAGGGCTCTGGAAAGAAGTTACCGGACTCGTCAGAGTTAACATGCCTTTCCCTCTAGAAGGGTGGAATGCTACCCCCGCCGCCAGGATTGGCGGGGGGTAGTATTCCAAGATGTTTGACACCAAACACGACATGTTTAGGTGCAGCCATTCCAAAGTTAGCATTTTACCGCGAGGATATAATGCGCTTAAGAGTATATGGTCAGGCTGCACTACAAACAGCATCAGAGATGGTCTCCGAACGCTGCAGAGGGGCCCTGCTCATGCAGGGGCACCCTCTCACATAGGAACCATGCACTCTGCCTTTAGGATTGATAAGGCCTGCCTTAGGAGTGACTTATAGGTTTATATGTGTGTATGCTTTTAGTGATATAGGTAACCTATACCACAGTAAGGGGTGCATGCACCACCTTACCCAGGCTGCAGTAGCAGACCTGTGGTGTCAGTTTGGATGGCCTCCCAGGGGTGGCATAATATATGCTGCAGCCCCTGGCAGGCCTCTGAGGTACCTATGCCCTTGGTACATAGTATACCATATACTAGGGACTTATAAGGGCACTCCAGATCCCAATCAGTGATGTGCCTAAGGCACATGGAGACCCTTTTAAAGAGGAAACAGCTAGGCTGGGGTTCTGAATAGCAGGGCCCCAGCCAGACTAATGTCGAAAACCAGTGAAGCATCAGCAAAAAGTGGGGGTACCCATGTGAAGCAGATCCTACTCTCCTACACAACCCCCCCAAACGTAGGGACATTAAACTAACCTTGCCCAGTTAAGTCTTCATGTTCTAAGTGGAAATACCTAGAGAGTCCATCTGCATTCGCATGGTTACTCCCAGGCCTATGTTCCACTGTAAAGTCCATCCCCTGTAGGGAAATGGACCACCTAAGCAGTTTGGGGTTTTCACCCTTCATTTGTTTTAGCCATAAGAGGGGCTTATGGTCTGTCTGAACCAGGAAGTGTGTACCAAACAAGTATGGCCTCAACTTCTTCAGAGCCCAGACCACAGCAAAGGCCTCCCTCTCTATGGCTGACCAACGTTTCTCTCTAGGGGTCAGCCTTCTGCTAATAAAAGCTACTGGCTGATCCTGACCTTCTTCATTCAATTGTGACAGTACAGCCCCTACCCCCAATTCAGATGCATCTGTTTGAACAATGAACTTTTTGGAGTAATCAGGACTCTGCAGAATTGGAGCAGTGCACATGGCCTGCTTGAGGTCATCAAATGCCTTTTGACAGCTAACTGTCCACTGAACCTTTTTGGGCATTTTCTTAGAAGTTAAGTCATTCAAGGGTGTCACTATTGATCCATACCCCTTGACAAATCTCCTATAGTACCCAGTCAGGCCTAAGAAGGCTCTCACCTGAGTCTGGGTAGTGGGAGCAGTCCAGTCCATGATGGTCTGGATCTTGCTCTGCAAAGGTTGAACCTGGCCTCCACCCACAAGGTGGCCCAGGTACACAACCTGACTCTGCCCTATCTGGCACTTAGTGGCCTTGATAGTCAGGCCTGCCTTTTGCAGGGCCTGTAAAACATTCCTGAGGTGGACCAGGTGATCCTCCCAGGTGGAGCTAAAGACAGCAATATCATCTAGATAAGCTGCACTATAGGCTTCCAGTCCTGTGAGAACTGTGTTCACCAACCTCTGGAAAGTGGCAGGTGCATTTTCAGACCAAAGGGCATTACCACAAATTGATAATGCCCACTAGGGGTTGAAAATGCTGTTTTGGGCTTTGCAGTATCAGCTAGTCTGATCTGCCAGTAGCCAGCTGTTAGGTCAAATGTGCTGAGATATTTGGCAGAGGCCAAAGTATCTATGAGCTCATCTGCCCTGGGTATGGGATGGGCATCAGTCCTAGTGACTGCATTGAGACCCCTGTAGTCTACACAAAACCTCATCTCTCTTTTCCCACCACTGGTGTGAGGTTTCGGTACCAGGACTACTGGACTAGCCCAAGGGCTATCTGAGGGTTCAATTACTCCCAACTCCAACATTTTCTGGACTTCAGTCCTGATACAGTCCCTGACATGGTCAGGTTGCCTATAAATCTTGTTTTTAATAGGCAGACTGTCCCCAGTGTCCACTTCATGAGTGCACCAGGTGGTCTGACTGGGTGTCAGTGAAAACATATGTCTAAACTGATTGAGGACTTGCCTGCAATCAGTTTGTTGCTGGGTAGTGAGGCTGCCTGCCAAGGCTACACCATCAACTGACCCATCGTCAGGGTTCTGTGAGAGCAGGTCAGGGAGTGGGTCACTCTCTTCCTCCTGCCCTTCATCAGTAGCCATGAGCAAGCCCATGTCTGCCCTGTCCACATATGGCTTTAGTCTGTTGACATGGAGAACCCTTTGGGGACTCCTGGGTGTTCCCAGGTCCACTAAGTAAGTGACCTCACCCTTCTGCTCAACAATAGTGTGGGGTCCACTCCATTTGTCTTGGAGAGCTGCTGGGGCCACTGGCTCCAACACCCACACCTTCTGTCCTGGCTGGTACACAGTCAGAACAGCCTTTGGTCATGCCAGGCCTTCTGAAGTTCCTGGCTAGCCTCAAGGTTTTTGGTTGCCTTTTTCATGTACTCAGCCATCCTGGAGCGGAGACCAAGTACATAGTCCACTATATCTTGCTTTGGGGGCTTGAGAGGTAACTCCCATCCTTCCTTCACCAAGCACAGTGGACCCCTCACAGGGTGGCCAAACAGAAGTTCAAAAGGGCTGTAACCAACCCCCTTCTGAGGCACCTCCCTATATGCGAATAAAAGGCAGGGCAAGAGTATGTCCCATCTACGCCTAAGCTTTTCTGGGAGCCCTTTAATCATGCCCTTCAAGGTTTTGTTGAATCTCTCAACTAAACCATTGCATTGTGGGTGATAGGGTGTGGTGAACTTATAAGTCACTCCACACTCCTTCCACATTGCTTTTAAGTACCCAGACATGAAGTTAGCACCCCTGTCTGATACTACCTCCTTAGGAAAGCCCACTCTTGAGAAGATTCCCAGGAGGGCCCTTGCCACCACAGGTGCTGTAGTGGTCCTGAGGGGAATAGCTTCTGGGTACCTGGTGGCATGATCCACTACCACCAGGATAAACCTGTGCCCAGAGGCTGTTTGGGGATCCATGGGACCAACAATGTCAATCCCTACCCTCTCAAAGGGCACCCCCACCACAGGTAGTGGTATCAGGGGGCCTTTGTAGTGCCACCTGCTTTGCCACTGGCTTGGCAGGTTACACAGGAGCGACAAAACTCCTTACTGTCTTCAGACATGTGGGGCCAGTGAAAGTGAGGGACAATTCTGTCCCAAGTCTTGTTCTGGCCCAGGTGTCCTGCTAAGGGAATATCATGGGCTAGGGTCAATAGGAAGCCCCTGAACTTCAAAGGTATTACCAACCTCCTGGTAGCACCAGGCTTGGGGTCTCTACTCTCTGAGTACAGGAGTCCATCATCCCAATACACTGTATGGGGACCACTAGCTTTCCCAGCAGCCTCAGCAGCAGCTTGCTGTCTGAGGGGTTCAAGGGAGGGGCAGCTCTGCTGCTCCTGGCTCAGATCTGCCCTAGAAGGTCCCCCTGTCCCCAAGAACTCAACCTGGTCAGGTTCAAGTTCCTCTGGGACAGTTCCTTCTTCAGGGCTGAGATCATCCCCCTCAAGGGACTGATCTTCCTCCTGAGCCAAGGGGAAGGCACTGCCTTAACCCTACTACTCCTCCTCTTGGAAGGCACTTGGTCCATTCTTCCAGAATCCAAGGCCTGTTCAGTGCTAGACATTTTGGCTTGTGACCTGGTCACAGCAAACACATCTGCAGGGATCCCCAGCATTTCTGCATGGGTCCTGAGCTCCACTTCTGCCCAAGCAGAAGTCTCTAAGTCATTGCCAAGCAAGCATTCGACTGGTAGGTTTGCACTTACCACAACCTTCTTAAGGCCAGTTACCCCTCCCCAGGAGAAGTTAACAACTGCCAGAGTATGGTCTGTTCTGACATTGCTAGCATTGGTCACTTGGTACATTTCACCAAGCATAACTTGCCCAGGTAGCACAAGGTCTTGTGTCACCATTGTGACACTTGCCCCTGTGTCCCTAAATGCCAAAGCCTCTCGTCCATTGATTAAAGGCTGTTGTCTGTACTTGCCCAGATTACTGGGACTCATAGAGGAGGGCACATCCATGCCTCCATCACAGACTAACACAGCCTGAGTCAGTTCTCTAACTAGGTCAGAGCCCAACTCAGTTCCCAGGGTGAACCCTACTAAACCCTTTGCTGGAGCACTTCCACCAACTGTACTAGGGGGAACAGGTGCCTTAGGGGCATTGGTGGGTGCTGGACTGGAGTCTTTGGACTTGGTGCAATCACTGGTCCAGTGGGTCTTTTGCTTACAGACCTTGCACCATGGTTTTCTTTGGCCTTTACCCTTGGTAGACTGGGAATCCCCACCAGAAGAAGATTTTTGGGGGCCTGATGAAGACTTTTGATCTTTACCCTTCTCCCCACCCTTGTCAGAGTTCTTAGCATCTTGCTTCTTGGTTTCCCCACCTTGGTTCTGTACCTTCTGCTTCACCCTGGTTCTGACCCATTTGTCTGCCTTCTTTCCCAATTCTTGGGGAGAGGTCAGATCAGAGTCAACCAGGTACTGATGCAACAGCTGATTTTGACAGTTATTAAGAATCTGCTCCCTCATTATCAGATTATACAATCCTGAGAAGTCACACACCTTACTGCCCATCAACCAGCCTTCCAGAGCCTTGGCAGAACAATCCACATAGTCTACCCAGTCTTGAGTCTGTGCTTTTTGGGTGTCTCTGAACTTCAACCTGTACTGTTCAGTGGTTAGGCCAAACCCATCAATAAGAGCACTCTTCAAGACCTTGTAATTGTCAGCATCCTCCTCTCTAACAGTGAGGAGCTTGTCTCTACCTTTGTCAGCAAAGGAGAGCCACAAGATTGCTGCCCACTGCTCCTGAGGGACCTTCTGTACTTTACAGGCCCTCTCTAAAGCAGTTATCCATTTGTGGATATCATCCCCACTCTGGTAGGGAGGGACAATCTTGCTCAGGTTCCTATGGTCATAGGACCTTTCCCTATCTCTAGGGACATGGCTGCCACCATGGGACTCTAGTCCCAACTTTCTTCTCTCTCTAAGGAGATCTAGGGATTCTCTATCTAAAGCCAATTGCTTCTTCCTGATCTCCAGTTGAGTTTCCTCATACTGGACCAGTCTCTTTCTTCTCTCATGAGAGGATTCCCTCCTGTGAGAAGAAACAGAGCTCCCTATGGAGGTGCCAGAGTGGTTAGACTCCTGAGAAGGAGACCTAGACTTTCTGAGCACACTCATAATCCTTCCTGGGGGGACAAAGGTGTGGTTCTCTAGATCCTCATCTTCATCTTCCCCAGAAGGGATTGGGTTTTCCAGGTCAGGGTCATTGTCACCCTCCTGGTCAGTTTCAGAGGGGGGCTGGGGGTTGTGGTACCCCTGGCCCCTTCCTCATCTGCTGGCCCACCCTCTGCTCCTACCCCTTCAGTCTCTGAGGACTTACTAAGATCATAAGCCACCAACAACTCCTGGAGGTGTTGGGTGGTGGGACTTTGGCCTGTCCTTAATTTCCTCACGTTACACAAAGCTCTCAATTCCAAGAATGGGAGTGTGTCATACTTGGAGGGTGGAAGCTCCATGGCTTCCTGCAAGGCATCTTTGGATCCTGCTTTTAAAGACATTACTAGTGTGGTGTGGTGTATGCACTACCTACTCTAGTGTGGCCTACTAAACTCTCTTGAGTTGTAGAAAGGGTTGTGCTATCCCTTAACACACAACTCTAAGTTCAGTAGAACTTACTGTTATTCTAAGCTTAAATTATATGTACCTTAGGTACCTTTAGTGGTTTTCAGTTGATCAATTCAATTGAGATTATCTGGTAAAACAATAGCAAGCTGGAATCCCACACGCTGCACACCAATGTGAGAAGTTGGCCTGGCATATGCTGTCCACTAATTATAGTGGGCACCTTGCACCAGTCCAAATCGACTCTTATGGTAGGTAGGTTAAAGACAACCTTATTGAAAGCTATCCTAGTGGTAGCTATGGAGAGCAGCCTTCAGGCTAAGTCTTGAAGGAATGTAAAGCAGCTTGTTTTACCAGTCTATAATCTCTTGAGTGACCAAATGAAAGAGCACCACACCAGGTATATATTCAAAATATATGTATTTATTACTAAACACACCCCTCTAGTCTCTTTATGAGGCTAGAGTTCGAAAGTACATAGGTTATAAGATCTTAAATCACAGTAATAGCACAAATACACGTTTGGGCCCTAGGGGCGTACCAAACCATATACCAATAAAGTGGTATGCGAACCACGACTGAACTAGACACTAGGCCTAGAGCCTCTAGAAGTGCTTGGACCACAAGGAACCACCCAAGGTAGTGACACAGGGGACCCACGGGAGACGCGTGCAGTGTAAATACACAACCGCGATACGCCGTTAACTTCTATGGAGAAAGTCGGGATCGGGAAAATAGAGGAAAGGGACACTTAAAATAGGACTAGGACAAAACCCTTTGAGATCTAGGACTTTGAAGAGTCTCTACCCACGGGAGCACCGGAGTACTCGTGTTACCTCACCCAGGGAAGCCGGGTGCATAGGTGCCTTTCGGGGTCGGGTTTCGTCGTCGTTTCGTATGGCGATCTGCTGCAAAGTGCTGCTGGCGACCAGGAGAAAAGTGTCCGGGTGGATCCAAGAGTGGATCGGAGTTCTGAAGAACCTGAAAGCAGAGGGGACAGAGTCTGGGTCACTAGCCAGTGACCAGGAAGGCGATGGACGGATGCCCACCGATGTCGAGTGCTTCAGGTGCAGTGACGGTTGTCTTGACTCTTCAGCCACGAGGTCCGGGAGGCGTTGTCGGCGACCAGGAGCAGGATTCGGGCTGCTGCTCAATGTCTGTCGAGTGCTGAGGTGTCGGTGACCGGATTGGACCCAACAAGCCTTGGCAACAGCAAGTCTCGAGTAAGATGTAGATCATCGATGATGCAGACCAGCAAGGTCTGGGGAACTCACCCAGCGAGGGTAAGTGAGGGCAGGCCTGGAGCAACCAGGATGCCAAGTAAAGAAAAGATTGGCCTTCGTCAAGGGCTACTAGCCAACGGGCTAGCGACCGCGAAGGAGCCTCGTGACGCCGCACGTGGAGCTGGCTTACAGGACACTCGTGGAGTGGGGGCCAGTGATCTTCGGTGCAGGTGGTGCTGGAGGCTAGGGCTACTCGGAGCCCAAAGCACGACTTCTTGGGAGACCCAGAAGATGGTGCACTTGCAAGTGTGCTTGGTGTCCAGGGGTCACGGTCTCAAGTCACCCACGATAGCCACGGGCCTCAGCTTTGCTGGGGACTCAGGGTAGCCTCGGGGAAGTCTGAGAATCCACCTCTGGTGATGCGATGACTTCGGCGTCCGACGGGAGCTTCAGTGATGCGAACCGGACAGATGCTTCTTTGGTGCCTGCCAAGCAGGGGAGTCACTCCTTGACCCCAAGGGAGATTCTTCAGTCCTCTAATCTTGTCGTAGAGCGTCGAAGGTCCAGGATTCAGTGTCAGAGTTTCGTCCAGGTATAATCTAAAGTCCTAAGGACTGGGTTCCTACCTTTATTCTAAAAATAGGGGATGGACTACTCTGTGGCCCCACCTATGGGTGGGTCAGGGCAGAGGGGTGGCTACACCCCTTTCCCTTTGTCCAGTTCGCGCCAAAGCAGGGGCTGCGAGCCCCTGATCCGGTTTGAACTGGGGTATGCACAGGGACACCAAATGTGCCCCCAGTGCAGGACTTCAAAGCACCCGAAAGTGCTCCCGCCCAGCCCCAATACACATTGTCCTGTCTGGGGAGGTGGTCACACCTCCCTGGGACAGGAAACCTATTGTCCAGGCCTCCCCTGCCGGAGTTTCGTCCAGCAGCAGGAGGCCAGACTCGTGTCTGTGGCAGCAGCATCCATTTTGTGATGCCAGGGCTCTGGAAAGAAGTTACCGGACTCGTCAGAGTTAACATGCCTTTCCCTCTAGAAGGGTGGAATGCTACCCCCGCCGCCAGGATTGGCGGGGGGTAGTATTCCAAGATGTTTGACACCAAACACGACATGTTTAGGTGCAGCCATTCCAAAGTTAGCATTTTACCGCGAGGATATAATGCGCTTAAGAGTATATGGTCAGGCTGCACTACAAACAGCATCAGAGATGGTCTCCGAACGCTGCAGAGGGGCCCTGCTCATGCAGGGGCACCCTCTCACATAGGAACCATGCACTCTGCCTTTAGGATTGATAAGGCCTGCCTTAGGAGTGACTTATAGGTTTATATGTGTGTATGCTTTTAGTGATATAGGTAACCTATACCACAGTAAGGGGTGCATGCACCACCTTACCCAGGCTGCAGTAGCAGACCTGTGGTGTCAGTTTGGATGGCCTCCCAGGGGTGGCATAATATATGCTGCAGCCCCTGGCAGGCCTCTGAGGTACCTATGCCCTTGGTACATAGTATACCATATACTAGGGACTTATAAGGGCACTCCAGATCCCAATCAGTGATGTGCCTAAGGCACATGGAGACCCTTTTAAAGAGGAAACAGCTAGGCTGGGGTTCTGAATAGCAGGGCCCCAGCCAGACTAATGTCGAAAACCAGTGAAGCATCAGGAAAAAGTGGGGGTACCCATGTGAAGCAGATCCTACTCTCCTACACCTCCTGGATCCAGATTGTTTTTTTTTTAACAGCGGCAGAATAGAGGCCTTTTTCCATAAGGAAGGATAGGTGCCTGAACAGAACATAGAGTTGCAGATGCTGGCTAGGTTGGAACCTATAAGGTCTGGGATCAGTTTCAGGACTGAAGGGGGGCACGGGTCAAATGGAGAGCCTGAGTTGACCGTGTTAACCAGATCAGAGATCTGTTCCACTGAAACAGGCCTAAATTCCATGAAGTTGGAACAGTCCCTATACTTGCTATTTCCGACCAGCTGATTCCAGCCCACAGTGGGGGCAGTGACGTTTGAGTAAATTTGCCCCACCTTGTCCTGAAAGCAGCTGGCTAACGAATCGCAGAGTGATTGGGATGCCAACTTAGTGGAGCTATCCGCTGGCCCTGCCAGCTTAGAAACTACCTGAAACAACTGTTTAGAGGAGTCTTGTGCGGTTTCTATTTTCCTGGTGTAGTAATTACTTTTTTCTGTAATTATAAGACGTTTATAATTTGACAGTGCCATCTTGTAGCGAGATTTCTCCTCGTTGTCATATTCTTGGCACTAGCGCCTTTCTTGTTTCCTACAGCGTTGTTTCTCCAATCTCAGTGCCTCTGAGAACCAAGGGGCAGAGGGAGCCTTCCTGTTTTTGGAGACAGTTTTATACAGTACTAGTCTAGTAAAAGCATTTTGGAGCCATTCCGTGTAATTTGAAGAGGCCAATTCTGGGTCTGAAACATCTTCAGGCTGGGTGTCAATTAGATGCTGTTTAAGAAGGGCCTGATCTATGCCACTCCAAGCCTTAAACTGTTTGGGGGGAATTGAACTGGGGTGTTAGGAGGTAGGATGCAGTATCCTAAAAACAAATAATACTGCAAAGTGATGAGACCATGTCAAAGGGAGGATCTGATTTATAGAGATCTGCTCATTATTCATGAAAAGACCATCCAGTGTGTGCCCAGCGAGTGAGTAGGACTTGTGACTCTTTGAGAGAGTCCTAACACCTCTAACTCCGAGGTAAGGGCTATAGAATCCTTATCTCTGGGGGCTTCCAGATGAAAATTAAAGTCCTCAAGAATGGTGAAATTAAATTCACCAGCAGTGGGTTCCAGTAGGTTTCCTATTGCTGATAGACAATCTCCCCTGGGGCCCGGTGGACGGTATAGGAGGGTCCCCTTAAATGACTGATGATTGGTGAGCATTATATTGAAATTAAATGCCTCACATACCATGGAGGGGAATCGTCTCTATCTTGACTGAAAAGTCATCTCGGTGTATGAGAGCCAGACCTCCCCCTCTTTTCTTTACTCTGTCGCATCTGTATGCAGCAAAGCCGTCAGGAGTAGCGATACAGAAATCTGGGCCTGCTGAGGGGTCAGCCCAGGTTTCTGGAATCGGACGCCCACTTATATGTGGAGGGAGATACATATCCCTAATTGACCGTATTGTGGTGACTGATCATACGATGATGTATGGATACCTTTTACCTGTAACGAAATAGAATTGACATCAGGAGCATAAGATAACATAAACTGTATTGCTTATTCATCGATCCAAATGGCATATTTCAACATTTAAATAAATATAACAGTCACAGAAGTTTTTCAGCCCTGAAGAAGTCCCATGTGGGACGAAACGTGTTGGCAAAGCAAATTTGTCGTGCATTTTAAGATTGACGGTTTTGGAATAAAAGGACAACGTTTTTCTACTATCAAAAACAAGATCGTCTAGTTTCTTCATTTGGGAAGCAATTTTTACTTTTTATTTTATATTTTGCTCTGTTCCTTTTCACATGATGTACAATTACATTGACTAATAGATTACTAGAGATTTTGGGTGCAGGGTCAATTGTGTGTTTTCTGTGATAAATAGGAGATCAAGATGATGATTATTTAAGAATTCCGCTATTTCGTATTTATGCTTTGGGAGAGAGCGTGCATTGATCAGGGCAGAATAAACCTTGTCCTTATACTTTTTTGGCTGTGTGTTACTAAGTACAGTTTCAGCCTGGTTAGTCTGTACCCTGTCATGGGCCTCCAATCTAAACCCACATGTAGGACACAAAACTATGGCCCTGTTAGGGAGATTCGCTGGTTTTAGGTGGGCACAAACCTGCTTGCACCGATTGCCACCATTATTGATAGCCCTTAGTTGCTTACTGGTATAGGACATTACACATCTCTGCGCCCCTAACTGACAAGGACCAGGGGTCTTGGCACTCGGCGCGGTCCAGGCGCGGGCGGGCGCAGACAGGCTTGCCCACTGCGCCTCTGCGCCATGCTGAGTATTTATCGCGGAAGAGCCCGGACGATCCCGGCAGAGCCCAACAACTAGAACGCCAACTTCCCTAGGTTCCGGAAGTGGAGAGCGAGAGAAGGAAAGTTACATCTGCCTTCCCTCCCTCCACTCAATCAGCCCCTTAGAGCTGTGGTGAACCGGGGAGAGAAACGCGGTCGCAATGCCAGGTGAGAGGGCAAGTTTTAAAAACTGACAGATGGCAGCACAATGATTTAATAACTTTATTTTAACCTTTGTTTTTTTCAGTGAATATATATATAAAGGTTAAAATAAAGTAATATTTAGGTGAGAATTTCAGTGACAATGTAACGTTTTAAATGTATGACATCACTGAAATTCACAAGTTACAGTTGGCTCTGGTAACTGTAACTGGTGCCCTAAGGTAGCTTTAACTCATGCCCCTCCATGCACAGTTTTCTTATCATTACAAATGTTGCAGTGATATTTTCAATGATGTCAAAGAAGACGTCATAGAAGATGTCATGAGTCATGAAATATATGTGGGGTAATTAGCAGTGCATGACGAGAGCGCAAGTTAAGGCATGGTAGCATTTATAAGACGGTGCAAAATATGAGTAAACGGGAAACATTCAGATATATCAGCTAGAAAAATCACAATAAAGATGAAAACATGATACAATTAATGTGAAATTAATTGAATATATATATATATATCAATCATCAATTTGTCAGAGGTCACACTATCACAAGCTGAAAAACAGCTGCTGTCCTTAGGACTCAATTTCTGTCCAGAAAAGTTCTTTTAATTATTCAAATACAAGAATAGATATTTTTTGCTTCATCAGAAAACTCAAATTGAAAAAGTTTTTCACAATTAAATCAGGTTTGGAGAAACATAAAGTAACTACAGCTATCGCTCATGAAAATACCGTGGATTTGCAGGTCTCTGATGTTCCGGCTTTGCTGGCACTTCAGGATTTGCATAATGAGGTTAATGAGGAGCAGGAAATGGTGGATAATTTGGAAATGAGTACCCAAGCCAAGTTACAAAATATCAAGATCAGCCAAAAAGGTGCAGGGGTAAGTCCATTTAAACCTAAAAGTACCTTTCTTCCCAAGATGCCAAAAGACTCTGTGGATATTTTTCATGAACGTGTTATTGAGGATATTAAAAAATTATATGTCCAAGTGAAGAAACAAAAAATGAAAAAAACATTTATGAATCAACAATATGCCCAACTTATGAAGAAACTAGGAGAAAATCACGAAATAATTGTCAACAAATCAGACAAGGGAGGAAATATAGTGTTATGGCCAAGGAAAGAATATATTACAGAAGCCAAGAGACAGCTGGACAATAAGGATTGTTACATGAAAACAAATTTAAGGGAATACAACAAGGCTAAGGAAGGTTTAACAAAACAACTGTTGCAATATAAAAGGGAAGGTTTAATATCAACAAATGAGTATAAATTCATGAATATAGAACATCTGTTATTCCAATCATGTACCTAATTCCCAAAGTACACAAAAATATTCAACCAGTACCAGGGAGACCTATAATTTCGGCTATCAATAGCGCCAGTGACCATATTTCCCAATATGTCGATTTTTTTCTACAAGACTTCGTAAAAAAACTTCCAAGCTATGTGAAAGATACAGGAGACTTTCTAAATAAGATCAAGAACATTACTTGGAAGGAGGGTTATTTATTAATTTCTTTGGACATTGAGTCATTGTATACGTGCATTGATCACAAGGTTGGGCTAAATTCAGTGAAACATTTCCTCGATACTAGATCTTGTGAGTTTTATGAACATAACAAAATGCTTTTAAATTTGATTTCATGGTGTTTGTATAACAATTTCTTTTTATTTGGAAAAGATACCCTGCAACAATTAAGGGGCGTGGCCATGGGATCCTGTTTCTCCCCCAGCTATGCATGCTTGCATGTTGGCTGGTGGGAGGAACAGGTCCTAAGAAAAGTCCACCAAGATAGTTATGATCAGCATGTGGTATACTGGCTACGGTATATTGATGATGTTTTCATCATTTGGAAGGGAGATGAGGATAGTGCTAATGAGTTTATTGCCACCTTGAACAATAATTCCATGAATTTAAATTTTACCTCCCAGATCAGTAATACTACAATAGAATTTTTAGATGTGCGTATCTTGGTGGATGATAAGAAACTCAAAACTACATTGTTCAGAAAGGCCACAGCTGGGAATAGTACTTTGCACGCCAGTAGCAGTCATCCGAAACATCTCATAGACAGTATTCCCTATGGGGAAATTCTTGAGGCTAAAGCGTATTTGCAGCACTGGTGATGAATTTGAAAAATGTTTACTTAACACTATGCAGAGGCTGAAAGAAAGAGGTTATACTGACAAGGTGTTGACACAAGCTCTTAAGAAATCACAGAGCAGGTCACGAGAAACTCTCCCTACAAAGTAAAGAACAAGCGGGAGCTCCAGATGAGATGGAAAATAATCCCAGATTAATTACAACATTCAGTAGGCAAGAAAAGAAAAATTTAATCTATTATAAGAAAAAATTGGCCTATAGTGTTAACTGATGGGGTCTTGGGACCCCGTCTACCTAATCTTCCAACTATTACCTATAGAAAGGCGAAATCCATGAGGAGTATTTTGGTCAAAAACAGTCCGGAATTGGAAACTTCAGGCACATGGTTAAAACCGAGGCAAGGTTTTTTAAATGTTCTTCCTGCCGTGCCTGTAAGTTTGGTATTAATACCACCAAATATACTACCCCGTTTTCAGACGTTGACATCGTCATTAAAGGGAATTACAGCTGCAGGACGGAGTATGCTGTGTATGTCCTGACGTGCACCTGTGGTTTGCGTTATGTGGGAAGCACAAAGCTACAGGTGCATGTCAGGATATTGCAGCACATTAGGGCCATAGTTAATAATGATACGTCCTACCCTGTGGCGAGACATTTCAAGAATACACATGATAATGAGTTAAGCTGCCTTACGTATTTTGTGATTAATGCGATTCCACCCCTTAGAAGAGGAGGCAATAGAGAAAAGCTTTTAAGACAACTTGAAACTCGTACCATTCTTGAGTTAGATAGCAAGACTCCATTTGGATTAAATACAACGGAAGATATGCACAATTTTTTGTAATTAATAAGCTGAATGCTCCTCTGTGTTCGCTATAAATATGGTTTCAGGTCAATATGTGCTTTGCATATTAACTAGGGGTTGTTGACAGAATAGAGAGAGAGATTAAAAACTTTATTGTCAAATAGAACCCATTTTTATGCATTTTACCACTTTCTCATATATATTAAAAATCACTTTTATCCACTTTTTCAAGGGTTTTTAAATGGGATTTTTAGCCGTAATTCACTTTTGATATTTATGTATCAATGGGATTTTTAGGGTGGTGCTTTTTAATCATTTAGAATTTTTGTGTATTTTTATTAGCATTAGCACTTTATATTTTGCACTTTTAGGCACTTGAAGCACTTTACATGTTGACCATAGTTTGTAAGTAAGCAAATGCCAAAATTCTCTTGGACATTAAAACCTTTGAGGGAAAATTTTTTTTAAGCAAGGCATTAGATGCATGCAATAGTCAAAGGTAAGCCACGTTGTGAAACTCTGCAGTATAGCACACATATTCAGCATTTAGGCTGACATAGCAAGGTCTGAATAGATATACATTGGGGCAATTGCGTGACATCAGTAATTATGTGATTGAGAAATGAAATGAAATTTTAAGGGTTTTTAACGACAAATCAAGATGAGTTGTGACTGACCATAGTAACAATATTTACAATGATAAATAAGCTGTATTTAACTGAATATGTATACGCATATAAAGTTTTTTTTTATTGTGTAGATATTTCATACATGTTATAGTTGGTGTATATTTTAAACATATTTATACTTATATACATTTGAAATATGGGTCTATTTATATGTCTCATAGTGAAAAGTTGGAATTGATGTCGTTTTTTAAACCCGATTTATTTATTCATTTTTCAAGATAGAAAAGAATTTAGTGACACTGCTAAGTTTTATTTAACTGGAATGGCTGTAATCCTCAGGTTATAAGCAGGAATGATATACATTTTTTAACCAGCAAACAAAGAGAAAACAATGTTAAGAGTATTCATGAATGTTTCTTCTATATCTATGGTCATGTGACATGGGAAGATGCACACCCAGCAGTTTAAAAATGTCATGGCGGAATGGTTCTTGGTGTGTGAACAAGGGCACGGCTGTGCTCGAAACGCGTCACTAAGTGAGGAAATAAATCTTACCTGCCATAGCTATTTGGGTCTGTTTCCCTCTGTTCGCCGCTGCTGTTGCTGCCAGCGCTGCTGTGGAAGTGCGGAGAGTTTTTCGACGGTATATATATATATATATATATATATATATATATATATATTTATATATATACTTTCACTGAAAAAAACAAAGGTTACATAGTTGCAGTGCTAGGAATGGCCATAACTTAAAGAAGCATGACAATTTATCACTTACGACCAGTAAAAGCAGGGCTTTAGGTTGGCCGGGTCCTGCTGGTGCTCAACATTGGCAGCTCTAAAAAGCAGGTGCTCAGATAGGTCTCTATCGGGCTCTCCATTTTAGCCCTCACCCTTAGTGAAACTAAATCTTAACTCTGCCAGCAGTACCACCCTTCACTGCTTATGATGTAACTTCAAAGAGACTCGTTATAGTACTTTCACAGTCTCATCATTTCAGAACAGAAACATTTTCAATATTATATACAACAAAGCCATAGTTGTTGCTTATTTATCTTAAGCAACTAACAACCATTGACACAGCCAATAGTCCTGGTTTTTTGTAGGTGTAATGTTACTTGTTGTTTTATATATCTGGATGCAATGACAGAAGCAGCAAAATACCAGGCGGCACACTATGCTAAGCAAAGATTTTTAGTTTATGTATTTTTAGGCCTCACCCTAATTATATCGACATGCCCCTTTGATAGACCCCCCCACCCAGTTTTTTCATCCCACTTAAAGCCCTGAGTAAATGATGTCCAGTAGCAATGGGTCCAAACCAGATGTATGATGGAATAATGAAAGACTTTACAATGAAGGCTTTTAGTATGCCTGCCTTATAACGTAACTTTATTAGTTGGAAAAACCTGCGTTGTAATGCTTCTGCCGGGATTCAGACTTCGTTGTAAAGGATTGTTGTTGTAAAGGACATGTCCCCTCTCAGAGGCCTGCACCACATTCTCTTGATACTGGACCATACCTGTAAGCCGTCCTTCTCCACCAGCACTTGCAAGCTTCTCCCTAGCCCTCCTTTCTCCCACAAGACTTCCCTCAGTGCAGAGAAGGATCTTGAATGCACCCAGGAAGTGACGCTGGGGGCAGAAGGAAGCAAGGACAATACAGTGTCCTCCATGTCAAAAGTAAGTGAAAAGAAGAAAAGAATGAGGGATGCAAGATGGTCCTTCTCAAGAGATTAGATAACTTCGCAGAGGATACCCCCCAGCTTGTTGTCAGCCCATTTTCATGGATTTTAGGCTCATTGTTAGACCTTGTAGTTGAATAGAGAGGCATTTTTTACACTACTTCATTCAAGAAAGCATCTGAACTTCTACTTTTGTTTCTTGATTTGCTTATCTCTTCCGATGTGAAAACGCAATTTTCTGTTCAGATAGAAGATGAGCTCTGCAACTGATACTCAAGACTTGCAAAGCATTTCTGGGTGAAACACAGCGGCCCGAGTCTTCGACAATTCCACTGTACTTTGCTTCACACTGAGAAGGACTGCAAGGCAACGACAGGCAATGACGTCCGTAATCAAATCGAATTTAAACAAGCATTTGCAATGCAATAGGTCTCGCAGTTGCGAGATTTTGAGCTATTGGCATTGTAAATGACAATGCCTTTTATTTGTGTTTAAAAAAACTGCAATAATAAAAAGCATTGTCATTTACAATCCAATAGGTCAAAGTTTCTAAAATGCGAGACCTATTGCATTGCAAATGCTTGTTGTTTACGAGCTCCCAATGCTTCACTTTCACGTTAATAGAGGCCACGCCCCTTTCTTTAGAGGAGCCGTGTCTAAAGAAAGGTCCGCGGCTGCTATTAAAGTGAAAGCGCGGTATGGGACGCTTTTACCAAAAAAGCATTTGTTTGTCAAATTGACAACAAATGCTTTTTATTGTAAAAAGCGCCCCGTGAAAGCACGCATGGCATTCTGAATGTTGCAAGCAAGCATGTAGTGCCTGCAGTAGGAGAAACCATTAAAGAAAATGGTGCTTACAGACTAAATAAGACATGCCGTGTAACAACCGAAGTAAAAGGTCCAGTCCTCATGGGAGGTTACAAATGAAGACAAGGCGGTACTAAGGAAGGACTAATAAGCCTATTAATGATTTAGAAGCCAGCATTTACTAAGGAGAATGACACAAGCTAATGACAAATATGGGCGGAGAGTGGGCGGGGCTTCAGGTCCATTCTCCAAAACAGCATGGCTTGCAGAGCAGCGCATGAGCTGCCCAGGCTCAACTTAAAAATAAGACAACAAGAATGGATATTTACCAATAGATGCCTTTGCTTCCGCTTGATGCTGAAACATTAACAGTCCAGCACTGTGGGAAACATCCGATGGGCTAAACTCAACTCAAAGTGATATGTTTTTTTTTTGGAATGGCTTTTCAAATTCTTGTCTTGGCTGAGACAGGTTTGGTTTGGCCATTATGGATTACGGGGTCTGCAGTCTCTCAGGACATGCTTCACGAGGATGCGCAGTCTAGCAATTTGAATATTTTGGATTTCTTTCGGAGAATAAAGAAAACTTAAGCACATTACTTTTCAATGATCTAAGTATATTATTCTCATGATTACCTCACTTTAGATGTATTTAATGGTTGCCCCATTTGAAAGGATGAAAGGCTATGAGCTGAGCTCCACTCACAGAAGTCCAGATCGAAATTCCTGAAATGTAATTCACTTAACGTTATTTTCCATTTAAAACCTCTTCAATCAGATTCTGCATGCCAGCATCCTTGTTGCTATTGATTTATTTCAATTAAGAGTCTCATGTTCAAGTACTGCAATTAGCCCCTGTCAGCATTGATTTGTGTCTTTTCGCATTTATAAATAGAATCCCGCTGCTTTAATGTGTTCAGCATGCTCTCTCTAGTTTCAACATACGACGATATAGCCGGCCATGAAAAGCACAACTCTCAAGCAAACATTGACCATGATTTAGAGATTCGCATTATAGCGAGATCTGCCTATTCTAGAGGATGCTGTAAATCTGGATGCAGGAAGATCGCCATTGGCCAAAATTGTCAACGCTGTACTGTCGGATGTTGGCGGTAATTACCCCGGAAATAATCCCACAGGTCAGTGGTGACATGAGGTTTCTGTCTGCTTCATTCACTGTGTTTTGGAATTAGGCCACCTCTAATCAGTGTTCGCGTTTGACGTAGGTTACGTGTTTGCGTTTTGAGGTTACGGCGCCCTTCACAGACTGAGCAACTAGCTATGTAGCTCGGGTTCACACTAGGCCTGGGCGTAGTTCGCGGAGTTTTGCTACGCGGAACTCTGCGAAGTTACAAAAAAACTCCTCGAAGTTCCGCGAGTGGCGGAGTGCAGTGCGAACTGCAGTTTGTGCTGAGTATTCCTGCCGCTCGGGTAGAAATTCTACCCGAGCGGCAGCTCGCGCCACTGAACTTACCTTTTGCGATTGCAAACTTACCGTTCACGATCGCGAGCGGGAAAAAACTCTGCTGCACATCGCGAAGCGAGTTTTCTGCACTCCGCAAGCTCTGCAGAGTGCGGAGTGCAGGAAACTCCGCAGACTCTGCGAACGGAGCGAAGTTCACCGCCCAGGCCTAGTTCACGCTCTGTGCTACACGTATGACCACTTTTCCCGTATTTCTCTGAATATGTTTGCGCGATATGTTTCTACCTTGGGTATTCTCTGGTGTGTCTGATTTCTTGTTTTCAAATCAATCCTTCGTAAACCATATAAATAAATACAATGGAGAGCATGAACAAAGTTCTGTTCAGAAGCAAGTTCATTTACTCTTCTTGTTTTCAGCGTTTCACTAACTGGTTACATTTTGCTGTCTTCACTATACACTTTTGTGTTCTTCTTACAGACTAACAAAATATGCTTCGCCCAGGGCTTGCATGATAGCCCGGGGTTTTCTCAAGGCTTTAGAGATAGCCTCTTAGTTTGTACGCTACATAAACAAGCATTTGCAATGCAATAGGTCTCGCATTCGCGAGAGTTTAAGCTATTGGCATTGTAAATGACAATGGGCACATGCATCAAGGAAAAAAACGGTCGCAAACGGGCAGATTCGCAGAATCTGTCCCTTTGCGACCAGTATTTTTGCTATTGTTGTTGTTGTATAAGCTTTATTCGACAGAAAATGTCATAAAAGCTATAAATAAAAAATACATTATTTTCCTTAAAAAAGAGAATACAAACGTGCAACATTTTCAGTTTGCATAAGCAAGCAGTACAGCAAAGTAATCAATTAAGCCCTTGGTGTAAAGATACATATATCATATTCAAATTGTTAAAAAGCAATACAACAGTAACAAATGCACAATTAATTGGTCAAGTACTAATCTACAATAAAACAAAATAAAAACAGTCAGTACTTCGTCATAATAATGGATCATTAATATACTGAGAAGTTTTAAGTTTTCCCTGACATAGTAGCCAAAGTTTAGCAGGTAAAGTGCTTGTGCATAAAAGTTAAAACAAGTTTAATGTTGTGGTGTGTGATTATCACTATCCTATTTGAATTAAAACTATACCATTCTTGAGAGAGCTTTCCACCTTATAAGCCATGCTTGTCCCAAAAACTTTGCTACGCAGCATTCAAAAAGCGGCCTAGGGTCGGACCTGAGGATACGCAGTGCTGTGTGATGGTCCCGTGTGCCCAATTGCTGGCAAATCAATTTTAGCCATTTAGCCCGTGATGAATTATATGCCGGGCAAGGAGGCGGAGCTTGCCTAAACCGAAAATGGCCGCTTAGCCCGATCGCTCCGTGATGCCATCTAACTATCCGCCAGTTATCCGGCAGTTGTGCTGACTATTTGCCTTAAATTTAATGCCCTCCTGCCCCGCAGTGTCCCGTGAAGGCAGAGAGCCGAGTTGGACCCTACCCGACTTCCGACGTGTGCCGCGGCTGGAGTCGAGCGCGGCGATCCCGCCCTGGGCCGCGAGCCCTGGACTGCCGTAGTGTGGAGCTGGCGGGCTGGGTGCGAGTGGCGGCGACACCCACAGGAGTGCCTGGTGGAAGTACTCTCCCGGGCCGTTGGCGGTCCCAGTGTCAGCAAAGCGGCTTTCCCTCCCCCTTTGAAGTACCGCAGAGTGCTGTGGGCTGCGTAGCGGTGCGGTCGACTAAATGCTGGAGGTAACGGCTGATGGAGCCGTTGTGACCCGGTGCTGGATATCGCGCTCTGCGTGGCTGCGGTCCCCGTGCTGGCGGTGAGGGGCCGCCACCGCCATTGGTTGATTGCCGGGTCGTGCTAGGTGTGCGGCGCTGCCTGGCTGTTCGTGAGACTCCCCCAGACTGCGGGCTGGGCTGTGGTGCTGTGGAGGCCGGAGGAGGCACAACGCGGCCGATCGCAGCCATTTTGGGACCCCTGGCAGCGGACGACACGGGGAATCCCACTTCACATTGCTGTGCCACAATTAATCCTGCGGGGTGCCTGGCGGTATTGCTTCTCCCGGCCACCAACGCAGACGGCGCACCCTCTCCCATCTGCTCCCACACGTCATTGTGGCACTCAATCTGGCGGCCGGGGTCACTGGTCAGACCCGAGCTGAGGACACATCTTGCAACCAGCGCGACGTTGCGGTGTGCTGTGGAAGTGTTTGCTTCACTTCGCAAGTTTCTGCAGTGACCAGGTGAGGGGTGAACTGCTGCTTTTTGTGCCGGGGGGTACTGGCCCAGGAACCTAGCCTGCGGAGGCGCGGCTACCAAGCCCCCATCAAAACCCACAGAGTTCACGCTTCGAAGTGCGGCATGCTTCTGCGACGATTGCGGAGGGGCTGGGATGCTTCATTCGCCTGTTGATGCAGCTGGTGCGCAGCGAGGGTATGTGCGCGCAGCGGTGGTGCTAATCTACCACGAGGCCCGCCTTTAACGATTCCCAGCTGGCGCATTGTCTACTGGGGCTATCAGGCACGAGGGGGAGTCCATAGCGCCTCTTACCTGGTCAAACGAGCTCCGCGGACTCGACGGAGGGCGCAAGTTTGCCGTAGTCATCAGCAGCCCAGCCACAATGGGGAGAGTGGATAAATTGCAGCCCAAACTCAGCTTTGAGCAGCGCAAATCTAGAGTGAGGGAGGATACCCCTGAAGAGGGAGACAACGCGCAGGAAGCGTTGCAAGACATGGCAGAAGGAGGTATTCACGGCTTGCTTGAGGCCATGGAAAAAAGTTTGCAGAACAGTCTATCGGCCCTTGGCAACAAACTGGACTCCCTATCATATCGAATGGACAGAATGTCTGAACGAATGGATAAACAGGTAGAGAGACTGGACATGGCCGAAAGTAGGGTCACGGAGGTGGAAGAGGCTCAGACAGAGCTGGACTCGGAGCACAAACAAATGGGTAAGGTGCTACAAGTTTTGCAAAACAAGGCTGAGGACCTTGAAGCGAGGTCCCGACGAAACAACATCCACATCACGGGCCTGCCTGAGACAACTCAGGTCGGGAACATGGAGCTCTTCGTTGAAAAACTCTTGGTGACGCTGCTAGGAAGTGAGGCGTTCTCCCCCATGTTTGTGGTGGAGAGAGCGCACAGCTCGCTGGGCCCGCGCCCTGCCCCCGGGGCGCCTCCAAGGACCATCATTGCACAACTGTTGAATTACAGGGACAGGGATGCAGCGTTGAGAGTAGCGTGGGAGAAACAGTCTTTGCAGTACGAGGGCTTTGTTATCTCCTTATATCCGGATTTTACGATTTGAGTGCAGGAGGCCCACCGGCAGTTTGCTCCTCTGAAGCGCCAGCTGCGGGACCAAAATCTGGATTATGCCATGTTGTACCCAGCGAGACTCTGTGTTAATCGACAGGGCAAATCGCGGATTTTCACGGATCCTAAGATGTTGCAGAAGGCCCTGAAGGAGTGGTCCGAATAAAAGCAGCGGTGCTCTGTGCAGACCTCCTCGGATGATGCTGCTGGAGGCAGCCTGGACGACCAGGACTAAATGGCTGCACCGATTGATATGCAGATAAGATGGTTGCTGGCGTGGGTGGTTGGGAGGGCCAAGCGACTGATACTGGGGATCCAGTAGTGGCGGCTGGTAAGAAGTTGCTGGGTGCTACTAGTTACTAAGGTACGGAGTTGGAGGCTCCGGGAACAAATACAGAGAGTTCCAGCTCATAGCGTATATGAGGTTATGTTTTAGCATAGCAATGTATGGGGCAGGGAGGGCACAGTTGTGATATTTCATGTTGCACCGATTTTCCAAGATGGCGGACGGTATTAATCTAGGTAGGTTCAGCTAACCGATCGGGCTGGCAACATCCGCCTACGTGTGTAGCACGCTCTTGGGGAACTGTTTTGACTATTGCTTTGTGGTTTATTTCTTTTGCTGAATATTTAGATGTTAAACGGGATAAGTTCTGCGGTATTCCGCAATGGCACGGGTACCTAGAAATGTTGTTTCTCTAATGTTGTGGAGGGGAGCTGCTTCGTGTGTGCACAGTTGGGGAAGGCACGCCGTGGGTGGGGGGGAGACGCAGAGACCACAGTCCTTTGTTTCTAAATATGTTGAAATGGTTGACTTACAACGCAACTTGGTGTTTGGAGACAAAGTTTCACATGGTCGCACAGTGGCAGCTACGCACTATGCACCTCGATCTTTACTCACTTCCTAGATGCATTCTCAGACTCGTAAGCAACATTTTTTAACTTGGAACGTCGGAGGCCTCAATGACTATAGGAAATTGCGAAAAGTCTTGACTTCTCTTACTAGGCGTGGTGTCGACATTGCTCTCCGGCAGGAGTCACACTTGCCTATTCACAGTGCTTTGTTGCAACACAGGGGTTTGCGGGGTAACACACATGCTGCAGGGTTCACCTCTCATGCCCGTGGAGTATTAACGTGGGTGAATCCCAGATCGGATATTCACTTGGAAGCACTGGAGACTGACCCCGAGGGTCGTTTTGCTGTTTCACGATGCAGTGGGAGCGGGTTTGGACTGGTTATAGTCAACACCTATGGCCCCAACTTTGATAATCCCACCTTCTTTGGAAACTTAGTAGATAGAATGAGTCGCTACGACACGCGTTCCCTTCTCTGGGGAGGTGATTTTAACTGTGTATAAGATCCCAATTTAGGCAGGTCAGGGGTCCGTCTAGATGCCTGACTGCCACCGCTAGGTCCATTATGACGGCTGCCACCCAACTAGATTTATGCGATGTGTGGCGTACACGCTCACAGAGCCCGGGTGGCTTCACACACTACTCGGCATATCATAACCTCCACACTAGGATTGACTACCTGTTTATTTCCAGAGATCTGTTTAACCTGATCCGTGACTGTGTGGTTCTGCCTCGCACGCTCTCGGACCACGCTCCTGTCCAGTTAGATATGGACACCCCGCAAAAAGTTATTCCTCCCTTTACTTGGCGGTTCCCTCCGTACTCCTTACTTGACCCCGCCTTTAAAGTGGAACTGACTGAGGCCTTGAGACATTTTTTGAGATTAATATTGGGTCGGTCGACTCTTATACCACAGTGTGGGACTCCTTTAAGGTGTACATCCGTGGGATTGCCATGGCAAAGCACTCCGGTGTCCTCCATACCCTTCGTAGGCGTCTCACGGATTTAGAGGCCACTCTAGCAACCTTAGAGCAGCAACTACTAGCGGGGGCGGGCGACGATATCCCACAAGAACTGCACCGGACATTGGAAGAGTATCACACTACAGCTGACGCTGAACTAAAGCACTTGGGCAAATATGCGACACCTCGCATATATGGGGAGGGGGACCGTCCGGGGTCGGTCCTGTCTTCCCTGCTTAAAAACCGAAGGGAGAAGTCTAATGTAGCAGTCCTTCATGATGTGGAGGGGGAGCCCTTAACCGATCCACTCGACATAGCCAACAGATTTAAGCAATATTACTCATCACTATACAGTTCGGAGGGTGGGAGTGATGACGATGCTATTGTGGACTACCTCACTCATATTAAACTACCTTGGCTGCTGAATGACCACAGGGAATACCTGATGCGTCCACTAGAAATAGACGAGATTACTTCAGCCCTAGCCGGGATGAAATCCAATAGCGCCTCCGGAGTGGACGGTCTCACTGTCTCTTTTTACAAGGAGTTCAGGGACCTACTGGTTCCGCACCTACAGTCACTGTTTGAGGAAATCATTGAGGCAGGCGAAATGCCTCCTTCAATGGGGGAAGCGCTAATTGTTACCATACTCAAACCGGAAAAGCCTCCGACCGCCTGTGCCTCTTATCGTCCGCTGTCATTCCTCAATATGGACACCAAAATTTATGCAAAGGTTTTGGCGACTAGACTGTCTCCCCTGGTGCCGCTGTTGGTATCGCCGGAACAAGCCAGCTTTGTCCCGAGTAGAACCCTTACTTATAATTTACGAACTGTATTTGGGGCTATACAACATACCCGACGTGACACGCAGGCGGTGGCAGTCTTCCTCGACATGGAGAAGGCGTTTGACTCTGTGGAGTGGCGTTTCATGACCCATGTGCTGACGAGAATGGGTCTCTGCAGTGTATTTCTGCAAATGGTGGGAGTACTTTACAAATCCCCTACAGCCAGGATAAAAATTGGGGACTTGGTTACAGACCCTATCTGCATCACTAGAGGCACACGCCAAGGGTGTCCACTCTCCCCACTGCTATACACTCTGGTTGCCGAACCTCTCACCTGTGCGATGCGTGAATATCATAGTCATAGGGGTATAAGATTTCCGACATATAACTTGATTATATCTACATACGCAGATGACACATTACTATATGTTAGAGACCCTGACCAGAATCTTTCGACGGTACTGCGTGAGGTGGTCCTTTTTGGGGCCCCATCCAGCCTCAAGGTGAACTGGAATAAATCGCTTATCTTCCCGCTGATGGCGGAAACGGCCCAGTTCACGCCGGACTATCCCCTATGCTGGACGACCGTGCCAGTTAGGTATTTAGGCATTAGAGTGCATACTGACTCAGAAGTGGTCTTCAAAGAAAATTATGGGACAGCGGTGTCCAAACTGGAAGACGATGTGGACAGATGGATACGATTGTCCCTATCATTAGTGGGTAGAATATCGATTATGAAAATGGTAGTCCTCCCAAGGTTCTTATTCTTATTCACTAATATTCCTATTGTGCTCCCGAGGTCTTTTTTTGGGTACTGACGACCCTGATGGTGCGGTTGGCCTGGGCTGGGAAACACGCTCGAGTTAAGTGGGAGATACTCACGCTCCCATACAGCTTGGGTGGGCTTGGTGCTCCGGATCTAGAGCTGTACTATAGGGTGCCGCAGGGTGCCCATGCGCACCACTGGATGCACGGTCCCACCGATGCTCCGCATTTTCGTATAGAGAATGTGGTGGCGGCCCCAACCCCATTGCCACTGCTTCTGTTTAAGCCTCCTGATCGTAGGACTCGTATCCTTCTCTATTAACGCGACAACGCACACCTGGCTTCACCTTTTGAAATTACAAGCCGGCGCCATTCTTTACTCTCCAAAGACACCGCTGGAGTGGTGCCACTGGTTGCCCCCGTGCAGGGAAAAAGGGGTGATTAAGGCCTTGAACACTATAAATATTAGCACAATAGGAGAGATGTTTGTGGAGGGTAAAACAATAGCATGGGAAGACGCTGTACAGGAAGATCTGACAGCTACTCCATTGACTCAATTCAATTTCCACAGGGTGAGACATGCACTGAGGGAGCTCCTGGGTAGCGGGATGGATAAGCCACCAGAGATTGTCCCGCTCACATATGTTATTAAGGCTGAATCACCAGTGGGAATTGTCTCAAGGATTTATAACATAGCACAGAGTTACAGAGCCAACCACTACACCAAGGCTAGGTTAGCGTGGCAGGCAGACCTGGGTTGACCTATTGATGATGCAATGTGGAAGTACTGTTGTGAGAGTACGAAACGCATTTCACTAAATGGGCGTCATAGACTGATACATTTCAAATTTTTAAATAGGGTATATTATACACCAGAGAGGCTCTGCAGATACGGTTTGTGCGACTCGGCAGCGTGCGAACGCTGTGGTGCGGACCCTGCAGATTTTTATCATCTGGCCTGGCTATGTCCTGGGATGTCGGCCTTTTGGGCGTTGATATTTAAGACACTGGGGGAAATCACGGACACTACGCTTGAACCGGACCCTATGCTCGCACCATTGGGGTATTCCAAACAGCTGCCTAAGGGAATCAGACGTCTGGTAGAAAAGGGCTTCTGGTGGCAAGACGTAGAGTTGCGATCTGCTGGTCTCGGGGCCCGTTCCCTACGGTTACGAACTGGACACAAGACATGACGTATAGCAGCACTCAAACAGAATATTATAGTGAGCTACTACCTCCACGCAATCGGCCTAAACATTTCTGGGGTCTGTATCAGGCCTACCTGGCTGCCAAGGCAAGCGGCTCAAATCACGTTGATTTACTTGAAATATAGCGCTGGAGGGCGGTTTGCATAACATGTTCTGATTCCCGGACTGAGAGACATGCCTTGAATAGTAGTTGCCCTTAAGTGCCTCAGGATTTGTACAGTGTACTAGGCAAATACAACATTGAACTGATCTGTGAATGTTATTGTTGAGAATTGAAAGGTGATTATATTGATGCTGTATGTTATAAGATACTAGTACTGCTCCACAGTGTTGGACTTTGTGTACTGTGTATATTGTTGCAAATAAGCTATGTCTCTGCTTTTGTTACCAATAAAACCTAATAAAAAAAATAAAATAATAATTATATGCCGGGCAAGCGAACATTACGTGGGCAATGCTTTCTGTCGGGGCTTTGCAGCATGGGCAGTCTTTTCCACTGCTTGTGGACCATTTTGCTGTCACCTCACGAACAGGGAGAGTTCCAAACCTAAAATGTATGTACAACATTCTGTCCCTGGGTACCTGAATTATATTGAGGAAGGGCTCAAGATGTCTAATTTGTTTGTGATAATAGAATTCTGTTGTTAATTTGCCCAAGTTAGGTTTGCAATTCTCCCGTTGGTCCACCCATTCCCAATATAGGCGTTTAAGTTCTTCTCTCCTTGGGGGTTCCTGGCTATCCCAGCAGGCTCGGAGTCCAATAGCTATCAGTGTTTTTTTAATATTGGAAATCCAGCCTATTTTGCAGCCAGTGTCCAGGCGGATAATCTCAGTAAGGGCTTCGGAGTAAGAAAGAAGCTCAGGAGTCCGCCTAATGCGAGCCCAAAAGTGTACTGGGCGTAACCTGGCTACGTCGCCTATCGACCGCCTGCCCATGTCCAACAGTACAGTGATATGGGGAACATATTTAGGTACCATAACCAGATCTCTTAAAAATTTGTTTTCCGATCTGCAGAGCTCATCAAGCTTGTCAAAACCCCAAACTTCTGCTCCGTAGAGAGCAGAGCTAACTGCTTTAGCGTCATATACTTGGAGGGCGGGAGCTACCTGCCTAGTGTGTGAAAGGCGGTGTTCTTTCCCTATTACTCCAGCCACTCGCTTATGTCCCAACAGCATCTTTGTTAGGTGGGGTCTTCAAGACATTTTATCGGATAGTCTTACGCCTAGGTAATCAAAAGTAACTTCCCTTTCAAGGGGTACCCCACCCAGCAAAGGGCCATTCCTATGTGACCTGTGGCAGTTAAAGGCCATAAATTTGGTTTTAGAACTATTTATAACCAGTCCCCGATTATCGCAGAAGAGTTGGAATCTATCAATGAGGCATTGCAACCCCACTGGGGTCTTAGATATCAGCAGGGTGTCGTCTGCAAACAACAAGGTTGGTATCTTATTCCCCTCCAGTGTGGGCGAGTCTGCGGGCACCTCCTGGAGAAAATCAACTACCCCATTCACATATAGGGAGAAAAAACTCCTCTGTTGACAGGGATGGGTTCTGTTAATTGCCCCTGGTCCCCTCACCTAACCTGGGCAAAGTTTCCCTCATGGAGCCGGATCAGTAATTTGAGGATGAAAGGGGGGATGCCCATCCCACCAAGCGTCATCCACAACTTGGATCTGGGAACCAGGTCAAAGGCAGTCTTCAAATCGATGAATGCGAGATAGAGACTGCCCTTGCCTAGCACCACTACCTTCCAATAAATGAGGAGGAGTCTAAACACTTGATCCATTGTCCCAGTCTTTGGCCTAAATCCGGCCTGATACTGGGAAAGGATGGCTTCATCCTCAGTCCATGACTGTATCCTATGCAGAAGCACCCGACCGAAGACCTTCTGCATAGCATCAATCAGGCTGATTGGTCTATAATTGGAAGGGTCATCCCTAGCACCCTTTTTGTAAATGGGGACCACTTCGGCGGCCCTCCATGACTCCTGAACCGGTGCTCCATTAGCTATTGTGTTTGCTAGTAATAGGATGTAACATGCCCAATGGAGGGGGTCGGCCAAGAAGAGATCTCCTGGCAAGCCATCTGGACCCGCTGCTTTAGAGGGGACAATTTTACTTATTGCGGCTTCTATCTCCAGTAGGTTTAAATGCTCCTCTTCTACCTGGGGTCCGATTAACCCATCCAATTCCTCTGCTACAATGGCCTCTGGCGTTGAATAGAGCCCTATAAAGTGGTCATGCCAAGCCTTACCAGTGATGTGATTTGGAGGTGAACATGCACCTGACTTACTTCCCGAGGTGACCAATTTCCAAAACAGATTGGTGTCTTTAGATGAGCATGCTTCCTTTAGTTGCTGCCAGCGGGATTCATCCCATTCTATCTTTGCCTCCCGCTGGGCTGCTTTATAGGAATTTCTTGCGGTTTCTTATGAGCGGCTGGTTTTTCTCTTTAATAGCTGCAGCCAGGATTGATCTTTTCTGCCTGCAGTCTTTGGTGTACCATGAATATGGGTCCTTGGTAGTATTACTGGATTTTTTGCTCGAATTTGGAGCTTGAAAGTATGTGTTGATTTGGGTGACAGTATACGTATGGGCCCTGGAAACGTCCACTAGTCTTGTTGCGCTGTGGACCGCAACTTGGAGCTCAAACATACCTGCAATTAGCTCGTGTTTAATGCCAGCAATCTTTGCGTCATCCAGAGCTACCTTCTTCCATTTCAGGAACTTTTTACAGTTTGATGGAACTATATCCCTAGTGGCTGTCGGGGGTAGGTTGTTCAGCTGGTGAATTGGTGCCTCCCACAAAGGCTTCAAAGTTAAGCATAAGGGATTGTGGTCGCTCTCTGTGGTCGAGCCCACTATCATGTCGACCAGATTCCCCCACAGTTTCACATCGAGGAGGATGTAGTCAATCCGAGATGGGCAGCTGGCTCTATTATAGGTGTTAGCACCTTGCCTATCTGATGGCGACCTGCCATTAACTGCCCTCAGCCCATACTCCATAGTAATAGCATTAAGTTGGAGTACCTGTTGTGTCCATATTTTAACTAGGGGGAGGTCGAGTTGAGGGACTGCCCATCTATTGTCTTGTTCTTCTATTCCCGTTAGATCTTCTATGGCCAAGGGTCCAAAGGTGCAGTTAAAGTCTCCTGCAACCACCACTCTTGCATGGGGTGAGCAATTGACTAGGCATTCATCCAGTGCTGAGATGGTGGGTGAGGGCCTGCCTCTTTTTGTCCCTCTTGCGTAGACATTAAAAAGTTCAATTATGGGTCCACCCCTTGGCCCCCTGATGTTTAACCACAGGATATCTGGGTTTGGGCTTGTTTGGGGAGTGATTCTGCAGTCAAGGGCAATATTTGTCCAGACAATCAAGCCCCCGGACGGGCGCCCTCTCCCTATGGAAGTTGCGGGTGAGTGAAAACCAGTGTAACCAGATTTATATAATGGAACCAGACTCTACGTCTCCTGAAAAATGCAAACATCAAAACCTTCCACTAGTTGGTTCCAATGAGGGAGTGGGATTTTACTATTTAGACCTGCCACATTCCATGACACAATCTTCAGCTGCTGATGAAGTGTGGGACCAGAGGCGACACTTTGTGTGGGAATGTGTGTATTGGTTGGTGAATAGGTTGGTGTTTGCAAGGCTGAATATGTGAGGGTGCCAGAGGCTAGCTCTTTTTCTGCAGAGTTGGGAGTTCTGCTTAAGCTAGCCCTGTGCTTGGAACTACCCTTAGTGCAGTTTAAGATGTTAAGAGGAGTCGAGGTGGCAAGGGGGCTAACTATGTAGTTGGGGCTGGGTTTTAAGATAGGTAAGTCAAAGTGGTGAGGAGCCGGATCCTGTAGTCAGTCGTTAACCTCGAGCGAGGAGGTGCCTGCCAGATGTAGTAGTGGTAGTGGCTGTAAAACAGGTGTCCTGCCTCGCTCGTATGTTGGAGTGTGCCTAAATTGAATGGAAGACCCATCAGGGGGGCAAGTGCGAAATTCTAGAGCAAGGAGGTTTTCCGCCATCTCAGTTCCCTTTAAAGTGATCTTGATGTTATCCAGCTGATGGATTGGAGAGGTACACCTCTGTGCTCTGAGAATATCATCTCTGATCACTGATCGATAACCCCTGACATGACGGATCCAATGGGTCACCTTGTTAAACAAGGAGTCCTCACTCTCATGGGCATTCTTGGTATTAATTTTCGGGACATTGGTCATATAGATTTTTTTGGTTTGCGACCAGTTTGTGATGGCTAGAGTAGCTGGAGGAGGCAACTGGTCTCAGCTTTCGTAGGTCAGGGGTTGGGCATGCCATGGCTGTGCATCCCTGTGGCTATTTAGGGGGTTTTGTGGTGCTGCTAACCTCTTGAGCTTGTCTTGGATGGTGGTATCAGAACTGTTTGCTCTCCCAGCTAAAGAATCGATTGAAGCTTGTCTGCAGATGGGAGTGGCGAGAGTAGCCAGTTGATGTGGAGTGGGGCCGTAAGGAATACAGCCTTTACTAGGAAAAGCTGGCTCTTGTAACACCAAATCATTATGGATAGAATGTGAATAATGACTATGACTATGTACAGAGGTATCGTACTGTGTGCAAGATGGATCCGCCTTCAATAATGTTTTGACTAGGGTGGTGAGGACTTCTAGCATAGTTTTCATAACACCAATCTCTGCTCTAAGTGCGTTTATAATGATGTGAGTGTCCAGGGGCTCTAATTTGTTTTCTATGCTGGTCATAGCAATGGCAGGAGATGGCGATAAGGACACTTTGTCATTGGGTTCGTCGTTAAGGTCCTGAAGAGGTAAGAACCTATTTGCGCAATGAATTGCAGGTTCGGGCTGAGGGGTGCTAATGCCAGCGCTAACATTGGAGATACTAGAGGATTGGGATGTATCCTGAGTGACCACTAAATAAGGGGATCCCTGAGATAGATGTAAGTAGAGAAGCAGGGGAAAAGAGCCAAAAACTTTACAAAAATATTTCTCTACCTATATAATTTGAAATATGCTGTACGTCATAGTTTTACATTAACCGCTTTTCATTGAACCCTAGCAGCATATAAACATCAATCCAAATCGTATAATCATAACAAATTTTATTATTTTTTACGTTTTTTTGGGGTAGACAATTAGCCTTTATACAAAATTACATATCAAAATGAATACAATTTTTTTTTAAAAGACTTTTCAGATCCCATTGCAAGAACTCACACTCAATCACATACATACATTCTAATACTCAAACATACTCATACAACATCACCAGTTATATACATCACAAATATACTACAAAATAGAGCATGGTGGGCAATCAAGTCCACCTCACCATGAAAGTCAGTATTTAGCAAAAATTGAAATAAATATATTTCATAATCTAGAGATAAGATTGATATCAAAATAATGTCATCATTTTTATCAAGATAGAAAGGAGGATGAAAACATGGGAGGGGCAGGTCTAAAGCGCCGACACGCGTTTCGGTGGAACCCTTTTCCTTTCTTGGGGTATCACCTTCTTCAGGGCACAATTTGGAAGGTTTTCAATGTAAAACAAATAAGCAGTGGGACCTGTCAAGAAAACATATTGGTTTACAACAAATTTTAACTAAGAAAACATTATTTTTTATATTACAACAAGACACAGGCAATGGTCAAATTGCAGCGGGGCAATATTTTTTGTAAATAATTAAACAAGTCAACAAGATGAAAAAAATGTTGGGCGAGGGAGACGGGAGACCAGAGACATCCAATATAGAGATAAATAAACAGTAAAGATAAATAACATAAACAACAAGACAGACATGAAAACTCATAAATACAGTTGCATTTTTGAAGCCTTACGATTACGAAGCAGACCAGTAGAATTGATTTCCAAATGCATCCAAAGTTTATGAAATTTAAAGTATATAGTCTTAAAAGGCCCGATAAAAGACCCATTGGAGAAAACAGATATGGGTGAAATATAAAAGAACAATCAACCACAGAAATAACCTTATATATCGTGCATCACAGCTATCTTACCGAAAAACAGTTATTTTCTAGCAAAACAGCCAATATGGCTTCTTCCAGAGAAGCAGCAATCAATTTCATCAGGAGCAGAGGAACTGAAGTCTATGGACTGTAGAAATTGCCACTGATAGAATGGAGTGAAAAATCTATTTCGCTCAAGGCTTAGACCAAAGGGAAAACAACACGTTCCACATCGTGTAGATCCAAACAATTGATAGCTAAAAATGTAACAAACAGACAAAAAAAACAAAAAAAAAAACAGTTTTACTCAAAATATCTTAATACAAAGACCGGAAACAAATAGAGCACCTATTAGATTGAATTAGGGGATGCTAATGGGTTAACAAAGTGAGCCCGCATCACATACATAAGGGCTCCACAGATGTAAGAGATCACATTCAGATTTATAGGACAGAACAAGAGGCCAATGATACAGTTACTCTATAATGCTCAATGATCATTTTAGAGAGCAGATATAAATCGCAATCCATGTCTAATGATTTAAATAGAAATAGATTATAAATCTCAGAGAAACAGGGTTGAAAAGACTGTATAATAAGGCCGAAAAACAAAGATTATGCCACATACCATTAAGGTTATCCAAAGTAGAGAAGAATACCTTGCGAGTGACGATATATTAATAAGGAGTCTAGCTCCATCTGCTGGTAGTTTATAGGATGCCAAAGATCTCCTTTGCCGAGTATGAGGAAAGCTTATTTATTCCGATCTAATCGGGTTCTAAGGGATAAAAAGGATGAAGAAAAAGAGTGAAAAAAGGTAGAATAACAGAGGAAGAACGAGAGAGAAAAGACGGGAGAAATAAAATAAATATTAATACACAAAATCCTCTCCTAATGTTTGAGTTTTACAGAATTGGAAAAGCGCCTGATGGTTAAAATACCTGCTCGTGACGGTAGCTGCGATGCGCGTCTGCATCTCAATAGAGCGTCCCGCTGGGAACGCGGGAAAACAGTTCAGTTGATGGGTGAGTAGATGAGGCATTTAAATAGTCAATGGATGGTCACGTCAGTACTAATCAGGACGTAAACGACACCGGTGGAGCAGAATAGTTGAAAAGTTTTTAAAGGAAAACGGCCCTGCTGATCGAGATAGTATGGACAGATTTAAAAGAGAAACGCCCTCCTAGTACATCGCGCAAGCATGCGATGGAAGTTAAATAGCAAGCTGTCGCCAGAAATATCTAAATGGCATGTGCCATTGGATAGACAGACCTAATGATTTCGATACAGGATGTCGAGACACACTAGATCAGAAGTCACAAAAGTCAACATGCGTGACACAACGGACATCAGGTGGATGCATGGGAAGAATCAGGGATACCAGGTAAAATCAAAAGTAATACAAAAGAATATATAACTAGAAAAGGCAAAAATAACCTTCTAGCATAGAATTTCGTCCCATTTAAAGTCTTAAAAAATAGCATTTTCCCACGGTAGTAATTCATTTAATCCCTTTTCCTTGGAGTCCAGAAAGAATATCCCAAAAACTTCTCGTTTTTTGCCTATGTTGGTACTGTTTAACCCTTGCTGGGGGCGGATTTTCTCAAGGATGGTCCAACGTAAATCCTCTTCTGTATGTTTGGCTTCCTCCCAATGTCTGACCAGAGGTGCCGTGATGTTGTGCCTTCTTATGTTTGATTTATTTTCTCCCAGTCTAATCCTGCATTCCCTGGATGTTTCTCCAATGTAGGGTAAATTGCAGGGACAAAGGATAACATAAATACAGTTGGCAGACCTGCAATTCGTCATTTCTCTAAGTACGATTTTATGATTATTGACACAGATTTGATCACTTACGATGGCATGGGCACATGCGTGGCATGTCCCACACTGATGATTTCCATAGATAGGGCAACTGCCTGTGATGGATTTTTGAACCAATCCTTTGGATTCCGGAATCTTGGCACTGACCAATAGATTGCTCAAGTTTTTATTACGTCGGAATGCAAAAAGAGGTTTAGGCATCCGTGTGGTTTGGCGGTCCAGATTAAGCAGATGCCATTGAGAGTTCACAATCTGTCTGATTTTATTGTCAATAGATGAATGTTTCGTGACACAGACTAATTTGTCAGTTTGTTCTTGTTGTCTAGGTAAGAACATTGAGTCACGGTTATAAAAACATGCTCGTTTAAATGCATCTCTTATCATCCTGTATGGATACCCTCTTTGCAGGAATTTCTGTTTCATGAGTTCTGCATGATGCAGATAATCCTTGATGGTAGTACAGTTTCTACGTAGACGTAGAAACTGACTAAAAGGGATTCCATCTTTTTGACTTCTCGGGTGGAAGCTTGTGAAGTGAAGGAGGGTATCTTTGGCAGTGGGTTTGATGTATAGGGATACCATCAGTTTTTGGTCCTGGTGCCCCACCCACACATCCAAAAACTCCAGTTTGTGTGTGCTTGTATGTGCGGTAAATCTCAGGTTGTTATCCGCAGCATTGATCCACAGAAGAAACTCTTCCAAGTCCTCCTGGTTGCCGTTCCAGACGAAAAAAATATCGTCTATGAAACGCATCCAGTGGCGTACATTCTCAAAGAATGGGGCATGCTCATTGTTGATATTAATCTCTTCAAAATGTCCCATATACAAGCACGCCACACTTGGCGCACAGGCCGCCCCATGCTTACACCTTGAACCTGATGGTAAAAATCACCATCAAATTCAAAGAAATTTTCTTCAAGGACAATAGTCAGGCATTGAATCAAAATGGTGTCATTTGGTAGTGAGGTTTTGGTACCAATGATGTCAGTGACTACCTTGAGTGCTTCTTTTTGAGGTATGTTAGGTTCAAGGTGTAAGCATGGGGGCGGCCTGTGCGCCAAGTGTGGCAAGGTATTCTTCTCTACTTTGGATAACCTTAATGGTATGTGGCATGATCTTTGTTTTTCGGCCTTATTATACAGTCTTTTCAACCCTGTTTCTCTGAGATTTATAATCTATTTCTATTTAAATCATTAGACATGGATTGCGATATATATCTGCTCTCTAAAATGATCATTGAGCATTATAGAGTAACTGTATCATTGGCCTCTTGTTCTGTCCTATAAATCTGAATGTGATCTCTTACATCTGTGGAGCCCTTATGTATGTGATGCGGGCTCACTTTGTTAACCCATTAGCATCCCCTAATTCAATCTAATAGGTGCTCTATTTGTTTCCGGTCTTTGTATTAAGATATTTTGAGTAAAACTGTTTTTTTCTTTTTTTTTTGTCTGTTTGTTACATTTTTAGCTACCAATTGTTTGGATCTACACGATGTGGAACATGTTGTTTTCCCTTTGGTCTAAGCCTTGAGCGAAATAGATTTTTCACTCCATTCTATCAGTGGCAATTTCTACAGTCCATAGACTTCAGTTCCTGTGCTCCTGATGAAATTGATTGCTGCTTCTCTGGAAGAAGCCATATTGGCTGTTTTGCTAGAAAATAACTGTTTTTCGGTAAGATAGCTGTGATGCACGATATATAAGGTTATTTCTGTGGTTGGTTGTTCTTTTATATTTCACCCATATCTGTTTTCTCCAATGGGTCTTTTATCGGGCCTTTTAAGACTATATACTTTAAATTTCATAAACTTTGGATGCATTTGGAAATCAATTCTACTGGTCTGCTTCGTAATCGTAAGGCTTCAAAAATGCAACTGTATTTATGAGTTTTCATGTCTGTCTTGTTGTTTATGTTATTTATCTTTACTGTTTATTTATCTCGATATTGGATGTCACTGGTCTCCCGTCTCCCTCTCCCAACATTTTTTTCATCTTGTTGACTTGTTTAATTATTTACTAAAAATATTGCCCCGCTGCAATTTGACCATTGCCTGTGTCTTGTTGTAATATAAAAAATAATTTTTCTTAGTTAAAATTTGTTGTAAACTAATATGTTTTCTTGACAGGTCCCACTGCTTATTTGTTTTACATTGAAAACCTTCCAAATTGTGACCTGAAGAAGGTGATACCCCAAGAAAGGAAAAGGGTTCCACCGAAACGCGCGTCGGCGCTTTAGACCTGCCCCTCCCATGTTTTCATCCTCCTTTCTATCTTGTTAAAAATGATGACATTATTTTGATATCAATCTTATCTCTAGATTATGAAATATATTTATTTCAATTTTTGCTAAATACTGACTTTCATGGTGAGGTGGACTTGATTGCGCACCATGCTCTATTTTGTAGTATATTTGTGATGTATATAACTGGTGATGTTGTATGAGTATGTTTGAGTATTAGAATGTATGTATGTGATTGAGTGTGAGTTCTTGCAATGGGATCTGAAAAGTCTTTTTAAATAAAATGGTATTCATTTTGATATGTAATTTTGTATAAAGAATAATTGTCTACCCAAAAAAACCGTAAAAAATAATAAAATTTGTTATGATTATACGATTTGGATTGATGTTTATATGCTGCAATGGTTCAATGAAAAGCGGTTAATGTAAAACTATGACGTACAGCATATTTCAAATTATATAGGTAGAGAAATATTTTTGTAAAGTTTTTGATGTATCCTGAGTGGTCAGTGCTAACTTTTTGGTTCTATGGGTTCCCTCTTGGGGGGTTGTCTTTGGAACATTATTGGAATGACAGGGGGACAGTTTGGGCTTGGGCTTAAAGGAGATCTACCGGCTAAGTCGCCTAAAATTGGGGGCACAGTCTGGTTGTCCACTAGAATGTCCTCACACTCGTTGATCAAGGTGTCTATCCGGTCGAGAACACAATTGCTGCCCGGATGTTTAAGTATCTTCCTAGCCCTTTTCCCTTTTGCTACTCGATTTCCCCTGCCTCCTCCAGCGCCTTCCATAGTTTTCCTCTTCCCCATATTGCACGCTCAGGAGACCACCAGTGCAAAGAATAATCAATATACTAGCAGTAAATAAGCCTATGCCCTCTAATAAAAAAATGTAAAAAAAATCACGAACAGTCTAAGCAAAATATTCCCCGGTGGCCAGGAGAAAAGAGAACCAGGAAAGTCCACGGAGTAGCCCCACGTGATGGTTACGTATTGGCAACAGGTGGAATAAAAATGAAGCAAGACACAAAGTACCTCGCAAAGCAGTCTTCGATAGCCAGCACAATCCTGGATGCGAATATAAAGGGGGTGGCCCTGCCCTGCCTCTTCCTGGCAATGACGGGTAAGGACGGGCCCGCCCTGGCCCGGGCTTGGCCCGGGCGCAGCCCGCGAGCGTCCCGCGCCGTAGGGGCCCGCTCTGAGTTTCATGCACCTCCTAGCGCTCCTGGAAACAACGTTGGCGGTGCGACCCGCAAGGCACGCTGGGGACTGTAGTCCTGGTCCCTCCTCACTCCCCTCGAGCAGCTTAATGGCGTGGTAGGCAGTGCAGGGCAGTGGCAGGGCAGTGTCAGTACTCACGGGCTCTATTTTTGCATTTGGGATGCATCATCCCAAATGCAAAAATCGCAATTTAAGTAATCGCAAAATTTGCGATTACTTAAGTACATTGCATTAAGGAATCGTAAATTGCGATTCCTTAAATGCAATGCATTAACCAGTAAAAATTTGCGATTTCGCAAATAGGAATCGCAAATTACCGTCAATCTCAAGTTGATGGTAATTTGCGATTTCTTTGAAAAATGCACTAAAGTGAATTTTTCAAAGTCCCATGTTACACACACACACATGCCCTTGGGGCATGTGTGTGCGCGACATGTGGATACATTGAAATTTCAGGGGTGCAACAGGGTGTCCTTTTGGCACCCTTGCACCCTTGAAATTGCATGCGCAATTTGCGAGTACCTATTCGGTACTCGCAAATTTCGCATGCAATTCCCATTCATTCCTATGGGCCTCTAGGCCCATAGGAATGAATGGGAAGCAATTCCTTAATTGCGACTCGCAATTTTCGAGTCGCAATTAAGGAGTGTGTAGGAATCGCAATTTTTTCTGTGATTCCTTCATGCATAGGCAATAACGATTCTTTAATTACGATTCCATAAAAATCGCAGATAAAGAATCTCTATTGACTATTTTGATGCATGTGCACCAATGCCTTTTATTTATCTGTTTTGCTAATTAAAACATAAATAAAAGGCATTTTCATTTACAATGCCAAAAGCTCAAAGTCTTGTAAGTGCGAGACCTATTCAAAGAAACGGCCGCGATTGTCCCGGCTGCTCGCAAAGTGAAAGCGCGCATGGCGCGCTGAATGTTGCAGGAAAGCATGTCGTTCCTGCAGTAGGAGAAACTCATTAAAGAAAATAGTGCTTACAGACTAAAAAAGACGTACCATGTAACAACCGAAGTAAAAGGGCCAGTCCTCATGGAAGGTTACAAATGAAGACAAGGCGGTACTAAGGAGGGACTAACAAGCCTATTAATGAATCAGAAGCCAGCTTTTATGAAGGACAATGACACGAGGCAATGACAAATATGGTCGGAGAATGGGCGGGGCTTCTATTCCATACTCCAATACAGCATGCAGCAGAGCAGCGCATGAGCTTCCCAGG
Source organism: Calotriton arnoldi (assembly GCA_963921515.1). Classification (NCBI taxonomy): domain Eukaryota; kingdom Metazoa; phylum Chordata; class Amphibia; order Caudata; family Salamandridae; genus Calotriton; species Calotriton arnoldi. The sequence goes on from CAWUFW010010214.1 coordinate 129,541, forward strand.
CTCGACCTAAAAAGGACCAGGCTTAAAAAAAAAAAGAGGAATAAGACAGATATTATTAGACCCACTAAGTTATCTTACTAGAACACTTGGCCTTCACAAAAGTGGATACCAAGCATTCAAAGCACAGACATAAACAACCTGATATACAAAACATTTTGCAGATGCAAACGCTGTGATTTGCAAAATTAGTGGGTTTGCGACCGCAAAATCTTTTTTACAATGTGCTGGGCCCCATTTGCAATTCAGAAAATCCTTTCCAAACAGCTCAAAAGGATTTGTGATTCTTTCCCAAAGCACAGTCAGGAGGGGATATGAAAGGGGCATCTCCTCCTATTTTTGATTCGCAATAACATATGTCAGTAGTTTGTAACTTTAACTGTGGTTGCATACTATTGAAGAGCTTTCGACCCCTCAAAGGAGGTGGTAACGTTTTCACAAAGGAGAAGCTGTCCCAGTTGAACGGTTCCCTTTCGGGAATGTGTTGGGAAGCCTTAGGTTGTAGGTCTTGGTCCACTGGACCACTGCATGCTTCCCCAGATGTCCTTCCAAACAGGAAGCATTTTTTATTTTTAAAGCAGCACCTGTTCCTTTAAAGTACACAGACTGCTTTAAAAAATATATGTTGCCTGTTCGGGAGTGCAAAAGCTGGGATGATGGTCTCTTGTTTCTTGCCGGGAACCATCTCTGTATTCGTAACTAGTCATAGGGGATTGCCAATTACAACTTGCCTAATTAATATTCATTATGCAGATCATTTTGTGACCACCTACGACTGGATATTTTCCGACGTGACTTATTAGTACATAGAGTACATTGTAAATAAAAGGCAGGTTGAAAAATGTTGATGTGCAATTTGCACCCACTATTTGTGTCATGCTTTTTCGTACACCAGGGCCATTGAGAGGCAAAGGGTGATATGGAGAAAGACAGGTTGAGGGAAAGACAGGCGAAGGCTTCGAGATGTTTTAGTCAGTGATAATGTGGGTGTTAGAGGTGCTTGAGGAAAGAAAAATAGAGACTAGAGAAATAAAAGAGGAGTGAAGAGAAAATATATGAAAGAGGCATATTGAATGGGGACTGATAAAAATAGAATGTTAGAGAAAGTGAAAAATGAGGATAAAAGGGGAAGAAAAATAGCTAAAGGAAAGAGAAAATGAATGCATCAAGGGAATGGCTGAGAGGGGAAACAAAAGAGTATCTAGAAAATGTGTGTGTGTGTGTGTCTGTGTGAGAGAGAGAGAGAGAGAGAGAGAGAGCGAGAGAGAGGGAGAGGGAGAGAGTGCAGTGAAATCGAAAAGGGATTAACAAAAAGGCTGTACATTTATTGACATGTGTGATGACATTCATAGGTAAGGCTTTGTTGAAGCAAGAAGACTAAATAAAATTTTTCAACGGAAATTCCTACTAATGTTCCTTTGGCTATAAAATGCCAACAAAAATCAACCACATTATTTTTAAATGACATCACTGAGATTAGTGGGATGTAAAACTACTGCATACATACAATATTTTGTCCCTACTCATAGGTACAGATGTGCAAAAATGTTGCAGTGCTATGTGAAAACCTGCAGTACTGAATTGTAGAAGGAACCAGCTACTGAAACTCACTCCTTGGTTCTTGCCATGGTCGGTGCCTCAACCGGGTGAGTGTGCACATGTAAGATTGGGAGCATTGACATAGAAAATAACCCTGGAACAAAATACACATTGCAGCAAAGGGTATACCACGCTAATGGGAAGGTCTCCCGTATTTACAGCATGTGAAACTAAGCAATCGCAAATGAGGACAGATCCTGGAATAGAGGTTCGGTGACAACCCCCACCTATCATGTTTATTACTCTCCCAACAAATCTCAACAGTCTCCAGCTGTGTCACTAAATGCCGTATGTACGTTTACAAATCAATGTTGCACTAGTCGCCAGCCGTTAATTTGGTCACTTATTGGCCTACTACTCCTGCTGCTTGATAATGACAGGGCAGTGAATGGGACTGCGAAAAGCCTAGGGTTTATGGCTAATAGCCAAAGTATCACGCGTGAAGTCATGACACACATCAGCTTGCAGGGACGTGCCAGTGTATGTCTGGATTAAAATCATTGTTCCTGACATGATTGCAGCGCTCCCCGGGGACTTCACCGCCCACTGGCACAATAGACAAGACAATACTAGAGGGGGCGGGGTTGCCATCCTTTTCAACAAACGCCTTTTAGTGGAAAAGATACTAGCAGAGAGTATTGAAAACGCTGACACTCTAGGTGTCAAAATCTCAACTAAATCCTCCTGCCTAGTAATCCTAGTAGCTTATCGCCCCCCACGACCGACCCCCAGGTTTAACGATCTATTCTTTGAGATGGTTAGCGACCTCTGCTCCCGCTACCAGCGTCTCCTAGTGGTAGGCGACTTCAACTACCACTGGGACAGCACACCTAGAGAGTCGCTGGCCAGCCAGTTTGAGAGCTCTATGAGCTCATTGGGGCTCCACCAACTAGTGAATGCCCCAACTCATAGTAAGGGCCACACACTTGACCTCATTTGGACCTCTCAGCCTCAAACCTGTCTTAGTGCCATCAGCCCATGCACCTGGTCCGACCACTCGCTGATCAGCTGCTGGGTCCCGCTGGGCAGTCAGCCGATGCACCCACCCTTAGGGTGGAAAACCATACATAGCTGGAACCGAATTGAGGCTGACACACTGGTGGGCACTTTAGCTGGGCTCCCTCGGAAAGTACCCCTGTCAAGCACCCTCGACCAAGAATGTGCAGCCATCTTCGATACACTTAGTAAAGCTATTGACCAAGTTGCCCCGGCACACAGAGTGAATGTCAGAGACAAAGGCAAAGGAGCCCCTTGGTTCAATGAAGACCTGAGGGTGAGAAAGCAAACTCTCCGCCAAGCTGAAAGGCGATGGCGGAAATCTGGCAGCCAAGCGGAGCTTGAGGCCCACAAACTCCTACTAGCCACATATAAAAAAGCCATCCTGACTAGAAAGGCTGAATTCTACGAGGCTAGAATTATGGGGGCCTCAAACAAACAGAAAGAGACCTTCAAGATTCTGAAAGAACTCAGCCAAATGTCACAGCAAAAAAAGACACCCCCACCAGTAGACTGTGACACCTTCTAGACTTTCTTCTTACAGAAGGTCAAGGACATCCTTGCGGAGATTGAGAATACCCCGACCAACCAGGCCCCCCCCTGACCAGCACCCTGCGCTTCCCATGCCCGACAATCAACTCCCATCCTTTCCTAACGTGGACCGAGCCTCCATGCTTCGCCTGATGAACCGCACTAAATCAGGCGCTCCGGCAGACCCTGGCCCCCGCAGGGTGTTCTGCATGGCCCTGCCCGGCCTAGAAAGTCAACTTCTTGCCTTTCTGACCCGCTCCCTGGAGACAGGCTACCTCCCCTCTGACCTAAAGGAAGCTAGGGTCACTCCCCTGCTGAAGAAACCAGGGGCGGATGCCGCTAGTCTTAAAAACTATAGCCCCATCTCCCAGCTTCCCTTTCTGGCGAAGGTGGTAGAGCAACACACTCTAACATCACTCTCGGCGTTCCTAGAGAAACACCAGCTACTCCAGGGGTGACAGGCAGGTTTCAGGGCCCACCACAGTACGGAACTGGCGATGCTATCAGTAGTCGTTGAACTCCGAATCAAAGCCGACAACAAAAAAACGCGTGCCCTGGTTCTGTTGGACCTCTCGGCGGCATTTGACACGGTCAACCATGCTCAGCTCCTAACCCGTATCACTGAACTGGGTATCTGTTAGGAGTGGGCAATGGACTCCGCTGCGCTAGCGGAGTTTGCGGAGAATTGTTAACTACGCATTCCATTAAAAACACGGAATTCAAGCAAAAACTCCGTCCCTCCGCTTAGTGGAATCAGCTACTAAACTGCACCCACAAATGCTTTGATAAAGCAACTTTACATGCTAAAAAGCATATAACCAATTCACAAAAGTGAACTTTGAAATTAAAATATCAGCCAATGAGAGAGGTGATGATTTTGGGATCCCCTAACCTAGGGGGAGGACCAAGCAGATGCCTTGAACACAAAGAGCACATCATGCTGAACGATTCAGTGGTGGTCCCATCCTGTTAGGACCACCCCAAGCACAGTTATGGGCAAAAATACAATCCCAACCAAAGGCTCTGCAAAGCATTATGGGATGAGATTAGCAGTGGGCAGTGAATATTATAGTATCCAATATCAAAATAATTCTACAAAGAGCTGCAGTTCAACTCGTCGGTACTAGGTGTCCCTCACGAGTCAAATGCAAAAGCATTGAAATTATTACATCAAGCTGCAGTTCCACTAGTCGTTACTAAATGTCCCTCACGAGTCAAATGCAAAAGCATTGAAACCCTTCATGAAGCTGCAGTTCCACTAGTCATTACTAGGTGTCCCTCACGAGTCAAATGCAAAAGCATTGAAACCCTGAGCTGAGAGCTAATACTATAAATTCTAGAAAGAGCTGAACTGCAGCTTCAAGAAAGGTTTTCAATGCTTTTCGTGCGATGATAATGATAATCTTTTAACAAATGGGCTACAGGCGGACGTCATCTTTAAGGGTGGGGGAGATACAGACATACCACCATAACATACACCTCTCCCCTCTTAAAGCGGCCACGTCACTCCTTTTATTATGGATACTTTTCGAGAACTTTGTTCTCGTAAAACAACAGAATGCATTATGGGTGTGGTAGTTGGTTTGCTTCAACGGACTAATCTCAACGAACAGCTCTGCTTTGTAGCTGGATTGCCCAGAAACAGCTTTCGTGATACCCTGCAGTGAGAGGGCCACCTTGCGGTACACTTCAAGATTGCATAACTAGATTATAATTATGAGTGCTTTATATAAAAACGATATTTTATAGGTGCAGCAGTTTCCACTTTTGTAGTGCTATAACAAGTGTTAACATCACCCACATCCTATATGTGTCAGGCACACTCAGCACATTCATCTTCTAAGCGTCTCACCACCAGCTTGAGTAGGCATAGCTACTTATCCAGTCCCTTCGTCCGCATTAGCAGGTAGGGTTTCTGTGTTGCCTCTCAGGGCCCGTGCTACTGGCGCGTTTGGTGTAGAGTGACTAAAGTAGTTTCATCTGAACTCGAGTGCGACCTACGGGAGGTAGTGGTGGTTTTGCCTGCCACTGCTATGTGCCCTTAGAGGACGAAGGCTACAGATAATCAAAGAGGATACAAGGTCTCTCTCCCAAGGAGCGATCTAGGAAGATGGCCCTTGACCTCAAATGAAGACATAGTACTGGCAGTAAGTAACTCAACGCTGAATGGGAGGTGCCACCAGTGGCGGCTCGCCGAGGGAGTGCTGCGGGCGGTGAGGCGGGGCGGGGGAGGTGAGTTGGTGATGCAGCGCGCAAGGTAAATAGTTTTATTTATTTAATTACTTACCTTACTCCTGTCCGTCGTATGTTGGACTCCACTACCCTCCCGCCGCACCGCAGCACTCCCTCGGCGAGCCGCCACTGGATGTCACATTTTGTATTTCACTTCAAAGACACTGTGTGACTGAGGGGTTGGGCGGAGGATTAGAGATCACAGCACTAGAACTGCTCCCGAGCACCGGGGCAAAGAAAAGAAACCGGGGAGGGGGGAGCAAAAAACGGGAGGAAATCAGAAGTTCAAGGTGCGCGGATTCCTAGCAGGTGTTCTAAAAGCGTCCAAAGGGGTCGTGGGTTTGAGGTGGTCAGAGGTGCATGGTGCAGATCTGCCTTACAGGGCTCATCTGTCGTCTCTTCTATTCTCTCCATCCAACTTCCTGCTTGACTGATACAGAGAAAACAAGGGCGTGACTGCCGGCTTAAAGTGCCTGCTGTAGCGTGCGCGTCCCTGCTCATCCCCGAGCCAATACTCCGTGGGCGTTTACTTCAGAGAAAAGGTGGGACATGCAGCAACTGTTAGTCATTTGCAGGTTACCATTTTTTAATGACACAGACAAAAGCCAATCCTATGCAAAGGAGGAGTCAGACCCCATAAACCACATACAACAGATCGCCTACAGCGCAAGCGCTGTTTAGGCTCGACCTAAAAACTGAGAAAACGGTTCACGGGGCATGTCATTATCTTTGAGGAAGGGAGTCAATTAAGGTCCAGTTGAGTACAGATTTGGGTGCTGATAGGAAGCGATATTATGGAATCTCCTCATTCTGGGGGTTGACCTTGTACAACATAGGAACAGGCATAGTCTGTTGTGGTCTAGTCGGATTTCCTGTTGTGGTCTGTGTCAGCATACCGTCCCCTTCTCAATGAAGAGGTATGCAAGGAAGAAATATGATCACATCACCCCCATCTTGATGAAACTCTATTGGCTCACCTTTCCAGCCGCACCATCTTCAAGACCAGCATCATCATTTATAAAGCTATCACAATACACATCCCTGCTTATCTTACAGAGAAGCTCACCATCTCTCATAGATCCTGGTAGAACCGCAGCCAGGACACCAAGTGTGAAAAAAACCAAGACGGCAGGCCTTTCCATTTATGCACTCAGGATGTAGACCAACATTCCTGTATCTACCTGGGGCCATATTAAACAAGTGCACTGGGGGCGCAACAAGCTTGGGCAATGTAGCGCCAGCACTATTTTGAGATGGCATTCCCTCATTTGCATGGGGGCGTGGCCTCATGCAAACATGGGAATATCTTTGCCTTTGCATTCGTGCGATATTGTGGACGTGGGCGCAAAGTCAAACAAGCTGTCAGGAGACGCACTGACAATGTGCCACAAAAAGGTGAGCAGCCCTCTGGAGAGGACAACGAGGGTCCCATGGACCCCCCAAAGCAGCCTCTTGCAAGCGGGTGCAGTTGCTCACTGCACCCACCTGCAAGGGAATTTCTTTCCCCTCATCAAAGTGCAGGAGGCATACCGCTTGTACTGGGAAAAACGGACCGCATTGTAAACAATCGCTTCGTATTTCATGTGAATTAGTTGCCCCCAGGGCACCTGCAGTCCACAGCTGCCTTGGGAGCAGTATATTCTTTGTAATACGGCGCACTGTCCCTGTTTGCGCCTAGCGTACCTGTCAAAACAGGGAACATGCACCGTATGCATAAAACAGCCCCAGGGCTGCCCCAACACCGCTGAAATGTAGGAAAGAGGTGAAGACTCACCTTTTTAAAGGACAATAGATCACAATGCATTAAACATCCATTCCCAAGCTTCCTCTCCTCTTATTTGTTGTATTTGTGCTTCTCTTTGAATATGTACAGTGCTCCTCTGCCTTTTGACTAGGTTCACACTATAGAAATGCCATATTCTTGCATACATACAAAGGCATGTTTGTCAATTGTAACATATTAGCAGGAGTTTTTATAAATACAGTAACACAATGTGTAGAACGCAAATGCTGATGGCTGCTGACCTGGCCCTTTCTGCAGGGTCACCCCCAAACCTTTTGCCTTCCTCCTCCCTCTTTTTTCTGACCTTGTTTTTGTTGGCTTTAGTTTCAAGTTTATTGTTTATTGTTTTAGACCTCTCCTGAGATCAGCAATATAAATATGTACAATAAATATAATTATTCGTAAAATAGACAGCCTTAAGACAATGGTAAAAGGGTGTTAAAAATTTAAACAGATTATAGCAAACAAATTCATTTGGTGGTATATGATATAGATCAATCAAATTGTTAATTCTTAAGACATTGTATCTGAAACATATAGGTTTTATAAAATGGCGCAGAGCCTCAGTCAATAGTTCACTTAGGCATACAAATAAAACGTGTGCTAAGTCTCGAATGCCTCAATTACAGAGGTCACAAGAGCCTGATCTTCCAGTGGTGTCCCCCCAGTGTCTACTAAAGGCTTTTAATGGGAGAAGCCCTAGTCGAAGCAAAATTATGCATTGTTTGACTCTATGGTTCAGTGTAAATCTTAGATATTTTCGACTGATTTTAAATTCTGCTTTGGCTGCATAGAGCCTATAAATAGATAGCTGTAAGCAGTGTTCCTTATCGAGATAAAAACGTAACAAGTTAATTTTTTCAGAAAAATCTTCAAGATTGTCGGTGACCAAGACTGTAAGAGATTGATGGCACTTTGAAAATGTTCTAAAGCTATCTCAAGGTTTTCTTTGAATAGGGACAGACTTAGTCTTCCCTTAAAAGTTTCTTGATATAGAAGTGCTCTTAGGGAGCCTTCAGAAACATGGACTGAGTTACATGCCCATCTGATTATATTTGCCAGGGCCCTAGTGTATGAGCTGACTACTGAGAGTTCTAGGCGTAACACTTGAACTTGCGTGGCTTGCCTCGTGGTGGTAATCTTGCGTAAAAACTTACCTTCATTAAGATATAAAAAAGAACACTTTTTTATAGAAGTAAACTCTAATGCATAAGTTAAAATATAGGGAATCTTAACACGATAGATTTCTAGAAGGGGATAATAGTGTCTATTTCCAGAGGATGAGTAAAATCTTTTTATGGCACTCAGATAGGCTGCCGCCTTCAGTTCTAAATGCTGAAAATGGAATATAGGTTCTAGTGTCTGAGAAAACACTCTCCCCAGATAGGTATACATCCTTGCGACCTGTACTGGCCTCCCTCCAGGCCTCCAGACAAAATTACTGGAACATCTCCTTCCTCTAAATGGAACCACTTTTGTTTTCCATATGTTTACTTTTAGGAAATTAGTATCTGAATACCTAAAGAGAGCATCCATGTTATGCTGAAGACCAATTGGTGTGGGGTCAAAGATGACTACGTCGTCAGCTACATTTGATACAAATGTTTTGGGATGTTATTTTTGGAGGGTGGTTGTTTACTTCTAGAAAGCTATCCGGTAATCACTGTTAGACCTGGCTTTTTTAGCTGGTTTATCCCCAGACTTTTTGGCCTCCTGATTTTGACTCTGTTTTTGTTGGTTTTAAGACTCTAGGCACTTTACCACTGCTGATCAGTGCTAAAGTGCATATGATCTCTGTGTAAATTGTGATTATGGATTAGTGATTCCATGATTGGCATATTTGATTTACTGGTAGGTCCCTAGTACAGTGCACTGTGTGTGCCCAGGGCCTGTAAATCAAATGCTGCTAGTGGGCCTGCAGCACTGATTGTGCCACCCACATGAGCAGCCTGTAAATGTAACTCAGACCTGCCACTGCAGTGTCTGTGCGCAGTTTGGTACTGCCATGTCGACCTGGCAAGTGGGTGCACTTGCCAGGCCCTAACCTTCCCTTTGCTTACATGTAAGACAGCCCTAATGTAGGCCCAAGGTAGCCCCATGGGCAGGGTACAGTGTATGTGAAAGGTAGGACATGTACTGAGGTGTGTGACATGTTCTGGTAGTGAAATACAGTGTATTTCGTTTTTCCCTATTGAAAGACTATCTGTCCCATAGGATAGAATGGGAGTTTATTTATAACGTCTTATAAATATAACTTCCCATTGATAGAAAGATGGAGTTTAGTATGCCTGAACTCAGAATATAAAAATGCAACTTTTAGTAAAGATTATTTTTATATTGTGTGTTTGAAAATACCACTTTTAGAAAGTGGGTATTTTCTTGCTTAGCCATCCTGTGTACCTCTGCTGGTTTGTGAATTGACTGGCTGCCTTTGGAGTGACAGGGCCTGGGAATGTGCATTCTTTCAGATGGCCACTGGTGGGGGTTGATCTGCCTTTTCTGAATGAGTCAGGGCTGAGCTGAATAGACCTGGACTGCATTTAGAGTAGAGGGAGGAGATTTCCTTGAACCTGAATAGGCCTGGTCTGCCTTACACAATGCTGTCTCCACCTCCTGCCGGGAAGCTGCACCAGAGAAGACAGAACTGGTTTTGGCTGGGCAAAGAACTTCTCTGCCACCAGAGAACAAAGGAATTTGTGCTATAAAAATTGGGGCCCAGATCCCTGAACATTTGATTACTTCTGGGATTTAGGAGGAACTTTTGCCAAGGAGAAGAGCTGGAAAAACTGAGGAGACGTACTGCCCCTTTGCTGTGTGCTGTCTGGGGTTGGCCTGCAGTCGCTGTTTCTGCCAAGGAAAGGACAAGGACTAAGGGGCATATTATCAAGCGGCAGCGATAATTATCGCTGGCCGCGCTTAGCGTGAAATGTTTTTTCGCCGGCTATCGCTGGAAATTATCGCCATGCTAGCGCTGTATTAACAACGCATAGCGCAATGGCGATAATTATTCCAGCGATAGCGGTGTTTTCCATGGAACATCGCTGGTTTTCCAGTGATGTTCCATGGAAAACGGCGATAACCTTGCTGATACGACCCTGTGGTCATATCAGCATAATCCACCCCCAATGTTAGGTATACGTAAGTCAGCATTTTAGCAGACGTTAGTTTTAGGCGAAAACCGCGGTAAATATCGCGATGTGCACATCAGCGATAATTTACATGCAGTACTGCCCAGTGACGCCCACTTTGCATCTCATTAGAGATGCAAAGCGAGGCGTCGGGAAAACGGGTGCTAACATGCGCTAATGCATGTTAGCACCCACTTGTAAATAGGGCGATAGTTTTATCTCCGCTTTTTTGGCTTTTAAAGCAAAAAAAGCGGAGATAAGGCCCTTGTTAATATGCCCCTTAGCTGTGTACTGTGTCCCCTGCTCGAGGAAGATCTCCCAAGCTTGAAGTAGAGCTTGCCTACTGTTCTGAAGTATCAGGGACACAAAGACTTCACCCCCAGAACCCCCCATGAACTGCTTTGTAAATCCAGTATTTGTAAAGCGCGAACAATTAACCCAAGGCGTCAAGGTGCTGGGGGCCTTCAGGAAGATTAAGCAAGCTATTGCCCAGAGTCACATGGTGCTGGGCTGACCTGCCACTGGGGATCGAACCGTGAGCCCCGTGTTCCGGCATCAGTCGCCCTGGCCGCTGCGCCACACCTCTTGCCTTTGCTGGGAGTTCTGACCTGCCAAGAGGTGCCTGCCAGTGTTCTGGGCCTCTGGAGGTTGTTTCTGGGGCTGGAAACTGCAAAAGACTAAAGAACTTTTAAAATCGACGCATCGCCTGGTTCTGACACATCGCAGCAGTGCGAGAAGAATTTCCGACACATCGCCGCTGCCCAAGAATCAACGCAGCGCCTGCCCGCGGCTGAAGTGTCTGCCATGCGACAAGTCCTGTGCACCGATCTCTGACGTCAAAGATCACCACACCGTCTCTGACGCAGGCCCTGCTGTGTAAGAACAAACGCATTGAGGGGACACAGCTGGAATTGTCACAACGCATCCCGGATCTTCACGCATCGCCCTGGATCATCACACATCGCATCGAGGCACCAGGTCTTTTGAATCGCTGGGGGACGCAGTAAGAAACCAATGCATCACCTCCCCACGCAGTAAGAAACTGACGCATCACCTCCTCTCCGGTAAGGAACCAACGCATCACCTCCCCTGCGCAGCAGTAAGGAACTGATGCATCACCTCCCCCGGAGCAAGGAACCGACGCATCACCTTCCCTGTGTGTAAGGAACTGACGCATCACCTTCCCTGCAACCCTTTTTGCTTCTATTTTTGATGCATCCAAGGTACTTTTTGTTGAAGGTGTCACATCCACCATTTTCTATGAACAGAACTATTTCTACGTTTTAAAAGTCATATTTTGATTAATGTATTGTGGATTTTTGTCGTTTTGGTCTTGTTTGGTTTAGATAAAGATTACTTATTTTTCTAAACTGGTGTGGTGTCCATTTGTAGTGTTTTCACTGTATTACTGTATGTGTGCATAAATGCTTTGCACACGGCCTCTGAGATAAGCTTGTCTGCTCGTGCCAAGCTACCAAGGGGGTGAGCAGGGGTTATTTTAGAAGTGTATACCCCTTACCCTGACTACGAAGAAGGGTCCCTACTTGGACAAAGGTACAAACCATTGCCAACTAGAGACCCCCATTTCTAACAGTCATTAAGAAATAAAGAAAACAATAAAGGGGCGAGTAAAAATCCTTGCTTTAGGCCATTCAAAGTGGATATCTCCTGGGTCAATCCCTTGTCCCTACCCATCTGTACTCTATACCTTGTAGATGAGTGGAGGGCTACTATTAATCTTAAAAGAACTGCCGTAATTCCTCTGCTTACTAGTTTCTTCCACAAGGTGGTTCTATCCACCCTGTCAAAAGCTGTAGAGAGGTCGACGAATACACTATATACCATCTGCGATTTACTGATTACATATTTGTCAATTATAGCTTGCAAAATTCTGATATTATCAGTCACTGAGTGGTCTGGAGATAACCTGCTTGAACCATGGGAATGGCTCTTTTGGATAAGGGCCAGTCTTTTAGATGTTCTAAAACAGTGGCTCTGAAGATCTTCCCTGTTGCGTCTAGGAGAGCAATTTGGCGATAGTTACTTGGAGACTGACGGGAGTAGTGGAACAACAATGCTTCCCATCCAAGTACTTGGAATGTGGCCAGTTTTGTAGCAATAGGTGAAAAGGGGGGTCAGAAATTTGCTCCATCCTTCTGAATTGCTCTGTATGACTTTTATGGGGATCATATCGGTACCCATTGCTGCAGTCACTCTCACCTTCCTTATGGACTGATCTATTTATTATTCTGAAGGAGCCATTATTTGTTGGATTGATTCATTTTGTAACATAGTCTTTAAAGGGTTTACATTGCACCACTGGTTTAGGTATGTACTGATCAGATAGATATTTTAACTATTATTTCTGAGGGACTGGTTTCGCAATTGGGGGATTTTTACTTCCATTCGCTCTTACAAGTAGCCACCAGAAAGCCTTGCTGTTTTTCTGAAGAACAGCCTCTTGTAGATCTACCCAATATTTGTCCATTATATCTTTATTGTATTTCATGAACATTCTCTTTTGTTTAGTCTTTAAAGTTGAAATTTCTTTCTTCCTAAAGGAGGAAAATTCCATATACTGAAGTTGAATTAATTTATTTATGAAACTCAAATGTGAACCCTTTGGTATATCCTATTTCCTTATAGGAATGACTTTGGAAGGGACTGCCTTCCTTTGTAAATTGTGAACTACTGTAGTAAGGGTATGTTCAAAATGTATAACTGGGCTGCTTCCTTTGGTGGCTTGATTAGAAAGTTGAGACTCAATTGACATATTGATTTTTCTCATGTTATCAGCATTCCATATGATTCAACCCTGTTTTTGAACATCTCCGTTTCCATTTGAAAGAGACCATATTGATATATTTTGTAGTTTTAAATCTAGATCCAAGAGAATGATTGCATGGTCGCTATTACATACGAATTTTGTTCTAAAATGGCGAATTTATGGAATAGATCTTGGCTGCTGATGACATAGTCTAAAATGGAAGAACCACTAGGACTTTTTCTTGTGAAGTTTCCTGCGATATCACCTTCCGGTCAGAATAGTTCCATTTATACCATTTGTAAGTTCCAGCATCAACTTTCCTCTTTTATCTGCCTTGCTGGAAGCTGGAAGAATAGAAGCTGGTATGGACCAGGTTTCTTCGAGGGCTATATTCTGATAGACTTTCAATGAGGTGTTGGATATTTTCATGTTAAAATCCCCCATAATTAGTACCTGCACGTTTCCACTTGCTTGTAAGATCTTTTCTATTTGATCGAATATTTTTATCAACAATGAATTGTGTTCAGGACTGGGTGGAACATAGATATTAAAAAGGAATAATTCCTCAACTAGGGGAGGTCTTTCATTCCCGAATTTTATCTTAATACATTGAGCGTTATTACAAGCGAGATAGTTTATTTCAGAGTCCCACCTTAGCTCCTCCAAGGGTAAAATAGACAAGCCTCCTTTTGCATGGCCTCGTCTTACCCTCATGGCTGGGATGTCAAAAACAAAGTACATTTTTTAATCACATTTTCCTGTCAACCAAGTCTCTTGGATACATATGATTGCCGGAGAATTGACCAGAAGGTAGGATAATTTTGCTGATCCCAGGCCTGCGATGTTCCATGAGATAATTTTGAGGCTTTTGCTAAAAAGGGAGCTTTATTCCTCTTCCTTGCCTGTTGCCCTTCAGGTTATTCGAAAGCCAAGACCAGGAAGCGTCCTTTTGTGTATTTTCTTCATTTGGTATACTGTTATTCCATATCTATCTATCTCTGTCATCAACGCAAATTATTAGTTTCCCAACTGTAGCATGATTGCGCTCTCTCTTGGAGTTTGTTACACAAAGGATGTGTTGGTTTGCCCTTTGATTTTCCAGGTGGAGACTAGAAAGAACAGATTGAGATTTGTATCTTACGCCAACTACATCAAACCCATTTTTGTGAAACGTTTCGCATTCCTGGAGTACTAATGTTGGGATCACGCTTGACCAGAATTCGGCTTGTGCCGTAGATGTATCCAGCTTGTCGGAGAAAGAGACAAGCTTTATTTCCGAGGGGTCAATGATTGTAGAGTGTGAACATTATGTAAGATTTTAGGATCCTTTGACGGCTCTATGGGTCTTTTCCTGTGGCAAAAAGATCAGTTAGTTCAAGAATACAGGAATAATTTTGGGGGCAGTTAAAATTTTTCGTTTCACCACGTGGGTTGTTTCTCATTGGAGATTGCACAGCAGGGTGAAAGTCCTGGGACAACTTTGAGATGTTAAAATCTAGTGCCAGAGGGTTTAGATGAGAAGATGTTTCCTCTCTGGGAAGGGGGAGACATAATCCTAGTTATTGTAAGGACTCTAGATTCAGTGCCTTTTCAACCTTATTGTTCACATCAACTTTTAATACGTCTTTTGGCGAGTCTTTAACTGAGAGATTGTGTTGTGAGAACCTGATTTTATGAGCTTTTTGTTTTGAGATTCTACAGTTATTTCTACTCTTTTTCTTTGCTGTTTTTGATTGTATTTTTGTGGTGGTCCCCTCTTTAAGAGTTGAATACTCTTGTTAGGCTCTGCTGCTTGCTCATTAAATAAAGAGGGGTCAATTTTAGATTGTAATGATAAGCCTGATTTCTTTTTGCGGTTGAATTTTGGATAGTAAGGAAAAGTTTTTAAATCAGTACTATGATAAATTTCTCTGACTGGATCCTTAAATAGTTTACGGAGTGAGTAGACAATGTCTACAATTCTTTTTTCCTGTTTGCAACCTTCTGTGTTTATTTTGCTTGTTTGAGTAGCAGTTATTATTTTTGGGAACTGTGCTTCTGTCTTCTCCTTAAAATGGATTGTTCCTAGTTTAAAATCTTCCCTTACTTGGGTTTCAATTCTAGGTTGTAGCTTTACGGTAAAAGATTTGTTGTAGTGTTCCACTAGAAATTGTAAAGTGTTACTTTGTATTTCCAATAAATGATCAAAGTTCAGTGTGTTTTTTTTTAGCAATGCAAGAATTGATTCCAGTATCTTTTGCAAGGTAATTAATGATTCAGAGATGATTGCTTTATTACTGGAGGGAGCAGATATATATAATGAAAAGTTCGGCAAGTGTGAGAGGTTTTCTACGAAGACAGATAGATTACTTGGGGTACTAGTGAACAGATTTAGTGTCTCTTCTCGTTGTTTTACCTCACTATTGTGGGGGAGTTGACTTATGTTTAGATCAGGTTGTGTAAATTCCGAGACAGGAATTCCACTTGAGGTAGAATGTGGCAGTTAGTGTTCTGTCACTGTTAAAGGGTTCAGCTGACTATTTCCAGTAGTTACTTCAATCTGAGAGTCTTGCCTTGTAATGTCAGTTTCACCTCCATTGGGTGGGTTTTTCTCAATTGATTTTGGACTACCTTTTATCAAAACGTCACTTGTCCCTGGCAGTGAGGATGAAGGAAAGAATTCAGAAATTGTATGTGTTCTTGTTATTGTGCCTATGTGTGCTGATCTCAATTTACTCTTCCTTAGTGGTTGTGCTGTTCCCAGTCTCTTCATGTATATTGTGAGGTTTCTCAGTTTTTTAAACGCCATCACAGAGAGGGGTTACGCTGTGTTGACGGAATGAAGCATGGCCCCCTTTCACTGATAATTGCTGTATCTGAATAAAGAAATATTTAGTTGTGTTAACCAATAGCTGCAGGGCTGGTTGTGAAGACGGTTAAATAACAGTTCCTCAACTTCTCGGAGGATTGCTTCTAGCGGGAATAGGTAAGGAACACGCACAAGCTGCACCGGCCTGGTACCAGTTCCCTCCACCAGGGCTCGCTTGCCCCCTTGCTTCTTTCTGTTCTTGCTCTGATCTTTTGCCACTCCTGTCTGTCGATAGCTGCCACACCTCCCCTTTTACTGGCCCACCTGAAATGAAGGAGGGGGCACGAGAGAGCTGTTCTTCGATATGTTTGGCTTTGTTCCAGTTTCATTACTCTCCTTTTCCCCTTATTCCTTCTTACCCCCTTTTTTGTCATCCAGGTACAGCTTGGTAAGGCAGGGCAGGGCAGAGAGGGGGAAATAGGTTGTGTTGATTAGTTTTGGATGGCTGAAGTAGTATCAATAGACTCTGTAGTTCATAGAGCCAGCTTGGCTTCCAAAGCTCGATATATAAAACTCCCTGTACGAGGCCTCCACGAGCTCCAACAGTCCAAGACTCTGCATAAAGACAAACGACCGCCAAGCAGACCAGACTAACTACAGCGGAATGGAGTATGGGGTAAATGTAAGTCACAGCTGGGTCACAGCGCCGACTAATAAAAATCAGATGCCTCAATAAGGCAGAGTGAGGCTGCCAAGCTATGAAACTGACAAGCTGCTCCCCCGTGGATATAGGCTGTGGGCTACGGCCCTCCGCAGGTGCAAGCTGCACCGGCCTTGCGCTGGCCGCTTCTGTGCCAACAGAGAAGAGAATCACCTTCACTCTTCTCACCCACGCACACAAGGCCCTCCACAACACCGGACCCGCCTACATGAACCACCGCCTCTCGTTCCATGCACCCCACAGATTCCTCCACTCAGCACAGCTCTCTCTAGCGACGGTACCACGCATCAAGAAGACCAGAACAGGAGGACGCTCCTTATCCCGCCTCATGGCCAAGGCATGGAACGCCCTCCCTCTCCACCTCTAACAGACACCAACACTTTCTAAGTTCTTGAAGGACCTCAAGACCCCGCTCTTTGAAGAATCACTGTGAGCATCCAGGAGCGACGCATCCCCCCCCAAGTGCCTTGAGACCCTTTTGGGTGAGTAGCTGTGCTTCACAAACCCTGATTGATTGATTGATTGATTGATTGGGATCCAATGACAAGGGTGGAGCTACAGGACTTGCCCAGGTAAACGAGGAAACAACAGAGAGTGAATTTGAGGGTAAAGCCTGACCGAAAAGAACAACGCATATCTCAGATCAAAGGAGGCAACCTAGACATAATGTAGAAGAAAGGCATGAGCTAAGAAGGGAAAGAGCTTTCACCTGGTAAGCACAGCGAGAATACAGAGCAATGCGCCCCCTACATGAGGAGAGAGGGAGTAGGCACAGGGCACATTGGGGAAGTGTCAGAGGTAGAATTAGATGAGAGTCTTCTGGCTGGGATCTGTGCCACATAGAATTTTCAACAAAGGAGAGGGGCTGACCGGGAGATGAAGGACCAAGGTAGCTTGGTGCAGATCCAACCAAGATATAGGAAAAGCAGGATGGCACCTTTGCACGTGCATGAGTGGAGCAGCGATGAAGATGTACACTGCTCCACCCAAATGCACAATATAGATAGACTGACCTCAAGGGAAATGGTGGCCAGAGAAGAAGGCAAGACCTTTGCGCAACCATTCTGCCACCTGCTAGCCTGCTGGACCGAGGGAAAAGACCAGTACAATAGACCCTGGCTGAAGGTGGGATCTTTCGAACCAGAGGACATGGCCATAGCGGAAGACTGCATCCAGCATGGAGGAGGAGATCTCGAGTGGAACTTCCCCTACATGCAAGAATGCCTAAAAAAGATGGGAGCGCCACGTTAAGGAGAAACCAGTAGAGCTACCCAAAGGACTGCTACAGAGGGGCACGTTAGGGACCATCTATGTACCGTGGGCTCCAATGGATAAAGAGGGGCTAAGGACAAAATTACCGCCATTGCTGGATGGAGCGGGAAAATGACTCTCATGCGTTGATAAGAGCACTCCGGGAAAAAACCTAGCGATAGGCGATATCAAACGTCTGCTAAGCAGTCTTATTGGAGAGCAGACCAACACGGTGTTCGCCCGCGCTTGCATCCCAGCAATTACACTGACAAACACTGAGCATGACGTTGCCGCATTCAATTCACACAGGCACTGAATATGCATAGCCCTGAGGAAGATGTTCCCTGACTGCCCTGTGAAGTAGGAGGGTTAATGAAGCCAGGGGAGACAATAATTGATTTTCTGGATAGGATGAGGGAACGATGGGGAATAGAGACAGGACAGCCGTGGACTGACACAGGCCCATAAGTTGCATTCTTTTACAATATTCTCAAAAAGGGGCTGCTCATCGACATACAAAGCGGGTTGGACAGCGTTGTTGGGTTAGACACTAAGCCCTGGTGGGAGATACAAGCCCATATATTACATTGCCACAGAACAAAACAAGAGAAGGATAGAGAGAAACAGGAGCAAGCCTAGAGAGACACTTCTAAATTGGTCCAACACAAATTGAAAAAGGCCACCCATGAGGGGCCCGCGTTGGCTGCGGACGTACAAATGGCAACAGTCTGAAAAGGGACTCCACTGCAAAAACCCAGAGGGTTTCAACCTAGCTACAGCGGCAGAGGCCAGGGAGGCTGGCAGCAATCAGATCTGAGAGAATGTTACTATTGCCACAGGATGGCCCACCTTGATGGCATACCATGAACAGAGATCGATTGGCCAAGGTCAGCCAACACAAAATCCTAATCCCCAGAATCAAACTCAGGTAAAACCAAATACACCCTACATTCAGCTGCCACACCCTCGCAACAGGGATCAGGTAGTTGGACAAACACGTGGCAACAGCAACCACAGACAGGGAACTCAGCCCAACAGGGGCCACAGCCTTGGAAGGGAGCCTTAACTGTCTGGGGAGGTGATGCCTTCACACAAACACAGAGTCCAAATGTGCAGTAAGGTAACACCCCAGAGTAAAATACCCCTCATTTGCCCACATCCCAAGAATTAACTGTACCAAAAGTCAAAAGAGGGACCACTGAGACAACATTGGGTTTACAAACTTTACTTGCATCTGGGGATTCAGGGCTGCCACATGTGCTCTGCTGATTGAGCATCCTCACCAAAGTTTGCCAGTAAGGGCCCCTGCAGGAGCAAAGGCCCCACTCTGCTGCTTATCCCCCTGGGCAGGGTTGGCTGGCAACACCCCGGGGAGGGCAGTTTGATGAGGAGGCAGGGCAGCTCTCAGACCAAATACTTAAAAAGCAGGCACCCAGGTTCCCGCATTCCAAAGTCAAATGGGACAGGTTCCAATTGCTAAGTCAAAAGGTTCCCATTCTTGGGCACTCTGCCCGGGGCCCATATTTCCTCTCTGGCATGTAGTTCCAACAGCACCCCCAACAACTAAAAGACTCCAATAAGATGGAGGCCCCTTTCAGTTCTAAAACAAAGCTATCCTCAAGATCCAGGATTCCTGTATGCCCGAAGTAGTGAAGACCCCACAACCTTCACAGCACATGGACACGGGTCAATAAGTTGCGAATTACCCTCACAGAGTTGGGTCCATCGAGAGGTTCGTTAGGTCAGCCAGACGTCCCAGAGTTGCGAGGCAGTCCTGGTCCAGTCATCATCCCTAGGCAAGGCTTGGCAAGGATTTGTGGCCTTAGCCACGGGTCCTCCACGTTCTTATAATCTTTTTATTTTTTTTATTTTTTTTTGTTATCCATGATAGTTACATTACATATATAAAACCAACAGCCTAAAAACACAGTCCTAAAAAAAAGATAGACAATAGTTAACAAATTGATGACATGCAGTGCATCTTTCATTTTTACCCGTATCTGAACCATGACAGATCTATAAAGTGCTAGTGCTAAACAAACTTGAGAATAAACAAAGACACGGATCATCATTCTTCGATGTATGCCAACACTGGCCCCCATATCGCCATACCCAATTTCCTCTTTCGAGAGCCTTTCAGAGCATATAAACTATGCTCTAAATTAAAAATCGTAAAAAATCTAGCCCTCCATAACTCAATGGTCGGAGCATCTTTCTGCAGCCACATTGAAGCAATACATAATCTAGCTATGGCTGTAGCTAGGAAGATCAAATATCGGAATTTAGATACCATCTGATCACACCTTTCATTCTCTGCCACCCCCAACCCCCCAACAACAGACAATCTTACTGCACCCCCCCATGATTTCAGTTAAAAATCTCCCTAAATGCTCCAAAAAATTGCTTAAGTGCCTGCATGCAAAAAAGATGTGCACAATGTCTGCATCTTCAGTTCCACATCGAAAACACCTCCCATTGTTTGCCCCTCCCCATTTTAGCATCCTAACAGGAGTGTAGTAGAGATTAAA
Source organism: Calotriton arnoldi (assembly GCA_963921515.1). Classification (NCBI taxonomy): domain Eukaryota; kingdom Metazoa; phylum Chordata; class Amphibia; order Caudata; family Salamandridae; genus Calotriton; species Calotriton arnoldi. The sequence goes on from CAWUFW010010214.1 coordinate 149,862, forward strand.
CACTGTCTTATAGTGCTGTGAGCGAAGATTAGCAGACATCAATAACCTCCCAGCCAGATCAATGGAGTGTTCCACACGAGTGCCTCAGCACCCTAACCTATTGTCCCACTTAATGTTATGCCTATCCAAATCATCGACCTGAGTATCCAACAGTAGGTTATATAAAATGCCAATACGTGCATTCGTCCGCACAGCCTCAACTAGAGGATTCGACTCAATCCTCCATCGACTTTTGCATAAATAATCGCGAATTTGTAGATATTTAGAAAATTCAGATCTAGGGAGGCAATATTTCTCAGTTAACATCTCAAAAGATATCAAGGTCCCATTAGCGTACAGATCTCCAATACATAGGATGCCTTTAATCCGCCATCTGTCAACGGTCCTATCCCAAAATATAGATGGTAACAACCTTGTTGCTGAAAATGTAGTATAATAGGAAACCCTTTCAAATTGATAATGTTTCCGTACAGCTTTCCACACCTTATAGGCGGCATTTAAAACCTTAAACCTAGTTTTTTTGTAATAACTAGGCCCCAACATCACAAACAAGCAATTCTTGGCATCGCCGCCCAATAACATCTGATATATGGAGGGTGACTCTGCTGTGTTAAGGAACTCTTCCCCAGTTAATGGTATGCTCATATTTTGCAGTATGCACACATAATAATATAAAGTAAAATCCGGTACTGCCCAACCGCCTTTCTCACGGGGGAGGACCATAAAGCGCATGGCTCTACGAGGCTTCCCCTGAGCCCATAGAAACCTAGCGCAAATTGATTGGAGTATTGACAATTGGACACAGGAGATTTCTAATGGGACTGATCAAAAAAATATAAAACCTTGGGTAATACTAACATTTTAAGAACATTACAGCTCCCCACCAATGAGAGATGCAGACATTCACAACAATCTAATTGTTTACGTACAGAATTTACGATATTGCCCCAATTGACCTCCACTAATGTATTTAGGCAAGTCCTTAATTTAACACCCAGGTATGATACCTCACTCATAATTCGGTGATCATTATAGCCCTCTTGATTCAGACACAACATTTGTGTCTTAGACACATTAAGTTTATATCCAGAAACTGCTCCAAACTCAAGTGCCAGCTGTTCTATCTTAGGCATAGCCATTACAGGATTTGGAGTGACAACCGAAACATCGTCCGCGTACGCGAACACCCGATGGTGCTCTTGCCTCCAAATTACTAATTCTATCCCAGAATTTCGCTCTAACATCATTAAAAAAGGGTTGATATATAATGAGAACAGCAAAGGGGAACACGGGCATCCCTGCCTTGTACCCCGTGTAATATATAGCAAATCCGATTCTAGGCCCATTATACAAATTTTGGCAGTCGGGCGACGATATAAAACCTGAATAGCTGTAACAAAACCTTGTCTAAAACCTGACCATCACAAAGCTGCCCATAAGAATTCCCATGCGACCCGATCGAACGCTTTTTCAGCATCCAGTAAGATCAGGCTGAATTTGCTCCCCGTGGTCTTGGCTACATCTACTAGGGTTACCACCCTATTAATATGATTGACTGTACTCCTCTTGGGTATAAACCCATGCTGTTGAGTCAAGACCAACGGGGTTCTAACTTCCGCCAATCGGGTCGCTAAAACTTTGGCATATATTTTACCGTCGGAATTTAATAACGATATGGGGCGGTAGGAGCCCAGCAGTTCAGGTGGCTTGTCTTTCTTTTTAAAAACAATTATGCTTGCCTCGTCCCATGTCTGAGGGGCTGCACGTATTTGTGCTTGCTGAAAGGTAAAGAGCATGTCTGCTTTAAGATCTCCGAAGAAGGTTTTATATACCTCCAGAGGGAGTTTGTCGGGCCCTGCCGCTTTGCCTGTAGCTAAACTGTTAACTGCCGCCTCCAGCTCTTCAGTGGTTATAGGTGCCTCTAGCATTTCTGCATCTTGGGGGTTCAAATTTCCGCAATTAAGGTTCTGCAGCAGTGTCTCACCTGCCTGCATATCAAGGCTCTCTCCAGTATATAGTACTTTATAAAAATCATGGAAAACTTTTAGAATCCCAGCTTCGGTGTCTACAGACTTGCCCAAGGAGTCAACTACAGATCCAATTCTTTGGGTGGCCTCTCTTGATCGGAGCCTTTGCACCAAACAACGCCCGGCTGCCTCCCCATACTCATAGCTTTGTTCCCTGCTGAGAGCATACTTCCTAGCTGTTTCTTTGCTCCAATGTAAATTTATTTTGGCCTTACAGCGTGCCACGTCTGTATGCAATAACGCAATATCCCCCTTTGCTTGTATCCCCCGCATAAGATTTTCTTCGGCTATTGTAAGTTTACCATATAGTTCCTGAAGTGCCAATTTCATCTGCTTCTGCTTATGTAACCCAAAACTAAGGGTCTCCCCCCTAAGACCGGCCTTTAGAGCATCCCAAACAAAACCAGCCCCTGTGGAGTTGCGGTTTATAGCCAAAAATTGCCTAATCCACTCCTTCATGTGTCCAACGTACACCTCATCCAATAATAGTTTCCTCTCAAATGTAAACGATCTGGGCTTAGTTCCTGCCTTAACCCCTTCGCTGCGCCCGTCGGCCAATGGCCGTCGCGAGCACTACCTCCGTAGTGCTGCGCACGTCCGTTGGCCGACGCGGCCCAATCCACTGCGCTAACCCGCCGCACCGCGGCGGAATTGCCGCCGCGGTTAAGCGGCTAAGAGCGTGTAAATTCAAAACAAGAGGTCCATGATCAGATGTGATCCATGGATACACCTGTATATCAGCCTCACAAAGTATTAAACTTGTTAGAAAAAAATAATCCAATCTCACTAACTTCTAATGTGGATGTGAATAAAATGTATATCCTGGATCAGACCCCCGTAGAGCACCACGCATCAGCTAAACCGTGATCTGCTAGTAAGTGCTGAAGTACTTTAAAAACTTTAGGTTTCCTACCATTATACCATTTAATGTCGGCCTGCAAACCCTGCGGTTCAAGATGTATATTAAAATCTCCACACAAAATTAATGGAGTTGGCCACAATGCTAATCCAACATTCAACCCTTCTATTACTAACGCTTCATCGAAATGTGAGCCATATACAGAGCAGATAGTGCACTTTGTATTACCAATTATACATTCCACGATAGCCCACCTCCCCTGTTTATCCGCCAACGCTCTTCCTGTGCCCAGTATGCAGCTCTTTGCCAATATCGCAACGCCACGTGTTGTTGTAGATTGCTGCGTACATAACAATATTGTTAATCATAATTCAGCCAGAAGGTTTCTTTTATCCCATGGAATGAGGGTTTCTTGGATACATACTAAATCTGGTTGGAACACCCGCAGTTCTGTAGCCACCCGTTACCTCTTACCATAGTTATTCAGCCCACATACATTCAGGGAGCAGATCCGTATACCAGGGTGTATATTCCTATCCCCCATCTAACCTCAACGTTTCAGTGCAGTTTAGGACCGTAAACCTTAAACAATTGAGTTTCACATTTTGTTTCATTCCGCCATCATGGATTGTTTTGCCTTGTGCCCCCCCACCCCCATGTGCCACCCACCATGCCCCCATCCCCCAACCCCACACCCTCCCCACACAAGGCTTCAGCCGAAGCCCTGACCCACCCCCACCCTTCCCCAAACAAGAGGCTTGGAGACTCAAGGTCTCTGAGATGGAACAAGCTCCTGCGCCCAAGGATTACCCTGCCCCACAGTATAAAGTGCACTATTTAACCACCTTCCCTTCCTTTCCACCTCCCCATCAAAAATCAGATACAAAAAAACACTAAAGAGAGAAGGGAGCAAGAGAAGACCTCAGGAAAAAAAAAAAAAAAGTAACCCCCACACAATACATCCTGTATATACTGCCTGTACAATACAAGTCACTCTCTTTTTCTCCCCTTTTTTTTTTTACAAAGACTGCAAATATTCTTTGGCCGCCAGTTCTGCAGTAAAAAATCGCACATGTTCCTTATAGATGATGTTCAACTTAGCCGGATTCAATAAGTAAGCTTGTGCGCCCTTATCCTGGAACGGGGTGATGAGCTGACATAATTGCCATCTTTTCTCCACAGTCAGGGGACAATAAACTGGGCGTACAAAGAACTCAATCCCTTTCCCAATTTTCTTTCGATCCGGGCGCGCCAGGTCGTAAACTGCTTCTCGTGCCAGAAAATTATTTATTGCTATTAAATAGCTCTGGGTCTAGTAGTGTTCTGCCCTGGTCTCATGCGCTGTGTAAAAGGGAATCTATGTGCCCTCTGGATCTCCCTGTTCCAATCCCATTGAGTTAGTCCTGGAAAGACCTCAGAACATCTTGCCCTTCAACCCCCTCGGGAATGTCCAGTACGCGAAGGTTATTACTAACCCTGGGCGTAGTTCGCGAAGTAGCGCTCCGCAAAGCTACGCGAAGTGCACTTCGCACTACGCGAGCTACGCGTAGCACTACGCGAACTGCCTAGTGCGCTGTTCGCGATGATTGCACAGTGCCGGAACTGTCTTTTACTGCCGCTCGAGTAGATTTTTACTCGAGCGGCAGCTTTCTCAACGCGGACTGGTAGTTTCTCATCGCGAGCGGTCGCGAGCATACGCGGCCACTCGCAATGAGAAACCTGACCTCCCGCGTTGAGAATCTCGCCGGGAGGTTTATTTTCCACGCTCGCGATCGGCAACTTGATGTTGCTGATCGCGAACGCGGAAAAAGTCTCGCTGGGATGTCATTTTGCTTGCTCGCGGTCGCCAACTTGACGTTGAGGACCGCGAGCAAGCAAAAAATAACCGCTGCACTACGCTACGCTACGCGTGTTTGCACTGTGCTACGTGCAATTCGCGTAGTGCGAAGTAGCGCAAACTTCACAAACTACGCGAGCGTAGCGTAGTGCTTTGCCCAGGGTTAGTTATTACGCCGAAGGCGATTTTCAAGGTCTGTGAGCTTCCAGAGGGTGTCGTACTTGGCAGTGCGCAAGGCTTCCGTTGTTGCTTTCTGTGCTGCTAGTTCATCCTCCAAATTTGAAATGCGTGTTTCAGCCTCATTAAACCTATCCACAAATTCAGAACATGATTTAGCTATCCTTCGTACCGAGTTCTGGAGTTTGCAGCAAGCTCCCTGTGTGCGCTGGCTCTCAATACGCGTCTCCTCCCTATGAGCCATTATACTTTGGTAGATAACAGCGAGTGAAATGTCTTCAACTTTCTCCAAGACCCTTTGATTCGGTTGTATCTCATTAATCACTCCATTGGTCCCAGATTCGCCCAAAAAGGAATAATCCCACTTTAGGGGATCGGTGTTTTCAGAGGTCTGGAAACCTGCACCTGACCCGCCTCTCTTACGCACAGTTTTAGGGCTGCTCTCTGGTGTACCAAGTGAATCGGTTCCCCACTCAGCTGCATCATCCATCTGTGAATTGCTGAGCCCCTTATGCCCATTATCAGGGGAGCCCCCTTTCCGCTTGCCCTGCGAGTTTGACTCGAATTCATCTCCTGAAGTATCTGAGGGATCAGACATTGAAAAAAAATAGTCCCCCGAATCAGTTTCTTTAATAATGTTCTGGTCGCGCATTTTGTCTTTATCATTAAAGACATCCTGATTAGAAAGTGCGTGTTCCAGATCATTCCTTAAGCAAGTCGATACATCCGAGGCTACTATAGTGTTTTGCATTGTCACCAGATCACAATTTTTAGAGGCCTGTTCACCATTTTTTGTGGTGTTTTCACCCATTACATCCCCTCCATCATTTGTCATGCCCCCTGGGGTATCACAAACTGAGCCATCCTGATTAGCAAGACTGTCTAACGGGAAGGTCTCCCCCTTCTTACCACTCTTACTGCTCTGTCCATTTCCCGGACTTGCCTGTGCTGAGGGGAGCTGCTTCCATGGTTTTCCAGTGAGAAACAAAGATGGTACTGTCCTCTTACCGCTACCCTCCGCACGGGAACCGTCCTTCTTCACCAGGTTCGGGTCACACTTTTTTTACCCATCTCGTGGCCCTGCAAAGCCGGCAGCCTCCATGGTGTTCCGTGTTTTACCGCGTCCAGCTTTTGGGGGCATTGTAGCGGACTGCGCCGCCAAGCCGGCACCAGATTCTCTTCCGCCTTCCGTCAGCAACCTCCGTAACCCGCTGACTTATGTATGCCCGGAAGTCCGCCGCACCAATTCCAGCAGCCGCAAGAGAGTTACACGGGACACTGCCGCCGCAAGACAAACACTCCACAGCATGCCAGTAAGTTTTATCCGATGTTGTCGATCTTATCGCTCCACAGTGCACTTAGCATTCAGCAATGCTACTTAATCCATAGCGCAGGGTTAGTATTGTAGCACGGTCTATGGGGCAGAGCAGAACTCTGGGAGCTCGGGCTTACACGACCGTGTACACGGCCACCATCTTGCCTACTATTGACGTTCTTCTAATCTTGGCGATGTTTTCTGTTATTTCCTTTGGGTTTTTTGAATATTTGAAGTTTGGCCACCATGCCATACCTTTAGCACGCCCACTAGTTGGAAGTCCCTAGCCACAAACCAGGAACTGTAGATCCAAACATGACTGAGAAGATGTGGTCCGAGGGAGAGGGGGTGCCTGGGAGAGGGGAGGCGGCAAAGGCCACAACAGCTTCAGGCGAGAGTAGAAACGCAGACTGCTCTCACCCCTGTATCAAGTCTAGCAATTGTCCAATGCACCAGTCCTCACATACACCATCTGGAGAAAACAGTAAGCCTCAACCTCAAACACCACAAGATGGCAATCAAGGGTACATGGGCACCATGGGGAGACTTTCCAAACCCTTTCGCCTCATGATAAGTGAAATAGCAAATTGTGGGAGATCTAGGGAAGCTCCCAAAACCCAACAAAAACAGCCCAAAGTTAGTCCAAAAGTGAAGCCTCTAGAAAAAGGGTGGACCTGAGATATCTGGTGCCACAAGGGAGGGGTACGTTGCACACCGCATGCTGAGAGACACGTGATCTCGGAGTACGTTGCAGCTACCAAACAACACTCAATGACATGCTCCCACCTCCTTCAGTTCCGTGAACATGTAGTTTGAAAACAACCCTCACCAATGGTGCCCCAAGGCACACATCAGGAGAGACAGGGTCTCAGGAAATTGGCGAAGCTCAGAAAACCCTTGATAAAACAGATAGAGCAATCCCCATAATCACAAGAACACTCCATAAAACACTAAACCAAACACCCTGTTCACTACAGGGACTCATAAAGTAGATTAATACACCTGATTACCTACAAGCCACCTTTTTAGCTTTTAACCATCAAAAAGATACTATGACTGGGGCCACCTTCTGGTTCCTCACTAAAAAATTGTGCAAATGGAGTGTGGAGAACACACCCCTGAGGGTAATACTGGAACCACAAAGAAAATGATTATTAACCACAGCGCACATGCAATGTTTTTCTGAATTAACAAACAAACCAAGGTCTTACCCAGCAGGTCTGCAATCTAACCATCAAGTGCACTACCTTTCAGCTGCCAGGTCATCACGCAAAGTGTATCTAAAGAATGTGAATCAAACTTACGAACTGTACTGTGAACTTTTTTTCAACTGTTAAATGAAAACACTTGATAACCAGAGGACCACAGACATCTCCCTGGATCCATATCCAAGACATGCAATGTTCAATCTCGAAGTTATGTATTTTTGCACTTTTATGTACCCTCTGTCTAGTTTGGGTGCCACCACGCCTATTCATTGCCAAAGAGCCGCCTGACCAAATGGAGTCTGCTCAGAAACTATCACTGTGCTTGCATAGGGATCTCTACCATGTAATTTATAATTGCACCGACCCAAACACTAGCATTCCACATGCACTCCACAGCACCCTTTTACACAACACATGGTATCAGCACATGCCCGTCTTGGGCTCTAAGTCATCAGCCAGGTTGTGTTACGTCTGTTCGGTGATCCCGCATGAAGTAGTTGCAGATAGACTTTTCCTGTCCCAAGATGTAGTCCCTGAAAAAGCAAAATGCCTTCTCCACTTGTACCTATGCAGAATCAGGGCAAAATCCAGCACAACAAGGTAAAATCCCAAAGAGTAGTATTGAATCTGACACGGTACGAGACCAACACAATGGCTCTATACCTTTTCTCTAAGCCTAGCGACATTCAAACTGAACCAGACAAGATGAACAGGAAGGGCACCATAGGTGGAGGATCCTGTTTGGCCCTGAGACTTCCCAGAGAAGAAATTCTTGAAGGTAGCAAAACCCCCAACTCAATGCACAAACATATCTGCTCCTGCCTCCATATGTGGTCTGAGGGTGGCCCTTAAAGTATCCGGGGCAGTCTTCTTTAATAACAAGTAGGCCCCCAACATGGAGTTTCTGTATAAGGCCATCCAGCTCGATGATATGAAGGGAAACTGGTCTCATAGGGGAGGGATGAATGAAAGCATAGACACCCCATGTCAGGAAATCTGGGATACAGAGGTGGGTTGATACACTTGGCTAGAAGGGAAGGGAGGGCCCCTAATTGTACGGAAACTTACACTGTATTCCTTATGTATCAGAGGTAAAGGAACACTTCCACTGGGCACAAATTAAAATTGTGGCACAATCCTGCACATTCCGGATAAGCAATGATGCACCTCCATGCTGATGGATATGTACTGGCAGTGCAGCGAGTTTGCCTACACTCAGCTCGTCCCCGGATGGTGCAGACTTTGTTCTCTCATCACCATACACACCCCTACTCTGGTCATTCCCAGAGAAGAACTATGGGACTTGTACCAGCACCCACAATGGAAAAAGAAAACCTTAATGCATCAGGCACGTGAAAATGAACTGTAGATTATTTTGGCTGGTCTCAGTACATGGGCATTCCAGAAGAATTTAGACTGTTCTTCACAAGTATCAGCGGGAAGGTTCATACCCTTATTCACTGTGCAGACAAAAGCCGATGCACGCTGGCTTCAAATCACCAGATGGGAAATGCTTAAAATGATGAACAGCTCTGAGCTTGGCCTTAATTCGATCAAAGAAGAACTGAGAGCAATCTGCCTCCTGGTGATGCAGCTTCGGTATGTGTTAGAATTAATGACCACAATGGAGGGAGGGGTATATGCCACAATTGGTGCATCCTGCTGCACGTTTATCCCAGGGAAGGATCTGGATAATGGGACATTGACTCTTGCCGTCCAAGCACTGCACAGTTTACAAAGACACATGCTTGAGGAGAGAGGTGCCCCTGAGAAGGAGTGGTTTTTGAATAGGTTCTCCTGGCTCCACCGGTGGCTTTACGGATTGTGCACGTCATTGCTACCTGTTTTCATCGTGATCTTGTTTGCATGTGGCTCCGTGAAATTGGGGATTTCCTGCTGTAAAAACGCAATCCTCAAATTGGGTAAAATACAAGTAAATAGGAAAGTACTAATTGTCATACCCAAAGAACAACTGTCCCCCAATAAAGAAACTGTCACGAAGTATGGGTTAGATAGTGTCGTTGAAAATTCAACTAGAGGGGGGAATGTTAATATTGAGAAAGTTGATGTCAATATGAATAATGATACATAAATGTATAAAAACAAAATCACATCTTTATTGATGAATTCACTCTTTGTGAACACTGCATCAACCCCCACTCAGAAATACGTGGTTAGGCAGGCCCTGAGACCAAAGCCAGAGGTTACTGATTGACAGATCACAGGTGGGATAGCATGCAGCCAGCATACAAATGTGGGAAGAGGAAATCCCAAATCAATCCCATAGATAGACGCAGCGACACCACAATGATCCAGGGAGATTGGCCCCAATAAAGCACACATGGCTGGAGGGGTCCACGTGTAACTACAAACACCATAAAGTCAGATGCCACACGAAGCTAGGAACACTTAGCCAATAAAGACACTTCACACACACTACACGCTTTGATCACACGCTCCCCATGCTGGATATCTGGACACATTACCCACCATCCACATTGTGTCCACGCAAGGCCAAGGCCCACCTTGATTCCTCATGCAATACCCTAATTTATGGCTCCAAAGATAGAGGTACAGATTCCTTACCAAAAAAGGATAGCCGGAAAACTTTTATTACATTCAGTGAACTGTCTAAAAGTCTGTGTTAGACCGATTGTAAATTGAGACAGTCCTCAGACCCTCTACCTCTGACTGTGCTCCAGGGCACATTGTTTAATTAAATGAACTGTTCTCTTGTCTCTTGTATTTTCAAGGTATTTCAAGTTCAAACAACACCTTTAATAAGTACAATGTATATTCTTGGAAAATCCCAAACCTCCGTGTTTACATTCCCTTTCAGATACTCAGGGAACTCTTCAATGGTTAGAAAAGGAAACATTCCTGTTTCATTCAGTTGTTTGATCACTTTAAAATCTACATACTTATCATGAGTTCGAAATACCACACTGTAGTGTAGTATATTGTGCAATTTAACTTGCACAGCAAATCTCTTCCTAGCAAATTTACAGGGCTTGATTGAATCATATACAACAAATTGATGCTTCTCTTTAAATTAACCTATTTTTACTGGGACTTTTTCAGAAACCGGGTTCGTGAATTGTTTGTTCGTAACTCCTACAACTAGGATAGTTTTCCCCGAGAGAGGTGGGTCTGGGACTCCTGCTGTTCTAACAGTGGATCCGGTCGCTCCAGTATCAATCAAAAATTATACGGGGTGGCCACAAACTTCAGCATCTACACATGAGCCACTCTGGTCTACCTCTAAGACTGTACCAAGTATGCAATCTTCCTCCCCTCTCAGGCACCTTCATTGTGATGCATCAGAACCTGAACCATCAAATTAGAATAAAGGGAATTGCTGTGAAACGTTCTGATTTGAAATTTGAAATGGTGACATAGCATTCTGAAATGCATTGGTGTTCATTTTTGATCTACATTCAATGTAGTATTTCCCATATTAGGGACATCATTTGAGCTGGTGGAACAGGCAACATTGGAATTTGTCCCTGCATAGGCACTTGTATCTGTTGTGCAGGCACATTTTGATTTTGCATGCCTCTCTGCATTTGTAAATTTCCACCAACATTATTGGGATTATATCTACATCCCCTCTTCTGATGTCCAATTTATGACAGATGTGACAAGGGGTGATCTTTTCATAGCAGCAATATCTGATCCAGAACCTGTACCCAACCTCTACGTATACCCTGTGACACATTCAATCCTGCTTGATTTCCCTGAAATCCAGCTTGCAGAACCACCGCACCATGCATGTTTCTTTGATTTCTTGCAAAAGAAGAATTCTGGAACCCTTTTTGAGTCAGTTTCATCTGTGCTAACATGAATTTCTCTTTCATTCTCTTTTTTTTCATTTCCAATTCATCACTGCAATATTTGGCATATCACAGAATCTCATCAAGCGATTTTTTCTGCCAGCAGATCATGCTTTGAGTTATGTGCGAATAGATCTCTGGTTTCAGCCCTAAACAAACTGGGATACAAAAATCCCCATATCCCTCTCCTCAGGATATTCGCACACACTGTGCTGCTGAAACACCTGCAACAATCTCTCATAATACTCATGCACAGTTTCCTTTGGCTCTTGAGCAGTCCTTTTAATCTTGAGCCAATACATATCTTTTGGGGGTACTCTGCCTTTCAAAAAGGTAATCACGGCCTCATACGTTTCCATTACCACAGGAGATGGTGCATTTTTTCTAAATTCTCTCACTGGCTCCTCTTTCATCCATTGTACTGTAGCCTAACATTCAGCCCCTAAATCAGCAGGCACCACAATGTCAAAAAACATATTCAGATCTGTCCACAACACCTTCGAAAGTTTTATAAATTGTTCAACTTGTGCATACCATTGCACCGGCTTGTCCCTCAATTTTGGAAAATTATTCGTAAATGCTGTGAAATCACCCCAACTCCAAGGAACATGTACATAGGTTCCTCCTGCTATTTCTCTGAGTGTGTAAACTGTCATCTCTCCTTTGCTTCCCTCACCTTGTTACCCTGCAATCATTGCGTCTCTCTTTTTCTTTTCATGTTTCTTTGCCCACTTAATTTCAAGTTTTCAGTTTTTGAATGCAGTTAATTAATTCTGAAATGTGCAAATGTATTCCTGAAACCTTCATGTGTTCTTTGGCTGGGTCATCTAATTGGACTCTGTAGCTTCTTTGCAAGTGTACATTTTTGCTAAAACCAATCTCATATTTCTGAGCCAATTCCACTAATCTGTCATGAGCTAAAGCCGCTTTCCTTGTTATTTCTTCGCACAAGTAGATAAACTCTTCCCATTGATATTCTTCTAGGTGTTCAAACTCCAAACATCCCCTTACTATTTCTTCTAGTTTTACCTTTAGTTTTGAGATGTTTAAAGATTTTTCCGTCTCACCCTCTAATTTTTCCTGTGTCCCTGTAATTTCTGCCTTCCTTAATACTCCTGCTTCTTTCAACCAGGTTGGAATATATCCCTCTTCAGTTGCATTTATATCTCCTGGTGACAGCCGGGCTGTGAAAACTAATATTCCCCCATCTATTAGTGGTTGCATCTTTTACGGAAATTCCGCACAACGAAATGTGAAATCGGGAAAGTTGGAACAAATCGAGCTGCATGTAAACCTCCAGCAACGAGTTGAATTTCTGGCCTCATCTCTGCAAGTGGAGGAGCATTGACACTAGGGACTACTAGGCACTACAGATGTATTAGTTCCAGTAGGAACTGCAACTGGTGGTCGAGCCACTATTGGTGGAACAATTTGTAATATTTGTAAGGGTCGTTGAATTTGAGCTACACCTGGATTTACAGGGGAAGTAGGTACCGTCGGACAGGTACTAGTGCATAATTCTCTCTGATCAGTAGGGTTGTTTATGGTGGAGGTCTTGAAGTTAACATCTGCTCTAAAATTACATCACCTGAATCAGTATCCGACTCATCTACTTTCTTTGTGGAATCTTTCTGATTTCCTTTCTTAGCAGCTTCTGATGTAATTACTGGATATAATCTAGTTTCTTCTATGATAGCCTTTTTCCATCTACGCTGTTCTTCATCCCATTGGACATTTGCATAATTTTGCACTGCTCTTCTAGTCCTTCTCTGGTATTTTTCCTTTTCTTTCTCCCTTGTAACTTTCTCCCATACACTCAGGGCTTCATACTGAACAGGTCTAGGTGGTAGCTTCATTTTGTGTAGTTTCCCCTTCAAATTATCAAGAATTCTGGTGTCAAACGTCCCATACTTAGGAAAACTCAATGCACCTTCCTACTCAGTGATCTTACTCCATTGGCTAAGCCAAAGACAAGTGCTCAAACCATGCTCAGTAGTCATAATGTATGCAGGCGTACCCTTAGGAGGTGCCTCTTAGCTGCTGCATATTGGAATAGTAACATCCCCTCTCACTAAGTTCTTGATTTCGCTTAAACATTTCATAATGGCTAGTCAATTTGAAACAACACAAATTATTAGAATGTTTTGATTTTGTTCTGTATATGTCAATTTCTCAATGAGCCAATTACATTTCAGCTATTATTTTCACAGATTCTTGTTATCAAATCCAAACACGTCATCCTCACCCTGACAATCCAATCTCAGCCCTGCTCTACAACGTTACTAACCAATATCAGCATGAAAAACACCAACCAGCCAATCGTAGCGCAAATCTAAATGATGTGGATTCTCACTACTTACAGCAGTTCACCCTCCTTTACAATTTTCTTTGCATTCACACAACTCTAACAAATAACCATTAAAAGCTCTTCTTGTTTGCTCTACTAAAGAAAGACAGCATTACAATCACTCAAGAATATTCTCCGCAACCGCAAGTGAAATCACGGCCAGTGTGAAATCACCTAAACCAATGCAATTTCCCTAGTTTGTGCAATTAGGTTCCACTCACATTGATCAATGTTAATCAATAACAATAATGTTTAGTAACTCGACATCAAAGGTAAGTACCTCACACACTACACCTTAAATCCTGCAAACAAGACTTCAATTTATTTTAGAATATCCCGGGATCTTTCGACTACAATGAGCCTGAAATCTTCAATCTCCTTCTTCAACAACTCATCAATATTTTCTCACTCACTCATTCAACCCAAAATACTAATATAAAACAAAACACAGTCACAACAAACTACACATTCCCCTATTAAAACTCATGCCTTCAAACCACAGCTGCCTTCTAATACCGCCTCATCGGATCTTCAAGCTCTGGACACTTGATTTGGGAATCGGAAAAAGTATTTGATTTGGGTATTATTTTATACCTCCTTTCAGGGTGTGAACCGTCACTCTGCTACCAGAACTGATAACGTGGAAATGAATATTTAATTTTACAGTTCAACCCGTGACTTACAATGATGATCTCCAACTCCACTCCAACTCCTCCTCAGGTCGAAAGGATCTTTGCCACCATTTTATAATAGAGCATCGAATTAAAACATCTTAAATAACATCAAATATTAGCCTTAATATTTTAGTCAATGATGAGAGGTTTGGTAAGGATTTCAAAACCTTTATTATTCATTTAAGTTTAGTATTTTGTTTTTCATCTTTTTATTCAATTAGTAAAAATAAATCCATTTATAGAAATAACAAGAACAATAATGGTTAATGATCACAGATAAATGACAGCATGTTCCATGAAGGAAATAGTCCCTACACTATACTAGAAGGATCATAAGTCTATCAGAACCCATAAAGAGTTCCTTGGAAAAGAGTAATAGTTTTGGAGCTTGAATTTAGTATCTATAAGAATTCGAACTCCCCATATAGAGCAGATCTAGAAACTCAGTTGAGTCTCTCAAACAGTTACAGTACCAACCATCTAAATCAATTTAAAGGAAAGCAGTCACAGCAGTACCTTATGACCATCAGTATAAGTAAATTAGCCACCTAACAAAGTGTCAGGCAACAGTGAATCGCCGTCAGCAGTAGCTCACAGGAATCAGTCAAAGGGAAGAAAAGCACAGTGAAGTGCAAGGGATTGTATCGCAAAGCATCGTCTGTCTAGCATTGCCCTTTCCAGCTAGGAGCATGTATATAAGACATAAAAACATGTGTATCCATGCAGCAGTGCGTAAAGTCATCTTGGGCCAATAGGGAAGAATCTTCTGATGATCTGCTGTTTCTTCCTTCGATTCCCACGGTATATGCACAAGACGACATGGCACTATCTAAATGTTACTAAGCATTCATACAATTGTTACATCCCAGTGAGGTTCTCATGAGAACCTCTGCATACCTATCCTGTTAGCTGTTTAGTGTTCCATTGTGTAGCAATGAACTGTTCTATAGAACAAAACATTTTCTATCACCAAATAACCTGGTTAGATCATGAGAATCAGGCTTTCAACAGCCATTATTGATTCTAATATATTGTCTTTCTATTCTAACATTCTGAGCAAAGCTTAGAGGAAGTTTTCTAAATTACGATGACATCATAGGGTTTGAGGAAGGAAAGGAATACATTTGCAACAGCACATTTTAAAAGCGATGATGAGTTTTAAAGATTAAATCAGTATAGTTCAGTATTTTCTAAAAAGACCTTTATTTTATTATAACCAGAGAGGAAAGAAAGGATAAAAGAGGCCTATTTGGGCCTAGCAGTGAATGTATGGTAGAAATGAGAGCATTCTGCACAAAAAATAAAGTTGTACCTTAACATTTTGCATGTTAAAGAAAGTCACATTTTCTCCACGTTCTGCTCAGGCAGCTTTTTCCATGTTAATGTCTAGCTAGCTGTCAGCTTTAATGTGTGGTTATTCTGATCTAAATTTTCCACTCTAACAGTGCTTGGTTCTCTTCTCTTCTATAATGTCAGAGGGAGTTTGGTACCTTCCTCATAACATCTGTATTAATCTTCATCTTTGATTAAGAGCTGCACAACGATTTTGAAAATGTGTTTTTCCTCTGTCTGTTTTTCCTCCTAACTTTAACTGTCTTAGTGAGACATACCTTTCTTGTGTATGTTTGAGGACAGGGTGTCACCATGGCTACTGGAAGGCTTCGCCCTTTCCCTGGGCACTCAAAAAGTAGGCTTCACAGATCTTATCATCTTCCAGTCATTTATTATCTATCTATCTATCTATCTATCTATCTATCTATCTATCTATCTATCTATCTATCTATCTATCTATCTATCTATCTATCTATCACATGTTTAGATGCTTTTATTGCACAAAATGCAGTTATGTAAATGCAAGGAGCCCCTAAATATGGAAAGTATTTCCCAATTCCCTATGAAATATGGACTACATCATCATAAATACAATCTCAAACCTACTTGCAGAGCTTAGCATTCCCTAAATGATGCCGACATTCCTCTAAACTCAGCATGGAGTTTGGAAACATCAGCAGAGGATTCCATATAAATCAACAAGTTCTATAATTTGAGACTCTGTACGGGGTCCTTCAACTCTGGCAGGGTACTCATCATGTGATCACGAATTTCAGAGTTCACGAACAATGGATAGTGTTAAAAAATTGCAGCCAGGGCTGCAGCATGGATCCAACAGTCTCCTAGTTCATGGTTTCTGTATCAGGTTCATGGACTTCAGGGCACAAACCTAAGGGAAATAGTGCCTGTTGAGCTTTACGAACTCTGCCACAAGTTTATAGACAGCATGCTAACAACTTTAGGTTTTAGATTTTGCAGGACCTTTGGGGATCCCCCCCACATAGGTCAATGTTCAAGGTGTGCTCACCCTGCCCCTTTTTTGACCAGATCCGTGTCCTGTATTGGTGGTTACAAAAGAACATTTTCTCTCACCATGAGCTAATAAGAACATTTAGTCACCGACTCAGCTTTAAGTTCAAGGCCCAAAATGGAGTATTGGGAAAAGCTCATTTATTCAAAGGTATGGCTCTATGTTTTTAAATTTGGATCCACAAACTTTTCATGTAGGTGTGTCAGCCAGCAGTTACCAGACGAATGCCCCTGATATCTCTAGCCTTTTAACCCTTTGAAGCACACCTGACACATTTTTGAAAGCTAATTACTCTAAAAATACTGAACAGAGATACACCAAACCAGGCAAAGGTACTTCCGCAAGTGGAGTTCAAGCTTCAAGTCAATGTAAGTGTTTTCTGTCCAGCATTTTATTTGGTAGTGGATAACAAATATTCCTCTAGAAGTTAAATTGGAAACTGCTGTTAAGACCCCCCCCCAGACTCACTTTAATTTCTCTGACCCTGACAGATCTGCAAGAAACTTGCCCAATGGTGTAGGAACAGTATTCTTGATGTCAATGCAAGTAAGTAAAATTGGTCCCTCTGCTCCCAGGTTTAGTAGTGAAATACGACAATACCTAGCTCACAGTGGGCCCCATGCACCCCTCACCTTGGTGCAAATGATAGGCATTCCACTGCTGCATAATAAGTAGAAACACAACCCCAACGAATTGTACAGTATAGATGAAAGAAGAGAACAAATACTGACTCTTAGATTTCAAACAGTTGCCTGCATAAGTACATTAACAATGTATTCATACATACTAATGAGTGAAATTCCCACAGTGGATATGCTCAAGTAATGCAAGCACCTGTTTCATTTCCCTTTCTTCCAGGGGAGTGTGATACATTTGTGAGCATCAGGCCCACGACTACATACTGTTACCTACCCTGTAAACATGCACTCATGCAGTAAGGTACTAGTATTTAGGAAAATGTCACAAACGGCTGATGTCTCTGAGAGGTTGAGCAGTCATCCAAGGTAAAGCTGTTTGCCATGTGGTTAATAAAATCTGCCAGTTCTAAAACTAATTGGTGACTCGGCAAAGCAGGTACGGATGGGCCCACTCATATACATAATATGCACAGCCTGACAAGTAACAGAAATCTCCCAGTTCTTGACTAACAACCTGGTTTCAATGCAAGTCTAGAGTTTGGGCTATGTCTCGCATGGGACTGACTGCACCAGCCATACCAGCATTCTAAAACAGGGATGTGCCAAGGGGTTGGCAGGTTTCCCATTAGTTCAGCTTGCCTCTGCCCTTGTGGAAGAGAATATAGCTCCAGAATGGGCACTGCGTAAGCACAAACCTACATATACGTGACCCTCACACCAACTCCACACCTCTATGATTTCCATCGCTGCACCAAAAAACTATTTGTACAGTGGTTATTTCCACACCTACTTTATAGAACAGAACGGTTAAGTTACTTCTTAAAGGATGGATCACCCTGGATTGCAAGGGTACTTTGGAAAAGGTTGAGACCCTTTGTAGATGTGTAGCTTCTAAGAAGAAGAAGAGGGACTCTACCACCGTCAAGGTTCAGTCCTTCTTCCGCTTGTCCTTTGTTAGACTTAACAACAAATTCCTGCTCACAATCAGATGACTGCCCCTCTGTTCCACGCTCCTCCTACTCCTTTATGGTGGCCAGCTAATGCTCTTCAGAGCCGGAAGGCTTAATTGAAATCCTCAGCAACCAAAGGCCTATATCTGACGCCCTCTTAAACAAGCTGTGTGATCCTGGGCAAATCACTTTTTCCCATTATTATTACAAGTCCACATGTGAATAATTCTACAGTGAATGTTTGTAAAGAACGAGTAGTCTGCTAGGGAACTATGAGGCACAAGATCATGCGTAAGAAGGAAACCAGTAGGCGTCATCAGTGGTCGGTCTGCAATTGTTTTGGTGCATTAAGATTCTTGTGTTGACCATTCAACTAGGCATATGAATTATTTTTCTTCCTATATGAGAGTACAGTAGAGACTGAGATTGACGTGTTTTTACCATGTTTGTTGAGACAAAATGGTATATGTGATTCAGATGTATTTTGTGCTGTTAGGGTAACTTCGAACTAGTGCAGAGGGTACTGTTCACTAGATTTGTTTTATGAATATATTGTGGCAGAAATCAAAAGCCATCCTATCAGATAACATTGGGAAGTACGGAGCACGAACAAAAATGCAAACCCAAGGAGTACTGCTTTCTGGGGCCTATATCTTGTATTGTATTGTAATTGCATTTATATGGCGCTTACTACCCCTGACGAGGCGTCAAAGCACTTTTTTGGCAAGTAGCAGGCTACTTCGGAACCCAGAAAGGATTAGTGTTGAATTAGTATAGTTAAATATGAAAGTAATTTGAGTGGTGGATAGGTTAGTCAGTTATTTGGATTCAAAAGGATAGCGGAGGGATAGAAGAGGGAAAGAGGTTTGCATTTATTTAGCGCTTGTTACCCCTTATGGGGTGTGGAAGCGCTTTTTTGGTGAGTAGCACGCTACTCCAGAACCCATAAAGGATTAGTGGTGAATTAATATAGTGAAATATAAAAGTAATTTGAGTAGTGGATATTAGTCAGTGATTTGGATTGAGAAGGATAGAGGGGATGAAAGAGGGAAAAAGGTTTGCATTTACATAGCGCATGTTAACCCTGATGTGGTGTTGAAGCACTTTTTTGGCGAGTAGCACGCTACTCCGGAACCCATAAAGGATTAGTGTTGAATTAGTATAGTGAAATTGGAAAGTAATTTGAGTGATGGATATGTAAGTCAGTTATTTGGATTGAGAAGGGTAGGGGAGGGATAGAAGAGGGAAAAAGGTTTGCATTTATATAGCGCTTGTTACATCCTGATGGGGTGTTGAAGCGCTTTTTTGGCGAGTAGCACACTACTCCGAAACCCATAAAGGATTAGTGTTGAATTTGTATAGTGAAATATGAAAGTAATTTGAGTGGTGGATATGTTATTCAGTTATTTGGATAGAGAAGAGTAGCGAAGGGATAGAAGAGGGGGAAAAGGTTTGCAGCTATATAATGCTTGCTACCCCTGATGAGGTGTTGAAGCGATTTTTCGGTGAGTAGCACGCTACTCTGGAACCCATAAAGGATTAGTGGTGAATTAGATTAGTGAAATATGAAATTTGAGAAGTGGACATGTTAGTCTGTTATTTTGATTGAAATGGATAGTGGAGGGATAGAAGAGTGAAGGATTTAGATATTTTTTTTTGGGGAGAACATAGCAGTAGGAGGAGGCTTGGGATGAGTAAAAAAGGGTTTGGAGGGAAGAGTCAGAGGGAAGAGTTTAAAAAGGCTTGTTTTGGGGGATCAGTATAGTAAAAGAGGTGTCAGATGATGCAAGGAGGGGTAGAGCAGGGGAGAGTCTAGAAAGTGTTATTTTGGGGATCATAGTAGTGGTATGAGATTTGGGATGAATGAGAGAGTGGATGTAGAGGATATATTGATAGAGGTATAGGGTGAGAAATAGGGTAGTGCATTGGAAAGAGTAGTAGAAAGAGGTTTGAGTTGAGTCAGAGTTGAGGTAGAAGATATATTGAGAGAGGTATAGGGTGAGAAATAGGGTAGTGCATTGGATATGCTGAATTAGAAGAAAGTAACAAATATACAGATCCATAAGTACATGGAAAGTATATAGATGCATAAAGGAAGTACGTTTATGTAGATTAAAGATATTGATAGAGGTATAGGGTGAGAAATAGGGTAGTGCATTGAATATGCTTTTTTAGGAGAAAAGTAATAAATATATAGATCCAAGTACATGGAAGGTATATAGATGCATAAAGGACGTAAGTATATGTAGATTAAAGATGCATTAGATAAACTCTGATTTTCAAGTGTTGTTGTACTTACATTTTTTTTACAGTTTTTTTTTAAACAATTATTCTACATGTTTATACAAACCAATACACATATATAGGTATATATCTATTTTACAAATAAATTCTTATATACAAAGGGATATGCTGTATATTTCTGTTTGCGTATGGTGCTTATGTGGGGAAGAGCCAATTCTTGAGTAGTTTTCTGAAGATAAGGTGGTTGTCTGTGGATCTTATGTTGGGGGTAAAGGGTTCCATAGTTTGGCTGCTTGAGCAGAAAAGAATGTGCCACCCATGTTTTTTTTTCTTGTATCTTGGGATTTTGAGGCAAGGTGCCACTCTAGAGCGGAGGTTCCTTTGTTGAATGTGTTTAGTGATTTTATCCCTGATGGAGATCTGCAGAACCGAGACACCCTAGGAAAGCACCACATCATCCAATATGCAGTTATAAAGAATGAGCTTCTGTCATTCACCTTGAGTTTTGGTCCCCCCTAAAAATATGAAACATTTGACCTTAATTCGGGTTACAGAAAACATGGGGTATTTCTGTGTTTAATTATCACTGACAATTATGACATCGTAATTGCGATACGATATGTTCGCAGTGGAAAACTACTGGCAATTTTATCACGCTCCACTGACTTCTATCTTATTTCACAATGGCATATTTTTGCCCATCTCCCTGTTAGACTCTGTGGTAAAAGTGGTAGGTAGGATATTGTTGGGTAGGTTATCGACCTGGGCTACTGACAATAATGTTTTGTCCGAGGCCCAATATGGCTTTCGCCCTGGTTGCTCTACAATTGATCAATGTTTGAACCTATTCCTGATAACAAACAAATACACAGTTGCCCGCTGGGGTACCATTTTTTTTAGCCTTTATGGAATTGTCATCCGCATTCGATTGCGTGAACAGAGGCAAATTATGGCAGATCCTGTCCTCCCTAGGGATGGACAAAGAGATAGTCTCCTTTCTATATGACCTTCATCGAGACACTAGGGCGGTCGTGCGTTACTCGCCTGACCTGAAGGTATCACGCTTGTTCCCGGTCAGGGGTGGTGTCCGACAAGGTTGTATCCTGGCCCCGCTTCTTTTTAATCTCTATATTAACAACTTAGAGAAAATCCTTTTGGAGACCAAGGCAGACTACCCCCAGGCAGGACGGCGAGGTCTCCCAGTCCTATTATACACAGACGATGCTGTCTTGATGGCAAGGGCTGAGGGAGGCCTGCAAGCCTTTTTATCCACATTCGCGCGGTTTATGGGAGACCTGGATTTGAAGTTTAATAACTCAAAATCATATATTATGCAAATGGGAATGCGACCCAGTAGATCATACACCTTCAAGGTAGGGCTTACCCCGATCCCTAAGACTTCCACATTCTCCTACCTGGGGATACTCCTGGATGATAACATGAAATGGGTGCCAGAACTTTTACGCAAAAGAAACAACCTTAATAGGGAGTCAGCAGCAATTTTTAATTTTGCCCCAAGATTGGGGAAAAGACCAGTAGGGGCTCTTATGGAGCTTTATAGGGCTAAATGAATGTCAAAGGCTCTCTATGGCAGTGAAATTTGGGGGTACGTCGAAATAAAGGACATTCAAATAGCAGAAAATAAATTCATGATACGTCTGCTATCTGTCCCTCAGGGTACCCCCTCATTTATTGCTCATGAGGAGTTAGGAATGCCTTACATTACAGATCTGATAGCCTTCCGTCCAGTCTCCCTTTGGTTAAAAACATGGGCGAAAGAGGGGGACTTGTTAAATAAGGCAATCCTTAAAGACTGCCTGGCCATGGAACACGAATCCAAGGTACCATGGCTTAAATATATAGAAAGGAGCCTGATGAGCCTGGGAAGAGGCGATCTTTTTTCCATCCCTGAAGGAACGCGAAAGGTAGTTCTAGCCCTCCTTAAGACGGCGTTTACCGTACACCAGACCATGTTAATGGAGGAGAGGGACCTCGTGAAGCCCAGTGTACGTCGTTTTGTAATGTTGAGGACAACAGTGATGGCAGAGCCGTACTTACTGGGTTTTGCAAACTCCTACGATCGATTCCTTTTGACTAGGTTTCGGCTGGATCTCTTTTATTTACTTCTCACTTATCCCAGGGAAATAAATAGAGGGCCACCCCTTTCATCTTGCGGCTGCGATAGTTCATCTCCGCAAGACATGGTTCATTTTTACAATGTTCTGCCCATTTTACGACACACCCAGGAAATCCTTTTTAATCCCCATTTTGAAACAGGCCAATTTTAGACAAGTTCGTCCCGCTTTTTTATTCCTTCAGATGTTGACGGGTAATACCGTCTTTTATGTGTTAAGTTTTTTAAAATCTGCCATTAGGCTTAGGACGAGTTATGAATAACCCACTCGTCCTTTTTTCACTATCCTTGGCTTCACACATTTCTCTGGCCAACAGCCTGATTCACCTAAAGGGGTTTTTATGTATTCTTTTTAGTAGGTGTGTTTGTTTGTCCTAGGTACTTGGGATACTAGTGGCAATACGTAAACATAAAATCAATTGTTAAGCTGTTATACTTGGTCTGCTCCTGTAATTGTACATACTGTATTACACAACTTTTTATTTTGTATTTTATATATTGCGCTTTTATGGTTTTATCAATATGAAACCGAATAAAGATATTTTGACTGACTTAGGTAAAACAAGGTGGCAAAGGTTTCAGTTGTGAATTAAAGCTGTCAGCTCTTGAGACCTCCAGGAACGAGGAGTATTACTTGGCATAAGTATTGGTTGGATAAACGGTAGCCTCATTCACCAGGGCACCGGTTCACAGAATTAGTCATAGGCATCAAATCACCAAAATGCAAAGGGTAGCAAAAGTGACATCTGATGACTTCCCTTTGACCCAATGACATCACAGTAAATGACATCATATGATCTATGTTTCTGGTCAAGAGGGCTGAAACCCTACTCATGCAGCAACCACAATTCTCTTCACGTTGAAACACAAGCAAACACCAAATTAACCTGTGCTTAACTCTCTGTTACCTTGGCACAAAGTAGTCAGGCTTAACTTAGCAGCAATGTATAAAGTTTTCATGCAGCACTTCAAACAGTGATAACGTGAAACCAAAATACAAGAAAAATTTAGAAATTAGAATTTAGAAAACGAGAGTAACATTTAATAAATTATTTAACCCCAAAACAACAAAAATGCAATCAGTAGAACCAGAGATATGTAGTTTTAAAGGTTTAGGTAAAGATAGTGCTAAGCAGCACAAAGTGGCAACAGTGGTTATCTGGCCGTGCCAGATCAGGATAAAGTCCCAAGTTCAGGCTGACCATGATGGAGCAAGGTCAGGATGTGTACAGGGACCAAGTTAGTCCGACTGGGAAATGTACCATAAATCCTGGATGTTGGGTAGCACAGCAGCAGTACCGTGGAGCGATATCAGGTCTGCATCGAGGATGCGTTGTGCAGCGGTGATTCCGATGAGCTGCGAGGGCTGCGATGAGGGTTTGCATTGTGGCAAGTCCAGTCCTTCTCACTCAGCCAGCCGGGCAGCAGAGCAGCTGGCAACAGAGTAGTAGGGCAGCAGAGCAGTCCTTCTTGCAAAAGCGCAGCACAGCAGTCCTTTTTCACAGGTCCAGAAGTGTACTGAAGAGTTGGGTCTGAGCACCCAATACTCATAGCTGGTCCCCACTTCAAAGTGAGAGAAGCTTTTAAGGTCCTCCCCCAACAGAGGTGTCTGAAATTTCCTTCAACCCTGCCATTGCCCTCACTTATCTTTGGATACAAAGAACTAGTGTGAAACCATTTGTGAGTATGCTGAGGCAGAGTCTTTGTGATGTGCAAGTGTGGTAGGTGACAGCTCCTCAACCTCATCCAGAGAGAGATGGTCCATCTTGGCAACACCTATTCACTTTTGTCTCACTGTCTACGAGTAATACACAAAGACCAACTGCCATCTACACCTAGTCATGTGACCAAGGCTACATGCTGCTGGCACTAATTGGTTGGGACAAGAAAATGGCAACTTTCTAAAAGTGAGTTCAAACTGGGATAGAGTGGTCATCAAATAAACGATGTATTAAACCCAGATATTTGTGCCTGGGGGTGAATGTTTGCATTGTTTAGCATTCCGTCCATCATTTGTTCTTTTAACTTTCTAAAAGTGGCATTTTCAGAATTGTTACTTAAAATCCAACTTTACTAATAATTAAGTTTTTAAATCATAATTATTAAGAGACCATACTCGACTTCCCTACTTGCTCCCAATTGAAAATTATCACTTATTAAATGTAATAAGGTAATCCAATGTTATCCTATGGGAGAGATAGGCATTGAAGTAATGAAAAATGAATTTAAGAAATTTCACTACCAGGACTTGTAAAAGTAAAAAAGTAAATGCCCATAACTTTAAATACACTGCACACTGCCCTATGGGCTATCAAGGGCCTAACTTAGTGGTGACCTATATGTATTTAAAAAAAAAGGTTTAGACCTGGCAAAAGGTTTATTTTGCCAGGTTGAAATGGCAGTTTAACACTGCCAACAGGCTACAGTGGCAGACCAGAGACATGTTAAAAAAGTCTATGTAATTGGGTGGCACAAGAAGTGCTGCAAGCCCACTAGCAGCATTTATGTTACAGACTCTGGGTACATGATGTAGCACTTTACTAGGGACTTAAAAGTAAATGAAATGTGCCAATCGGGTGTAGGCCAATTTTAGCATGCTTTAAGCAGTGAGCACAAGTACTTTAGCCCTCGTCACCAGTGATAATGTGCACAGAGTCCTAAAGCCAACAAAAACTAATTCCAGCAACATGAGGGAGTAGGCAAAATATTTGGGGGAAAACCGAGGTTCTGAGGTTCCAGGAGCAACCATCTGAATTTAAACCACACACTAGTTTACTCTCTTTGCCTACTTATAAACACATTGTTTCCCATTTGTATTCTGCTCTTCAAAAGGAAGCACTGGTGGTTGGATGAACATTTAAAGATAAGTGGTGCACAGAGTTGGATATGCAGGTAACGGACAAGGAATGGGAGTACTGTTGTTCACAAACTGGTGCATTATCAATTAACAGTTGTTACAGGCTGCTACATTTTAAGTACCTCCATAGGTTTATCACACACCATTAAGTCTGCAGTGCTGAGTTTAATCAAGGATGCAAGTTGCAGGCACTGTAGCACCATCGCAGCAGGCTTTTTCATATTTGGCATGTGTTTGCCCAAAAACATATAGATACTGGGGCTCAGTGATGGGTTCACTTTCGAGAAGGGTTGGTGCTCTTGTCCTTCTAGATCCTAAAGTGGACTTGTTGGGTCTTTTTAAAGAGATGCCACAGGTGACTGGTAGATTAATTGAAATTGCCCTCTTGGTAGCCAAGTGAGAAGTCTCCAGACACTGAGGTAGGCTGATGCTCCATCACACAAGGGGTGGCTTAGAGAATTAACTTATTGTAATGAGTAGCTGGAACATTATGAAAAGCTTCTGCCTCATATATGAAGAGCCAGAGACATTTGGTGCCTTTACGAGTTTATTTCTTGGACACTAGGGGGCCGATTCCGATTCGGGCTGGAAAACGTACCGACCGACTCGGAGCCGGAATTTATTCCGACCGACACGTACCGGTGCAGCCCGACCCGCAAAGTACGATGAAAATCGTGCAAAATCCGACCGACTCGTACGGAACACAATACGAACGACCGAACCGCGCGGAAAACAGCTATCCGGCCCAAAAGCACTCGAATCGAACCGACCGACACGCACCCGGAACAATCCCGAACGAAACGTACCCGCGAACTCCTACCCGCCAAGTACGATGCAACGCGTGGAAAACACGACCGAGTCGCACGGAGGACAAGCCGTACGACCGACACGCATACAAAACTGCAAGCCGAAGCAACCCAAAACACCGCGACCGACGCATACGCAGCATAGAAAACAGCAAAAACACAGCGTGAACGAATCGGAGAAGCCCGTACGAGACAACTGCAGGGTCCGACTCGGTCACAAGAACGTCTCCTACATGCACAAAAAGTACAAAGGGAAAATACACAAAAAAAAGGCCAAACAAGCAATTACAAAGCCAATAAATACTGGGGGGGCAGGGAACAAAGACACACCCACAACTCCACCCATATAAAGGACACACATCCCTAGCATGATCCTTTGCAAATTCAAATTACCTGCCAGCACTCAACAGACAGCAACCACACACCCACAGCTCATCCATCACACAAGCCACACACCATCAGCACCCCAACAAATAGCAACCTCACATACACCCAGCAAAACACACACTCACACACCTTCACCTGCACACCAACACACACATCACTCACCATCACCACCCATCACCATGCCCCCAAAGAAGAATCATAAGTTCCTAGATAGTGAATTGGAAGTCCTGGTAGATGAGATCCTCAGGGTAGAGCCACAGCTGTTTGGTACACTGGTCCAACAGACACCCATGTCGCAGAAAACCAAGATGTGGGAGAGGATCGTCGACAGGGTGAACGCACAATCACCATGTTTGCGCACAAAGATAGACATCCAGAACAGGTGGTATGACGTGCGCAGGAGGGTCAGGGAGCTGTTGAAGAAGGACTACCTCTTGAGCCAACACACCGGCAGTGGCCCTCCTGCCAAGCCAGTATACCTCAGGCCCTGGGAGGAGAAGGTGCGGGCCATCCTACCACCAGTGAGCGTATATGGACTAGAAAACATCCCAGAGCCTGGTGAGTACACAACAAATGTACACAATATTGTGCCACAATACACACACATCACTGTCAAGGGAGAGTCAAACCATGCATCCTTAGCAAATACACAGCAACCAGAACAGAACCATCCCAAAATGTGTATGTCAGTCAGATAAACACAACACATGCCATCTCATAGTGACATGTAACTGTGTCATCACATGTACAAACACAACTACAACTACAGCTGGGCAGTGGCACAAATATAACTAACAAACACATCCAGACATGTAGCCACCACTACAACACCACCACACAGTGAAGCCCACTGAAAGGAAGGAATACTGTGTATGCTGGGCAAGTCAGTGTAGCCAATAGCATCATGGGAGTCGTAGTCACAGATATTGCCCACCCTCACAATGCGCACATCAACACCACCATGAACCATGCTCACATCACAGGGAGTGGAAAACAACTGACAAGATGACTGACACTGGCTACTGCTGTGGGGAGCACAAGGTCCTGCTGGCAACTGTGCACCAACCAACAGCAGGACACCACTGACTGACATCTTGCCCTTGCTCTCACACTCACACACAGTGAAGTCCACCCAAAAGCAAGTAAGTATGGGCAAGCTGGGAAGTGGGGTGGAGGCAATAGCATGATGGGAGTGGTAGTCACAGATATCGGTCACCCCCACAACTGTCCCATCAACACCACCCTGAACCATGCGCACATCACAGGGAGTGGAAAACAACTGACAAGATGGCTGACACTGGCTACTGCTGTGGGGAGCACAAGGCCCTGCTGGCAGCTGTGCACCAACCAACAGCAGGACACCACTGACTGACATCCTGAAAGACAACTTGCACTCCCTGCAATGGAAGCACGTTCCATGGTGGGATATCTGGCTGGGTGGGAAGGAGGACTCACAGCCCTGACCATAGTTACCAGCAGCGTTTCTCACACACACCCCTAACACAAACTCCACATAACTCACCTGGGAGAATGCATTGCCACACACTCCAATCAAATATCCCACAAAGAACCACAACCCTGGGTCATGCTGAGTGAAGCACACGGACACACATGGGACTTGTAGCAAAACTAACCCCAGGATAACACTGTCAGCCATCTTGTCAGCACAGGCACACAACCACACAGGGAAGCAGAGTCAAAGGGAAGGAAGCATGGGCATGCTGGGAAGGGGGGGTGGAGGCAATAGCATGATGGGAGTGGTAGTCACAGCTCAACATCCCCCACCCACATGGCCCAGCAAGCTCACACTCAAGCATGCACACCCCACAGAGAGTGGAAAGCCCCATCAAAGATGTCTGACACTGGTGCTCTGTTGTGGGGAGCACAAGGCCATGCTGGGAACTGACCACCAACTAACAGCAGGACACCACTGTCAGCCATCTTGCCATTGCACTCACACTCACACACAGTGAAGTCCACCCAAAAGCAAGTAAGTATGGGCATGCTGGGAAGTGGGGTGGAGGCAATAGCATGATGGGAATGGTAGTCACAGCTCAACATCCCCCACCCACATGGCCCAGCAAGCTCACACTCAAGCATGCACACCCCACAGAGAGTGGAAAGCCCCATCAAAGATGTCTGACACTGGTGCTCTGTTGTGGGGAGCACAAGGCCATGCTGGGAACTGGTCACCAACTAACAGCAGGACACCACTGTCAGCCATCTTGCCATTGCTCTCACACTCACACACAGTGAAGTCCACCCAAAAGCAAGTAAGTAGGGGCATGCTGGGAAGTGAGGTGGAGGCAATAGCATGATGGGAGTGGTAGTCACAGATATTGGTCACCCCAACAACTGTCCCATCAACACCACCCTGAACCATGCACACATCACAGGGAGTGGAAAACAACTCACAAGATGGCTGACACTGGCTACTGCTGTGGGGAGCACAAGGCCCTGCTGGGAACTGTGCACCAATCAACAGCAGGACACCACTGTCAGCCATCTTGCCATTGCACTCACACTCACACACAGTGAAGTCCACCCAAAAGCAAGTAAGTATGGGCATGCTGGGAAGTGGGGTGGAGGCAATAGCATGATGGGAGTGGTAGTCACAGCTCAACATCCCCCACCCACATGGCCCAGCAAGCTCACACTCAAGCATGCACACCCCACAGAGAGTGGAAAGCCCCATCAAAGATGTCTGACACTGGTGCTCTGTTGTGGGGAGCACAAGGCCATGCTGGGAACTGGCCACCAACTAACAGCAGGACACCACTGTCAGCCATCTTGCCATTGCTCTCACACTCACACACAGTGAAGTCCACCCAAAAGCAAGTAAGTATGGGCATGCTGGGAAGTGGGGTGGAGGCAATAGCATGATGGGAGTGGTAGTCACAGATATTGGTCACCCCCACAACTGTCCCATCAACACCACCCTGAACCATGCACACATCACAGGGAGTGGAAAACAACTCACAAGATGGCTGACACTGGCTACTGCTGTGGGGAGCACAAGGCCCTGCTGGGAACTGTGCACCAACCAACAGCAGGACACCACTGTCAGCCATCTTGCCATTGCGCTCACACTCACACACAGTGAAGTCCACCCAAAAGCAAGTAAGTATGGGCATGCTGGGAAGTGGGGTGGAGGCAATAGCATGATGGGAGTGGTAGTCACAGCTCAACATCCCCCACCCACATGGCCCAGCAAGCTCACACTCAAGCATGCACACCCCACAGAGAGTGGAAAGCCCCATCAAAGATGTCTGACACTGGTGCTCTGTTGTGGGGAGCACAAGGCCATGCTGGGAACTGGCCACCAACTAACAGCAGGACACCACTGTCAGCCATCTTGCCATTGCTCTCACACTCACACACAGTGAAGTCCACCCAAAAGCAAGTAAGTATGGGCATGCTGGGAAGTGGGGTGGAGGCAATAGCATGATGGGAGTGGTAGTCACAGATATTGGTCACCCCCACAACTGTCCCATCAACACCACCCTGAACCATGCACACATCACAGGGAGTGGAAAACAACTCACAAGATGGCTGACACTGGCTACTGCTGTGGGGAGCACAAGGCCCTGCTGGCAACTGTGCACCAACCAACAGCAGGACACCACTGACTGACATCTTGCACTCCCTGCAATGGAAGCACGTTCCATGGTGGAATATCTGGCTGGGTGGGAAGGAGGGCCGGATGTCAACCAAATACAACCAATGCAGACCATGTACACACCCCAACATTCACATAGAAAAGCCCAAATAATGCAGGACAATGTGCTACACCAATATCAACCCCTGACTGTGACAACTTAGGACAATGCAATGTACAGGCCCGCATCCAGAGGCACAGTCACAACTGTCAGGTGTGTCAACCATTGATGCCTGCAGAAACATAACATACATTGTGTGTGTCTCCCAAAAACAGGTGATGATGGGGACACAGCAGCAGACGCTGAGGAGTCCCCGTCCCAGGCTCAAGAGGATACGGAGCTCACTGGTGTGGAACAGCCTCTGCCCTCCTCGGATGTAGAAGACCCACCTGGCACCTCCGGAGCAAGTCATCATGCAGCACCAGCAGGACCACCAGCTGCACCCCCTGCACCCACCCCTCCAATGACTGTCAACACACATACCACCCCTGCTGACATGGACAGACCAAGGAGCACCACCACCACCAGCACAGGGACCCTGGACCAACGTGGGGCCATGGACACCAACACCACCAACAACCCCCAAGGGGGCCCAGGGTCACCTGTGCGTGCCACCTCAGGTACTGCACGTGTCGCCAGGGGTGGTGGGAGGGGTGGGAGACATAGGTCGCTGCTCGTAGAGGGGTCTGGACTGCATGATGACCCACAACTGGCACGCATAGCCGATGCGTACCAGTCCAGCACCGGAGAGCTCAGCCAGGTAGTGGGGCTCCTCAGGGACATTAAACAGCAGCAGGCTGCCCATCATGCCCGCTTGGACTCACACATGTCCCGCGTGGAGTCCAAGTGGGACACAATGCAAGAGATGACGGCGGTGCATAGGGACATATTACAATGCCTCCGCCAGATGAGCAGCAACCAGTCAACACCTCCCTGTGTGCCCACAACGTCTGGTGCTGAAACAACTGCAACTGCCACAGGGAGGCAGGATGACTCTGGCGGAGAGTCCCCTGCACCGCAGCAGCCTGCACTTGAGGGTCCCCCCTCCAAAGAAGAGGGGTCGTCCGAGGAAGGACAACTGAGAGGCTGATGGCCATGCACAACCCCCAGGAAGCCAACACCTGTTCTGGATAATCACCTTTGTGCGCAAACTGTTCACCCTGTTGACTGCAACACAACTCCCCCACATGACATGGGGAGTACAAGTTGGACCAATGTCTCAGATGACTGTGGACTTGATACAGGACATTTCTGCTTCCAGGACTTCCAATTCATCTAGGAACTTTGGATTGCAATCAAAATGTACAGCACTCACCATCCTGTGCACTATTCACACACATGTATGACAATAAACACACTAATACACCATACCTGCCTCTGTCGTGATTCCAACGTGGTTTCTGTCATGGAGATAATGACCAGCGAAATTACACTGTGCATGCTAACTGCTACAGCATGTACAACACAGGCATGTGAGTCATGGCAACGTGACACATATGAGGGAGACACACCACCAGGGCAACACAACAAATACACACCTAGGCCATCTGACTCATTGCCTACACTGATGTTGCCAGGAAATACGGTGCAATGCACAGACACAACACCTATTCACAGTCTTAGTCAACTAGCCCACTGGTGCAGTAAGCAAATGTCAGTCAAATGTGTGACCATAGACAACGCACATCACAAAGTAAAGCACAGGTTTATTACACATTTGCAACATGTTGTAACCACTACAGATGCAAGGTAATCCCACCTGGCAGCGGGCACACAGTCAACAAGTGTAGAAGGAAGGAAGTCCATGGGTGTGGCGCACATCACCTGTAGGGACATGACAGCTACCACCCTGGAAGTCGAATCACGGTGTCGGGGATCACAGTTGACCAAACGACTCTGAAAGTACCCTGTGAAGGACAGAAATGACACACAGTCAAAAGCACTGAAGAACAGGACAGAACTGCAATACACATGCCCAATACATGTCACAAGATACCCACCCAGAACCAAGTTAGCATGTCAACACTGTTGGGAAGTACAGACTACCTGTAAGGACACATCGCTACACGTATACATTCATGTAGCCCATGGACACACTCAAACAGCACCAGAGCACCACCAACACATATCATGCAAACTCACATCTTTGACATGACATCTCTGGATACTCACATTCAGCTGAAGAAGTTGGTGATGAGCTGTGTGCGGACATCACCATCATCATCATCATCATCACTGGCATCGTGGTCCAGGCCAGGATCCTCCACAGGTGGCGGACGTTGGTCATCGTCATCCAGGATGAGAGGCAATTCCTTGAAGCACTGCCAGGTTGTGTAGCATGCAGCAGACGATGACAGTCTTGCACACCTTTGCTGGGGCATATGGGAGGGACCCTCCTGTCTTGTCCAGGCAGCGAAAGCGGCTCTTCAGGAGACCAAATGTCCGCTCAATCACTCTCCTGGTCCGACCATGTGCCTCATTGTAGCGCATCTGGGCTGGTGTCACAGGGTTCCTGAGGGCGTCAGCAACCACAGCATGTTGGGGTATCCGGAGTCACCTACATACAGACAATTGCACATTAGCTGAGTTGGAAAAGAGGGTGGAACACTACATTGCAGAACACACACAATGGTACAAAGTGAGTACACACCAACAAGCCAGGCACGCTGGTTCCGCATCTGTGACATCATCCTCGGGATGCGACTACTCCTCATCACGTAGGCATCGTGTGCAGAACCGGGAAACGGGCACACACGTGTGAGATGCTCATTTCAGCAAGACAGACCACCAGTGCATTGACCGAGTGGTAGTGTTTGCGGTTCCTGTATGCCTGCTCTTGGGCCTGTGGTGGTACCAAAGCCACATGTGTCCCATCAATGGAGCCAATGACATGCGGCATCCTCCCCAGGGCATAGAAGTCACTCTTCACGTCAGTGAGTTGTTGGAGTCTAGGGAAATAGATGTACTGGTTCAGGTAAATCAACATAGCCTCCAAAACATCGCGGAGCACACGGCTGAACATGGTCTGTGACATCCCACCAGCAGTCGCCACAGTGTGTTGTAAGGTACCGGTGGCAAAGAAGCATAGGGCTGCCATCACCTTCACCTTGGGGGTCAGCGCTGTAGGGTACGGCCGGCCAGGTTGCAAATGTGGGGCCAAGCGCACTGCCAAATCCTCAATCAGCTGCCTGGTGAAGCGGTACCGTCGGATGCTGTCACGTTCCACCATCGTTGCCAGGTCAGGGAATCAATCAATCAATCAATCAATCATGTCACTTATAAAGCGCACTACATACCCGTGAGGGTCTCAAGGCGCTGGGGGAAGAGGGGGGTGGTGCTGCTACTGATCGAAGAGCCAGGTCTTGAGGAGTCTTCTGAAGGCCAGTAGGTCTTGGGTCTGTCGGAGGTTGGTGGGGAGGGTGTTCCAGGTCTTGGCGGCCAGGTGGGAGAAGGATCTGCCGCCGGCGGTCGTTTTCCGGATGCGGGGGACTGTGGCGAGGGCGAGGCTGGTCGAGCGGAGCTGGCGGGTGGGGGTGTAGAAGCTGAGTCGTCTGTTGAGGTAGGCTGGTCCGGAGTTGTGGAGTGCTTTGTGTGCGTGGGTGAGGAGCTTGAAGGTTATCCTCTTGTTGACAGGGAGCCAGTGCAGGTCTCTCAGGTGGGGTGTGATGTGGCTGCGTCGGGGGATGTCGAGGATAAGACGTGCAGAGGCGTTCTGGATGCGTTGCAGCCGTCTCAGGAGCTTAGCCATCGTTCCTGCGTAGAGGGCGTTTCCGTAGTCCAGCCTGCTGGTGACGAGGGCCTGGGTGACTGTTTTCTTGTTTCGGTGGGGATCCACTTGAAGATCCTGCGGAGCATTCGGAGGATGTTGAAGCAGGATGAGGAAACGGCGTTGACCTGCTTAGTCATGGAGAGGGTGGGGTCGAGGATGACCCCTAGGTTGCGTACGTGGTCGGTGGGTGGTGGGGCTGTTCCCAGTGATGTTGGCCACCAGGAGTCGTCCCAGGCTGAAGGGTTGGAACCAAGGATGAGGACCTCCGTCTTGTCCGAGTTCAGCTTCAGGCGGCTGGTCCTCATCCATTCGGCGATGGCCTTCATTCCTTCGTGGAGGTGGGCTTTGGCGGTGTGAGGGTCTTTGGTGAGGGAGAGGATCAGCTGGGTGTCGTCGGCGTAGGAGATGATGTTGAGGTTGTGCTGTCGGGCGACGTGGGCGAGGGGTGCCATGTAGATGTTGAACAGCATTGGGCTGAGGAGGAGCCTTGGGGTACGCCGCAGATGATCTTGGTGGCCTTGGATCGGAAGGGGGCGAGGCGGATGCTTTGTGTTCTGCCGGAAAGGAAGGATGTGGTCCAGTCCAGGGCCTTCTCTTGGATCCCGGCGTCGTGAAGGCGTGTTCGTAGTGTGTGGTGGCAGACCGTGTCGAAGGCGGCTGATAGGTCCAGGAGGATGAGGGCTGCTGTTTCTCCGTTGTCTAGCAGGGTCCTGATGTCATCGGTGGTGGCGATGAGGGCGGTTTCGGTGCTGTGGTTGCTGCGGAAGCCGGACTGGGAAGGGTCCAGGATGTTGTTCTCCTCGAGGTAGTGGGTCAGTTGCTTGTTGACGATTTTCTCGGTGACCTTCGTGGGGAACGGGAGCAGAGAGATGGGTCGGAAGTTCTTGAGGTCCTTGGGGTCTGCCTTGGGTTTCTTGAGTAAGGCGGTGATCTCGGCGTGCTTCCAGCTTTCCGGGAAGGTTGCTGTCTCGAAGGAGATGTTGATTATTTTCCAGAGATGGGGCGCGATGGCTGTACTGGCTTTGTTGAAGATGTGGTGAGGGCACGGGTCTAGCGGTGAACCGGAGTGGATGGTGTTCATGATCTCGCTGGTGTCCTCGTCGTTGATGTTGGTCCAGGAGAGCAGGCGGTTGGTGGTTGTGGGGGCAGTGGTCTCGGTGGTTGCCGGGGCGGTCGTGGTGTTGAAGCTGTCGTGGATGTCGGCGATTTTGTGGTGGAAGAAGGTGGCCAGTGAGTCGCACAGGTCTCGCGACGGCTGGATGTCGTTGGTGTTGGAGCTGGGGTTGGAGAGTTCCTTCACGATGTTGAAGAGCTCTTTGTTGTTGTGTGCATTGTTGTCTAGGCAGTCTTTGAGTGAGGCCCTTTTGGCGGATCTGATGAGGTGATGGTGACTGCGGGTGGCGCTCTTGTGGGCGGCGTAGCTGTCCGCTGTCTATTCGTGGAGCCAGATCTTCTCAAGTTTTCGGCATGTTCGTTTGGAGGCCTGGAGGTCTTCGGTGAACCAGGTGGCTTTCTTGCTGGTGTGGCTGTTGGGCGGATTCTTGAGCGGGGCGAGGGTGTTGGCGCAGTCGTCGATCCACTGTCTGAGGTTGCGGGCGGCGGTGTCGGGGTCAGAGGGTTCGGCGGGTGGGCTCAGGGCGAGGGTTGTGGTTAGCTGGTCTTCCGTGACTCTGCTCCAGCAGCGGTGAGGCATTTGTTCGGTGCGGTGGTGCGTGGTGGGCTTCCTGTAGGTGAAGTGGATGCAGTGGTGGTCAGTCCAGTGGGGTTCGGAGGTGTGGTTGAAGGAGACGTGTGGGCTTGCGGAAAAGATGGAGTCTAGCGTGTGGCCGGCGGCGTGGGTGGGTGTAGTCACGAGCTGTCTGAGTCCGAGGGTGGCGAGGTTGTCGATCAGGGTGGTGGAGTTGGTGTCCTTGTTGTTCTCGAGGTGGAAGTTCAGGTCCCGAGGAGGATGTAGTCCGTGGAGGCGATGGCGTGTGTGCTGACGAAGTCAGCGATGGAATCGCTGAACTGTGGTCGGGGTCCGGGGGTCTGTAGATGAGGGTTCCTCTGAGGGTGGTGTTGGGATCGGTGTGGATCTGGAAGTGCATGTGTTCGGCGGTGCTGAGGGTGTCGTCGGTGTTGGTTGAGACTCTGAGGGTGTTCCTGTGGACGATGGCGATGCCTCCTCCAACTCCGTTGGTGCGGTCCCTGCGGGTGATCTTGTATCCGTCCGGGATGGCAATGGCGATGTCGGGGGCTGAAGCGGGATTCAGCCAGGTCTCCGTCAGGAATGCGACGTCTGGGGAGGTTGAGTCGAGAAGGTCCCAGAGTTCGATGGCGTGTTTGCGGGCGGAGCGGGTGTTGAGGAGGATGCATCTGAGGTAGTTGGGTTCTTTCCTGGGCGGTGGTTTGGCGGGGCGGGTGTTGGCGAAGCTGCAGTTCCGGCAGGTGAAGGGCCCTTGGGTGCGCTTCGGGGTGGCCTGGTAGCAGGCGTGATCTTTTCCGGGGTTGAGTGCGTGGAGGGAATGGTCTATGGACAGCTGGTGCCCTGCAGTGCATAGGTGAAGAAAGAAAGATTGTCAGTCACCCCACATATGTGGCATTGAATACACTCAATATCACATGATACATCATTATGAGGCACAAGTACATGATGTGTGCAGTTCCGTAACGACATGTATGGCACATACATGGCCAACATCTAACATCACCGTTCAACAAGTGGCATCAATAAGTCCCAGGTTGTGCCATTGGATATCATGAGGCCGTGTCACAGTTCCCATCTCCTGCTGCCACGTTACAAACACACCCCACTGTGACATGTGAGGACAGATGTGCCCCAGGCATCACAGCTCAACGACAGGTAGATTCCCAGGGACCCTGTATTGCCACATGGACACTGGCATGACATGGTGTATCATGTATACACCACAGCAAAACAACCATGACCCCCACAGGTAGTGGTCCCTGTTGCCTCGGCAGGACAGACATGTACGTCTGTGACACACATACGCACAACATCAAAGTCCATGCACAAACAACGTGGATGTGGAGACTGTCTCCCATTGTGCACATGAAATCAGAGACATTGTAAACACAACATGCACACAGACTGTGGAGGACCATCACTATTGTGCCAATGGGTCACCCTGGGTTTAACATACCGTCCCACATGGGACTCAGGGGGTATGTGACATGACATACACATACACCACCGTGAAATGTGACCATGCCACATGCTCAGATATGAACAGTTGCACATCACAGTGGTCATGTACACGAAACACCAAGGATCCTGTCCCCATGAACACGTGCACAGCCTGGGGGTGGCTGCCCCCAAGTGACACCCACAGAACAACATGTTCACCCCCATACACGGAATAGGTAATGCAGCCTTACATGTCTTAGGATACAGTTTGGACAGGCTGTGGTGTTGTAGGTGTGCCCCTCACTCCCTGGGAAGTATATGTTGGTGGCATATGTTCACCTGTGACAGGCATGGTGACATATGCCAGTGACTTGTACAGGGACGCGTTGGACAGCAATGGACTGATCGGTGCGCACACATTGGCCATTGCATACAATGTGTGCTGGTACGCGTTGTATTCGCAATACGCGTTGGACAGCAATGGACTGATCGGTGCGCACACATTGGCCATTGCATTCAATGTGTGCTGGTACGCGTTGTATTCGCAATACGCGTTGGACAGCAATGGACTGATCGGTGCGCACACATTGGCCATTGCATTCAATGTGTGCGGGTACGCGTTGTATTCGCAATACGCGTTGGACAGCAATCGACTGATCGGTGTGCACACATTGGCCATTGCATTCAATGTGTGCGGGTACGCGTTGTATCCTAGGTACGCGTTGAACAGCAATGGACCGATCGGTGTGCCCGGCCGGCCCATTGCATTCAATGTGTGCGGAGTACGCGTTGTAACCTGGGTACAGCGTTGAACAGCAATGGACCGATCGGTGTGCCCGGCCGGCCCATTGCATTCAATGTGTGCGGTTACGCGTTGTATCCTGGGTACGCGTTGAACAGCAATGGACCGATCGGTGTGCCTGGCCGGCCCATTGCATTCAATGTGTGCGGGTACGCGTTGAACAGCAATGGACCGATCGGTGTGCCCGGCCGGCCCATTGCATTCAATGTGTGCGGGTACGCGTTGTAACCTGGGTACGCTTTGAACGGCAATGGACCGATCGGTGTGCCCGGCCGGCCCATTGCATTCAATGTGTGCGGGTACATGTTGTATCCTGGGTACGCGTTGAACAGCAATGGACCGATCGGTGTGCCCGGCCGGCCCATTGCATTCAATGTGTGCGGGTACACGTTGTAACCTGGGTACGCGTTGAACGGCAATGGACCGATCGGTGTGCCCGGCCGGCCCATTGCATTCAATGTGTGCGGGTACGCGTTGTATCCTGGGTACGCTTTGAACAGCAATGGACCGATCGGTGCGCACACATTGGCTATGGCCTGGCCTGGCAACGGACGCGTTTTCAAATTTTGAATGAGTCTGATGCTGTAAATTCAGTTGGTCACCCACAACAATGTTGCAAATTCATGGGTGTCATGAAGTTGAACTTTTGAAGGATGCTGTGGGCGTGTGTAAGTGGTACAATTCCATGGATTGGCCAGATTCAGAAGATGCAAACGACTTGGACCTATCACTTTGGACACATGGGACAGTATCTGCCTCTGCAGCACACATATAATGCTGGCTGTTCCCCTGAGAGCTCACTTGCCTGCACTACATGCTCCAGGACGACATCTGCCACCACCACTGCTGCTGTATCTGCACCCTCTGGACCTGCAATGGCACGTACTGTGGAGAGAGCCCCAGCCTTCAGCACTGAGGAGAACCAGGCCCT
This sequence comes from Calotriton arnoldi, assembly GCA_963921515.1. Lineage (NCBI taxonomy): Eukaryota > Metazoa > Chordata > Amphibia > Caudata > Salamandridae > Calotriton > Calotriton arnoldi. The sequence goes on from CAWUFW010010214.1 coordinate 188,805, forward strand.
GCTGGACAGCCTCCTTCCACAGTACAGCAAGCTGTATGGGAAAGCAGGGGAGGAGGTGAGTGTTCTGTCCACTGCCTTCCTAAATGTGCATGTTGTCTGACTAGCAAGGCTAACAGTCTGCACGCCACTGGCTAGCAGGCTCACTGAGTAGTTGTCACCCCCCATAGTGTGTAGTGACTTGCACTGGACAGGTATGGTGCAGTGACAGTGCATTTAAAGAAGGTATTACTTCCCAGGCAATGATACCATGTAGTAACTGCTGGCATACTGTCCATGTCCATCGTTGCACTGCGTGTGTACATCATGTGCCCCTGTGATTGAGACATGTATATACAACTGTGTAATGCACAGATATGTTGCATGTGTAGTAATAGCATTCTCACGTTGTCATCCTCACAGGTTGATGCCCACCAGAAGCAGAAGATATGGCTGACCATCGTCCGGGCAGTGAGATCCGTGGGGGACTACAAGCGCCGGATCCGCAACTGCCAGAAGAGGTGGCAGGACCTTCGGGGCTGGACCCGGAGGATCGCACGGGTCCAGCTGAAGCTGTCGCCTTCTCGCAGGAGGGGCGGACACCGTACCCTGACCCCCCACATGCTCAGGATCCTGGCGGTGGTCTTCCCTGATCTGGATGGGCAGCTGAAGGCCAGAGAGCAGCAAGGAGGGGGTGAGTCCATGACTGCATTGTGAACTATGTCTGCCATGCTATGTGCCCTCCTCTGGCCTGGTTAAACTCCCACAGTACATCAGTCATGTGGTCCAGGACCCATGTCCCTCTATTGTGCACTGCCCACTCCTCATCTGATACCCAGGTGTGGCCCTTACAGTCAGGGAATTGTGTCACTTGGGTACTGTGTCCTTGCAGTTTGCTTGACTCAAGGTGGGGGGCAGCATCTGTTTCCCTAACTCTGTGGTGGGCATCATGGGTGGGTCCATTGCTTACACAATGCCTGTGTTCTGACATGTAATCTGCGTGTTACTTTGATATGTGGTCCAATTGCTGAGCTGATCCACCACATGTGCCTGGGGTATCTGGCACACACCCATGCTGCGGGTGGGAACAATGTTTGGGCCCAAGGAGTGAGTATATTATGTGTGTCACACATACTTAGCCAGCTGCCTACTGTCCAGGGCTCATCCCTCATTCATGTGGGGCAGGACAGTCATGCCTACTCCAGGCCATACAATACACTCTGTACTCCCACTCCCGTGTATCAGCTGACACGTTGTGCTCAGTGATTTGTCCCCTCAGGTGTCTGCCTCTGTGTCAGTGTGCTGTGGCTTCGTTGTCAGGACTGCTGGGGTGTTTCTCGGTTGGGGCTCAGCATGCCACCGGAGATGTGACCATAGGAGACGATACTTGTGTGACACATAGGTGTTTGATCACCTGACCGTGCAGACTGGGGTATGCGAATGTGAAGTTCAGGCAGCTGTCTCCCATTCACAGCAGATTGTGAGGTGCTCAGGTTCAGAGGGTCGTGTTACAGGTCTCCCATATGTCCAATCGGTATGACCTGGACAGATAAGGGTTCAGATGATGTGGTGTGTGGGGGATGTACATGTGCACTTGTTCAGCTCCAGGACTTGCATTCCCCATGATCTTGGATTGTGACACAGTGCAGACTGTTGTTGTCTGGCTGCCCTGCCCATGTGACTGGAGACAGTGATGTATGATTTAGCAGGCATGCCTGTGCCATGGCATGAAACTTGCAATGAGTGATCCTGCAGGGGAGTGACATGTGCTACATGCACACCATTGTGGCAATGGCTATCAGGACATGGGTGCATCATGGTGTCTGTCGCTGGTATGCATCACATGCATTTCCTATTTGACTCTGGGCATCCCTTTCATCCGGACACCTGTACTGACTCAGTGGCAAGAGTTGTGATGTGTGCATGTTCACATGCTTAACCGGGTTCTCTGCACTGTCCAACTACTGTGTAGGTGGTGCATGTGTCCACACTGGGGTATTGCCATCCAACAGACACCAGACAGATGGGTGCAAGGCCAGGTGGGATGTGAGTGCCATGGTTGACCATCAGACTGACAATTGGCTTCTCCTGTTCTGTTTGGGCACTTTTAGCAAAGTTCAACTAAGGATGCCAGGGCTTGCTCTGTAATGTGCTGTACTAACTGTGGTGTGTGCGTTCGGTGCAGGTGACTGATGTCTGTCTGTTTCCCTATTGATTGCAGATACATCCACAGCCACAGGAGGGGACAGCTCCACGGACCAGGAGGAGCCGCAGAGCCAGACTGGGTCAGCAGCCGAGGAGTGGTCGGAGGGACCCAGTGGCATGGAGGGCAAGGGGAGCCACACCGAGGAGTCCTCAGCACCATCCACCTCAGCTGAGGACCACAGCAGCTCAGAGGATGACTCCCTTATGGAGGCGGGTGTCAGCAGCCACCACACCCCAGCTAGTGTTGCTGTCCCCGCCACCACCACCACCACCACCGCCCTCCCATCGGCTCCCATTCCTGAGGTCCGTGGAGGCTCCCATGTTCGGGAGCGTGTCTCCTTCGGGCCAGGCACCGCACCCCCTGCCCCTGTGTCCCCTGCTGCCCTGAGTGAGGAGTCTGTGTACCTCCTTCGCCAGCTCCATGTAGGGCAGACAGCAATGCTGAGTGTCCTCCATGCCCACACCACTCTGTTGACTCAGCTGGTGTCATTCATGGAGGGCATCTCATCGGGCATGTCTGCCCTACAGAGGGGCAATAGGTCCATGGACTCCTCCCTGATGGCAGCAGTGTCCCTCCTCCGACAGTCCCTCACCCCTCCTTCCTCTGCCCCATCCACACTCCCCAGCACCTTACCTGTCCCAAGCACACACACACCGGCACAGGCACACACCAGCACAGACACGAGCAGCACACAGACACACACGCCACTAACAAGACGCACACGCACGCACAGTCAGGGGACTGAAACCACACTCACAGGGGATGGGGCCCAGGCACACACACACGCATCCACGAGCACTGCGCAGTCCTCAGTTGCCTCTCCCTCCAAAGCCCCCTCCCTTGCCTCACCTGCAACCCCAAAGACACAGCGGATCTTCCTCAGTGACCTCAGCCTCTTCCCCTCCGAACCAGCTGATACAGCATTCAGGGGGAAGAGGAAGCCCACCCACACGGAGCGGAGTGCCCCTCACCCCCGGACACCCTCCCCCAGGCGCAGACCGACTGACGCCCCCACCCGCAAGTCCCCCCAGACCCAGAAGAGCAAGACCCCGCCGCCGCCCTGCAGCTCAGGCACCAAGTCTCCTTCCTCCATCCCTCAGGCCCCCACTCCACAGGTGCCCCCACCACACCCTGCCCCAGGTTCCCCCACCCACAGATACACCATCCCCAAAAGGATCAGGCCTTCTCCTCCTGCCACTTGCTTTTCCGGCCCCCCACCCCCCGCTGCGCTTGTCTGTGCCACTGGTGTGATGAGGGTGTCCTCCCCCTCTGTCCTGCCCACCTTACCTGATCCCCATTCTCCTCCCCTGGAGGTAGGCACTGCAGTGGAGGCCACTACCACCCTGTCTGACTTGGGCACTGCAGTGGCGAACCTGTCCACTCCATCTGCACGGTCCACTGCAGTCGTGTCGGCGCCCACACCATCTGAGTCATGCCCCCCAGTTGTGCCGGCACACACCATGTCAGACACCTCCACTGCAGTTGTCAGTGGCTCTCCAGCACCCACCACCCCTTCCCTGCCTCCTTCTGGTGAGCCCTGATCCTGTCCCTGCGGTGCCTGGTCTGCCCCCCCGTATGCCCCTCCGAGGGGATTGTCCCTGTGTAGCAGTGCAGGCATGCGTAGGGTGACATCTGCCACCGTCACCCTGTATTGACTTTCAGAATGGACTGGCCATTGGCCTTTGTTTCTTTTTTTCTGGACTTTAACTTTTGAACCCACATATGCTGAATAAAGCTACTTTCTGTTCTCTAGTGGTTTTGCTTCTGATGTACATGATGTTAATGATGCTAACCGTGCCCTTGCTGCAGTGATGGTGATTTTTGGTCTCGTGAAAATGAAGTGTTACTCTGCAGGAACCCATGTGGTCCACGGGTAATGTGTCCTATCCTGTAGTGTATCCATGTCATCCTTAGCAGCATATGAGGGTGTCATGTTTTCAATATTTGGCAATGGGATTTCCTACTTACATTAGCAATGTCACATCTGTGGCTTCCACCCCTGCACATCTGTTGTGCTTGCCATTGTTCAATTAGTCTACTTCCCTGACCGTGTGGCCATCTCCACTGGACATGCAGGTTTGGGCATCAATGGGGAAGGACTCATCTGTGTTGTCAGTGCAACTTGCTATACATGTGTGTTGGATCTGTGCTGATGATTTCGTTGACACTCCCATGACCAGGCTGATGTGACAGGAGCCTTCATTTGGTGCTAATTGTTGACTGTGTGACCAAGTGTTCTGCTGACACCCCATTGCCACAATGTTCAATATGTGCTTCAGCTATGGACCCCACACTTACATTTTGGTCACTGTGATGATGGGGGTATGGACCCCATTGCCCCAATGTTCTAAATGTGCTTCAGCTATGGACCCCACACTTACATTTTGGTCACTGTGATGATGGGGGTATGGACCCCATTGCCACAATGTTCAATATGTGCTTCAGCTACGGACCCCACACTTACATTTTGGTCGCTGTGATGATGGGGGTTTGGACCCCATTGCCACAATGGTCATGGCCTGCTTGCATTGTGGGGGCCACACACATTTATGTGTGGCACATGTGATAGGGGGTCACATTGTATGTTCAAAGTCATGTTCAGTGTTGTAGGCATTTGACACAGTCTACACGCTTGTCATGGTGTTGGGGGGATGTCTTTATGTTGCATTGTTTATGTTGGTGTGTGCTTGTTGTGTCATGTATTAGCCATCCTGTGAGTGGGGGTGTTGTTGGTGGTAGGCATCCAGCCCCCCATGGGTAGAGGTGGTAGTAGTCGTAGGCATCTGGCACCCCCTGGGTAAGGGTGGTAGTAGTGACAGGCATCCAGCCCCCATGGGTAGAGGTGGTAGTAGTGGTAGGCATCTGGCACCCCTGGGTAAGGGTGGTAGTAGTGGTAGGCATCTGGCACCCCATGGGTAAGGGTGGTAGTAGTGACAGGCATCCAGCCCCCATGGGTAGAGGTGGTAGTAGTGGTAGGCATCTGGCACCCCCTGGGTAAGGGTGGTAGTAGTGGTAGGCATCTGGCACCCCATGGGTAAGGGTGGTAGTAGTGACAGGCATCCAGCCCCCATGGGTAGAGGTGGTAGTAGTGGTAGGCATCTGGCACCCCCTGGGTAAGGGTGGTAGTAGTGGTAGGCATCCAGCCCCCATGGGTAAGGGTGGTAGTAGTGGTAGGCATCTGGCACCCCCTGGGTAAGGGTGGTAGTAGTGGTAGGCATCTGGCACCCCTGGGTAAGGGTGGTAGTAGTGACAGGCATCCAGCCCCCATGGGTAAGGGTGGTAGTAGTGGTAGGCATCTGGCACCCCCTGGGTAAGGGTGGTAGTAATGACAGGCATCCAGCCCCCCATGGGTAGAGGTGGTAGTAGTGGTAGGCATCTGGCACCCCCTGGGTAGAGGTGGTAGTAGTGGTAGGCATCTGGCACCCCCTGGGTAAGGGTGGTAGTAGTGGTAAGCATCTGGCACCCCATGGGTAAGGGTGGTAGTAGTGACAGGCATCCAGCCCCCCATGGGTAGAGGTGGTAGTAGTGGTAGGCATCTGGCACCCCTGGGTAGAGGTGGTAGTAGTGGTAGGCATCTGGCACCCCTGGGTAAGGGTGGTAGTAGTGGTAGGCATCCAGCCCCCCATGGGTAAGGGTGGTAGTAGTGGTAGGCATCTGGCACCCCCTGGGTAAGGGTGGTAGTAGTGACAGGCATCCAGCCCCCATGGGTGGAGGTGGTAGTAGTGGTAGGCATCTGGCACCCCCTGGCTAAGGGTGGTAGTAGTGACAGGCATCCAACCCCCCATGGGTAGAGGTGGTAGTAGTGGTAGGCATCTGGCACCCCCTGGGTAGAGGTGATAGTAGTGGTAGGCATCTGGCACCCCCTGGGTGAGGGTGGTAGTAGTGACAGGCATCCAGCCCCCATGGGTAGAGGTGGTAGTAGTGGTAGGCATCTGGCACCCCCTGGGTGAGGGTGGTAGTAGTGGTAGGTATCTGGCACCCCCTGGGTAAGGGTGGTAGTAGTGACAGGCATCCAGCCCCCCATGGGTAGAGGTGGTAGTAGTGGTAGGCATCCGGGCCCCTATGTGTATATGTGGCATTGGTGATGGCCATCCCGCCCTTATGGTGCTGCTGTTGCAAGTAATTTCTGCATCCCTCTGTGTGTGTGTGATGTGTCGGGTACGTGTAGTTTGTTTTAGTGGTTGGTGTCTGACTTACCTTCTGCGCCGTACGCGTCCGTGCCTGTTCCGGTAGTAGATGTAGAATATTGGTAGGATCGGAACGATGGGATTCATGGTTGGTTCATCTCGTTCGTCTTTCTCGTTGCTTCGCCTCGTCCTCGTCGCTGGCATGTGCGTCTCGTAGCCGTGGATCGTGTTGTGGCGCGAATCGGAGCTTATGTGCGCCTCTCCCGGATGCTTTGACGTGCCGTGCGTAGCGACGGGTTCGGCGCATACGGGAAGCGCATCGTACTTGTCCGGCCGGACGGGGCTGCATTTTGGATTCCATGCGACTCGATTCTGCGTTTACGGATCCGGCTCGGTCGGGGAACAGGACCTGGATTGGGTGAGTACGACTGGGTCGGAATCTATGCTGTTATGCGCATCGTACTTGCTCGTTCGGAATAATGTGCGGTTCGGTCGGGAAAAAGGCATTCGCATGGCTTTTTTCCCGACCGAATGCTGTTAGGTGCGCCTCCGACCGAGATCGGAATCGGCCCCTAGGAGGGATGCTGGTACCTGAAAAAATGTATTTATATGTTATAGACAGTGGCACTGGAATTATGCCATTGCGCAGCTACGGCAATTTTCACATAATTATAAATGGGTCCCATTTGCAACATATTCCATCATCTGCTGCATAATCTGCAGATTTCAACAAAAAAATTGTTTCTAGCTCCAATGATTCAAAAGTTACTAAAAACTTAGCAGCACCTGTTGCCGCGCAGTGGGAGGTCTTTTCCAAAAGGTGACTGGTCACCTTTCTCTTGCTTATTGCTATGTTTGGGTATTAAACTGGTACTAAGTAGGTGCACCCAATGCCCAGACAGTGTTAACAAGTGTAAAAAGTACAAAATAATGAAGTAATACTATTGGAAATGTGGCGCATTATGACACATAATTTAGCCCTCCCCTGCCGCATAATTCCTGTGGCCCTGGTTATAGATGATGCTTTATGTTGAGATTTAAGTTCTTTCTGAAGCAATATGATGCACTTTTTTTTATATCTGATGAGTTCTAGGATCTTCATAAGCTAATATGCTTACTTATTGGACCTTTTTTACTGGCATTCCATGTGCGCAGGCTATGCACTGATATGTTGCTTACTATATTATTTTATTTTACCTGTTTCTTTGTTTTTTTACAATGTGTACCCTTAAACATGTATTATTACAGATGTTTATATTGCATTTTGTAAAGTCAAATAGAAAAGAGGAAGTTTCATCATAGTCTTCCATGTAAGTCGTTTTGCATTTAATGTCTTGTGGTTTTGTAGGAATACAGAATGTGTCCCTCTTCATACAAATTTACCATATTATTACAAGTACCTTGCTTCTGTTTTGACATAAACATGTCTTTCGCACCTCGTTTTAACTCTAGAAATGCCCAAAAGAGGAGCCTGATGACAATAAGGAGTTATAATCTTACATTTTCTCAACTATCGTTTTCAGGCTGTTAATGCTGTAAGGACTAAATGTGGGTGATCAGCTCAGTTACCTCACCTCCTTTTCAGAACAATTCATCCTGCAGTGCTGTTGAATGTAACCGCTCCGCAAGAGTCCAGTCTAGATTTTCATCTTGAGCCAACCAACCATCCTGAAATGTATTGCATCTGTGCTGTTACTGATCTGGAGTTGCTCTGCAAATCAGGAACCAGCACCACCCCCCATATCAAAGCAGCAATGTATTCATTTTAACTTTGTTTCTCTTACTTCTCAGAAAGATTTACCATCTTTTGCATGATGTGCCCCCAGTTTTGCCCTATCAGCTTTGCTGGCTTTAGAACTCTGTGCACTTTGCCCCTGCTAACCAGGAGAAAAGTCCATGTGCCCCCATTTCACACATGGTCAAAATAGGCTTGTTCCCAATTGGCACAACAGTGTCAAATCCTGATTGAAAGAGCTGTCTGAGGCACATGTAAAACCTTTGCACCCTTGAAATGAATCAAACAGCAACAGGACAGAATTCTTGTGTATCCCCTCACTGGTTATGAAGAAACCTGCTTTAACTTGCCAGACTTATTTCTCATTTTTGTTGTGGGTTCTGAGCCTCAGTCAAAATGGATTTTAAATGTTAGAAGTGATAGGACACTATTAATTTCCGTGGTACACTCCCCTACACAACTGCAGCTCTCAGAGTTCAAGTTTAGTGTGACTGAAGTCTTTAGTTCTAATGGACCCGCCCATCACATTGTATTTTGAGCCTGTATGCAGTGAGACAAACAGGAAGTACTAAATAAGTAGGTGGGCCAGGGCCTGGGAAATCTTACTCTATTGGTTAGGAAATGTCCAGGTGTCACCATCACCCACTTGCTAGAGCTCTCTGTAAATGTTTTAACCCAAGGAACCCTTCACAGAACACGTTCTGCGGAAGATCAGAAGAGGACTGGACTCTGCTTGCTGTAACCTGAGAGAAGCCCTGGACCTGCTCCTTCTTGCACTCTGGAAAAAGAGGACACCAAAGGTCACTAGAGTGTGGCTACAGGGACACAACAAGCTGCAAGAGGCCTTGTTCCTCAAGTGACCAGTTTACCAGTACCAACTGGACCTAGACTGGTCCCTGCTGCTGGCCTCTGCTGGATTGAGTCCTGGCCTATAAGTGTTGTCCCTGAAACATGGGAGCCTTAGAAGTGACTGGGAGGAGCCTCCCCAGAAACCCTGAAAGTTGGGACTCAGAAACGTTTTGAACTCCCAAGACCTCCGGAGCCATCAGGGGGACCTCGTGACAAAAGTGTCTGAGTTTGTTGAGCCTTCCTTGAATGCAGCTTCAGACTGCCTAGCTGGAGGATTTTGAGCTCCATAAAAAAGATTGAATCAGAAGGTAAAATCTTTGACCATGATGAATCCACTTAATGTATCATACCGGCACTCTATCGCGCTCGGCCTGAAATCATGCCTGGGTCCCAGTCTACCACTAATATAGACTATCAGTGGTGCGTAGGGCTTTTCGTACTATTTTAAATAAACAATTTTAAACTTTATGTCTCTGGTTCCTCATCTTGGGTTTTTTGACATTTTGGTGTAATTGTGTTTATTAAATGTTATTCGGTTTTGCATTGTTTGGTGTTTTGACTTTATTACTGTTTTGGCTCAGCATAAATACTTTACACATTGCCCTAAATTAAGCTTGTTTCTCTTTGCCATAGCTACCAGGGATATGAGCTCATGTTAATTTAGTGACTATTGAGTCCACCCTGACAAGTTAGTGTTATTATCCCTTAAGGTGGGTGATCGCTCATCCCAAATATTAGCCCACTTTCTTGTAGTTCTTTATATACGGGCTGACAATTTGGATGCATAAAATTTTAGAATAGGTATAAACAAGAGGGGAGGAGCTCATCCTAGGTATTGATATACTGCCTGCCATAGACAATAACAATTTCTGCCAAAAAGTCAGATATTTACATATATTAGTTAACATTATATCAGTGTTTTGCCGTCTTTCGTCTATATAAGTAATAGTTATTCCTACATATTTGAATGTCTCCCAATGCCTCACCCTTAACTGTACAGTAATTTGGACTCAATAGCAAACAATAGTGACATATCTTTATGAACCCTTACTCCTGATTGCTTCCCGCAACATTCTTCAATGCTCACGAAAATTTCCACTGATTCTGTTGAGTTTCTTTCCCTATCATCAATGCAAATAATAATGGAGTCAGCCCCATCCTTGTACAGCACCTCTATTCAATTTCCATTCCTTTGATATCATATTATTGACTTTCACTCTGGCTAAGGTATTATATATAACAGTAAAAGCATATTTTGGTAATTTGGGATGTAGTTTATGCATTCCTGTATCTTTAATAAGTGCCACCATGAAACACTGTCAAAGGCTTTTTAGAGTCAATTTACAGCAATGCCAGTTCCATGCCATTATGCATTGCCTCACCTATTATATGACTCAGTTGTCTTATAGTCATTGCTGTTATGTGCCTACGCTGAAACCCAAACTGTCCTCTCTGTGTCCGCTTGGACATCATATCTGACAGTCTCAAAACCAACACCTTGCCAGGTATTTTATTATCATTGTTAGACCTGACAGCCTTAGCGTGATGTTCCCCAAACTTTTCACCCTACTCCTCCATATTTTTCTGAACTTTTTTTAGTGGCCTCAGGACTCTGTGCACTTTACCACTTCTAACCAATGCTAAAGTGCGCATGCACATTCCTTAAAACACAGTAACATTGGCTTATCCCCAATAGGCATGTGCAATTTACTTAGAAGTCCCTAGTAAAGTGGTACTACATGTACCCAAGCCCTGTAAATTAAATGCTATTAGTGGGCCTGAAGCACTTACTGTGCCACCCACTTAAATAGCACTTGAACCATGTCTCAGGTCTGCCATTGCAGCCTGTATGGTCAGTTCTAAACTGCCATTTTGACCTAGCAAAGCAAACCTTTTGCCAGGTCTAAGCCTTCCTTTTTATACATATAAGTCTCCCCTAGGATAGGCCCAAAACAGCCCACAGGGTGGGTGCAATACATTTAAAAAATAGAACATGTACTTTTAACTTTTATATGTTCTGATAGTGGAAAACATCATATTTCTGAAGTTGTAAAATCATAAAAAGCCCAACTTAAGCAAAAAATATTTAATTATTTATTAATAATTATTAAAAATGATATATAGCATTAACTAAATATAATGAATTATATAACAATGAAAATATTTTTGTTATATTTTTGCTTCAAAAAGGTTTTTATAATATGTTAAAATACAGAAATGTTTTACATTTTGATTATTTTTAAAGATAACCTAACATTAATTATATTTTTAACTATATAAATGATTTAACTCAATTTAACAGTATTAAGTCCCTACCTTCATAATTTGCTATAGGAGGGTGTTGCAGTATCAGTGATTGCCCATGTGTGATGCCGGATTTACTATTGCTCAGTTTTGGTAGTAGTTCTCGTAAATTTGCCTCCATCCCCTGTTTCAGGGGATGGATATATGTACGTCTGCACTTTTGAGTAATGCTACACTTGGATTTTGTGAAATGCCCAGGGTAATAAAGTAACTCAATAGTGTAAGAATAAATGTAATAATTATAAATCTACAAATGTAGATTTACCTTTGCTAATATGCTCCTTAGTTTCATCTGTTCATAGCTCTATCATCTTCAACCAGTAAACATAATAGCCGGGGAAGGACCACCATCTTCGCAAGTGCTGCACGACCCATAACGGAAAGGAGCAACCTGTTCCAGAATGTGGCATATTGCTGGAGAGAGGCCAACACCACCTGGATATTGCCTTCGATTAATTGGGTTTCTCTATGATAGATTTGCATTCCCAAGTAGCAGAAGGTGTGCAGTTACCACCTGATCTCGCCGATCTCAAGGGTCTGCCCTTCCCATATGGGGGGTGTAAAGAATTAGCATTGAACTTACACCAGTTCACACAGAGTCCGGCAAACTCACCAAGTGCCGCACAGGCCCCTTGGACATCTGCTCATTCACCTTAGAGGTATAACAATATGTCGTCCACATAAAGCGAGCCATAGTACCGTGTGCCACTCAGCCACAGCCCATGGCACATGTTGCCCTGTCTGATTGTTGCTGCTAGGGGCTACAACCTATGATAAATAGCACCGGGGTGAGTCTCGTACCTCTCAATAATGTAGGGGTCAGAGATTTACCTGCCAGTCCTGTAATGCACTGTGGAGGAGGTATATGAATGCTTAGTCCATGCAAGAAAGCCACTACCTAGGCCAATGCTGGTCATGACTGTGTACAGATAGTCCCAGCTTATGGGATCAAAAGCTTTTGCTAGATCGACTGCTAGGACAGGTGGCTTTGGGTAGGCACCTAGTGGGGAATAGAGAATGTTGATGAGACATCTGATGGGGAATGTATTCTTCAAAGGGATGAACTCAAATTGGTCAGGATGTATGAGAGTGGGGAGCTGGAACAACAGACTGGTGACTAAGATCTTTCTTAGAGGCTTGTAGTCCACATTTATTATTGATAGCGGCCTGCGGAGGTGACTCAGTCATCCTCTTTCCTCCATTTAAGGAGAGGAATGACCTGGGCTTTGCACATTTTGGGGGAGAGGTCATCGCTCTCTAGCAGAGATATATACTTTGGTCAGCAGAGGAGCTAAGATGTCCACATAGGTTGAGTAAAATTCAATTGGTAACCCATCCGGTCGAGTAAAATTCATTTGGTAACCCATCCGTCCCCGGCACTTTCCCTCTGGCCTTGGACTTGATGAAGTCCTCTCACCTCCTGAACCTGGCTATCTCCTCCAACTGGGTTAGTCCTGGTGTGGTATAATCTTTTTGTCGTGGTGGCTGTGACGTAGACGTGTAGTACATGTGGGCCAGGCCGGTGTAATAGTCACAGAATATGGTGTTCATACCCACCTGAGTATATGTTTTGTGGTCAGTGGAGTCGATGATTGAACGTATGGGGGCATGTTGTCTGTTGTGGATAGCAAAACATGCCAGCAATCTCCCTGCCGTATCATATTAACTGTTTCTTTAGTGATATAATAGTAACAGTAGTGAAAGATTGGAAGTCACTCAATTAGTCTCAGTAACGTTTCTGTCTCAGTCTCAGCCCTTTGGTGAGCAGCGGGGTTGTGAATTCTTGTCTGTCGAGCAAGTTGAGTGATTTCGAGCTGGAGCTCCGCATGGATCCCCAGAGATGAGGTTATTCAGTGGCCGTAATTTACCACTTTGATTCTCTTCCACTCAGTCAGAACGGAGAACATGGTAGCCTCGTTCTGGAATATATGACGTTAGAATGCAAACAATCACAACTCATGCTTTTACAACGCTGTTTTTACATCGCAACTACCATTACATCGCATGAATTTACAACGCATGCCATTACAAAATATTTTTAAAAACTACCATTACAAAGCATTCCATTACAACCCATACCATTACAACGCATAATACTTTTATGGCAACAGTAGGGTAAGTGTTGGATAGTGTAGGGGTAAAAATTACTATTCCCACTCCAGTGAGTGAAACAATAGGGTAAGTGTTGGATAGTGTAGTGGTAAAAATTACTATTCCCACTCCAGTGAGTGCAACAGTAGGGAAAGTGTTGGATAGTGTTGGGGTAAAAATTACAATTCCCATCTACCCCAAAACCCATACCCACCCTAAAACTAAAAAATCTCCATTACTTACCTTATAATGCGTTGTAATGGCATGCGTTGTAATGGTATGCGTTGTAATGGTATGCGTTGTAATGGCATGCCTTGTAGTGACATGCATTGTAATGGCATGCGTTGTAATGGCATGCGATGTAAAGGCAGTTGCGTTGTAATAGTTGCATTCTATAAGCAGTGCGATGTAATGACTGCGTTGTAATGGATGTTTCCCCTCATTCTGTGCTAATCAATTGTCCAAGGTAGTTCCAAGGGAGTCCTGGAAGACTGGGTACTCCAAGGCCTCCATGCTCAAATTCCAGGTCGTGGTCAGTGGTTTAAAGGAATCACAGCATAGGAAAAACAGGAAGGGGTTGTGGTCCAAGTGAGTCTTGTCCAGCTATTCGGAATGGGTGGCCTTGTCATACATGAGACCGCTGCACAGAAATTTGCCTAATCATACAAAGAGGTTGTGTAGCCCTGAATGGTGTGAGTATTCCCGGTGCAGTGGATTATGCTTCCTCTAGGTATTAACCAGGCCCTATTCCTGCATCTAACCCTGAAAGAATTTTGCTATGACATGGGTTGGAGATGTGAACAGAAGTTGAAGAGACCTGTCTAGGATAGTGTCTGCTATGCAATTGAAGTCCCCTCCTATGAGTAGTGGGGCATGCAGTTTAACAGGGAACAACAATGCATGGCAATGCAATCCCATGGCCCAAAGCCTCTTTTTTGCCATTTGAAAGAAAGGTTGCTGTTTCTTGACTGCTGTTGTGAAGTCAGGGAAGATATAAACTAGAGCATTGTCCATGTGGTAAGGGACATGGTTACATGCCTGTCTCATAAAGAAGTCCCTGTCTCTGTAATGTAAAAGACATGCCAACACAGGATGGGGAAATGCCCCAGGCAATGGGGGGCAAGCCGGCTCTCTGTGTGCTCGCTCAATAGCATAGTACTGGGATAAGCCCTCCGGGGCCACCATCTCCTGCAGACAGTCCTTGAGAACTGAGAGCATGGATGATCCCTCTGTCCACTCAGGTAGGCCCACAACTTCAATGTTCTGGTGCACCCTGCCCTCCTGGTCTTCGATCCGTGCCTCAAATATCTTGACCTGGGCTTAGATCACATTCAAGCCCATAGTGTGTGCGTTGGAGACAGGGCCCAGTTCCAACAGTTCTGTATCCATGAGTGTGTGTTGTGTAGTCCCCTGAGGCATTAGAGGTCTACTTGCTGTCTTTCCCACCTCACGAAGAGTGGTCCTTGTGCTCAGTATCCATAAAGCCTGGCCGATGCTCATACATGCAACACTGTTACTGCGCCATCCATACCCTCATCTATGGGGGCACTATATAAACATATCATATGAAATGGGCCCTTTTTAGTTACAACAATTTTTGCCACATTGCATATGGTTTATTTTACAAATAAAACATGTCTGTGATCCTTCCACCTGTGTTGGGTCTACCATTATCAATGTTATTACTACTACCATGAGTGTACCCCCCAAAAAAAATGTTTGACATGAGATTGCTTGAACTGACAGTAGTCAACTATGTATAGACAATGGAATGTTATGATGGGAATGCAACTTTTGCTTGTGTGATCTTGAATGTTCTTGGTCTCTGTGGCGATGGCTACATGTTCTGGTAGTCCCAGCCTTTTTTAGGATCTGTGTACTACTGTCGCTGCATCTCGATTGTATCTTGGCTTTCTTACCTTCTGCTCTAGATTTGTCCCATCAGTGGTTCCACTTGGTTATGGTAACATGCCAACCTTATCACTGTGCTTCATTTCTTCAACAATGCTTCAACAATACTGAAGGTGTGACAACGACAATGTCATATGTATATTGGGTTCTTGTCTGAACTATTAGTGTTAGCAGTTTCTGCTGATTTCTGAACACCCTATGCTTAGCTCAAGCATTTGTCAGGATGACTTCATAATTAATGCTATCTAGATTTTGTTTTCAACTCTAGCGTGTTAATGTTTAATATGATCTCTGTGTGCAGTGATAGACATTTATAGTTCCTGTGAGCTAGAAACTAATTGTCATGATTCGCTCCCTGCGTTCTCATGTCCACCACCAGGGGGCTGAACTGTGGCACTCTCCAGTGTTCTAATAAACTTCCAGACCCTCCCCTTCATGTACATACTGACTTCCAGCCATTTGGACTCTACTTGGAAATTGCCATCCATTCCCAATCCATGCCGGACTTTGCAGAAGCCAGCCTGCTCATGCCTGAATCTCCATTACCTAGAATTCTCTGCTCACTGCTTCGTCTCCAGCCCTGCAGGCCAAGGATGGGTGGAGGACTTCAGCTCACCTGTGGCTGGCTGCTGCTAGCCTGCTCACACCTGATGCATGTGATTACTGTGAGCTCTTTTAAGCCCCAGCTCCCTTCAGTCCAAGGTTGGTCATTGCAGCTGTGTACCGGTGAGACCGACCCTTGTTTCCAGTGTTTCCTGAGCTTTTGATATCCTTGTTTCCAGGGTTTCCTGAGCTTTTGATATCTTTGTTTCCTGAGCCTTAGCATTACTTGTTCCTGAACTGCAGCAGATTCCTTTGTTCCTGCACTAGCACTTCCTACAGTGCTACCTTCACTCCTGAGCCTTAGCATTCCTTGTTCCTGACCTACAGCAGTTTTGCTTGTTCCTGATCTAGCACTGCCTGCAGTGCTACCTTGACTTTTGAACTTTTGCTAAATTCTTGTTCTTGCTCCAGCACAGCCTTCAGAGCTACTTTGTTTTCTTGACTCCTGATCCAGCACTATTCTAGTATACCCTTGTAGCCTCCCTTCTGTATATCCTTTTCCAGTCCCTGCCTTTCTTCCCATTTCCGTGGTTCCAGTTCCTAGTTTGCTGTCTTTCTATTCTGCTGTCTTGCTTCTATTACCTTGTATGTTTGTTACTTGCTTTCTGCCAAGTGTGCCCTGTGATTTCTGCCTTTCCTGTTAAGCACTCCTCTTTGCTAGCTCCTTGTCTATTGTGCTTGTGTTTAGTTCTAGCCCCTTGCTGTTACTGCCATGCGTGTTCCTGTTTGATCGCCAGGATCCATGGGCACAGATGATTACCTAGGTGGTTTTTCTTGTTCACTGTGAGTATTGTCTTTGAGTTACATTTATAACATCACTAAAGGTACCAGCTCCACAGGCCCTGCCTTTGCATGCATGTCCTATATGTGGGTATTTACAGTCAGTATCTGTAACAGCAATTGTGGGTGAGGAACTTACTGAGCTTCAGTCTTACCGTGTGGAGCTCCTGAGTGCTTTACCCCACATTCCCTTTATTGTTAATGTTGTTTTATATATAAGTGTATTGCACATCCATCCCGTGTGTAGTGATTCTGAATGCTGAACCGCCTCATGAGTGCCTGTCCTTTCTGAGTCTTAGCCATCTTGTTTCTTCGTGCAGGCTTCCTCTTTGGATCCTTTTTGTCCTCTGACTTCCTGTGTGATCCTGGACAGTGCTGTACTCCTTTTTCTGCTTCATTTTCTACCCAGTCACCAGTCTTTGCCCAAGTCCCTGACTGTATCCCATACAGTCCCGGACAGTCCCTGACACTAATATAGGCAAAACACCATTCACTTTCAGGCAGTACTATCTACAGTAATTGTAGAAGTCTTCGACCGCATTTGATCTTACATACCTGATAGGAGTAAGGAGCCGAATAATCCTTACTGGCTACAGCCCGCTTCATCATCGCATTCCCTGCAAACACATGCAAGTGACAAAGCTGTCTTGAAAAAGAAGACATGTTCCTGAACGCACTGTACTGTTGCATGGTTGTATAGCACCATTTAGTGGACAGTTAGAAATGGCTGAGCATTAGAAAATGAAGAAGGTATTTAGACAATATTTTAATTAATTCCACCGTTCGAGAAACTCCGCGGAAGTGCGCTGACTTTTTACGTGACTAGTGCAATTCCGCGGAGTACAACTATGCGAGTTCCACCCACCCCTAGTTTTAAGCCAGTTCTGGCTGAGGCAGCCTAAAGTACAGTTTCATTAAATTACTTTTCCATTTATGTTATCAAAAATATGATTTCTTCATTAAATCAGATTTTGGAAAATAAGTAAGTAAGAATAACTTTGAAGCATTTTTCAACATTTCCCAAGCAGAGGTAGGAAATAAAGATTCTAATCCTATCTAGGTCTGTTCAGGTAAACACTTTGTAAAACCTACACAGTGATATAGCTTTAGGTTTTATTTCACTTTGAGGGCAATCAAACATCAGTATTTAGTGTACTCTAACTTTTCATATTAGCACACTGCCCTACACAGTCTGTGGGCTTACAAAGGACATTTTAGGAGTGACTTATGAATACTTGAAAATAGGCTTTTCCTACAAGGTAAAACACTTGTCTCTGCCAGGTATCAGTGCAGTGCATTTAAACTGCAATGGCATGGGAAGCAAAAACTATAGATTTAGGGACAGCGCTCTGTACTGGAGTGAATGTTTGATATTGTTCAACATTCTGTCCATTAATTGTTCTGAGTGCATTTAAACTGCAGCACATTCAGAGCACATAGGTGCACCAGGCAGCTATATATGTTAATCACATATGGGAGTGGTATAAATTCAGCCAGCAGCTGCATATGACATTTAATTCTACAGCACATGTATGTTCTGAACCATTTTACATGCGATAAATAGACCAATTGAGTGAAACCAATCTTACCACTACCAATTTAGGATGAGAGCACATTCACTGTTGCTCTGATTACCGGTGTCACAAGGCACAGAGTCCTGATATCTGCAAAATATGGTCCAAGAAAACAAAAAAAACAGGCGTGATCATTCAGAAGGTGTGAATTTGCTACAAAGTGCACCAGAGATGGATGGGAATAAGATGCCTGAATAAAATACGTTATTTCCCCACTGCCAGTGGTGCCTATCACATCCTCATAGGATCGACTCTTCCTTTCTTTGCTGCACAAGTATGGAAGCAATCCCTATTTTTTCACCATTTCCAAAATTAAAAGTTTTTCCATTCTTTTTAAATGATGTTTTGTTGACTTCTAACTTGTCTGAACATATGTAAAAGCCCTCCCTTCAAAAATAATATTATATAGCACGTTTTAATCAAGAGGGCAAGAGGGCATATACAGAGGCCTAATCAGCTTTTGCACCAAATGTGGCATAATGCAAATTAGCATGAATGCACATGTCTATATACTATTGCGTGAGGGTGTATTTGTGTAGAATTTGTTTGTATAGGTGAAATTAATTTCCATTATTCTGCATCAGAAATATATTTGTATGCAAGGTGGGCCTTTTGAGGTAGAACCCACACATAAAATCTCATACAATTGGTGAGTACTAACACAAAGTCACTCAGTGCAAATGCATTTTGCATCTAAACAAATAGTGCAAGCTCAAAACAGGTGCAAAAAACTGGCCTATATAAGTGGTAAACAGACATAATATCGAGTTTTTATTTTCGAAGTACAAAAATATCGAGTTGGAAATATCGAAGGGACAGAATATTGACATCAAGAATATCGGTGACCAGAATATCGACATGAAGGTAAGAAATATCGTTTTTTTTTATATCGAAGTCAGTAATATCGTTTGTCATAATATCGTTGTTAATATTATCGATATTTATATTAGTGTTCTGTATTTTAGTATGTATGTTAATAGTATGTGATCTAATGTTTTTTGTATAAGTATATCTGTTTTTTTTTATGTATTTGTGAAATTTTTAGAAGTTATTTATTTTATGTAAATTAAATTTTGCATATTTTAGTTTTGTAGCGGGTTGTGGGTTTATCGGGGAATAGGGTGGGAAGTAATTTAATTTGAATAAAGTAATCAATCATTTTTATTGATTATTATGTATAATACATTTTTATTAATTAAATATTAATTGGTTATTACATTTTATTAATTGATTCATTAATTAATTAATTAAATTGTGTTCTTTTTTTAGGAGCGGGTTGTGGGTTTATGGGGGAATAGGGTGGGAAGAATGTTAATTATACTTAATTAATAAATAAGTTTGATTAATTAATATTTATGTATTTAATATTTTATATTGTTAATTGTGGTAATTAATGAATTATTAATTAGTTATTAATTGGTTGTTAATTATTAATAATTACTTGGTACATATTTTAATTGGGGGTTTTTTAGGAGCGGGTTGTGGGTTTATAGGGAAATAGGGTGGGAAGTATTTTAATTATAATGAATTAATAAATAATGTTGATTAATTAATATGTATGTATTTAATATTTTATATTGTTAATTGTGGTAATTAATTAATTATTATTTAGTTATTAATTGGTTGTTAATTATTAATAATTAATTGGTAAATATCTTAATTTTGTTTTTTTGGAGTGGGTTGTGGGTTTATAGGGGAATAGGGTGGGAGGTAAATTTTTTATAATTAATTAAAATGTTGTTGAGTGGGAATAGTTAATTATTCCCCTCTGCTATCCAACACTTTCCCTACTGTTTCACTTGCTGGAGTGGGAATAGTAATTGTTACCCCTCCGCTATCCAACACTTTCCCTACTATTGCACTAGCTGTAGTGGGAATAGTAATTTTATCCACTCCGCTATCCAACACTTTCCCTACTGTTGCACTCCCTGGAGTGGGAATAGTAATTTTTACCCCTCCGCTATCCAACACTTTCCCTTCTGTTGCACTTGCTGGAGTGAGAATAGTAATTTTATCAACTCCGCTATGCAACAAGTCAAGTCAAGTTTATTTATTTATGATCTTGGAACTCCGAAGAGATCCACATAAACAGAAAAACCAACAACGTATAAAAGCGAAAATTTGTACAACAAAGTTTCTACAAGTATAAGCAAAAATCGACAGTAAAAAATCTCAAACTACAAGACATTATAATATTTTATACAATTGAAAAGATTAAAAGATCCTTTATGCCCTTAAACTATATAAGAATCCGGTAAAATCGAAATTAATAATTGCATTCATCATATTAGGTGCATTAATATAGATTTAAAAAGCACTTAAAAAAATAAAAAATCCTGTGGCAAAACATTTCATTGGGTGGCTCATAAATAGAATCAGTTAGTGCGGAGGCCGAAAGAATAGATAATTGTAGACAAATTGGTCTCACCCATTTACGCCGGCATAATAATAAAGCGGGACAGATAAATATCACATGATTAATGTCCTGGATGGAATTGTTACACAAGTTACAAATCTCAGAGGAACCATACCATTTAAACAATACTTTATTTAAAGGAAGCATACCCTGCCTCAGTAGTAGCCAAAAACGGCGCACCCCATGAGGCAGGTTCCAGGAAATATAAGCCTGTGCCTTATTTATCGTACAGGAGTCTATGGCCGGGTGGATACCCTTCTTTAAGATACGAGCTTCCCTATCCCTAGTGAAGCTTAATTCCCAAGTGGCCTGTTTCAAAGTGGCCTTTAATTGATATGGCGATAGGGTGAAAAGCAGAGACTCATCTAATTGTAGCAAGTCGGCCGCAATTCTAAAATTTTTAAATATTAAAGACTGCTCCTTTAAATTTTCTAACACTTCTTTCTTAATTAAGAATCTTAATGAGCCGGGATCACTCTTTACCAGGCTTACAACCCATCGCACTATCCCCGCAAGACCCTGTACCCAACTACTTCTTAAGCCAAATTCTAGCCTTAGAGCAGCCACGGGACAAGCAGAGTTGACTGAGGCTAGGCTCCTTAAAATTTTGCCTTCTGTTGTGTTTAAAAACCCCATTTCTCTACATCAAGCAATTTAATACCATACAACAGAGAAGCAGGAATTTTTGCACGGAAAACCTCTAATAATAGTGCAAAGTGTCTTTTCCCAGTTGATCTATAAAGGGAGCCCAAGCTTTTCCCTTGTGTGGTAGCTTTACGGATGTTATTTTCTATATGAGCTTTATTACTTAGATTACCACACACTGTTTTTCCCAGGAAAACATAAGATTTTACAAGTTCCAGTTTTTGGCCACCCACAGACCATACAAAATTCCCATACTGCAATTTTTTTCTTCCGTGCAAGCACATGATTTTACTTTTTGATATATTAATCTTTAAATAATGTGCCTCTGCAAAATTATGTAATGCCTGTAGACGATTATTTAAACCTCTTGGCGTTAGGTCAAATATTATTATGTCGTCTGCATAAAGTAGACAAACTATCGGTTTTCCCCCCAATAACGGGGCGATGCCCTCACTTAGAGCCAAATCATGAGGAAGGTCAGAAATATATAAGGAGAAAAGTAGAGGAACCAGTAAACATCCTTGTTTTAGGCCATTTGCAGTAGGGATAATTCCCTAGTGTTGCACTCCCTGGAGTGGGAATAGTAATTTTTACCCCTCCGCTATCCAACACTTTCCCTACTGTTGCACTCGCTGGAGTGGGAATAGTAATTTTATCCACTCCGCTATCCAACACTTTCCCTACTGTTGCACTCCCTGGAGTGCGAATAGTAGTTTTTACCCCTCTACTATCCAACACTTTCCCCTACTGTTGCACTCGCTGGAGTGGGAATAGTAATTTTATCAACTCCGCTATCCAACACTTTCCCTAGTGTTGCACTCCCTGGAGTGGGAATAGTAATTTTACCCCTCTGCTATCCAACACTTTCCCTACTGTTGCACTCCCTGGAGTGGGAATAGTAATGTTTACCCCTCCGCTATCCAACATTTTCCCTACTGTTGTACTTGCTGGAGTGGAAATAGTAAATTATTCCCCTCCGCTATCCAACACTTTCCCTATGCACTTGCTGGAGTGGGAATAATAATTTTTACACCTACGCTATCCAACACTTTCTTTAATGTTGCACTCCCTGAAGTGGGAATAGTAAATTATTCCCCTCCGCTATCCAATACTTTCCCTACTGTTGTACTTGCTGGAGTGGGAACAGTAAATTATTCCCCTCCGCTATCCAACACTTTCCCTACTGTTGCACTCGCTGGAGTGGGAATAGTAATTTTATCAACTCCGCTATCCAACACTTTCCCTAGTGTTGCACTCTTTGGAGTGGGAATAGTAAATTATTCACATACGCTATCCAATACTTTCCCTACTGTTGTACTTGCTGGAGTGGGAATAGTAAATTATTCCCTTCCGCTATCCAACACTTTCCCTACTATTGCACTTGCTGGAGTGGGAATAGTAATTTTATCCACTCCGCTATCCAACACTTTCCCTACTGTTGCACTTTCTGGAGTGGGAATAGTAATTTTTACACCTACGCTATCCACACTTTCTTTAATGTTCCACTCCCTGGAGTGGGAATAGTAAATATTTCCCACCGCTATCCAACACTTTCCCTACTGTTGCACACCCTGGAGTGGGAATAGTAATTTTATCCCTTCCTCTATCAAATTTTTTGTCTACTGTTCCTGTCAATGTAGTGTGAAATGTAATTGTAAGAGATTAAAAAAATATATTTTTTTTAAATTATTATATAAATATTGTATTTTTATTTTATATTTACTGGTATATGTATATGTATGTATTTATAATTTTTAATATGTTTCTAACATTTTATAATTTATTATAATATTTATTTTTTAATATTATAAAGTACATTTATATATTATATTTTATATATATGTATGTTTAATTTTTATTAAAATTATATTTATTATTTATAATTTTAAACATTTTCTAATAATTCTAACTATGTTTTTTTAATTATATGTGTTATTTTCTATATGAGCTTTATTACTTAGATTACCACACACTGTTTTTCCCAGGAAAACATAAGATTTTACAAGTTCCAGTTTTTGGCCACCCACAGACCATACAAAATTCCCATACTGCAATTTTTTTCTTCCGTGCAAGCACATGATTTTACTTTTTGATATATTAATCTTTAAATAATGTGCCTCTGCAAAATTATGTAATGCCTGTAGACGATTATTTAAACCTCTTGGCGTTAGGTCAAATATTATTATGTCGTCTGCATAAAGTAAACAAACTATCGGTTTTCCCCCCAATAACGGGGCGATGCCCTCACTTAGAGCCAAATCATGAGGAAGGTCAGAAATATATAAGGAGAAAAGTAGAGGAACCAGTAAACATCCTTGTTTTAGGCCATTTGCAGTAGGGATAATTCCCTAGTGTTGCACTCCCTGGAGTGGGAATAGTAATTTTATCCACTCCGCTATCCAACACTTTCCCTACTGTTGCACTCCCTGGAGTGCGAATAGTAGTTTTTACCCCTCTACTATCCAACACTTTCCCCTACTGTTGCACTCGCTGGAGTGGGAATAGTAATTTTATCAACTCCGCTATCCAACACTTTCCCTAGTGTTGCACTCCCTGGAGTGGGAATAGTAATTTTTACCCCTCTGCTATCCAACACTTTCCCTACTGTTGCACTCCCTGGAGTGGGAATAGTAATTTTTACCCCTCCGCTATCCAACATTTTCCCTACTGTTGTACTTGCTGGAGTGGAAATAGTAAATTATTCCCCTCCGCTATCCAACACTTTCCCTATGCACTTGCTGGAGTGGGAATAATAATTTTTACACCTACGCTATCCAACACTTTCTTTAATGTTGCACTCCCTGAAGTGGGAATAGTAAATTATTCCCCTCCGCTATCCAATACTTTCCCTACTGTTGTACTTGCTGGAGTGGGAACAGTAAATTATTCCCCTCCGCTATCCAACACTTTCCCTACTGTTGCACTCGCTGGAGTGGGAATAGTAATTTTATCAACTCCGCTATCCAACACTTTCCCTAGTGTTGCACTCTTTGGAGTGGGAATAGTAAATTATTCACATACGCTATCCAATACTTTCCCTACTGTTGTACTTGCTGGAGTGGGAATAGTAAATTATTCCCTTCCGCTATCCAACACTTTCCCTACTATTGCACTTGCTGGAGTGGGAATAGTAATTTTATCCACTCCGCTATCCAACACTTTCCCTACTGTTGCACTTTCTGGAGTGGGAATAGTAATTTTTACACCTACGCTATCCACACTTTCTTTAATGTTCCACTCCCTGGAGTGGGAATAGTAAATATTTCCCACCGCTATCCAACACTTTCCCTACTGTTGCACACCCTGGAGTGGGAATAGTAATTTTATCCCTTCCTCTATCAAATTTTTTGTCTACTGTTCCTGTCAATGTAGTGTGAAATGTAATTGTAAGAGATTAAAAAATATATATTTTTTAAATTATTATATAAATATTGTATTTTTATTTTATATTTACTGGTATATGTATATGTATGTATTTATAATTTTTAATATGTTTCTAACATTTTATAATTTATTATAATATTTATTTTTAATATTATAAAGTACATTTATATATTATATTTTATATATATGTATGTTTAATTTTTATTAAAATTATATTTATTATTTATAATTTTAAACATTTTCTAATAATTCTAACTATGTTTTTTTAATTATATGTATTATTTACTTTATTTTACATTATTTTTTAGACATTTAAAAATATTTTTAACAACAATATTTTTTACAACAATATTTTTGTTTCGATATTTTTGTACTTACCATAATGTAGATAGGACTTCGATATTCTGGACATCGATATTTCGGCTCCGATATTTTTGTTGTCGATATTTCTGTAGTCAATATTCGGTCAGTGATTCATATAAGTAACACACGATACTTACATTTAGACACAACCACGTCATTGCAATTCTGTGGCATAGACCATGGGGTCGATTCCGATTCGGGCCGGAAAAAGCACCGACCGACTCGGAGCCGGAAAAATTACCGACCGACACGTACCAGTGGCGCCCGACACGCCAAGTACGATGCAAGCCGCGATAAATCCGACCGACACGTTAGGAAACCAAGCCGACCGACCGAGCCGCTCGGAAAATAGCAATCCGGCCGGAAAAACACGCGAATCCAACCGACCGACACGCACCCGGAACAAATCCGACCGAATCGTACCCGCCAACTCCAAACCGCAAAGTACGATGCAAGGCGCGAAAAACACGACCGAGTCGGACGGAGGACAAGCCGTACGACCGACACGCATACAAAACCGAGCCGAAGCAACACAATACACCGCGACCGACGCGTACGCAGCATACAAAACTGCACAAACACAGCGTGAACGAAACGGAAAACACCGTACGAGACCAATGCAGGGTCCGACTCGGTCACAAGAACGTTTCCAACATACACAAACAGCACAAAGGAAAAATCAACCAAAAAAAGGCCAAACAAGCAATTACCAAGCCAATAAATACTGGGGGGGTGGGGACAGAGAACAAAGACACACCCACAACTCCACCTATATAAAGGACACAAATCACTACCATGAGCCTTTGCAAATGCCATTCCACTGCCAGCACCCAAGAGAAAGCAACCACACACCCACAGCTCATCCCTCACACAAGCCACACACCATCAGCACACCAACAAATACCTACCTCACATACACCCAGCACAACACACACCCACACACCCTCACCTGCACACCAACACACACATCACCCACCATCACCACCCATCACCATGCCCCCCAAGAAGAATCCCAAGTTCCTAGATAGTGAATTGGAAGTCATGGTAGACGAGATCCTCAGGGTGGAGCCACAGCTGTTTGGCACTCTGGTCCAACAGACCCCCATGTCGCAGAAAACCAAGATGTGGGAGAGGATCATCAACAGGGTGAACGCCCAATCACCATGTCGGCGCACAAAGACGGACATCCAGAACAGGTGGTATGACGTGCGCAGGAGGGTACGGGACCTGCTGAAGATAGACTACATCAACAGCCAACACACCGGCAGTGGCCCTCCTGCCAAGCCAATATACCTCAGGCCCTGGGAGGAGAAGGTGCGGGCCATCCTTCCGCCAGTGAGCGTATATGGACTAGAGAACATCCCAGAGCCTGGTGAGTACACAACAAATGTACACAATAAACTGCCACAAAACACACACATCACTGTCAAGGGGAGAGTCAAACCATGCACTCATAGCAATTACACAGCAACTAGAACAGAATCATCCCAAAATGTGTATGTCAGTCAGATAAACACAACACATGCCATCAAAAAAGTCACATCCAACTGTGCCAACACATGTACAAACACAACCACAACTACAGCTAGGCAGTGGCACAAATAGAACTAACACACACATCCACACATGTAGCCACCACAACAACACCAACACACAGTGAAGACCACTCAAAGGAAGGAATTCTGTGTATGCTGGCCAAGTCAGTGTAGCCAATAGCATCATGGGAGTCGCAGTCACACATATTGCCCCCCCCACAACTGTCCCATCAACACCACCCTGAACCATGCTCACATCACAGGGAGTGGAGAAGGACTCACAAGATGGCTGACACTGGCTACTGCTGTGGGGAGCACAAGGCCCTGCTGGCAACTGTGCACCAACAAACAGCAGGACACCACTGACTGACATCCTGAGAGACAACTTCCACTCCCTGCAATGCAAGCACGTTCCATGGTGGGATATCTGTCTGGCTGGCTGGGTGGGAAGGGGGACTTGCAGCACTGACTATAGTCACCAGCACCTCCCCTCACCCCCCCCAACACAAACTCCACAGTACCCACCTGGTAGAATGCAATGCCCTCCATCCTAACACAAGATCCCACAAAGCACCACCACCCTGGGTTATGTTGTGTGAAGCACAGGGACACTCTTGGGACTCTTAGCCAAACAACTGCCAGGACAACACTCCCAGCCATCCTGTCAGCACAGCCAGCCCACCCCACAGGGAAGCAGAGTCAAAAGGAAGGAAGCATGGGCATGCTGGGAAGGGGGTGGAGGCAATAGCATGATGGGAGTCGTAGTCACAGACATTGCTCACCCCCACAACTGTCCCATCAACACCACCCTGAACCATGCTCACATCACAGGGAGTGGAGAAGGACTCACAAGATGGCTGACACTGGCTACTGCTGTGGGGAGCACAAGGCCCTGCTGGCAACTGTGCACCAACAAACAGCAGGACACCACTGACTGACATCCTGAGAGACAACTTCCACTCCCTGCAATGCAAGCACGTTCCATGGTGGGATATCTGGCTGGCTGGGTGGGAAGGGGGACTTGCAGCACTGACTATAGTCACCAGCACCTCCCCTCACCCCCCAACACAAACTCCACAGTACCCACCTGGTAGAATGCAATGCCCTCCATCCTAACACAAGATCCCACAAAGCACCACCACCCTGGGTTATGTTGTGTGAAGCACAGGGACACTCTTGGGACTCTTAGCCAAACAACTGCCAGGACAACACTCCCAGCCATCCTGTCAGCACAGCCAGCCCACCCCACAGGGAAGCAGAGTCAAAAGGAAGGAAGCATGGGCATGCTGGGAAGGGGGGTGGAGGCAATAGCATGATGGGAGTCGTAGTCACAGACATAGCTCACCCCCACAACTGTCCCATCAACACCACCCTGAACCATGCTCACATCACAGGGAGTGGAGAAGGACTCACAAGATGGCTGACACTGGCTACTGCTGTGGGGAGCACAAGGCCCTGCTGGCAACTGTGCACCAACAAACAGCAGGACACCACTGACTGACATCCTGAGAGACAACTTCCACTCCCTGCAATGCAAGCACGTTCCATGGTGGGATATCTGGCTGGCTGGCTGGGTGGGAAGGGGGACTTGCAGCACTGACTATAGTCACCAGCACCTCCCCTCACCCCCCCAACACAAACTCCACAGTACCCACCTGGTAGAATGCAATGCCCTCCATCCTAACACAAGATCCCACAAAGCACCACCACCCTGGGTTATGTTGTGTGAAGCACAGGGACACTCTTGGGACTCTTAGCCAAACAACTGCCAGGACAACACTCCCAGCCATCCTGTCAGCACAGCCAGCCCACCCCACAGGGAAGCAGAGTCAAAAGGAAGGAAGCATCGGCATGCTGGGAAGGGGGTGGAGGCAATAGCATGATGGGAGTCGTAGTCACAGACATAGCTCACCCCCACAACTGTCCCATCAACACCACCCTGAACCATGCTCACATCACAGGGAGTGGAGAAGGACTCACAAGATGGCTGACACTGGCTACTGCTGTGGGGAGCACAAGGCCCTGCTGGCAACTGTGCACCAACAAACAGCAGGACACCACTGACTGACATCCTGAGAGACAACTTCCACTCCCTGCAATGCAAGCACGTTCCATGGTGGGATATCTGGCTGGCTGGCTGGGTGGGAAGGGGGACTTGCAGCACTGACTATAGTCACCAGCACCTCCCCTCACCCCCCCCAACACAAACTCCACAGTACCCACCTGGTAGAATGCAATGCCCTCCATCCTAACACAAGATCCCACAAAGCACCACCACCCTGGGTTATGTTGTGTGAAGCACAGGGACACTCTTGGGACTCTTAGCCAAACAACTGCCAGGACAACACTCCCAGCCATCCTGTCAGCACAGCCAGCCCACCCCACAGGGAAGCAGAGTCAAAAGGAAGGAAGCATGGGCATGCTGGGAAGGGGGTGGAGGCAATAGCATGATGGGAGTCGTAGTCACAGACATAGCTCACCCCCACAACTGTCCCATCAACACCACCCTGAACCATGCTCACATCACAGGGAGTGGAGAAGGACTCACAAGATGGCTGACACTGGCTACTGCTGTGGGGAGCACAAGGCCCTGCTGGCAACTGTGCACCAACAAACAGCAGGACACCACTGACTGACATCCTGAGAGACAACTTCCACTCCCTGCAATGCAAGCACGTTCCATGGTGGGATATCTGTCTGGCTGGCTGGGTGGGAAGGGGGACTTGCAGCACTGACTATAGTCACCAGCACCTCCCCTCACCCCCCCCAACACAAACTCCACAGTACCCACCTGGTAGAATGCAATGCCCTCCATCCTAACACAAGATCCCACAAAGCACCACCACCCTGGGTTATGTTGTGTGAAGCACAGGGACACTCTTGGGACTCTTAGCCAAACAACTGCCAGGACAACACTCCCAGCCATCCTGTCAGCACAGCCAGCCCACCCCACAGGGAAGCAGAGTCAAAAGGAAGGAAGCATGGGCATGCTGGGAAGGGGGTGGAGGCAATAGCATGATGGGAGTCGTAGTCACAGACATTGCTCACCCCCACAACTGTCCCATCAACACCACCCTGAACCATGCTCACATCACAGGGAGTGGAGAAGGACTCACAAGATGGCTGACACTGGCTACTGCTGTGGGGAGCACAAGGCCCTGCTGGCAACTGTGCACCAACAAACAGCAGGACACCACTGACTGACATCCTGAGAGACAACTTCCACTCCCTGCAATGCAAGCACGTTCCATGGTGGGATAACTGACTGGGTGGGTGGGTGGGTGGGAAGGAGGTCTGGCTGTCAACCAAACACAATCAATGCAGACCATGTTCACACCCCAGAGAATACATAGAAATGCCCAAATAATGCAGGACAATGTGCCACACCAATATCAACACCTGACTGTGACGACTTAGGACAATACAATGTACAGGCCCGCACCCCGAGGCACAGTCACAACTGTCAGGTGTGTCAACCACTGATGCCTGCAGAAACATGAAATACATTGTTTGTGTCTCCCAAAAACAGGTGATGATAGGGACACAGCAGCAGACGCTGAGGAGTCCCAGTCCCAGGCTCAAGAGGATGCCGAGCTCACTGGCGTCGTACAGCCTCTGTCCTCCTCGGACGATGAACAACCTGGCACATCCGGTGCAAGTCAACTTGCTGCACCAGCAGGACCACCAGCTGCAGCACCAGCAGGTCCACCAGCTGCACCCCCTGCACCCACCCCTCCAACGACTGTCACCACGAATACCATCCCTGCCGACATGGACAGAATAAGGAACAACACCAGCGCAGTGACCCTGGACCAACCTGGGGCCATGGACACCACCACCACCACCACCCCCAAGGTGGACCAGGGTTATCTGTGCGTGCAACTGCACACACTGCACATGTCAGCAGGGGTGGTGGGAGGGGTGGGAGACAGAGGTCGCTGCTTGCAGACGTTGCTGGTGTGCATGAAGACCCACAACTGGTACGCATAGCTGATGCGTACCAGTCCAGCACCGGAGAGCTCAGCCAGGTAGTGGGGCTCCTCAGAGACATCAAACAGCAGCAGGCTGCCCATCATGCCCGCTTGGACTCCCACATGTCCCACGTGGAGTCACACATGTCACGTGTGGACTCCCACATGTCCCGCGTGGAGTCCAAGTGGGATGTACTACATGAGATGACGGCGGTGCACAGGGACATTTTACAATGCCTCCGCCAGATGAACAGCAACCAGTCCACACCTCCCTGTGTGCCAACAACATCTGGTACAGAACAAACTGCAACTGCCACAGGGAGGGAGGAGGACTCTGGCGGAGAGTCCCCTGCACCGCAGCAGCCTGCACTTGAGGGCCCCCCCCAAGAAGAGGGGTCGTCCGAGGAGGGGAAAGTGAGAGGCTGATGGCCAAGCGCAACTCCCAGGAAGCCTGAACCTGTTCTGGATTTTCGCCTTTGTGCACAGACTGTTCACCCTGTTGATGGCAACACTACTCCCACACATTGCATGGGGAGTACAAGTTGGAACAATGTGTCAGACAACTGTGGCCCCGATACTGGGGATCCTGTCTACCTGGACTTTCAATTCACCTAGGAACTTGGGATTGCAAGATTCATGTACAGCACAATCCATCCTATGCACTATTAACACAGATGTATCACAATAAACACACTAATACACCATACTTGCCTCTGTCGTGATTCCAACGTGGGTGCTGTTATGGGGATGATGAACTGCAAAATTACACTGTGTATGCGAACTGCAACAGCAAGGACAACACAGGCATGTGAGTACAGGCAACGTGACACATATGAGGGAGACACACCACCAGGGCTACACAACACATACACACCTAGGCCATCTGACTCATTGCCTACACTGATGTTGCCAGGGAAGACGGTGCAATGCACAGACACCACACCCATTCCCAGTTGTAGTCAAGTAGCCCACAGGTGCAGTAAGCAAATGGCAGTCAAATGTGTGACCACAGACAACGCACATCACTAAGTGAAGCACAGGTTTATTACACAGTAGCAACATGCCGTAACCACTACAGATGCAAGGTAACCCCACCTGGTAGCGGGCACACAGTCAACAACTGTAGACGGAAGGAAGTCCATGGGTGTGGCGCACATCACCTGTAGGGACACAACAGCTACCAGCCTGGATGTGCAATCACGTCGTCGGTGGACACAGTTGACCAAACGAATCTGAAAGTACCCTGTGAAGGACAGAAATGACACACAGTCAAAAGCAATGCAGTACAGGACAGATCAGCAAAACTCATGCACAATACATGTTACAAGATACCCACCCAGAACCAAGTTAGCATGTCAACACTGTTGGGGAGTACAGCCCACCTGTCACCACACATCGCAACACACATCCTGTCAAGTAGCCCATGGACACACTCCAACAGCACCAGAGCACCACCCACACATCATGCCAACTCACATCATTCACATGACACCTCAGGATACTCACATTCAGCTAAAGAAGTTGGTGATGAGCTGTGTGCGGACATCACCATCACCATCATCATCATCATCATCGTCACTGGCATCGTGGTCCAGGCCAGGATCCTCCACAGGTGGCGGATGTTGGTCATCGTCATCCTGGATGAGAGGCAACTCCTTCCGCACTGCCAGGTTGTGGAGCATGCAGCAGACGATGATAATCTTGCACACTTTCGCAGGGGCATATGGGAGGGACCCTCCGGTCTTGTCCAGGCAGCGTAAGCGGCTCTTCAGGAGACCAAAGGTCCGCTCAATCACTCTCCTGGTCCGACCATGTGCCTCATTGTAGCGCATCTGGGCAGGTGTCACAGGGTTCCTGAGGGGTGTCAGCAACCACGGCATGTTGGGGTATCCCGAGTCACCTACGGACAGACAAGTGCACATCAGCTGACTTGGAAAAGTGGGCGGAATACTACAGATCAGATCACACACAATGGCACAAAGTCAGTACACACCGACAAGCCAGGCACGCTGGTTCTGCATCTGTGCCATCAACCTGGGGATGCGACTACTCCTCATCACAAAGGCATCGTGTGCTGAACCAGGGAAACGGGCACACACGTGTGTGATGGTCATGTCTGCAAGACACACCACCAGTGCATTGACCGAGTGGTAGTGCTTGCGGTTCCTGTAGGCCTGCTCCTGGGCCTGTGGTGGTACCAAAGCCACATGTGTCCCATCAATGGAGCCAATGACATGCGGCATCCTCCCCAGGGCATAAAAGTCACTCTTCACGTCAGTGAGTCGTCGCAGTCTAGGGAAATATATGTACCGGTTCAGGAAGAGCAACATTGCCGCCAAGAAATCGCGGAGCACACGGCTGAACATGGTCTGTGACATCCCACCAGCAGACGCCACAGTATGTTGGAAGGTACCGGTGGCAAAGAAGTGTAGGGCTGCCATCACCTTCACCTTGGGGGTCAGCGCTGTAGGATACGGCTGGCCAGGCTGCAAATGTGGGGACAACTGCACTGCCAAATCCTCAATCAGCTGCCTGGTGAAGCGGTACCGTCGGATGCTGTCCCGTTCCACCATCGTTGCCAGGTCTGGGAATGGCCGATGGACAGCAGGAGCCCTGCAGTGCAGAGGAGAAGTAAGCAAGATCGTCAGTCACCCCACATATGCGGCATTGAACACACTCAAGTTCCCAACATACATCATCATGAGGCACAACTACATGAAGTGTGCAGTACCGGAACGACATGTATGGTACATACATGGCCAACATCTGTCAACACGGTCCTACAGGTGGCATCAATTTGTCCCAGGTTGGCCCATTGGATATCATGATGCTGTGTCAAAGTCACCCCCCAGTGACATGTGAGGACAGATGTGCCCCAGGCACCACAGCTCAACGACAGGCACATTCCCAGGGACCCTGTAATGCCACATGGACACTGGCATCACCTGGAGTATCATGTGTACACCACAGCAAAACAAACATGACCCCCACAGGTAGTGGCCACACTTGCCATGGCAGGAGAGCCATGGACGTCTGTGACACACACGCACAACATCAGAGTCCATGCACACACAACGTGGATGTGGAGACTGTCTCCCATTGTGCACATGAAATCAGAGACATTGTAAACACTACATGCACAAAGACTGTGGAGGGCCATCACTATTGTGCCACTGGGACACCCTGGCTCAAACATACCGTCCCACATGGGACTCACGGGGTATGTGACATGACATACACAAACACCACTGTGAAATGTGACCATGACACATGCACAGATATGAACAGTTGCACATCACAGTGGTCACGTACACGTAACACCCAGGATCCTGTCCCCATGAACACGTGCACAGCCTGGGGGTGGCTGCCCACAGGTGACACCCACAGGACAACATGTACACCAACATACACACAATAGGAAATGCAGCCTTACATGCCTTATGATAAGGTTTGGACAGGCTGTCGTGATGTAGGTGTGCCCCTCACTCCCTGGGAGCTATCTGTGGCTGGCATATGTCCATCTGAGACAGGCATGCTGACCTATGCCAGTCACATATACAGTGATGCGTTGAACAGCAATGGACCGATCGGTGCCTCCGGCCGGCCCATTGCTTTCAATGTGTGCGGGTACGCGTTGTACCCCTGTGCGCGTTGAACTGCAATGGACCGATCGGTGCCTCCGGCCGGCCCATTGCTTTCAATGTGTGCGGGTACGCGTTGTACCCCTGTGCGCGTTGAACTGCAATGGACCGATCGGTGCCTCCGGCCGGCCCATTGCTTTCAATGTGTGCGGGTACGCGTTGTACCCCTGTGCGCGTTGAACTGCAATGGACCGATCGGTGCCTCCGGCCGGCCCATTGCTTTCAATGTGTGCGGGTACGCGTTGTACCCCTGTGCGCGTTGAACTGCAATGGACCGATCGGTGCCTCCGGCCGGCCCATTGCTTTCAATGTGTGCGGGTACGCGTTGTACCCCTGTGCGCGTTGAACTGCAATGGACCGATCGGTGCCTCCGGCCGGCCCATTGCTTTCAATGTGTGCGGGCACGCGTTGTACCCCTGTGCACGTTGAACTGCAATGGACCGATCGGTGCCTCCGGCCGGCCCATTGCTTTCAATGTGTGCGGAGTGCGCGTTGTACCCCTGTGCGCGTTGAACTGCAATGGACCGATCGGTGCCTCCGGCCGGCCCATTGCTTTCAATGTGTGCGGGTACGCGTTGTACCCCTGTGCGCGTTGAACTGCAATGGACCGATCGGTGCCTCCGGCCGGCCCATTGCTTTCAATGTGTGCGGGTACGCGTTGTACCCCTGTGCGCGTTGAACTGCAATGGACCGATCGGTGCCTCCGGCCGGCCCATTGCTTTCAATGTGTGCGGGTACGCGTTGTACCCCTGTGCGCGTTGAACTGCAATGGACCGATCGGTGCCTCCGGCCGGCCCATTGCTTTCAATGTGTGCGGGTACGCGTTGTACCCCTGTGCGCGTTGTACCTCAATGGACCGATCGGTGCGCACCCATTGACAATGGGCTTGCCTGGCAACGGACGCGTTTTCGAATTTCGAACGAGTCGGTTGCTGGAAAATCAGTTGGTCACCCACAACAATGTTGCAAAATCATGTATGTCATGAAGTTGAAGTTTTGAAGGATGCTGTGGGCGTGTTTTGGTGCTGCTATTCCATGGATTGGCCAGATTCAGAAAATGCAAACGACTTGGACCTATCACTTTGGACACAAGGGACAGTATCTGCCTCTCCAGCACATATATATTGCTGCCTGTTCCCCTGAGAGCCCACT
This sequence comes from Calotriton arnoldi, assembly GCA_963921515.1. Taxonomy (NCBI): domain Eukaryota; kingdom Metazoa; phylum Chordata; class Amphibia; order Caudata; family Salamandridae; genus Calotriton; species Calotriton arnoldi. Next base: position 224,067 of record CAWUFW010010214.1, read on the forward strand.
TGCCTGCACTACATGCTCCAGGACGACATCTGCCACTGCACTGCTGCTGTCTCTGCCCCTCTGGACCCTGCAATGGCACGTACTGTGGAGAGAGCCCCAGCCTTCAGCCTTGAGGAGAACCAGGCCCTGCTGGACAGCCTACTTCCACAGTACAGCAAGCTGTATGGGACACCAGGGGAGCAGGTGAGTGTTCTGTGCACTGCCTTTCTGAATGTGCATTTTGTCTGACTAGCAAGGCTGAGAGTCAGCACACCACTGGCTAGCAGGCTCACTGAGTAGTTGTCACCCCCCATAGTGTGTAGTGACTTGCACTGGACAGGTATGGTGCAGTGACAGTGCTTCTGAACAGGGTTTTACTCCCCATGCAATGATACCATGTAGTGACTTCTGGAAAACTGTCCATGGGCAGCCGTGCACTGCCTGGGTACACCATGTGCCCCTGTGATTGCGACATGTATATGCAACTGTGTCATGCACGGATATGTTGCATGTGTAGTAATGGCCTTATCACTTTGTCATCCTGACAGGCTTCTGCCCATCGGAAGCATGAGATATGGAAGGACATCGTCCGGGCTGTCCGGTCCGTGGGGGTCTACAAGCGCTCGGATCCGCAACTGCCAAAAGAGGTGGCAGGACCTTCGGGGCTGGACCCGGAGGATTGCACGGGTCCAGCTGAAGCTGTCGCCTCCTCGCAGGAGGGGCGGAACACGGACCCTGACCCCCACATGCTCAGGATCCTGGCGGTGGTCTTTCCAGACCTGGATGGGCAGCTGAAGGCCAGAGAGCAGCAAGGAGGGGGTGAGTCAAAGACTGCACTGTGTACTCTGTCTAACATGCTATGTGCCCTCCTCGGGCCTGGTTAAACTGCCACAGTACAGCAGTCATGTTGTCCAGGAGCCATGTCCCTCTATTGTGCACTGCCCACTCCTCATCTGATACCCAGGTGTGGCCCTTACATGCAGGGAATTCTGTCACTTAGGACTGTGTCCTTGCAGTTTGCTTGACTCAAGGTGGGAGACAGCATCTGTTTCCCTGACTCTGTGGTGGGCATCATGGGTGGGTCCATTGCTTACACAATGCCTGTATTCTGACATGTATTCAGCGTGTTACTTTGATCTGTGGTCCAATTGCTGAGCTGATCCACCACATGTGGCTGGGGTACCTGGCACACACCCATGCTGCGGGTGGGAACAATGTTTGGGCCCCAGGAGTATGTATATGACGTGTGTCACACATACTTAGCCAGCTGCCTACAGTCCAGGGCTCATCCCTCATTCATGTGGGGCTGGACAGTCATGCCTACTCCAGGCCATACAATACACTCTGTACTCCCACTCCCGTGTATCAGCGGACACATTGTGCACAGTGATTTGACCCCTCAGGTGTCTGCCTCTGTGTCAGTGTGCTGTGGATTAGTCGCCAGGACTGCTGTGGAGTTTCTTGGTAGGGGCTCAGCATGCCACTGGAGATGTGACCATAGGAGACGATACTTGTGTGACACATAGGTGTCTGATCAGCTGCCCATGCAGACTGGGGCATGTAAATGTGAAGTTCAGGCAGCTGTTCCCCATGCACAGCAGAGTGTGAGGGGCTCAGGTTCAGAGGGTAGTGTCACAGGTCTCCCATATGCCCAATAGGTATGACCTGGACAGATGAGGGTTAAGAGGATGTGTTGTGGGGGGATGTACATGTGCACTTGTGCAGCTCCAGGACTTGCATTCCCCATGACCTACTATTGTGACACAGTGCAGAGTGTTGTTGTCTGGCTGCAAAGTCATACATCACTGAGCCAGTGATGTATGACTTTGCAGTCATGCCTCCGCCATGGCATGTGTCTACTGATTGGTGAGCCTGCAGGGGAGTGACATGTGCTACATGCACACCATAGTGGCGCTGGCTATCAGGACATGGGTGCATCATGGTGTCTGTCGCTGGTATGCATCACATGCATTTCCTATTTGACTCTGGGCATCCCTTACATCCGGAAACCTGTACTGACTCAGTGGCAAGAGCTGTGATGTGTCCACACCGTGTCCTCTGCACTGTCCAACTACTGTGTACTTGGTGCATGTGTCAACACTGGGGTGTTGCAATCCAACAGACACCAGACAGATGGGTGCAAGGCCATGTGGGATGTGAGTGCCATGCTTGGCATCAGACTGACAATTGACTTCTACTGTTCAATTAGTGCACTTTTAGCAATGTACAACTAATGATGCCAGGGCTTGCTCTGTGATGTGCTGTGCTCACAGTGGTGTGTGCGTTATGTGCAGGTGACTGATGTCTGTCTGTTTCCCCATTGTTTGCAGATACATCCACGGCCACGGAAGGGGACAGCTCCACGGACCAGGAGGAGCCGGAGAGCCAGACTGGGTCAGCAGCCGAGGAGTGGTCGGAGGGACCCAGTGGCACGGAGGGCGAGGGGAGCCACACCGAGGAGTCCTCAGCAGCATCCACCTCAGCTGAGGACCAGAGCAACTCGGAGGATGACTCCCTTGTGGAGGCGGGTGTCAGCAGCCACCACACCCCAGCTAGTGTTGCTGTCCCCGCCACCACCAGCACCACCACCGCCCTCCCATCGGCTCCCATTCCCCAGGTCCGTGGAGGCTCCCATGTCCGGGAGCGTGTCTCCTTTGGGCCAGGCACCGCACCCCCTGCCCCTGTGTCCCCTGCTGCCCTGAGTGAGGAGTCTGTGTACCTCCTTCGCCAGCTCCATGTAGGGCAGACAGCCATGCTGAGTGTCCTCCATGCGCACACCGCGCTGTTGACTCAGCTGGTGTCGTTCATGGAGGGCATCTCATCGGGCATGTCTGACCTACAGAGGGGCAATAGGTCCATGGACTCCTCCCTGACGGCAGCAGTGTCCCTCCTCAAACGGTCCCTCACCCCTCCTGCCTCTGCTCCATCCACACTCCCCAGCACCTTACCCATCCCAGGCACACACACACCGGCACAGGCACACACCAGCACACACACATCCAGCACACTGACACACACGCCAATGACAAAACGCACACGCACGCACATTCAGGGGACTGAAGCCAGACTCACAGGGGATGGGGCCCTGGAACACACACACGCATCCACATGCACTGCGCAGTCCTCAGTTCCCTCTCCCTCCAAAGCACCCTCCCTTGCCTCACCTGCAACCCCAAAGTCACAGCAGCTCTTCCTCTGTGACCTCGGACTCTTCCCCACCGATGAAGCTGCTCCAGCATACCGGGGGAAGAGGAAGCCCACCCACACGGAGCAGAGTGCCCCTCGCCCCCGGACACCCTCCCCCAGGCGCAGACGGACTGAGGCCCCCACACGCAAGTCCCCCGGAGTGGTAAGAGCAAGACCCCGCCACCGCCCTGCAGCTCAGGCACAAGGTCTCCGTCCTCCATCCCTCAGGCCCCCACTGCACAGGTGCCCCCACCACACCCTGCCCCAGGTTCCCCCACCCACAGATATACCATCCCCAAGAGGATCCGGCCTTCTCCCCCTGCCACTTGCTCTCCCAGCACCACACCCCCGCTGCGCTTGTCTGTGCCACTGATGTGGTGAGGGTGTCCTCCCCCTCTGTCCAACCCACCTTGCCTGTTCCCCATTCTCCTCCCCTGGAGGTAGGCACTGCAGTGGAGTCCACTACCGCCCTGTCTGACTTGGGCACTGCAGTGGCGGACCTGTCCACCCCATCTGCAGGGTCCACTGCAGTTGTGCCGGCACCCACGACATCTGAGTCATGCCCCCCAGTTGTGCCGGCACACACCATGTCAGACACCTCCACTGCAGTTGTCAGTGGCTCTCCAGCACCCACCACCCCTTCCCTGACTCCCCCTGGTGAGCCCTGATCCTGTCCCTGCGGTGCCTGGCCTGCCCCCCGGTTGCCCCTCCTAGTGGATTGTCCCTGGTATTGTGCAGGCATGCGTAGGGTGACATCTGCCAGTGTCACCCTGTTTGAACTTTGACAATGGACTGGCCATTGGCCTTTGCTCTAATTTCTTCTGGACGTCGTTATCAAACAACACATATGCTGAATAAAGCAACTTTCTTTTCTCTAGTGCTCATGCTTCAGATGTACATGTTGTTGGTGCAGCTAACCATGCCCTTGCTGCAGTGATGGTGATATCTGGTCTCATGATTATGAAGTGTTACTGTGCAGGAACCCATGTGGTCCAGGGGGAATGTGTCCTATCATGTGGTGTATCCATGTCATCAATAGCAGCATCTGAGGGTGTCATGTGTTCAGTATTTGGCAATGGGTTTCCTACTTACATTGGCAATTTCATATCTGTGGCTTCCACCCCTGCACATCTGTTGTGCCTGCCATCGTTGCATTTGTCTACTTCCCTGACCGTGTTGCCACCTCCAGTGGACATGCAGGTTTGGGCATCAATGGGGAGGGACTCATCCGTGTAGTCAGTGCAACATTGCTATACAAGTGTGTTGGATCTGTGCTGATGATTCCGTTGGCACATCCATGACCAGGCTGATGTGATGGGAGCCCTCATTTGGTGCTAATTGTTGATTGTGTGACCAAGTGCTCAGCTGACATGATGGGGCCCTACTGAGGCAACATATGGCACAGCTTTCCTCACACAGGAGTGGAGTCCCCTCATGGCAGTGTGTACACGTGTGACATTGCCTGCGCCCAAGGTGTGTGTTGTATGTGCATGTCTGTGTGTTCACTTCCATTCATCTGCGCATGCTGTGATCCCTAGTGTTGTACCTGTTTGTGATGCTTGCTGACTTGAGCTATGTTCCCCCAAAGTCTTCTCCCTGTGTTCTCTGTGATGTGGGTGCATGGCACATTACTGGTCATCAGGGTGTCACCCATAGGTGTGTTTGCTGTCAGGGCAGAGTTTGTGTGCAGACGCAGATGGGTCACAGTCAGGTTTCCCTTTGGCACTTGTTGTTTGCCCCTGTCATGTGATTTCCAGTTTGTGTTATCTTTCAGTGATTGTGACACGTTGTGTGTGTGACTGCTGGCACTCCTTAGGGTCCGGGCTGCAATGTTGGTTGTTGTCTATGTGTGTTCTTTGTGGGTGACCTTGGCTTCTTCATTGGTGTGTGACTGTGGCTGGGATCCCATTGGTCGGTGTGGTATTGCCGTCATGTCCATGTACAGCGTAGTGTGCAGTGTGTCAGACATTCAGGAGTCTTGTTGAGTGTCCATGTGTGATGTGTTTCTACACCTTGGTTCCCACCCACCACCCTGGAATAGTCATGGGTGCATGTGCAATGTCACCAGTGCATGTGTACTTCACTGCTGCACATTGTTGGAGGTCGAGGGTGTGGTCTTGAGTGTGTGCAGATGAGAGTTGTTGCCCGGCTAGTCCCCTGCCTCCATGTTGGCCTTGGCTTACTGGCCATGCTGATTGATTTGTGCTTGTGTAGGTGTGATGGTAGTTTGTTGCTCAGGACACCTGACTGTGGTTCACAGTGTGAACGACATTTAGCTTTGTCATCACAGGGGTATTTTTATTCAGCCCAGGGTCACCACATTGTGGGGGCCCTGGGGGTGGTGCTGTGGTGTGTCTGTGACTTGCTGTGTCAGTTGTTGTTCCTACGTGCCTGTGTGACATGTGTGTTTTGTGCTCCCTCTCACCTGTCAATGCCTGCTTGCCCACATAGGGGATTTGGATCCATGAGTTACCTTAGTGTGGCAGTGTATGCACATCTGTATGATTGGTATTCAGCTCTCCTCATGTGTTGTGTTGTTGCCTGGGGACACTGGCACCCCCACCCCTCACCTGCTGTGTATGATGACAGTGTTGGTCTGCCTGTTTGTGTTTGTGCATCTGCACCACTGCATTGGCATATCTTGGGTGTGCCATTGGCTGTATGTTGTTTGGTGTGTTTCCCCTGCTGTCCCTGGGACTCCTAGGTCATCGGTCAGCACAGTGATCATGGTTTGTGTGTCCCATTGCTGCCATGGTATGGTATCTGTTCACCTCACATCTGCTGTCTCCACAGGGTATCTGCATTTGTGTGCCCATTGGTGCAAATATGTGGTTCTGCATTCTGATGGTCACTTCTGTCATTGTGTCATTGATGACTGTTGACGGTCTCAGCCCCCATGGGTGCTGTTTGTCTGCACATGGCCAAAGGAATGTTTCATTTGCACTGCAGTATTTGGCTCCCCCAATTTATGTTGCAATGGGACACATACACTACTTTGCCACAGATGAGTTTTTGGTTCTGTGACCAGGAATGATCCATGCAGTTTGGCAGTTGCAGCTCTTTCTTTGTCAACAATTACCTTTTGGTCACTGTGATGATGGGGGTGTAGACCCCATTGCCACAATGGTCAAAATGTGCTTCAGCTATGGACCCCACACTTGCCTTTTGGTCACTGTGATGATGGGGGTTTAGACCCCATTGCCACAATGGTCAAAATGTGCTTCAACTATGGACCCCACACTTGCCTTTTGGTCACTGTGATGATGGGGGTTTAGACCCCATTGCCACAATGGTCAAAATGTGCTTCAGCTATGGACCCCACACTTGCCTTTTGGTCACTGTGATGATGGGGGTTTAGACCCCATTGCCACAATGGTCAAAATGTGCTTCAGCTATGGACCCCACACTTGCCTTTTGGTCACTGTGATGATGGGGGTTTAGACCCCATTGCCACAATGGTCAAAATGTGCTTCAGCTATGGACCCCACACTTGCCTTTTGGTCACTGTGATGATGGGGGTTTAGACCCCATTGCCACAATGGTCAAAATGTGCTTCAGCTATGGACCCCACACTTGCCTTTTGGTCACTGTGATGATGGGGGTTTAGACCCCATTGCCACAATGGTCAAAATGTGCTTCAGCTATGGACCCCACACTTGCCTTTTGGTCACTGTGATGATGGGGGTTTAGACCCCATTGCCACAATGGTCAAAATGTGCTTCAGCTATGGACCCCACACTTGCCTTTTGGTCACTGTGATGATGGGGGTTTAGACCCCATTGCCACAATGGTCAAAATGTGCTTCAGCTATGGACCCCACACTTGCCTTTTGGTCACTGTGATGATGGGGGTTTAGACCCCATTGCCACAATGGTCAAAATGTGCTTCAGCTATGGACCCCACACTTGCCTTTTGGTCACTGTGATGATGGGGGTTTAGACCCCATTGCCACAATGGTCAAAATGTGCTTCAGCTATGGACCCCACACTTGCCTTTTGGTCACTGTGATGATGGGGGTTTAGAACCCCATTGCCACAATGGTCAAAATGTGCTTCAGCTATGGACCCCACACTTGCCTTTTGGTCACTGTGATGATGGGGGTTTAGACCCCATTGCCACAATGGTCAAAATGTGCTTCAGCTATGGACCCCACACTTGCCTTTTGGTCACTGTGACGATGGGGGTTTAGACCCCATTGCCACAATGGTCAAAATGTGCTTCAGCTATGGACCCCACACTTGCCTTTTGGTCACTGTGACGATGGGGGTTTAGACCCCATTGCCACAATGGTCAAAATGTGCTTCAGCTATGGACCCCACACTTGCCTTTTGGTCACTGTGATGATGGGGGTTTAGACCCCATTGCCACAATGGTCAAAATGTGCTTCAGCTATGGACCCCACACTTACCTTTGGTCACTGTGATGATGGGGGTTTAGGCCCCATTGCCACAATGGTCATGGGCTGCTTGCATTGTGGGTGCCACACACATATATGTGTGGCACATGTGCTAGGGGGTCACATTGTATGTTCAAAGTCATGTTCGGTGTTGTAGGCATTTGACACAGCCTACACACGCTTGTCATGGTGGTGGGGGATGTCTTTATCTTGCATTCCCTAGGTTGTGGTGTGCTGGTTGTGTCATGCATTGTCCATCCTATGAGTGGGGGTGGTAGTAGTGGTAGGCATCCTGCCCCCCTGGCTAAGGGTGGTAGTAGTGGTAGGCATCCTGCCCCCCTGGCTAAGGGTGGTAGTAGTGGTAGGCATCCTGCCCCCTGGCTAAGGGTGGTAGTAGTGGTAGGCATCCTGCCCCCCTGGGTGAGGGTGGTAGTAGTGGTGGGCATCCTGCCCCCTGGCTAAGGGTGGTAGTAGTGGTGGGCATCCTGCCCCCTGGCTAAGGGTGGTAGTAGTGGTAGGCATCCTGCCCCCCGTGGGTGAGGGTGGTAGTAGTGGTGGGCATCCTGCCCCCTGGCTAAGGGTGGTAGTAGTGGTGGGCATCCTGCCCCCTGGCTAAGGGTGGTAGTAGTGGTAGGCATCCTGCCCCCTGGCTAAGGGTGGTAGTAGTGGTAGGCATCCTGCCCCCTGGCTAAGGGTGGTAGTAGTGGTAGGCATCCTGCCCCCTGGCTAAGGGTGGTAGTAGTGGTAGGCATCCTGCCCCCCTGGGTGAGGGTGGTAGTAGTGGTGGGCATCCTGCCCCCTGGCTAAGGGTGGTAGTAGTGGTGGGCATCCTGCCCCCTGGCTAAGGGTGGTAGTAGTGGTAGGCATCCTGCCCCCCTGGGTGAGGGTGGTAGTAGTGGTGGGCATCCTGCCCCCTGGCTAAGGGTGGTAGTAGTGGTGGGCATCCTGCCCCCTGGCTAAGGGTGGTAGTAGTGGTAGGCATCCTGCCCCCTGGCTAAGGGTGGTAGTAGTGGTAGGCATCCTGCCCCCTGGCTAAGGGTGGTAGTAGTGGTAGGCATCCTGCCCCCTGGCTAAGGGTGGTAGTAGTGGTAGGCATCCAGCCCCCCTGGGTTGGGGTGGTGGCGCGCATTCAGGCCCCTGTGTGCATATGTGGCATTGGTGATGGGCATCCCGCCCCTATGGTGCTGCTGTTGCTGGTGTAAGTATATTCAGATTCCCAGTGTATGTGTGTGATGTGACGTGTACGTGTTGTATGTGTTTTGTGGTTGGTGTCTGACTTACCTTCTGCGCCGTACGCGTCCGTGCCTGTTCCGGTAGTAGATGTAGAATATTGGTATGATCGGGACGAAGGGATTCATGGTTGGTTCGTGTCGTTCGTCCTTCTCGTTGCTTCGCGTCGTCCTCGTCGCTTCGCTTCGTCCTCGTCGCTTCGCGTCGTCCTCGTCGGTGCCGTGTTCGTCTCGTAGCCGTGGATCGTGTTGTGGCGCGATTCGGAGCTTATGTGCGCCTCTCCCGGATGCTTTGACGTGCCGTGCGTAGCGACGGGTTCGGCGCGTACGGGAAGCGCATCGTACTTGTCCGGCCGGACGGGGCTGCATTTTCCCTTCCGTGCGACTCCGATTCGGCGTTTCCGGATTCGCCTCGGTCGGAGAACAGGACCTGGTTTGGGTGAGTACGGCTCGGCCGGAATTTTTGCTGTTGTGCGCATCGTACTTGCTCGTTCGGTGTGCTGTACGGATCGGTCGGGAAACTGGCTTTCGCATGGCTTTTTTCCCGACCGAATGGTATTGGGTGCGCCTCCGACCGAGATCGGAATCGACCCCCATGTGTACTACGACCTGCCATCCGAAGCAGACCAGAGGAAGTTAAAAATATTCATATTGATGGTCACACTCTATGAACAGAATAATCAGTGTGTCTTCAAGTCCTATGGCCTCAATACAGACATGATGAAGATCATGCCTGATTACACACAAACCTCCCTTTGAGCCCACCACTTGCAGTTTCCCTGCCATTTCAGCTCATGTCAAATTCATTATGGTACGTCTTCTTCTTCTTATGTCTAGTTCCTTCCAGGAAACATATGCTAGATTGGAGATTGTGCCACAAAGTGCACTCTCAGTATTTCTGCCACGTGTTCTGGCTGCATTACTAACCATTATGTCTCAGGACCTCAAGAGCCCCAAAACAGGGGAAAACAGGTAGAGATCAATCAAGGTGCCTATAAAATGGCCACCCTCCCACATGTTCATGGTACCATGGACTACACACATGTGAATATGGTTCCAAAAGCAGACACTGCCCAACTATATTGAAATAGGAAGCACACACATTCTGTTATTAGGCTGGCCAGGAGTGACCACAAGTACTGATTCAGCAATGTTGTTACAGGATACTCTGGCAGTGCCCCTTATTTTTTCATGTTTTGCCATTCCTTCATAAATCATTTTGAGAGTGTGGTGCATGGCAATAGAGCATTGATTGGTAAGTGGCTAAGGAAAGTAACATATTAATTTCTAAATGAATGAACTCTATTTGCAGATAGTTTTTTTTTTTTACAGAGTTTTATATAGCGCAAACTTGCCCGAATCGGGTATCAGAGCGCTTTACATAGCACCAGTTGCAATACAGGGGACACATTCATTTCATAGTTGTTTTTACTTTTTGACTTTATCATATCAACACTCGACATTCATACTTTATCCAAATTAATTAATAGCATATCAGAGTACGATTATGTATGGGTGCATCCTTTAGGCAATTATTGTATTGATTTTTCTTTTTAGTTTACCATAATGCAGTTATATATTAGTAAACAAATATAATTCTTAATGTAAACAATTGAATGTTTGTGCTGATGCTGAACTGCAGCCTGCAGATTCAGTCAAAATAATCAACACTGTGCCTAGATATCACTTCACATTAGTCATGCAGTCCATCATGCCTAGCAATTCACTGTCAAAATAAAATCTGTGTAGGGTTGACCACGTGTTTAATTTTTTTGATATACAAATTCATTTCATATTTTCACTTTGAGATTTGATATTCACATTTTTATAAACACAGTTAAAAAATTAATTAATGATGATACAGTATGCTTGAAGTCATATAAGCACTCCAAATGTTTTTTATGCTTTCAACCACATAAGGAAAATATTTAACTTGCTGGGTGAATTGAGATGCTTTTCTTATTTTAATACTGGGAAGTGCTTTAACATTTGACTGTGCGGCATGTAAGTTCAGTCAGCAAGGTAATGTAAACATCATGCACTTAGTATGGTACATTTTGTAAGATTCTCTAAATAATCAACCAATGATCTTAGTCAAGCAAAATAACACTAACAATGTATTGTGCATACTTTAACAAGTAAAATAAATATTAATAATAACATGACTTATTTCAATTTATTCTGTAATCATAAGTGTCTAGGGATATGCCCTACGACCAAGGGTCAAAACACCATTTAAAAAAACAAAAAGTGTTGCTAAGAAAGTGTACAATGCCAAGCACTGAAGGACAAGATCCATCATATAATGGTGATTTGGTAAAAAAAAAAATCTAACTACCTGGATTTCTCTCAAAGCAGGCAACTATAAAGATACAGGGCCTGATTAAGACTTTGACGATGCTGCGCTGGCTTTGCGCTGCCAAAACTGTGCATTGTCCACCCGCCAGATTATGAGTTCAACTTGTGTCTTTCCTTTTGCTGTTCCCTCAGCGGTGGCCTGAAAATGGGCACCGCAGTGGGAATGCAAAAGGAGTTCCAGTACAGCATGGACTGTGAAGTCCATGCCGTGCTGAAACTTGGGGTGCATGCAAACAGTGGGGCACATGTTGTGCCCCCCTGAATGCATCCTCATGGTGAGGTCATGGGGTTCCTACACCCCTTTGTTTCCCCACCACCAGCCTTTTCATGGCGGGCTCACCAGTTTTTCTAATTGAGCAGCAACCTTCCAACTGCAACCGCTCGTGTTGGAAAAGCCTCACCGGATTTCCTCCTAGCAACGTGAGATCGCACTAGGGGATGCCAAATTGCTCTTGCGCTCACCAATTTACAGCTCTGAACCTGCGTGTCTGAAAAAAATGCCACCACACAGCAATTGGCAGAATTTGGCTGGAACTCCGCATTACAAGAGTAACTCAGTGTCACCAAAATTCTGCCCATTCTTGGGCGGAACGAAATATTCCGCCTACCCCTACATTTAAGTACAATGCTTTTTTTATAGTAGGTGATGAGGTAAAGAATGTTGCTCAATGTTTATTTGCTATATGCGCTCTATATGGTGATGCATCCTGCACTTCTGGGAAATCATTTTGCCAAGTAGGATGGAATGTTATTATGTACAGGGCACACATCCAGTTCAGTTGGGACTATGGCTGTATTCTGTTAGCAAGACCTGGGACTGACACCATTTGTTGCATTAAATCGCTGTAGTCATTTAGTTGCATAACACTGTTAACATTGTTGTCCGTTTGCGATTAGCTGCACTGTCTTGATTGCTTTGCATCATTTTTCTTTTTTTTTTGCTTTCCACTATAAAGGCATGGACGTAATCTCTTCTATCTAAATGCAGATTTCTAAAAAATTAATGAACTATCGTTTCTCAGGAATCGCTATTAAGTGCTGCATTACAACTTCCACTGGACGCTGGAACGTGCACCGATATTGTAATTGCTTCTTTACATGCCGGGTTCTACCATAAATGATTGCCTATTAATGTTAATCCACTTTTGATGGCCTCCTTCTAAGATCTCTCCGGAGGGTGCTACACTATTAGCTGGAGCCATTTACAAGCAGGGAAAGGGCTAAGAAATCAGAATGCGTTCTGCGATTTTGGGAAGAGCTTATCCCTTCCAGGAGGTGTAGAACATTCTGCACTACGGCTGCCGTTGGCTAGGGACCAAGAACATCTTCCTATCAACAGAATGTGAACACCTTGCTTCCCAGCCCCACAACAGCTGCTGATGGTAATTCACTCCTGCCAGCCGGTGACAGTGATGATGATTGCTGAGGATAATGATGCACAGCCGCTGAACGATAGTTTAGTAAAGCTAAATATACTGTGTTACAAGCTGTGGAGCCGTGGTAAACCCAGCTGGTGAGCGTGATCTATTTATGTTAAAAAAACAGCCCCCCCCAAGCCTTCAAACTTTTAAAAATTACTTAATGAAGCAGCCATGAGACAGAACATGACTGAACCTTTATGGGGTTTTCTGGCATTGCTCCGTTTTTTTTGAGAGGCTAAAGGTAAAAGCATGGTGATAAAAACATGCCTTTCTTTTCACCTTAAATATATGTAATGGAAATTAATGAAACTCCAGGAAATTAAGTTCCATCTTGATTTCTACTCACACCCCTATCATCAATCAAGCAATGCATGTTCTATTTCTTGAATCTTTAAGTGTGAAGGGGAGGGAGAAGGGGGTGTTTCAATGCCAGCAGCTTGTCTTTGAAAGTGCTCTTGAAATACTTGCAACCAAGTTATACTGTTAGAAATCCTGACAACATTATTTTGCTAAAATGTGACACTTTCGGTGCATCACAGACACAACTGCACCACTGGCCAATCATAATGAACGAAATATTACTTAACCTTAAGGAGTTCAAGAATCAGTTTCCATGAATGAAGCAACTCCAGCTTTGTGTGGCTCATACATTGCTGACGTTAATATGTAAAAATAGGACATTTTGCCGCTTCCTATCTTTACTGTAACTTTAAGGAATATGTACTGTTCTGATGATACTCTGATCCCACACGATCCTGCTCTCCCTACGTACTCAGTTCAACATATAGAGCTGCTTTCGTATTATTGCACTACATTTTATTGTTTCTACTGTTATACATTATATCATATTATATATATATATATATATATATATATATATATATATATATATATATTATCTACTGGCGTTCGCCAGTAGATAGTTATAGTTACAACCTATTATCCATAGGAAATCCGCGACATTCTATTTGAAATAACTCTCTTGCCGGTTGACGTATCTTCGCAAAATTTTCAAACTTTGTGGCCCGCTCCGGTCCGCTCCTACCCTGAAAGTCTCGGGGGATTCGTCAGCGGGGGCCGAGAAAAAGGGGGTCCCAAAACGTGTTTTCCCCATGCAATTTTCCATAGGAAACTTTAGACACGGCTACAGCCCGAACTGCTGAACGGAATTACACCAAATTTGGCAAAGAGGTAGTTCTTGGTTCAGAAAGAACCCTTTTTGTTAAATGGTGTAAATCCGTTCAGTAGTTGCTGAGAAAATCAAAAGTAAAAAGATAGTGATATCTATGGCCGAGTAGGGTCCGCGTACCCTCCCGATCACGAGCTGCATGTTAATTGGCTGTCAGCTGGCTGTCAACATTCCGATTCAGGAAATGTTGGCAGCCATTTTGTCCCTCGGTAGAACCGAGGGACAGAAACAAGTGCGCAAAGCGCACAAAGGGGGCAGGGAGAAACACCCTGACCCCCTAGGTTTGCTCAGGGGGTCCCACAAGGACCCCTGGGCAAAAAAAAACATTTTTTTAAAAATCGGCAGGATGCGCTCAGGGTGCGCGAATCCTGCCGAAAAAATCGAAGCGCTGTCTCCCGCGCTTCAATTGCATTTTGCCCCCGGGTGGCCCAAGTCCCGGGGGCATGGTGGGGGGATAATTTAATGTGTGGGGGCCTCAAAGGGCCCCCAAGCCCCGGGGACCGCCACCCCCGGGGCTTTTTAAATGGTGCGGGAGGGCTCTGAGCCCTCCCGCAGCCCCGAGGACCACCACCTCCCCGAGGCTTTTTTATTAATTAAAAAACCTGTGTGGGGGGGCTCCAGCCCCCACACGCCCGGGGACCGTCACCTCCCCGGGGCACTAAACATTTAAATATGGGGGTCCGTTACGGACCCCAGAGCCCCGGGGACCACCACCTCCCCGGGGCTGTGAACTGAATGGGAGGGGGCCGCGCGGCCCCCTCCTGGAGCCTGTGGTGGCCCTGGGGACCGCCACCCCCAGGGCCGGCTCCTGCAGTGTCCCGGGGTGCCTACCCCGGGACACTGCTGTTGCAATGACAGGACGGAGCCTCGCGGCTCCCGTCCTGTCATTGCAAACTTGCTTTGGATATTGGAAGAGAGGCAGGAAACCTGCTCTCTCTTCCAATATCCAAAGCTGATTGCTTTCCACATGGGGAGCAGCATGTTAGCTGCTCCCCATGTGTAAAGGAATGCCGGCTCCCGTAGGACACGGGGAGACGGCGGGACTGTGGGGGCTTGGGACCCCCCACAGTCCCCAACGAGAGGCCAGGCCCCGGGGGATGGGGTCCCCGGGGCAAGTAGGGTTCGGGAGGAGGCCACGCGGCCCCCTCCCCAAAAAATAAAAAATAAAAAATTTAAAAAAAACGGAAAGGCCGGCCCCGGGGATGGGGTCCCCGGGGCCTTAAATGGCCTGAGGAGGGGGCCACGCAGCCCCCTCCCTACGAAAAAAAAAAAAAATCGAGGCCATGCCCCGGGGATGGGGTCCCCGGGCCAATACAGGCCCAGGGAAGGGGGCCACGCGGCCCCTTTCCCGTTTTTTTAATTTGTAATTAAAAAAAGGGGTAAGGCCCTGGGGAATGGGGTCCCCAGGGCATAAAAACTGGAAAAAGGAAGGGGGCTACAGAGCCCCCTTCAGGGGACAAAAACATTTTTTTTTTTTTAAACGATCGGGCCCGCAGGCCCCGCCCCTTCCTTCACCACTCTGCAAACGCGCCCCTGGCGCGTTTGCAGAGGGGGAACGAATTCCCCTTGAATACTGGGGGTCCCTGGGGGCCAACTAGCCCACCAGGAACCTCCAGTATGCGCCAGGGGCTGCCTTGCAGAGAGGTGTACAGAGGCCACGCCCCTTTACACCTCTCTGCCACGCAGCTCTGTGGCGCTTTTGGAGGTATATGGTGGGCTAGTTGGACTCCGGGGACCCTCAGGATTCAAGGGGACTTAATTCCCCAACTTAAAACGCGCCACGGGCGCGTTTGCACAGTGGTGAAGGGAGGGGCGGGGCTTCAGGTGACATGTGTGCAAACAGGCCCCGTGGCGCGTTTTAAGATGGAGAATTAAATCCCCTTCAATCCTGAGGGTCCCTGGGGGCCAACTAGCCCAACAGGTACATCCAGAAAGCGCCACAGAGCTGCGTTGCAGAGAGGTGTAAAAGGGGTGTGGCCTCTCTACACGTCTCTGCAACGCAGCCCCTGGCGCATATTGGAGGTTCCTGGTGGGCTAGTTGGCCCCTAGGGACCCTCAGGATTCAAGGGGACTTAATCCCCCAACTTAAAACGCGCCACGGGGCGCGTTTGCACAGATGTCACCTCAGGCCCCGCCCCTCCCTTCACCATTGTGCAAATATTCTTCTAAAATCATCCGAAATACGAATTCCTATTTACTCACCTGTTATAAGGAGAGACCTCAGTGCTGCATCTTTCAGCCCAGTACTGGTCCTGAAAAGTAATTTTAACCGTACTTACCAGTAACTTGAATTTCCTTCCATAGGATATCATTGCCTGCTTTTTGTTGAAAAAGTTTCTAAGTGTTGATTTTTGAAACATACAAATATTCCTCTAAAATCAGCCGAAATACGAATTCCGATTTACTCACCTGTTATAAGGAGATACCTCAGTGCTGTATCTTTCAGCCCAGTACTGGTCCTGAAAAGTAATTTTAACCGTACTTACCAGTAACTTGAATTTCCTTCTATAGGCTAACATTGACTGTTTTCACTTGGAAATTCTTCTAAGTGTGGAGTTTTGGAACTTTAAAATATTCCTCTAAAATCAGCCGAAATACGAATTCCGATTTACTCACCTGTTATCAGGAGAGACCTCAGTGCTGTATCTTTCAGCCCAGTACTAATCCTGAAAAGTAATTTTAACCGTACTTACCAGTAACTTGAATTTCCTTCCATAGGCTAACATTGACTGGTTTCACTTGGAAATTCTTCTAAGTGTGGAGTTTTGGAACTTTATAATATTCCTCTAAAATCAACCAAAGTACGAATTCCAATTTACTCACCTGTTATCAGGAGAGAACCCAGTGCTGCATCTTTTAGCCCAGCACTGACCCTGAAAAAGTAATTTTAACCGTACTTACCAGTAACTTGAATTTCCTTCATAGGCTAACATTGACTGGTTTCACTTGGAAATTCTTCTAAGTGTGGAGTTTTGGAACTTTATAATATTCCTCTAAAATCAACCAAAGTTCGAATTCCAATTTACTCACCTGTTATCAGGAGAGAACCCAGTGCTGCATCTTTAGCCCAGCACTGACCCTGAAAAGTTATTTTAACCGTACTTACCAGTAACTTATATTTTCTTCCATAGGAATCCATTGTCTGGTTTTCAGCAGAAAAGTTTCAAAGTGTCGATTTTCACAAACTACAAATATTCCTAAAAAATCGCCTGTATGACTTAAACGCATTCTTTCAACTGTTTACAGGAGATGCACCAGTGCTGGATCCAGGATCCAACACTGAGTAAGAAAAAGTAACGATAACAGTTTTTAACTTCTAAGTGAATTTCCTTCCATAGGATAACATTGGTGATTCTATGAGAAAAAGTTTCTAAGTGTGAACTTTTAAAGTACAATAATATTCCTTAAAAATCACGACTGTAACCAAAACGCTTTTACTCAACTGTTTACAGGAGATGTCCCAGGACTGAATCTAGGATCCAGTCCTGTGGTTAGAAAAGTAATCCATAAAGTAACTAATTGCATTTAACTAGAAATTCACATTGAGCTGAATGTTGCATTGTGTTTGAAAATGTGTTGCCCATTGCAACAACTGTAACTACTGTACTTAAAAGTCTATTGCCTATGTGCAAAGTATTTAAACTAAAGTAATTCATTCTGAGAAAGTATTTTTTGTAATGTAATGTATAATGTAATTACAATGTAATTTAAAAAATAAAATATTTTAAAAAAATTGTTTCTAAAAAATTTGGAAATCAGTATGAAAAAAATGTATATAACAATTAATACATTTAAAAATTGTCATTTACAAAACCTTTGAAATTCACTGAAAAACCGTAGGTTTCAGACATGTTATAGTTACAAATTAGCATTTAAAAAACCTTTGAAATTCACTGAAAAAACCATAGGTTTCAGGGACGTTATAGTTACAAATTAGCATTTAAAAAATCTTTGAAATTCACTGAAAAAACCATAGGTTTTAGGGACAGTTATAGTTAGTTGGACATTGCACTCGTACAAAACCCGTGAAATTCCCCGTTATAGTTAGTCCAGCTAACTATAACTCGCGCCCCGCAATGCACTGCTGATGACGTCACATATTACATCACTCATGACATGGTCAGTGACATCACTGATGACATCACTGATGACATCTCAAATGACATCACTGATGACATCATCCACGTGATAATCTGATGCACCTCCTCACACCCCAATATAACCTTTGATACACCCACTCTAAATTACAGACTGCCATTCGCAAAACCATAGACACTCCAACACCAATAACTACATACCCACTCACTGATTCTTAGGTCTACGCACACATCCACTCACTCACCCGTACAGTCACTCATACTTACGGTCACTCAGTACAGGACTATCATATGCACTCATACTCCTATATAGACACTCAAACACCGCCACTCATCCATAGAGGTACTCACACACCTAGTCAGTCATGCAAATAATTAAACACACTACCATTTACTCACCTATACAGTTATACACACACCAGCTCACTTACTCATACAAATAGTAGCACATTCTTACGCTCTTATACAATCACTGATACAAGCCCACACTCATCCATACAGCCACTATCACAATCACTCACTCTAAGCTTATAGCTATTTTTATACTCCAACACACATATATACTGCCTTTCACATATGTAGTTACTCACACATGTACCACTGGGACATACATTCACTCACTAACACACTCTTACACACACTTACCCACCCATACAGTCTATCACAGATGCACTCTTGAAACCATCCACCCAGTGAATCACCCACTCACACATCTATGCACAGAGTTGCACACACCCCTCCCACACAAACACTCAGGCACCCATACAGATACTCAGACAAGCATTCAATAACTCATATAAAAACTCATGTAGCTATTCACAAACACATGCAGCCACTTACACAGCAACAGACAGACGGATACAGACATTCACCCAGTTTAGTCACTAACCCATGCATTCAGTAAGATACGTTAAATCACTCACTTATAGGGTCAGTCACGCACCTACTAAATCATCCATACAGACACTTACACACCCACTCATTCTTCAATACGTCTTTTCCTATATATATTAAAAATATTTAAACTTTACAGAAACACACAGTCACTGGATGATGTCATCAGTGATGTCATTTGAGATGTCATCAGTGATGTCATCAGTGATGTCACTGACCATGTCATGAGTGATGTAATATGTGACGTCATCAGCAGTGCATTGCGGGGCGCGAGTTATAGTTAGCTGGACTAACTATAACGGGGGAATTTCACGGGTTTTGTACGAGTGCAATGTCCAACTAACTATAACTGTCCCTAAAACCTATGGTTTTTTCAGTGAATTTCAAAGATTTTTTAAATGCTAATTTGTAACTATAACGTCCCTGAAACCTATGGTTTTTTCAGTGAATTTCAAAGGTTTTTTAAATGCTAATTTGTAACTATAACATGTCTGAAACCTACGGTTTTTTCAGTGAATATATATATATATATATATATATATATATATATATATATATATATATATATATTATATACTGGCGGTCGCCAGTAGATAGTTATAGTTAGGACCTATTTTCCATAGGAAATCCGCAACATTCTATTTGAAATAACTCTTGCGTCGGTTGACGAATCTTTGCGAAGTTTTCAAACTTTATGGCCCGCTCCGGTCCGCTCCTACCCTGAAAGTTTCGGGGTGATTCGTCAAGCGGGGGCCGAGAAAAAGGGGGTCCCAAAGCGTGTTTTCCCCATTCATTTTCCCATAGGAAACTTTAGCCACGGCTACAGCCCGAACTGCTGAACGGAATTACACAAAATTTGGCAAAGAGGTAGTTCTTGGTTCAGAAAGAACCCTTTTTGTTAAATGGTGTAAATCCGTTCAGTAGTTGCGGAGAAATTAAAAAATAAGAGTCAAAAAATCAATTTCCCATAGGAAACTTTATGCAAGGCTACAGCCCGAACTGCTGAACGGAATTACACCAAATTTGGCAAAGAGGTAGTTCTTGGTTCAGAAAGAACCCTTTTTGTTAAATGGTGTAAATCCGTTCAGTAGTTGCTGAGAAAATCAAAAGTAAAAACACATATATATCTGGGCGGAGCCTAACCACACATGTCATCGTGAGATCTGATTGGCTGTCAGCACTTCATCCTGGAATTGCTGGCAGCCATCTTGGGACCAATATAAATGTTAGTACCCCATTGAAATGCATTGTAGTGAATCGAAGATTTTGAGGGTTACCAAAAGGAGAACTATAAAGGGTGATAACAGACTTTAGTTACATTAGAATTCATTTGTTGATGGTACCATTCTAATTTCAGGAATTGTGGTGTGTTCTAAGGTGATTTTACCCTGTGAAAAACCTTCTGCTGGGATATCATGAATCATGTTTGAGAGAAAACTATTTTCACATGCTTGTCCCATACAGTTTTGGAAGGTGCTCCAGAAGCTAAAATGAGAGCATATTTTCTGTAAATTCACATTATCTTTCTCAGTCATGTGAGAATGAAGTCTGACATTCTCAGTAAAACATGTACATCCAACAATGGCAGAGACTGTCAGTTGATTCCTTTGTGTTCTACTGCAGCTTCCCAGAGTGTTCTAAAGAACAACTAGAGTGCTAACAGCCTTACTTATGACAAAAGTATGGCACACCTGAAGCCATCTTGATTGGAATAAACTGGTAACACTTAAAACATTTAATTTAAAAAGGAACAAAATGATGGGGTTCATTTTGTCATAGAAATTATGGTTAGTGCTGTAGGAAGAAAAATTAGGACATGTTTCAAGTGTGATCTCAAATATCTTCCTGTTATATTTCAACAGGAGCAGCCTGTCAGTTGATGCCTTTGTGTTCTACTGCAGCTTCCCAGAGTGTTCTAAAGAACAACTAGAGCGCTAACAGTCTTACTTATGACAAAAGTATGGCACACCTGAAGCCATCTTGATTGGAATAAACTGGTAACACTTAAAACATTTAATTTAAAAAGGAACAAAATGAGGGGTTCATTTTGCCATAGAAATTATGGTTAGTGCTGTAGAAAGAAAAATTAGGACATGTTTTAAGTGAGATCTCAAATATCTTCCTGTTATATTTCAACAGGAGCAGCCTGTCAGTTGATGCCTTTGTGTTCTACTGCAGCTTCCCAGAGTGTTCTAAAGAACAACTAGAGTGCTAACAGCCTTACTTATGATAAAAGTATGGCACACCTGAAGCCATCTTGATTGGAATAAACTGGTAACATTTAAAACATTTAATTTAAAAAGGAACAAAATGAGGGGGTTCATTTTGCCTTAGAAATTATGGTTAGTGCTGCAAAAAGAAAATTTAGGGCATGTTTTAAGTGAGATCTCAAATCCTCTTCTATTTCATTAGAAAATTCTGACATGCAGACTGAAACAATCACTTTCAATACCAGCAGTAGACTTCCAGTTAACTCCTTGGTGAGCAGCAGCTTTACTACAGTGATCTAATGAACAACTAGAGTGCTAACATTCTGAATTTATGGCAAATGTGTGACACATCTGAATGCCTTCTTGATTGAATCAAAGTAAAAAACTGAAAGCATTTCCTACTGAGGAGACTGTAGTAAATGAGGAAATTAGGAAACTTCATAACAAATAAGACTCCCAAGATGGCCACCAGAGAAAAAAGAGCCCAAATGTAGCACAAATATCACCCAGAGGTAGCCCACGTATAGCCCAATGACAGAAGTGTGCAAAACACTTTTTATTTTTTGTTTTTTTGCAGTTTTATATAGTGCAGACTGGTCAGGTATTGGAGTGCTTTACATGAGCATTGGTTACATCACACAAGGACAAATTCATGTTGGTTGACCCCTACACTACCCAAACACCACTGCACTACCCTAAACCCTAAAACACTACCCCCAGCACGACCCCCTTCACTACCCAAACACAACTGCACTACCCTAAACTCAAAAACACTACCCCCAGCACGACCCCCTACACTACCCAAACACCACTGCACTACCCTAAACCCTAAATCTACCCCCTACACTACACAAATACCACTGTACTACCCTAAACCCTAAAACACTAGAACCCAGCACGACCCCTACAGTACACAAACACCACTGCACTACCCTAAACCCTAAAACACTACCCCCTACACTACACAAACACCATTGCACTACCCTAAACCCTAAAACACTACCCCCACCATGACCCCCTACACTACACAAACACCACTGCACTACCCTAAACCCTAAAACACTACCCCCAGCACGACTCCCTACACTACACAAACACCACTGGACTACCCTAAACCCTAAAACACTACCCCCAGCATGACTCCCTACACTACCTAAACACCACTGCACTACACTAAACCCTAAATCTACCCCCAGCATGACCTCCCACACTACACAAACACCACTGCACTACCCTAAACCCTAAAACACTACCCCCAGCACAACCCCCTACACTACCCAAACACCACTGCACTACCCTAAACCCTAAAACACTAACCCCAGCATGACCCCCTACACTACCCAAACACCACTGCACTACCCTAAACCCTAAAACACTACCCACAGCATGACCCCCTACACTACACAAACACCACTGCACTACCCTAATCCCTAAAACACTACCCTCTACACTACACAAACACCACTGCCCTACCCTAAACCCTAAAACACAACCCCCAGCATGACCCCCTACACTACACAAACACCACTGCACTACCCTAAACCCCCCTACACTATACAAACACCACAGCATTACTCTAAACCCTAAAACACTACCCCCAGCACGACCCCTCACAACACAAACACCACTGCACTACCCTAAACCCTAAATCGACCCCCAGCACGACCCCTACACTACCCAAACACCACTGCCATACCCTAAACCCTAAAACACTACCCCCAGCATGAACCCCTACACTACCAAACACCACTGCACTACCCTAAACCTTAAATCACTACCCCCAGCACTACCCCCTACACTACACAAACACCACTGCACTACCCTAAACCCTAAAACACTACCCCAGCACTACCCCCTACACTACCCAAACACCACTGCACTAACATAAACCCTAAAACACTACCCCCAGCACAACCCCCTACACTACACAAACACCACTGCACTACCCTAAACCCTAAAACACTACCCCCAGCACAACTCCCTACACTACCCAAACACCACTGCACTACCCTAAACCCTAAATCTACCCCCAGCACGACCCCCTACACTACCCAAACACCACTGCACTACCCTAAACCCTAAAACACTACCACCAGCATGACCCCCTACACTACTCAAACACAACTGCACTACCCTAAACCCTAAAACACTAACCCAGCACGACCCCCTACACTACCCATACACCACTGCACTACCCTAAAGCCTAAAACACTACCCCCAGCACGACCCCCTACACTACTGCACTACCCTAAACCCTAAAACACTACCCCCAGCACAACCCCCTACACTACCCAAACACTACTGCACTACCCTAAACCCTAAAACACTACCCCCAGCACGACCCCCTACACCACCCAAACACCACTGCACTACCCTAAACCCTAGAAAAGAAACCCCCACCCAATGCCCAATCCCCTTACCTCTCACTCCTCGTGGTTCCTCTCTCCTCGTGGTTCCTGCTTCACGTCGTCTCTGAGGGGCGGTGCACGTCGTTGTGAGGAAACGGAACAGCCTCTGTTTCCTTACAACGACATGGATCGTCTACATGTTTTTAGAACGCATGGTCATTTACCATACATACCTTTACAACAAAATTCGTTGTAAAGGCATGCGTGGTAAATGACCATGCGTTCTAAAAAATGCGTAGTAATGACTTCGTGATGTACAACGCATGCGTGGTAATGCATGCGTTGTAATGGTATCGCAAAGTAAAAAGTCATTGTAACGGCTGTTTACCGATCGAAGCTGGCCCCTGTTCTTCAGTGAGACGTTTATTTGATTAATTAGGAGGAAGGAATGTGTTTTTTTACCGAAAAGTGCATTCCCGGCTGTTGTATTGTGAAAGTGTCCGCGTGGCCTGGTTTCACTTCCGGTGAGAGAGTGGAAGAGTCTGTTTGGATCTAAAGGAGTTCTGTTGTTGGACGGGGCCGGCGCGACATGTCATCAGAAAACATAGCTAATGGAAAGCGTCCTCCCTGAAGTGTGGAGCAGTGCCATGAGAGGTCAACGAGTGTGCGTCCCACCGCAGTATGACCGTACCGCGTGACCCATGTGCCACCTCCAGGGTACGGGAGGCAGAAGCGGCATCGCAGGTCCTCTTGAAGACCGTTGTAGCACTAATTCTACATTTTGGTACTAGGGCATTTTAACTTCGTTGTTCCTGCCAGATACAAAGAGAAGATCCTGTGTTATTCAGTGCCCTCGTTACCTTTTTTGTGGGTTGTGGTGCTTGTCACTTCGCTGCCCCGCCGGTGCACACGACTGGGCACCCCACCTCGTGTGCCATCTGCAGGGCCTCTGCCCTCGGATCACTGGTTTCGGTTTCTGGAGTGGCAACATAAACAGTTGCTCCCAAAGGACTAGCCTGAACACTTAGGCGAATATCCCCTGCACCAGCATTCCAGGGAAATTCTTTCCAAGCTCTCCCACGTCAACGAGGACGTCATAATAGCACGGCTCCGCTCGCGACACCGTATGACGTCATCGGAGCCATAAGAGAACCTCGTCGGCGTGCTGACGTCAGTTCCACCCATTTTTTCCGTGCCACCGAGGCAAACAGGGGACCGAGACATTTTCACATGTATACATTGTATAATTAATATATATATATTCACTGAAAAAACCATAGGTTTCAGGCACGTTATAGTTAGAAATTAGCATTTAATAAACATTAGAAATTCACTGAAAAAACCATAGGTTTCAGGCACGTTATAGTTAGAAATTAGCAATTAAAAAACCTTAGAAATTCACTGAAAAAACCATAGGTTTCAGGGGCGTTATAGTTAGTTGGACATTTCACTCGTACAAAACCATAGAAATTCCCCCGTTATAGTTAGTTCAGCTAACTATAACTCGCGTGCCCGCAATGCACTGCTGATGATGTCACATATTACATCACTCATGACATGGTCAGTGACATCACTCATGACATCACTCATGACATCTCAAATGACATCACTGATGACATCACTGATGGCATCATCCAGTGAATGTGTGTTTTTCTGAAAATTAAATATGTTTTATATATGTATATCTCAAGGTCGATGGAAGAATAAATGGGTATATAAGTGTCTAAATGGATGATTTTGTTTTGTAAAATTGATTGTATAACTGACTAAGTGTATCTTAGTGACTACATGGGTTAGTGAGTAATGTTTAAATATGAAAATATCTGTATCAGTCTCTCACTTTGTGTATAAGTGGCTGCATGGGTTGGTGAGTAGCTACATGAGTGTCTATATGGGTTATTAGTTGGTTTTTGAGTATCAGTATGAGTGTCTGAGTGTCTGTATGGTTCGGTGGGGGGTATTACTTAGTGCATAGATGCATGAATGAGTGACTCGCTGTTTGTATGTGTTGAAGACAGCATGTGTGCAGGACTGTATAGGTGGATGAGTATGTGTATGGGTGTGTTAGTGAGTGAATGACTGTCTCAATAGTGTCTTTATGAGTAACTACATATGTTTTAAACTAGTATATGTGAGTATTGGTGTATATAAGTGAGTATATGTGAGAGTGAGAGATTGGAAGAGTTCCTGTACAAATAAGTAGGTGTTTCTATAAGTGATTGTTTAAGAGAGGAAGTATGTGTAAGTTTCTGTAGAAGTAAGTGTGGTAGTGTGTGTATAACTGTATATGCAAGTAAATGGATGTTTGATACTTTGTTTGCATGTGTGACTATGTGTGTGAGTAACTCTATGGATGAGTGGCGGTGTGTAACAGGATGTATAGGTGTATGAGTACATATGATGAGTGAGTACATGTATGAGTGACTGTATAGGGACTGTTGGTGAATGAGTGGATGTGTGTGTAGATCTTGGAATTACTGAATAGGTGTGTTGTAACTCGTATTGGTATGTCCATTGTTTTGAAAATGTTAGTTTGTATTTTTGAGTGTGTGTATCAAAGGTTATATTAGGGTGAGAGGAGGTCTGCCACTCTATCACAAGGATGATGTCATCAGTGATGTCATCAGTGATGTCATTTGAGATGTCATCAGTGATGTCATGAGTGATGTCACTGACCATGTCATGAGTGATGTAATATGTGACGTCATCAGCAGTGCATTGCGGGCGCGCGAGTTATAGTTAGCTGAACTAACTATAACGGGGGAATTCTATGGTTTTGTACGAGTGAAATGTCCAACTAACTATAACGCCCCTGAAACCTATGTTTTTTTCAGTGAATTTCTAAGGTTTTTTAAATGCTAATTTCTAACTATAACGTGCCTGAAACCTATGGTTTTTTCAGTGAATATATATATATTTATAACCTACTGGCGGTCGCCAGTAGGTAGTTATAGTTAGGACCTTGTTTCTATTCAAAAAGCGTTTTTTGATATGCCAATATCTTTGCCGCCGTTTGATGAATCTTCGTGAAATTTTCAAAACTAATGGGGCGCTCCGGTCAGCTCCTGTCTTGAAAGTTTCGGGGTGATTTGTCAAGCGGGGGCTGAGAAAAAAGGGGGGTCCCAAAACGCAGTTTCCCAATCTTAATTTCGATAGGAAAAATTGGAACAGGCTACAGTCCGAACTGCAGAACGGAATTACACCAAATTTGGCAAAAAGGTAAGTCTTGGTTCAGAAAGCGACCTTTTTTTTTAAATGGTGTAAATCCATTTGGTAGTTCCTGAGAAATTAAAAAATGAAAACTTTCGATATCTGAGCACCGGGGAGGGTTCGCGAACCCTCCCGAGCACGAGCTCAATTCTGATTGGCTGCTAACACTCCAAACCAGAATGTGTTGGCAGCCATCTTGTGACTCAGTAACCGAGTCTCAAGAAAAAGAGTGAAAAAAGGTAGAGAAACAAGAAAAGGGGGCAGGGTAGAAACACCCTGACCCCCTAGGCCTGCTCAGGGGTTCCACAGGGACCCTCAGGCCCAAAAAAAGCATAATTTGCACTGGGTGCGCGAATCCCGCCGAGAAAATTTAAAAAAATGAAGCGTGGGCTCCGCGCTTCGTTTTAATGAGCCCCCGGGTGGGCCAGGTCCCGGGGGCAATGCCCGCGGGCCCCTGCAGCCCTGGGGACTGCCACCTCCCCGGGACTTTCTTTAATTATCTGCGGGGGGCACGCGGCCCCCCCGCAGCCCCGGGGGCCGCTACCTCCCTGGGGCTTTGTTTTATAAATGCAAGAACAGAGCTTCAAGGCAGAAGCAACAGCAGCATCCCTTGGTTACCTCGTCCTTATGTTTTCCTGCTCACAATAATAGGAACAGGGAAAACAATATGGATGTTCTCGAGCAGAGAAATACACATGCGGACGTTGAAAGCTTGGCCACGTCATTCTATACGTGATAAGTCAAAAAAGATGTGCAATCTCTGCCTCGCGCTAAAGGTTCCAGGCCGGCAGCTGCTGTTCACTTGTCGGGGGTGCGCAGGGTGCGCATGCGCTCTCGCACGCTCCTCTCTCATTTCTCCCTGCGAGCGCGCCGCCTGTGCCAACCGTATGCTAGGTGATTACCTCGGTCCTGAGAAGGGTTAAGAAAGTTGGCTCTCGAGCGTGCCCCACCCCTGCCCCTCCTCGACCAGGACGGTAATGAATAAAGAGCCACGGACACTTGCGGAGTGCGAGAATGAGAGGTGGGGCTGGAACGGTGCCCGGGCACAGAGCCCTGGCAGCGTGCCCAGCTTCTTGTTTGAGTGAGTGCCAGCTGGCTTCCCCACGTGCTGTGGCCGTCCCCGCTCCAGCCTGCTCTCTCCGTGCAACAGCGGGATCACAGGCAGAGCCCCCTCCCCCATCCGTGGACAGCAGCAGTGCGGGCCGGGATTGGGACCACTGCTTCGCACAATAAAAACACCCATTGTGCAAGTGTCACGACCCAATTCAGTGTGTGGTGCACGCTGTACAAATGATCACTGCATGTCAATGTGCAAACGAAGCCCCCTTAGAAGGTGCAGCGTAGCCGCTATACTGCACAGACTGCTGCTGAGTTGTGCAAGACTACACAGACCAAAAAGATAAGCAATCGGCACAGCTCAAACATGGCTCTTAACATTTTATGCGGAGGTAAGATAGGTCAGTGGGTTAGCACGCCTGCGACATATCTTTGATCGACCTGGTGTTGGAATTTTGGCGATTCAATGAGGCTGTCAGTTCTTCAGTTGTTGAAAAGCATTGGCCACAATATAAACTCACACTCTTGCAACCAAGCTCAACGAAGCGCAGCGTATTACACAGCTATAGAGTATGAGGGGTTATAGAAACACAATACTACAGAATACAATATAATTGAATGGAACTTCAGCTGCACTTAGATAACCCTGTTCACAATACCTGAGGAACAAGGTTTCGAGAGAAGTGAGGCATGTTTTCCCACCCTGGCGACAAGGGTACATTTTCAAACTCCTGTAAGCAGGGCCACCAGCAGCACTGTTTTAAACGCCGAGGTCACGGGCACACCAATCAGCTTTGAAGCAATTATCACCTCGGTGATGGCCAATAATAAGTGTGTCATACCTAGATCTCAAGACTACAAAAAAACAAAATTAGGGAGAGAAGAGGTAGTGCCCCGAGGGACACTAACGGTGGATACGTCCTCCTCAAGTCAGTAGTTAGCAAAACATCAAGATCCACCATATGGGTAATGATCTGAATGATGAAGTAAGGGGCCTATAGTGGATGGGGAAAGAGTTGTGTTCCTATTCCATGATAGGACATACACAAAAGTTGTTTAAATACCCCTCACACATCAAAAGGACCCTTGATGTCATGCTTCATCATTGGGGTCTTCCCTTCCCACTGTGGGATGGGGCGTGCTGCGACCAGCGACTACGCGGGAGCACTAATCTAAAATACTATGTGTGGTGCAGGGGTGGTGAGAAGAAGGGTCAGAAGGTGAAGTTTAAAAAGGAACTGGCCTCATGGACATAAAACAATTTAATAGGTCATTGAGGCTGAACCTGTTAAAAATAGTGATTTGGAATGGTCATGCATTTAATGAGCTGACCTTCCTAAAAAGTCGACATGTTTCGAAGCTCAAGGCTTCTTCATCAGGACTAAGAAGATCCCTTCAGCGCTCACTTGTTGTTTAAAAAGTGAAAATAGTCATATACAAAAGTGAAAGAAATTCTTGCAAATATTCATGCAGTATAAAGTACCTGTTTGTACTCCTATATGTAAATCTGTTAGTATTACTATATGTTAATCTGCAAAAAAGGGAACAATTTTGAAGTATTAATTGCGCCACACACGGCGTTGTCTCACGAAGACCTGAAAAGACAACACATGTGTCAAAGTGACTGTTTTATAAAAAACATAGTGCTATAGTGGTGCAGGGACCTGTGAAAGAAATTGCGAAAAAGGGAAAAACATACAGTGACACACTACATATAACATAAAACACAATCAAACACTCACCCCCAGACAACTGATCTGGGTTTAATCCATCATCATTCTTTAGCTCACTCCACCACCCCAGTTCAGACATGGCCATATGCAAATCAGTCTGACCCTGTGCCTCATGGGAACAGTCCAGCCCGAACTGCCAAGCCATGTCTTCCCTAGACCGGAAACAAGCATCCTAGGACCGGTTTCTGGCATTCCAGCCGTCATCAGCCAGGCTTGCTTGAATCCAGTGGCAAAGTGAGCAAGGGACCCACGTCTGGGCATACCCCCGCCAACTTATGGCGACCAAAGCGATACAAAAGGGGATGATGGACGGAACGTTTGAGCCAATCAAACACTCACCCCCAGTCAACTGATCTGGGTTTAATCCATCATCATTCTTTAGCTCACTCCACCACCCCAGTTCAGACATGGCCATATGCAAATCAGTCTGACCCTGTGCCTCATGGGAACAGTCCAGCCCGAACTGCCAAGCCATGTCTTCCCTGGACCGGAAACAAGCATCCTAGGACCGGTTTCTGGCATTCCAGCCGTCATCAGCCAGGCTTGCTTGAATCCAGTGGCAAAGTGAGCAAGGGACCCACGTCTGGGCATACCCCCGCCAACTTGGGGCGACCAAAGCGACACAAAAGGGGATGATGGACGGACGTTTGAGCCAATCAAACACTCACCCCCAGTCAACTGATCTGGGTTTAATCCATCATCATTCTTTAGCTCACTCCACCACCCCAGTTCAGACATGGCCATATGCAAATCAGTCTGACCCTGTGCCTCATGGGAACAGTCCAGCCCGAACTGCCAAGCCATGTCTTCCCTGGACCGGAAACAAGCATCCTAGGACCGGTTTCTGGCATTCCAGCCGTCATCAGCCAGGCTTGCTTGAATCCAGTGGCAAAGTGAGCAAGGGACCCACGTCTGGGCATACCCCCGCCAACTTAGGGCGACCAAAGCGATACAAAAGGGGATGATGGACGGAACGTTTGAGCCAATCAAACACTCACCCCCAGTCAACTGATCTGGGTTTAATCCATCATCATTCTTTAGCTCACTCCACCACCCCAGTTCAGACATGGCCATATGCAAATCAGTCTGACCCTGTGCCTCATGGGAACAGTCCAGCCCGAACTGCCAAGCCATGTCTTCCCTGGACCGGAAACAAGCATCCTAGGACCGGTTTCTGGCATTCCAGCCGTCATCAGCCAGGCTCGAAACATGTCGACTTTTTAGGAAGGTCAGCTCATTAAATGCATGACCATTCCAAATCACTATTTTTAACAGGTTCAGCCTCAATGACCTATTAAATTGTTTTATGTCCATGAGGCCAGTTCCTGTCATCAGCAGTGCATTGCAGGGGCGCGAGTTATAGTTAGCTCAACTAAGTATAACGGCTGAATTTCTCTGGTTTTGTACAAGTGAAATGTCCAACTAACTATAACGTCCCTGAAACCTGTGGTTTTTTCAGTGAATATCTAAGGTTTTTTAAATGCTAATTCCTAACTATACCATCCCTGAAATCTGTGGTTTTTTCAGTGAATATGGGTTAATGATTGGTTGTCCGAGTACCTGTATGGGTGCCTCAGTGTCTGTGTGGGTTGGTGGGGGTGTGCGACTCACTGCATGGATGTGTGAGTGGGTTAATCCCTGGGTGTATGAGTTCATGAGTGCATCTGTGAGGGGCTGTATGGGTGAGTGATTGTGCGTATGGCTGTGTCAGTGAGTGAATGGATGTCTCAGTGATATATGGGTGAGTAACTGCATATGTGAAAGGCAGTATAAGTGATTGTTGGAGTATATAAGTGACTATATGTGAGAGTGAGTAATTGTGAGAGTGGCTGTATGGATGAGTGTGTGCTTGTGTCAGTGATTGTAGAAGAGAGTAAGTATGTGTTAGCATCTGTATGAAAAAGAGCTGGTTTGTGTGTAACTGTATAGATGAGTAAATGGCAGTGTGATTGATTCTTTGGGTGACTGACTGCATGTGTGAGTAACTCTATGGGTAAGTGGTGGTGTGTGAGTCTCTGTATGGGTATATGAGTGCATATATCAGTACCTGTATTGATGAGTGACTGCGTGCATGAGTGACTGTGTGGGTGAGAGAGTGGATGTGTGTGTAGACATATGAATCAGTGAGTGGGTATGTACTAACTGGTATTGGTGTGTTTATGGTTTTGAAAATGGTAGTCTGTATTTTAGAGTGTGTGTATGAAAGGTTATATTAGGGTGTGAGGAGGTGCATCAGATATTAAGTGGATGATGTCATCAGTGATGTCATTTGAGATGTGATCATTGTTGTCATAAGTGATGTCACTGACCATGTAATGAGTGATGTAATATGTGGCGTCATCAGCAGTGCATTGCAGGGGCGGGAGTTATAGTTAGCTCAATGGCTGAATTTCTCTGGTTTTGTACGAGTGAAATGTCAGCATAACGTCCCTGAAACCTATGTTTTTTCAGTGAATTTCGAAGATTTTGTAAATGTGAATTTCTAACTATGCCTACATAGGTAGGACATGTACAGAAAGAGGAAGAAAGGCACAGAAAGAAGCAAGACAAAAGCAGAAAGCGGCAACAGAAGTCCAGAAAGAGGAAGAAATTGCAGAAAGAAGCAAGAGAAGTGCAGAAAGAAGCAACAGAGGTACAAAAAGAGGCCTAATTCGACTGTACCTTTCCACAGACTCATACAAAGTAGCCTAATCACTAATCCTTCACCCAAGATGTCTTAAACCTCACTTTTCTCTTGAAGGTTCACTTTTCATCGGCTACTCAGAATGTTAGGCCTACCAAATATAAAACAGCAATTCTAACCATATCACTGTTGTAAGTATGACCAAGTTTCTGAAGGTATGCATGCATGTGTCTCTGCTTTTATCTAGTGACATGTTACATAAAAATAAACATACAAATACTTGAATACCTGTGTTTCAAACAGCATACTCTACAAATGTGTGTACAAAAAGATGTATGCATTTCTTTCTGCTCATAATACAGGGCACATGGGTATTCAATAGTATATTTGAGGGTCTCTATAACAACTATATACATAAGACATGTCTGCCTGTGCAACCGAACTACAGAGCAGAACTGAGAAGATTTGACCACCTATAGGAGAAGCTACCTGCTTTTTAAGCTACCATCTTCAGATGCATAACACATGTGAGAATACATGTACAAGTAGACATATACCTCAGTCACGAGAGCACGGAGACCTATAAACTTGACCGCTTGAACTTCACATTTGGGTACAGAAAGAGGCAAGAGAAGTAAAGAAAGAAGCAAGAGAAGTGCAGAAAAAACAAGAGAGGTGCAGAAAGAGGCAAGAGAAGTGTAGAAAGAGACAAGAGAAGTGCAGAAAGAGGCAAGAGAGGAGCAGAAAGAGGCAAGAGAGGTGCAGAAAGAGGGAAGAGGGGTGCAGAAAGAGGGAAGAGGGGTGCAGAAAGAGGGAAGAGGGTGCAGAAAGAGGGAAGTAGGGTGCAGAAAGAAGCAAGAGAAGTGCAGAAAGAAGCAAGAGAAGTGCAGAAAGAAGCAAAAGAGGTGCAGAAAGAGGCAAGAGGGTTGCAGAAAGAAGTGAGTGAAGTGCAGAAAGAAGCAACAGGTGCAGAAAGAGGCAACAGAACTGCAGAAAGAGGCAAGTGAGGTGCAGAAAAAGGCAAGAGAGGTGCAGAAAGAGGGAAGAGACGTGCAGAAAGAGGCAAGTGAGGTGCAGAAACAGGCAAGAGGGGTGCAGAAAGAGGCAAGAGAAGTGCAGAAAGAAGCAACAGAGGTGCAGAAGGAGGCAAGATAACTGAAGAAAGAGGCAAGAGAGTTGTAGAAACAGTCAGGAGAGGTGCAGAAAAAAGCAAGAGAAGTGCAGAAAGAACCAACAGAGGTGCATAAAGAATCAAGAGCACTGCAGAAAGAGGCAAGAGAGCTGCAGAAAGAGGCAAAAGAGTTGCAGAAAGAGGGAAGAGGGGTGCAGAAAGAGGCAAGATCGGTGCAGAAACAAGCAACAGAGGTGCAGAAAGAGGCAAGAGGGGTGCAGAAAGAGGCAAGAGAAGTGCAGAAAGATGCAACAGAAATTCAGAAAGAGGCAAGAGAAGTGCAGAAAGAGGCAAGAGAAGTGCAGAAAGAAGCAACAGAGGTGCAGAAAGAAGCAACAGATGTGCAGAAAGAAGCAACAGAGGTGCAGAAAGAGGCAAGAGAGGTGCACAAAGAGACAAGAGGTGTGCACAAAGATACAAGACAGGTGCAGAAAGAGGCTAGCCGAGTGCAGAAAGAGGAAACAGGGGTACAGAAAGAAGCAAGAGAGGTGAAGAAAGAAGCAAGAGAAGTGCAGAAAGCAGCAACAGAGGTGCAAAAAGAGGCAAGAGAAGTGCAGAAAGAGGCAAGAGGGGTGCAGAAAGAAGCAGGAGAAGTGCAGAAAGAGACAAAAGAGGTGCAGAAACAGGCAAGAAGTGCAGAAAGAGGCATGAAAAGTGCAGAAAAAGGCAAGAGAGGTGGAAAAAGAGACAGGAGAGCTGCAGAAAGAGGCAAGAGAGGTGCAGATAAAGGGAACAGGTGTGCAGAAAGAGGCAAGAGAGGTGCAGAAACAGGGAAAAGGGGTGCAGAAAGAGGCAAGGTGGGTGCAGAAAGAAGCAAGAGTGGTGCAGAAAATCCCTCAAGACAAGAGAAGAGAAGTGGAGAAAGTGACAAGGGAGTTGCAGAAATAGGCAAGAGAGGTGCAGAAAGAGGGAAGAGGGGTGCAGAAAGATGCAAGAGGGTGCAGAAAGAAGCAAGAGAGGTACAGAAAGAAGCAAGAGAAGTGCAGAAAGAAGCAACAGGGGTGCAGAAAGACACAAGAGGGATGCAGAAAGAGACAAGAGAGGTGCAGAAAGAGGCAAGGGTGGTGCAGAAAGAGGGAAGAGGGGTGCAGAAAGAGGCATGAGGTTTGCAGAAAGAAGCAAGAGAGGTACAGAAAGAAGCAAGAGAAGTGCAGAAAGAAGCAACAGTTGTGCAAAAGGAGACAGGAGAACTGCAGAAAGGGGCAACTAGTTGTGGAAATAGACAAAAGGGGTGCAGAAACAGGAAACAGGGGTGCAGACAGAGGCAAGAGAGGTGCAGAAAGAGAGAAGAGGAGTGCAGAAGAGGCAAAAGGGGTACAGAAAGAAGCAAGAGAGGTGCAGAAAGAAGCAAGAGAAGTGCTGAAAGATGCAACAGAGGTGCAGGAGGTGTCAAGAAAAAGTGCAGAAAGAAGGAACAGAAATTCAGAAAGAAGCAAGAGAAGTGCAGAAAGAAGCAACAGAAATAGAGAAAGAAGCAAGAGAAGTGCAGAAAGCAGCAACAGAGGTGCAAATAGAGTCAAGAGAGGTGCACAAAGAGACAAGAGAGGTGCACAAAGAGAGAAGAGAGCTGCAGAAAGAGGGAAGAGGGGTATAGAAAGAGACAAGAGGGATACAGAAAGAAGCAAGAGAAGTGCAAAAAGAGACAGAAGAGCTGCAGAAACAGGCAAGAGAAGTGCAGAAACACGCAAGAGAAGTGCTGAAAGAACCACCAGAGGTGCAGAAATAAGCAAGAGAAGTGATTAAAGAGGAAAGAGAGTTGCAGAAAAAAACAAGAGAGGTGTAGGAAAAAGCAAGAAAAGGGCTGAAAGAGGCAGGTGAGGTGTAGAAAAAGGCAATAGAGGTGTAAGAAGAGGCAGTAGAGGTGCAGAAAGAGGCAAGTGAGGTGCAGAAACAGGCAAGAGGGGTGCAGAAAGAGGCAAGAAAAGTGCAGAAAGAAGCAACAGAGGTGCAGAAGGAGGCAAGAGAGCTGCAGAAAGAGGCAAGAGAGTTGCAGAAACAGGCAAGAGACGTGGAGAAAAAAGGAACAGGTGTGCAGAAAGGGGCAAGAGAGGTGCAGAAAGAGGAAAAATGGGTGCAGAAAAAGGCAAGATGGGTGCAGGAAGAAGCAAGAGAGGTGCAGAAAGAAGATAGAGAAGTGCAGAAAGAAGCAACAGAAGTGCAGAAAGAGGCAAGAGGGGTGCAGTAAGAGGCTATAGAAGTGCTGAAGGAAGCAGCAGAGGTGCAGAAAGAGGCAAGAGAAGTGCAGAAAGAAGGAACATAAATGCAGAAAGTGGCAAGAGAAATGCAGAAAAAAGCAACAGAATGCAGAAAGAGGCAACCGAAGTGCAGAAAGAGGCAAGAGAGGTGCACAAAGAAACAAGAGAGGTGCAAAAGGGAAAAGAGATGTGCAGAAACAGGTAAGACGAGTGGAGAAAGAGGCAACAGGGGTGCAGAAAGAAGCAAGAGAGGTGCAGAAAGAAGCAACAGTTGTGCAAAAGGAGACAGGAGGACTGCAGAAAGGGGCAACTAGTTGTGGAAATAGACAAAAGAGGTGCAGAAACAGGAAACAGGGGTGCAGACAGACGCAAGAGAGGTGCAGAATGAGAGAAGACGAGTGCAGAAGAGGCAAAAGGGGTACAGAAAGAAGCAAGAGAGGTGCAGAAAGAAGCAAGAGAAGTGCAGAAAGAAGCAACAGAGGTGCAGAAACAGGCAAGAGAAGTGCAGAAACATGCAAGAGAAGTGCTGAAAGAAGCAACAGAGGTGCAGAAAGAAGCAAGAGAAGTGACGAAAGAGACAAGAGGGTTGCAGAAAAAAACAAGAGAGGTGCAGGAAAAAGCAAGAAAAGTGCAGAAAGAGGCAGGAGAGGTGCTGAAAGAAGCAAGAGTGGTGCATAAAATCCCTCAAGACAAGACAAGAGAAGTGCAGAAAGTGACAAGGGAGGTGCAGAAAGAGGCAAGAGAGGTGCAGAAAGAGGGAAGAGGGGTGCAGAAAGATGCAAGAGGGTGCAGAAAGAAGCAAGAGAGGTGCAGAAAGAAGCAAGAGAAGTGCAGAAAGAAGCAATAGGGGTGCAGAAAGACACAAGAGGGTTGCAGAAAGAGACAAGAGAGGTGCAGAAAGAGGCAAGAGTTGTGCAGAAAGAGGGAAGAGGGGTGCAGAAAGAGGCATGAGGTTTGCAGAAAGAAGCAAGAGAGGTACAGAAAGAAGCAAGAGAAGTGCAGAAAGAAGCAACAGTTGTGCAAAAGGAGACAAGAGAACTGCAGAAAGGGGCAACTAGTTGCGGAAATAGACAAAAGAGGTACAGAAACAGGAAACAGGGGTGCAGACAGAGGCAAGAGAGGTGCAGAAAGAGAGAAGAGGAGTGCAGAAGAGGCAAAAGGGGTGCAGAAAGAAGCAAGAGAGGTACAGAAAGAGGCAAGAGAAATGCTGAAAGATGCAACAGAGGTGCAGGAGGTGGCAAGAAAAAGTGCAGAAAGAAGGAACAGAAATGCAGAAAGAAGCAAGAGAAGTGCAGAAAGAAGCAACGGAAATGCAGAAAGAAACAAGAGAAGTGCAGAAAGAAGCAACAGAGGTGCAAATAGATTCAAGAGAGGTGCACAAAGAGACAAGAGAGGTGCACAAAGAGAGAAGAGAGCTGCAGAAAGAGGGAAGACAAGTGCAGAAAGAGGCAACAGGGGTGCAGAAAGAAGCAAGAGAGGTGCAGAACAAACAAGAGAAGTGCAGAAAGCAGCAACAGAGGTGCAGAAAGAGGCAAGAGAAGTGCAGAAAGAGGCAAGAGAGGTGCAGAAAGAGGCTAGAGTGGTGCAGAAATAGGGAAGAGGGGTGTAGAAAGAGACAAGAGGGATACAGAAAGAAGCAAGAGAAGTGCAGAAAGAGGCACGATAAGTGCAAAAAGAGACAAGAGAGCTGCAGAAACAGGCAAGAGAAGTGCAGAAACACACAAGAGAAGTGCTGAAAGAACCAACAGAGGTGCAGAAAGAAGCAAGAGAAGTGATTAAAGAGGACAGAGAGTTGCAGAAAAAAACAAGAGAGGTGTAGGAAAAAGCAAGAAGAGTGGTGAAAGAGGCAGGTGAGGTGTAGAAAAAGGCAAGAGAGGTGTAAGAAGAGAAAGTAGAGGTGCAGAAAGGCAAGTGAGGTGCAGAAAGAGACAAGAGGGGTACAGAAAGAGGCAAGAAAAGTGCAGAAAGAAGCAACAGAGGTGCAGAAGGAGGCAAGAGAGCTGCAGAAAGAGGCAAGAGAGTTGCAGAAACAGGCAAGAGACGTGGAGAAAAAGGGAACAGGTGTGCAGAAAGGGGCAAGAGAGGTGCAGAAAGAGGAAAAATGGGTGCAGAAAGAGGCAAGAGGGGTGCAGTAAGAGGCTATAGACGTGCTGAAGGAAGCAGCAGAGGTGCAGAAAGAGGCAAGAGAAGTGTAGAAAGAAGGAACAGAAATGCAGAAAGTGGCAAGAGAAGTGCAGAAAGAAGCAACAGAAATGCAGAAAGAGGAAACAGAAGTGCAGAAAGAGGCAAGAGAGGTGCACAAAGAAACAAGAGAGGTGCAAAAGGGAAAAGAGATGTGCAGAAACAGGTAAGACGAGTGGAGAAAGAGGCAACAGGGGTGCAGAAAGAAGCAAGAGAGGTGCAGAAGGAAGCCAGAGAGGTGCGTAAGAAAGCAACAGAGGTGCAGAAAGAGGCAAGAGAAGTGCAGAAAGAGGCAAGAGAGGTGCAGAAAGAGGCAAGAGAGGTGCAGAAAGAGGGAAGAGGGGTGCAGAAAGAAGCAAGAGGGGTGCAGAAAGAAGCAAGAGTGGTGCAGTAAGAGGCAAGAGAAGTATTGAAAGAAGAAACAGAGGTGCAGAAAGAGGCAAGAGAAGTGCAGAAAGAAGGAACAGAAATGCAGAAAGAGGAAAGAGAAGCACAGACAGAAGCAACAGAAATGCAGAAGGAGGCAAGAGAATGGCAGAAAGAAGCAACAGAGGTGCAGAAAGAGGCAACAGAAGAGCAGAAAGAGGCAAGAGAGGTGCACAAAGAAACAAGAGAGGTGCACAAGAAACAAGAGAGGTGGAGAAAGAGGGAAGACGAGTGCAGAAAGAAGCATGTGAGGTGCAGAAAGAAGCAAGAGAAGTGCAGAAAGAGGCAACATGGGTGCAGACAGAGGCAAGAGAAGTGTCAAAAGAGAGAAGAAGGGTGCCGAAATTTACAAGAGAGGTGCAGAAAGAAGCAAGAGCAGTGCAGAAAGAGCCAAAAGAGGTGCAGAAAGAGGCAAGAGGGGTGCAGAAAGAGGCAAGAGAAGTGCAGAAAGAAGCAAAAGAGGTGCAGAAAGAGGCAAGAGAGGTGCAGGAAAAGGGAAGAAGGATGCAGAAAGAGGCAAGAGGGATGAAGAAAGAAGCAAGAGAGGTGCAGAAAGAAGCCAGAGAAGTGCTGAAAGAAGCAACAGAGGTGCAGAAAGAGGTGAGAAGGGTGAATAAAGAGGCAAGAGAGGTGCAGAAAGAGGGAAGCGGGTTGCAGAAAGAGGGAAGAGGGGTGCAGAAAGAAGCAAGAGAGGTGCCGAAAGAAGCAAGAGAAATGCAGACAGAGCCAAAAGAGGTGCAGAAAGAGGCAGGAGAAGTACAGAAAGAAGTAACAGAAATGCAAAAAGAGGCAACAGAAGTGCAGAAAAAAGCAAGAGAGGTGCACAAAGAAACAAGAGAGGTGCACAAAGAAACAAGAGAGGTGCACAAAGAGACAAGAGAGGAGCAGAAACAGGAAAGACGAGTGCAGAAAGAGGCAACAGGGATGCAGAAAGAAGCAAGAGAGGTGCAGAAAGAAGCCAGCAAAGGTGCAGAAAGAGGCAAGAGAAGTGCAGAAAGAGGCAAGAGGGGTGCAGAAAGAGGCAAGAGAGGTGCAGAAAGACGGACGAGGGGTACAGAAAGAAGTAAGAGGGATACAGAAAGAAGCAAGAGGGATACAGAAAGAAGCAAGAGGGAACAAGGGTGTAGACAGAGGCAAGAGAAGTGCAGAAAGAGGGAAGAGGGGTGAAGAAAGAGGCAAAGGGGGCAGAAAGAGGCAAGAGAAGTGCAGAAAGAAGCAAAAGAGGTATAGAAAGAGGCAAGAGAACTGCAGAAAGAGGCAAGAGAGGTGCAGAAAGAGGCAAGAGAGGTGCAGAAAGAGGCAAGAAGGGTGCAGGAAAAGGGAAGAAGGGTGCAAGAAAAGGGAAGAAGGGTGCAGAAAGAGGCAAGAGGTGTGCAGAGAGAAGCAAGAGAGGTGCAGAATGAAGCAAGAGAAGTGCTGAAAGAAGCAACAGATGTGCAGAAAGAGGCGAGGGGTGCAGAAATAGGCAAGAGAGTTACAGATAGAGGGAAGACGAGTGCAGAAAGAGGTAACAGGGGTGCAGAAAGAAGCAAGAGAGGTGCAGAAAGAAGCAAGAGAAGTGCAGAAAGAAGCAACAGAGGTGCAGAAAGAGGCAAGAGGGGTGCAGTAAGAGGCAACAGAAGTGCTGAAAGAAGCAACAGAGTTGCAGAAAGAGGCAAGAGAAGTGCAGAAAGAAGGAACAGAAATGCGGAAAGAGAAGTGCAGAAAGAAGCAACAGAAATGCAGAAAGAGGCAAGAGAAGTGCAGAAAGAAGCAACAGAGGTGCAGAAAGAGGCAACAGAAGTGCAGAAAGAGGCAAGAGAGGTGCACAAAGAAACAAGAGAGGTGCACAAAGAAACAAGAGAGGTGCAGAAAGAGGGAAGACGAGTGCAGAAAGAGGCAACAGGGGTGCAAAAAGAAGCAAGTGAGGTGCAGAAAGAAGCAAGAGAAGTGCAGAAAGAAGCAACAGAGGTGCAGAAAGAGGCAAGAGAAGTGCTGAAAGAGATAAGAGAGGTACAGAAATAGGCAAGAGAGCTGTAGAAAGAGGGAAGAGGGGTGCAGAAATGAGTAAAAGGGAACAGGGGTACAGACAGAGGCAAGAGAAGTGTAGAAAGAGAGAAGAGGGGTGCAGAAAGAAGCAAGAGGGGTGCAGAAATTTGCAAGAGAGGTGCAGAAAGAACAAGAGCAGTCCAGAAAGAGCCAAAAGAGGTGCAGAAGAGGCAAGAGGGGTGCAGAAAGAGGCAAGAGAAGTGCAGAAAGAAGCAAATGAGGTGGAGAAAGAGGCAAGAGAGGTGCAGAAAGAGGCAAGAGAGGTGCAGGAAAAGGGAAGAAGTGTGCAGAAAGAGGCAAGAGGGTGAAGAAAGAAGCCAGAGAAGTGCTGAAAGGAGCAACAGAGGTGCAGAAAGAGGTGAGAGGGGTACAGAAAGTGGCAAGAGAGGTGCAGAAAGAGGGAAGAGGGTTGCGGGAAGAGGGGTGCAGAAAGAAGCAATAGAGGTGCTGAAAGAAGCAAGAGAAGTGCAGAAAGAAGCAAGCAAGGTGCAGAAAGAGGCAAGAGAGGTGCAGAAAGAGGTAAGAGAGGTGCAAAAAGAGGGAAGAGGGTGCAGAGAGAGGCAAGGGAAGTGCAGAAAGAAGCAAGAGAGGTGCAGATAGTGGAAGAGATGTGCAGAAAGAGGCAAGAGAAGTGCAGAAAAAGGAATACAGGTGGAGAAAGAAGCAAGAGAAATGCAGAAAGAGACAAGAGAGGCGCATAAAGAAGCAAGAGTGGTTTGCACACCATTAGTACCAATTTAACAGCCACATTTAGCAATACGTAACAGGTGACCATTTTAGGTTTGCACAGGGCCTTCCACCATGCTGTAACACTTGTCGCTGCATTTTTGGTAACGTTTGAGCTAGAAACAAGGTTTCTTTTGTTGAAATCTGCAGATTATGCAGCAGATGATGGATTATGTGGCAAATGCGGAATACGTATAATTGTGTGAAAGTCGGTGCAGCCAAACAGTTGTATAATTCCAGTGGCCCTGCTCATACCTCTGACTAATTCCAGAAGTGCTCCTCAATGGTTCCTTCTTTTTTTTGCCTCATTGAGTTTATAGTTTAGGTTCTATGGAAACCAGGAAGAAGAAACCTGAGATTACCACTCCACAACACAGACTAACATACACATAATAACTCTCCATAACACATAATCCCACTCTAAATAATTCCTATACATTAAATACCACATGCATTCTATCCACATAATTTCACTGCACAACATACCACATAATTTCACAACATACATCCACTCCTCTCCAGAAACATTAGTAAATAACTTTTACATTTACAACCCCAATTGTTCTAACTCTCACAAATCTGAGACCTATTACAACTAGTAGTCGCGTTTGCAGAGTGGTGGAGAAAGGAGGCTTGGCCTCCGACCATCACTCAGGAATTCCGCTGCATAGGACTTACAGGAGATACCAGGAGGGCTTCTTGGCCTCCAAAGTTCCTCAGGAGTAAAGTGTACTTAATCCCCCAACCAGTAGTGTGCCAGGAGGCATGTTTGCAGAATGCTGGAGAAAGGGGGCGTGGCCTCGGAAGACCTCTTAGCAATCCCACTGTGTGGGACTTACTGGAGGTAATAGGAGGGGTAGTTGGCCCCCTATTACCTCCAGTAAGTCCCACACAGCAGGATTGATAAGTTCTCATAGCCTGCCACACCCCCTTTGCCCGCCACTCTGCAAATGCGCTCCCTGGTGCGCTCTTCGATGGGGATTGATGTCCCCTTTGCTGCTTGGGGCCCTTAGGGGCCAACTAGCCTACCTGTTACCTCCAGTAAGCCCCATAAAGTGGGATTGCTGAGAGGTGGACACCAGCCACGCCCCATTTCTCCACCACTTTGCAAACGCGCTTCCTGGTGCACTCTTGGTTGGGGTATGACATCCCCTTGCCTCCATCAAGGTCTCTGAGGGCCAACTAGCCCTCCTGTTACCTCTAGTAAGCCCCAAACAGCTGGATTGCTGAGAGTGGTCAGAGGCCACACCCCTTTTTACACCACTCTGCAAACACGCCTCCTGGCACACTGCTGCTTGGGGGATGAAGTCCACTACAGTCCTGAGGTCTTCAGGACACAAAGGGACCTCATTGCCCCAACACCAGTTCTCCAAGAGGCGCGTTTGCAGAGTGTTGTAAAAAGGGGCATGACCTTGGACCACCTCTCAGCAACCCTACTGTGTGGGCTTACTGGAGGTACCTGGTGGGCTAGTTGGCCCCCAGGGACCCTCAGTAGTAACGGGGACTTCATCCCCCTACCCAGAGAGTGCCAGGAGGCGCATTTGCAGAGTGGTGGAGAAAGGGGGCATGGCCTGTGTCCATCTCTCAGCAATCCCACTGTGTGGGGCTGACTGGAGGTAACAGGTAGGCCACTTGGCCCCTAAGGACCCCTGGCAGCGAAGGGGGCATCAATCCCATCCCAGTGTGTTCCGGGGAGCCCCCACACATTATTAACAAAAAAAAAGCCCTAGGCAGGTGGCAGTCCCCAGGGCTGCAGGGGGTACGAGGCCCCCCTACATTTAAATATTAAAGCCTCGGGGTGGTGGCGGTCCCCAGGGC
The DNA here is from genome assembly GCA_963921515.1 of Calotriton arnoldi. Lineage (NCBI taxonomy): Eukaryota > Metazoa > Chordata > Amphibia > Caudata > Salamandridae > Calotriton > Calotriton arnoldi. The sequence continues at coordinate 266,541 of CAWUFW010010214.1, forward strand.
AGCATGGGGGCAGGTAGGAGCCCCCCACACATTTTATTTAAAAGAAAGCCCGGAAGAGGTGGTGGTCCCTGGGCCTGCAGGCAGGCGCGTGCCCCCCGCATATTATATTTTGTCATTGCCCCTGGGATCTGGCCCACCCAGGAGCTTAATTAAATGAAGCGTGGGAGACCGCGCTTCATTTTTTTTTTAGCCGGGATTTGCAGACCCTATGCTAATACCGCCAAAAAATATTTTTAAAAAAATGCTGTTTTTGTCCCTCAGGTCCCTGTGGGGCCCCCTGAGCAGCCCTTGGTAGTCAGGGTGTTTCTGCCCTTCCCCCTTTTCTTGTTTTTTTACTGTTTTTCTTGTGACTCGGTTCAACCGAGTCACAAGATGGCTGCCAACACTTCCTGGTTTGAACTGTTGGCAATAACAACAATAAGACCTGATCATCAAAGGCACCTCCTATTGAGGAAAAATAAAAGTGGAGGAAGGGGGGGTTTCGTAACTATTACTCCCATCAACAATCCTCACTGTCAACTGAGGTAATGTCCTCCCACTTTATTGCCTGATTTTTGATCCTGAACCCTTACAAACAACAGTCACTGTAAATCCGCACCCTCCGTTTATACAGAAGTGTGCCACCAATAATATTATCAACACAAGTCACATATACATGTGTATAAACCAAAAAAGTGTCAAAGGACAAGAAGGCACCTCACGTGCGCAACACCAATGGAGCTGGCTGGTTGGTTCTCACCAGCTATGCCCACGTTTCTCATCATTGGTAGCCATCTTGCCTCAAAAAATGAAAATAGTGTCCAAAACAAATAGTGGTGAAAGAAAAAGCACGTGTGGTGTATGTATCACCAATACCATGAGTATGACCCCGTGAGGTTAAGATTGAACTAAGATGCACGATTCCCGATGCCAGTTTTATTTTCAACTCGTGCACTTATTCAAATTAAAAACAACCTGCATGTGTGCAGACCACTTGATGATGGGCCGACATGTTTCATTGCCTATTCAATTTCTTGGCAATTTCGTCAGGGCAGTGAGGTCATCAATCACCTTACTGGACACTTATAGTGTTATACACAATGACTGTCAAATGCAAAGGAAAAGGAAATCATGTTACTCAACCAGAAACCTCAATCTTTAAATGGAACACACATCATTACGCCTTCCAAAAGCACTCATTACCATGTGGAAGCCAAAGTCCCTCGTACCAGCTCTCCACTTGGTCACTTGAGGGATACTCCAATCGTGAGTCCCTCTTCTAGGCGCATACACCTACTGTTGTATGGAATCTAAAAAGTGATTAAAAGACACATAGTTTGTCATCCGCAGTGCCTCACAGCCCCACCTGCGCCAACTTCAAACTTGTTTATGCGCCAAATTAGCTATTCGCACAAATCGGATACATCTAATATTCACAACTAGACAGATTCTATGCTTATTCAGCTGTCAACTTTGTTCAGGCATGTCGAGTCTTGGCAACTTACAGGGTGCTGTTCTACCCCTGTGTGTCAACTAGCCTCCATTCCGGCAGTTACAACATACCCACAGTTCACGTGAATGCTCGCCATTTATGAACCTACACCCACAGCCTTGGACTGACACTGTCATTTCTGTGTATACAAACAGTGGACTCAATGGATTCCCCCCGGGATACTATGCAGATACAATAGTTACGCTACATCGAGTGGCCACAGGTACAATTATCCAATCCAATCCGTGACATTCACAAGTTAGTCACCTACGCTATGGGCATTTCCCTAACAGCCTTATCGCCTGCACATCCGGGAGCGCGTCCTCTCATCCCCTCGCTCCCGGCGTTTCAGCCACTCGTTATTAATGCACGCAGACGCAATCCTCAAGTCACGTGATTTTTCAAAAACCAGGGTGGCCATATTGGAATAGGTCATAATTAGTGCCGCCCTAGCATAATCCATCCGCAAAACTTCTTTAAAAGGACATTGTTAGACACAATTTTCACTGCTGTCAAACGATCTTAATATTGACGTAGAGGTGAAAAATGCCCGCATTCTGATACCAACAGTAACACACATATACCAAATTTTAATGAGGCCGTTCCCATGCACAACAAAATATTCTTGAACACACTGATGGTCCTAATACTTGTATCTTAATATGATCACAAATCCTAAGTACTACCAATGCCCGTTACCATATTTCAATAAAGAATACATCGCCATTACTGGCTAGCCAAATTGATGCAGTACTTATATCCATGCGAGCTCAGTAGGCATGAACAGCATCTCAGTGGCAATGGTTAAGTAACAGGAAACACACCTCACGGATACCAAAGGACAGTTCTGCACACTCATAAATGCTTCCATATACAGTGTATCAACCATTGATCTTGTTCCATTCTATAAGATCGTTCAATCCGATCTGATCAGTCTTCTCTTGGAAAATCCAACGTGCCTCTCTTGCGGCCAAAACTCTGTCTATACTGTGTGCGTTCCCTACCACTTTTTCCAACACCACCCATGTAAATGTATGGAGTACCTGGTTGTGTTCTTTGAAATGTTGTACCAATTTGGTGGTCAGTTTTCCTGCTTTGATAATACTCAGATGTTCCTGCACTCTAACTTTGATTTTTCGTGTAGTGAGCCCTATATAATGCAATCCTCATTGACATGTCAAACGATAAACAACATTCGTCGTGTTGCAATTACTGAATTGTGTCAAGTGCCATATTCTCCCCGACCTTAAGCAAACACTATTGATTTTCTTTGTAAGGTTGCACACTGAACAAGTACCACAAGGGTAATGTCCAGGTGGAATGGTAATCTCCTTCTGATTAGGTCTAGCCCGAGTATGTACCAGTTTGTCCTTAAGGTTACTAGCCCGTTTAAAGGCAAATCTTGGAGGTGGCATTTTAAAACCAGTAGTGGATAGCAAGGCCCAATGCTTACTTATGGCCTGTCGAATTTTGGTGGCTAATGGGTCGTAAGTCATCATGATCGGCAGACAATAATTTCTGGTTCTTAGATTTTTCTCTAAAAGTGCACTTTGGGGGGTATTCAGTGCTCTTTTTCTGGCCTGGTTCACTATCTTTTGGGGATAATTCCTCTGTGTCAATTTTTCACAAAGCCCTTCAGATTGTTCGATGTATAACGCCGTGGTGGAGCAGTTCCTGCGGTATCGCAAGAACTGCGCGACCGGGAGGATATCTCGTAACGCCCTGGGGTGATACAACTGATAATGTAGGAGGGAATTCCTGTCAGTCAACTTCTGGTGTACCGCGGTGCATAGTGTGTTGTACTCCACAAAAATGTCAAGATCAAGATAAACAGCCTTCTGGCTACTATACGACCAAGTAAACCGTAAGCTGTTGTCTTGACTGTTTATCCAATTCAGGAAATCAAGTAAGACTTCCTCCGTGCCAGACCAGATACATAGCACGTCGTCTATTTACCGCTTCCAGAGGCGAAGATTTCTCTGGAAGGGATTAGACTGATGGTAAATACAATTCTCCTCAAACTGGCCTACATAGATGCAGGCCAGGCTGGGCGCAAAAGTTGCACCCATAGATGTCCCCGTGGTTTGTAAATAGAGATTGTTTTTGTAACTAAAATAGTTTTGGGTCAAAGCCAGTTCGATACATTGTAATACAAAAGATTGTGGAGTATCATAAAACCACTCCTGCTCCCCCAGAGCACGCGCTGCTGCCACCAACATGGCATCTTGGGGTATGCAGGTATACAATTACTCGATGTCAATCCTTACCAAAAGCTCACATGTGGAGTCAAACTGGGTATCCTCCAGTATGTTTAAGATATCCATAGTGTCCTGGACAAAAGACCGTTGTTTCACCACCGACTCTCTAAGAAAAAAATCGGCGAATTGGTATAACGGTTCCAAGACCAATTGAATACCCGACATGATCGGTCAGCCGGGAGGAGGACGCTGTGGCTTGTGTATTTTAGGCAGGATGTAGAATGCCGGGGTCCTAGGTTTAGTATTGATCAAAAACTCAGCTTCTTTCACAGTTATCCACTTTTTTTCTTTGGCTGTTCCTACCATCACCCCATCAGTCTTAGCACCTCTGCTTCATAGTCCGTGGAGTTCATTACCACCACTGCCCCCCCTTACCTGCCGATTTTATAGTGAGCAGACGGTTATTTTAAAGACTACTGATTGCCTGCCAGTCGTCACGACTTATGTTATTAAAATCCTGGTGCCCTTTATTTTGTTCAAGGGCAGCAATCTCGTCTAATACTTTACTTTCGAACACTAACACTTCGGGACCCATAGGAGAGTTCGAGGGGCAAAACTGCGAGGGTCGTTTCAGTGTGGTGCTAAAAAGTGAGGGGGAATCCTGATTTTGTTAGCAAAAAATTTCTTGAGTTTGATTTTTCTCATGGTCTCATGAAACTCAACCCTACATTTAAACATATCATGGTGGGGAGTCGGGACATATCCCAAACCTTTATTCAACACCCTCACCTCACTAGTTGTGAGGGTATAGTCGGACAGGTTAACCACTATGTTGTTCATAATTGGTTCCTCCCCGACTGCGTGTTATCCGTGGGGAGTATACTTGCCATGATTGACTCTGATTGAACTGTTGGCAGCCAATCAGAGTCAAGCTCATGATCAGAAAGGGTTCGCTGATCCACCGCGGTCACCAGATAATAATACTTCTAAAAATATGAATTTCCCAGGAACTACTGAACGTATTTACACCATTTAAAGCAAGAGTACACTCTGGTCCAAGGCCTACCTTTCCACCAAATTTGGTGTAATTCCATTCAGCAGTTTAGTCTGTAGCTGCGACAAACGTTTCCTATGGAAATTAACATGGAGAAAATGCGTTTTGGGACCCCCTTTTTTCTCGGCCTACGCTTGACGAATCACCCCGACACTTTCAACTTTCAAGACAGGAGCTGACCGGAGTGCCCCATTAGTTTTGAAAATTTTGTGAAGATTTGTCAAACGGTGCCAAAGATGTTGGCAAATCAAAAAACGCTTTTCCTATGGAAACTAGGTCCTAACTATAACTACCTACTGGCGACCGCCAGTAGGTAATATATTACCTACTGGCGGTCGCCAGTAGGTAGTTATAGTTAGAACCTAGGGGGCCATTACGATAGCGGTCGGAAAAGCAACCCGACCACCATGGTAGTGGAAACTCACCGCCCGCCGCTACCGCAGGAAAACCGACGACTAGATTAGGATCCACGGCGGTAAAAATCCAACTGCGGCGGAAAGGAGACCCGAGAAACCACCCGTCGCATGCGGAGAAGGCCGAAACCCGTCTGCGGCGTTTGGATTCGCGGCGGAAACAGCCCAAACCACCGCAACCACAGCGGAGACACCGCCATGGAAATTATGATATTCCCGACATGACCGCGGTGCAGAGCGCTGTTTCCGACCGCCACGGTCAACAATAGTGAGGAATGAGAGAGCCCGCGGAAGCGCCGTAGCATAGCCACCGCTGCGTACGCTCCGTGAAAAAAATGGCGGTTGAAAAAATACACACAACATGCCCACAAAGTGCACCAAGCAAACAAGTCATGCACCCAAAAACACCTAACACAGCCCAAAGACACACCCCCATGGTAAACTCAAAACTACAAATCCCAGGACGACACACACACCACACCTGCAACCAATACCCCATCCTGACACACCCACATAGCCCAGTATAAATCCAGCCCCTACCAGACCACAATCCTTTGCAAAACTCCAGAACTGAAGGGACATACACCACAGCTGACAGGAGAGGCAAATCTGCACAACACACACATCACCACCACCACCACCACTTCTACACCTGCACCTCTAACCCCTTTGCACATCACACACCATACACATCACCACCACCACTTCAACACTTGCACCTCAAACACCTTGGCACATCACACACCATGTCACCACAGAAAATGCCCAAATTCACTGAGAGTGAGTTGAGGGTCCTGGTAGATGAGATAATCAGGGTAGAACCCCAATTGTTTGGTAACTTGGTCCAACAGACACCAGTAGCCACAAGAACGCTAATGTGGAGAAGGATAGTAGATAAGGTAAATGCAGTAGGGACCGTGCCACGCAATAGAAATGAAATTGTGAAGCGCTGGCACGATCTGAAGGCAGTGGTCAAGAAGAAGAGAGCCAATAACCATGAGCTGGCTCACAGGACAGGCAGTGGCCCTCCCGTTCCACTCAAAACATTCACCGAATGGGAGGAGAAGGTGCTTGGCATACTGCATCCAGAGAGTCTCACCGGAATACCCAGGGGAGTGGAGGCTGGTAAGTACAAACAAATGCCTAACATCACACTGATATGTACTGTCTTGCACCACTACTAAGCTATACCTCCTAGGTACAAATGCAGTCATGTGCACCACACTCTCACCAACACATCTCTCACACATTAATCCAACAGTCCCTCAGGTTCACCTCAAAGGTAGCTACAAACATCACCATGGGTACATGTTTACATGCTGCCAGCAGTACAACTCCCACCAGGCCCCCTTGTCCTACAACTGCGCAAGATGGAGCCCTGACCCCCCCATGTGGCAGCCATTGCATTGCTCACCTTAACCTAACAGGTAGGTAGCCATCCTCACAGGGAGGTGTGTGGGTGGTTTGGAAGTCTGCACTACAACTCCCACCAAGCCCCCTTGTCCTACAGCTGCGCAAGATGGAGCCCTGACCCCCCCCCATGTGGCGGCAGCCATTGCATTGCTCACCTTAACCTAACAGGTAGGTAGCCATCCTCACAGGGAGGTGTGTGCGTGGTTTAGAAGTCTGCACTACAACTCCCACCAGGCCCCCTTGTCCTACAGCTGCGCAAGATGGAGCCCTGACCCCCCCGACATGTGGCAGCCATTGCATTGCTCACCTTAACCTAACAGGAAGGTAGCCATCCTCACAGGGAGGTGTGTGGGTGGTTTGGAAGTCTGGACTACAACTCCCACCAGGCCCCCTTGTCCTACAGCTGCGCAAGATGGAGCCCTGACCCCCCCATGTGGCAGCCATTGCATTGCTCACCTTAACCTAACAGGTAGGATAGCCATCCTCACAGGGAGGTGTGTGGGTGGTTTGGAAGTCTGCACTACACCTCCCACCAGGCCCCCTTGTCCTACAGCTGCGCAAGATGGAGCCCTGACCCCCCCATGTGGCAGCCATTGCATTGCTCACCTTAACCTAACAGGTAGGTAGCCATCCTCACAGGGAGGTGTGTGGGTGGTTTGGAAGTCTGCACTACAACTCCAACCAGGCCCCCTTGTCCTACAGCTGCGCAAGATGGAGCACTCCCCACAACCACAACCATGTGGCAGATATTGAATGTGACTCATCAAACGTACTGGTAGGTAACCATTTCAACTGGGAGTGGTGTGTGTAATTGGTGACACTGCAGTAAAACCCACAACAGGCCCACTTCTTCAACAGTTCAGCATGATGGAGCACTTGTCCCACTCATAGGCATGTGACGTTTGTTCCCCCGCACATCACACCATACCACTTTGTCCACAGTCACCTACACAAATCATGCAAAACAGTCATATTGTACTCAGCATGCACAAGTCTCAGTGCAAAAATTACCCACATTGTGTCTACTGTGCCAGGCATCACACACTGCAACACTAACACCGATCATGCTTCCCTGCAGCAGTGTCTGGCAGGTTGGTTGTCAATGTGCTAATCACCCATGTCATACCACAGTGTTGCAATGTAAACAGTGGAAGTGCAGATTACCAAAAAACTCCACTGGACCTGGGACTCACACTGCTAAACTATGCACATCCCAACTGTCTTGCAACAGACCCAGCTGCCACAGTGCTGCACTGAATTGCATAACAAGAGTACTTTGTCTGACTAAAATGCACAAATGTGTCTGCTTGGGACCAGCAATGCGTGTATGCATTGACAATGGTCACATCTCACACTGTCTGTCTGAACAGTGCTGGTATAGTCTGGCCCCAAAAGCACACATTGTCTGCACATGGCTGACTGTATCTTACACACACACCACTGTTGATGGCAACATGTAAGTGTATGGATGCCCCGGAACAACTGCATCACCAGTACTTTGCTCATGTTCTCGGGTCCACAAATACCATGAAACCATGATAGTGTGGAAATGTTTGCTGGGTGAGATGTTCAACCTGCTGTATGTCACCACAGTGATAGGAGCCTATACCCCATGCCCTATTGTGCCTTCAAATGTTGGGGGAGTGGACCCCACACCCAGATACGTGGGACAACAGTGATGGGGGGGATATACCCCATGCCCTATTTTGCCTGCAAATGTTGGGGGAGTGAACCCCACACCCAGATAGTTGGGACAACAGTGATGGTGGGGCTACACCCCATGCCCTAATGTGATGTGAAAAGTTTGGGTAATGAAACCCACACACACCTTCTGCTCACCACAGGCACGTTCCTCCCAAGAATGACTCTTAAGTCACATAGCCATGTCATTGCTCACCTTCACCTCAACCGGTAGGTAGCCATCTTCACACGGAGACGGTGTTGTGGGGTTGGCAAATTGTCCCACAAATCCCACCATGCATGCTGTCCCACCCCTGAGTAGGATGGGCCACTCCACCCCCAATCAGAATCATGTGGCAGGCATTGTATGCTACCCACTCAACTAACAGGTAGCTAACCGCATCTCACAGGTGGGGTGTGTGGGGGTGGGAAGCTTGCAGAACAACTCACACAAGCCCACATCAGCTCCAGCCCCTAAGACTGATTACACCCTCGCACTAAGATGCATGTGTCAGTCATTGCACTGTCCACTTCCAAATCACTGGTAGGTAGACATATCATGCTGACTTGTCCCACACTGGACCAAGATGGAAGCCTTCCTCACACACACACAGAGAGGTCTCACAAATACAAGCAAAAAACAGCAAACAGAACGTATCACCAGCCACTACATGCAGCCAGATATACTTCACGACAAGCATGGTGGCATAGGACACCAGGCCTCACATTGCACAACTGCACACCCAGATAGCATTGGCCACTATAGTGTGCACGCACCTAAGCAAATGAAACCATGACAGCAACCAAAGTGTGACATTCAGATCCACATGTAGATGTAACTCAGTGCACAACCCTGCACACCACTGCATGCCATCTGAAAATGGCAGGGGTCCAGACCAGCAAGGACCAAATGAAAGCAAAGAAAGCATGGCTGGAAGTGCAAATACAGATATGTACACCACATGCCAAAGGTATGGATGCAACTACAATGTTCACCCAATGTGCAGAGTAAACGGCTGTAAGGGCACAACAAGTGACATACATGCGTAACTGGATCACATATGATTTAACACTCACTCACTAGATGCCAACATGAACCTGTCAATGTAAAATATGTAAATTGTGCATGTCATGTCTTGCCAACTCCCAATATGGACAAGTAATGCATGTACCTCAACAGCTTGTAATGCATCACTGGATGTCGGTAACTGCAAATTAGATCAGTGAACAACTGCTGGATGTACAAACAGTTGATGTAACAGTGCGAACAGAAACTTTGCTGGTTGCAACACAATGACCATTTCTCATCTGACCCACAGGTGACCAAGAACTCACTGCAGAGGACGACACCACCAACCTGCAGAGCCAGTCCCCCACCGCGGAACAGAGACTACTGGATGAAGACTCCCTGGATTCCTTGGATGAGGAGCCCCAAGCCAGCCCATCTGGTGTGGCAGGCCGCAACCAGTCCCAGGCACCCATTGTCCCCACAACCACATCTGCTGCAACCCATGACCTTCCCCAGACAGCTGTTGTCACGGCCTGTGTGTCAACCACTACCACCACCTCCACCCCCACCCCCACCACAGCTGCCCGAAACACCCTCCCTGCCCCAGGTGTTGAGCACCCCACGACATCTACTGAGGAGGCCAGGGAGAGGATGCAGCGGAACAATGTGGGGAGCCAACAGGCCCATGGCAGCAGTGTAGGTGGGAGGGGCAGGGTCATGCAGAGGGGAACTGAGCCTGGGACGGAAGCCCTGTCCCACATCAACAGAGTCCTTGAGGCATACGAACAGGCCCAGGGACTAATGGGCTGGTCTGAGGAAGATTCTCGGGAGCTCCTCCTGCTGATGAGGTCCATGGACACCTGCATGGGACAAATTGTGGACCTCTTGGGGCAGCTAGTGGCGGTTCTGAGGGACAGGCCAGCGCAATATTCAACACCTCCGCCTCCCCCTGATGGGCAGCAGGATGACAGTTCATCATCCTCCCCTGCGTCCACAGAGGGGGGGATGAGTCCTCAGACACCATTGCCCCTGCAGCACAGGCCCCTCCAGTCAAGCGCAAAAGGGGCCATCCAAGGAAAGGCCAGGAGGCATCACGTGCCAAAGCACCTGCCAAAGGCAAGTCCCAGAGCCAGCCATGATGGCAGACCACTGCACCACTGCATTTACCTTTTGGACTATCCTTCCCCACACTGCCATGTGAATGGCATCTGTCTGTTGGACTGGGTCTCCACATCACTGTGGTGACTACTCAATTATCTCATCTACCATGACCGTCAACTCATTTCTTCAAATTTCCCCCATGTACATTTTCTCGACCCTCACGTCACAATTGTAAATAAATACACCTTACACACATGTTGTTGTGTCTGCTCCGTCTTTAATACAGGATGTGCAACCTTCACCGTGATGTAAATGTCCCAGGGAAATGGAATGTAGGTAGGCAAGGAGAGGCTGAAGGGACCTAGGAAAAACATTAGAAAAAGAGTCACTTGTTTTGGTGTGGCATCACACACATCACACAACACTTGTCAACAAGGTACTCCAATCTTCACACACTACACAGAGCAACAGTCGCCATAGAGACATCCTGTATCTGTGTCAAACTACCCTATCCCACAAACATTGCCAACCAGCAATGAGTGAACACAAGGCTGCAGTCACCAAGCTCACATACACCCTCACAGCAACTGCAACACCATCAGACCATGTGTCCCTCCTACATCGTCACTCACCTTCATGTGAAGTAGCGGTTGATGAGCTGTTGACGCATGTCGACACCTTCCTCCTCTCCACTGTCCTCGTCACTGGACCCGGGTTGGTTTGCAGGCGGGGGCCTTGGCTGCTCATCATCATCCAGGATCAGGGCTATTGCCTTGCGAATGGCCAGGTTGTGGAGCATGCAGCATGCCACGACTATCTGACACACCTTCCTTGGCGAGTACATCAGGGCACCTCCGGTACGGTCCAGGCAGCAAAATCGTGACTTTAGGAGACCAAATGTACGCTCTATTACACGCCGTGTCCTCCCATGGGCATCATTATATCGCACATCAGCTGCTGTCACAGGATTCTGCAGTGGGCTCAGCAACCACGGACGGTTAGGATATGCAGAGTCACCTGGGTGTGAGAAACACAGATTAACCTTGATGTTCCACAATGCCACAGGACAGCATGTCACACACACACCATGCTACTCCACTATGCATACTCACCCACAAGCCATGCACGCTCAGGAAGCAGATTGGCCATCAGCTGCGGGACGATGCTGCTGCGCATGATGTGCGAATCATGGGCTGACCCGGGATACTTGGCACACACGTGGGAGATGATCATGTCCGCCAGGCACACCACTTGAACATTTACCGAGTGGTAATGCTTCCGATTTCTGTAAACTTGCTCACGTGCCTGTGGTGGCACAAGCCCAACATGTGTGCAATCAATGGCACCAACAACATGGGGAATGTGTCCAAGGGCATAAAAATCTCCCTTCACAGCCACCAACTCTGGCCCCCTGGGGAAATGAATGTATCTGTCCTTGTAGTTCATCATAGCTGACAGTACATCCCTCAGCACCATGCTGAACATCGGTTGTGACATCCCACCTGTGCTTGCTACCGTGTGCTGGAATGAGCCTGTCGCAAAGCAATGCAGGCACGCCATCACCTTTGAAGTCGCGGTGAAAGCTGTTGGATATGTGCGACGTGGCTGCAGGTGGGGCTCCAACATGGCACATAGGTTTTGTAGGGAAACTATCCAGCCTGAATTTGCGGATGATCTCTTCATTCTCCATGTCAGCCAGCACTGTGAATGGACGATGGATATTGGGCCTCCTCCTAGGTCAGATGAAAGTGCACATATGTCAATGAAACACACCATGAGATGTACAGGACATTTCACATTTCTACAGACACATTGCCAAATGTTACAGACTGCACCATCAACCAACAGAGCACTGCACAAGTCGGTACACATCAGGCACACTACTCGTACACTTGTCCCCTTACCCACAGCAATGATCTGTGCACACCTCCTGCTCATTGGCATGCACAGGGGGATATGGAACCACATGTGTGCGCACACCTGTGAGTATTACCCCCAGCATATGTGTCAAACTACAATACTACCCTAGCACACCGTGTTGCTGTCCATGATACACCTCCCAACACAGGTTGCACATGGCACACATCAAGTACACACTGACCACTGGCTGAGCGTGGTGAACACGTGTGTGCATGTGCAGTAGACAATGTGACAGTCAATGATGCCCCTAGTTCACACAATGAGACAGCATTGTGCGTTACATTGCACCTACACACACTGACCATTATCTATATATGCTATGCAACACAAAAACTGTACAGTCTACATGCCCTTACATGTGACATGTGCGTGTGTATGTGTCAATGCAATTTATCACATACACATATATGGCATGTGTAGGTGACATGGAGTTAAATGTCCCATTCGTAATGTTGGCTCATGAGGGTCCTTCAATGTTGGAGACACTGGGCACTGTTCATGTTGGGCTATGGATAGAGCTGGATGACTCCATATGTTCAGCAAACCTGCTCCGCGAGTCCACTGACGGTCACTACAGGCATTGTATGGCACCCATCTGGCGGTGCCTACCGCCTGGCCCCTGCGGACTGTCACCGCCAATACCCCAGACACGATCGCGGTAGTCTCAGCCATATCTACATGTGTAAATGGCGGTTGGCATGCACCGCTACCCAGATCACGGTCACTACAGGCACTGTATGGCACCCATATGGCGGTGCCTACCGCCTGGCCCCTGCGGACTGTCACCGCCAATACCCCAGACACGATCGCGGTAGTCTCAGCCATATCTACATGTGTAAATGGTGGTTGGCATGCACCGCTACCCAGCTCATGGTCACTACAGGCACTGTATGGCACCCATATGGCAGTGCCTACCGCCTGGCCCCTGCGGACTGTCACCGCCATGGACCATGCCCTGGCAGCCAATGGGAAGCACCCTCGCGGTAGCCTGATGCAATTTTTAAAATAGCGGAAGGTGTGTTCCGCAACCGCGGAGCCGGTTATTGGAAGCATTCAAAAGATGCACCACCGCGGTAGCGCGCGCCTGGCCCCTGCGGTGTGTCACCGCCATGGTCCATGCCCTTGCAGCCAATGGGACGTACAGTAGCGGTTGCTTCATATGGATTTGAAAATCGCGGTAGGCGTGCACCGCCTCCGCGGATGCGGACATTGGATGATTTTAAAAATAGCAGACCTGGTACACCATTTGCAGCGACGTGGGACCACTGACACAGCCCCAGGGGCCTATATATGTGTGGGAGGGTGCCCCACATTTCCACTGCTACCAGGGACTGCTGCCTGACACCCCTCACCTGCTGCTGCTGCCTCCAGGGACTGCTGCCTGCCACCCTCCACCTGCTGCTGCTGCCTCCAGGGACTGCTGCCTGACACCCTCCACCTGCTGCTGCTGTCTCCAGGGACTGCTGCCTGCCACCCTCCACCTGCTGCTGCTGCCTCCAGGGACTGCTGCCTGCCACCCTCCACCTGCTGCTGCTGCCTCCAGGGACTGCTGCCTGTCACCTTCCACCTGCTGCTGCTGCCTCCAGGGACTGCTGACTGCCACCCTCCACCTGCTGCTGCTGCCTCCAGGGACTGCTGCCTGCCACCCTCCACCTGCTGCTGCTGTCTCCAGGGACTGCTGCCTGCCACCTTCCACCTGCTGCCTCCAGGGACTGCTGCCTGCCACCCTCCACCTGCTGCTGCTGTCTCAAGGGACTGCTGCCTGCCACCCCTGAACTCCACCTGCTGCTGCTGCCACCTGTCCACAGTGATGTCGAGGACACAGAAGATCCGGGCCAGTCCCTTCACCAGCGAGGAGCTGGAGGTCCTGGTGGACGGGGTGCTTGCACAGTACCCAAGGCTCTATGGTGCCCCTAATGTCGTGGTAAGTCTCCAACAGTGTGAGTGAGAGTGCAGGGGGGCACATGTGAGGTGGAGGTGCTGCAGTATGTGTCAGTGAGTGTGGGGCTCTGACATGCACTGCCTAGCATGTTTTCTCCAGGGGGAAGGGCTGTGTAGCCTCTTTCACACGTTTCCCTGCATGCCCATCCAGATTTGAGGGACATGTATTGTCCTGTCAGCCATACAGTGAAGCAGCAAATTGGTAATGCAGGAGTCAGGCCAGTGATTGCTTGTGTGAATGGCTGTGTGGGTCCCAAATGTCCCTCTCAGTGTCAGCCCACCTGGCCTGTACAGTGTGTTCCATGTGTCTTTTGTTCACACATCTTCATCAAAGAGCCATCTCAGCCCTGTAGATTGCACACGACAAGCCTTGTGACAAGGGTGTGTGAGAGTTGATGTCACTGTATGTGAGCTCCATGTCGGCCCCCCTCCCCAAAAAAATAAATAAATAAAGGCCGGCCCCAGGGGATGGGGTCCCTGGGGCCAATAGAGGCCTCAGGAGGGGGGCCTCGTAGCCCCCCTCCTTAAATAAAAAGAAAAATGTGGCCATGCCCCGGGGGATGGGGTCCCCGGGCCGGAATTGGCTATGGGAGGGGGGCCCACGCGGCTCCCTTCCCGTTTAGATGTTTTTTTTTTTTTTAAACAAAGGGGTCAGGCCCTGGGGGATGGGGTGCCCAGGACCCAACAAAAGAAAAAAGAAGGGGGGCCACACAGCAAAGTGCTTCGCTAAAGTCAACAGTCCAGCCCGACGCGTTTCGTGCCTGGCGCTCTTCCTCATGGGCTCAGGGCTTGATTACTGAGGTAAGGCTACGGCAGTTTTATCCAGCACCTGTTCAAACATCTTAGAACCCCGCCCTGGTGGGCGTGGCCACCCCGTGGCCTGTTGGTAAATGTAGTGCCTTCAATCTTCTCCTGTGAGTCGCCCTGCCACACTCACTGTAAATACCAAATATATGTCCCAAGTGGGTTGAGAGATACCCTCGGCTGTTTACACACATACGTTTCTTCCTCCATTGGCACCCCTGTCCATCAGCTGCCTCGTTGTTTGGCGCTGCAGCAGGACTGCACACGTGCAGCGGTGCTCCTCTCGCGGCGTAGCCTGCCCTCAGTAATAAAGCCCTGAGCCCATGAGGAAGTGCGCCAGGCACGAAACGCGTCGGGCTGGACTGTTGACTTTAGTGAAGCACTTTGCTGTTTTTCCCACTGCATCCTCCATTAAATAAGTGGCGAAACTAACTCCCTTGTGTGGGCCCTCTCATTCCAGGCAACTTTGTGGTGGATACTGTGCGGCACAGCCTGAGCCGCGAGAGGAGCACTGTGGCGCTTTTTGGATATACCTGTTGGGGTAGTTGGCCCCCAGGGACCCTCAGGATTCAAGGGGAGTTAATCCCCCGACTTAAAACGCGCCACGGGGCGCGTTTGCACAGTGGTGAAGGGAGGGGGCGGGGCTTCAGGTGACATGTGTGCAAACAGGCCCCGTGGCGTGTTTTAAGATGGGGGATTAAATCCCCTTGAATCCTGAGGGTCCCTGGAGTCCAACTAGCCCACCATGTACTTCCAGAAGCGCACAGAGCTGCCTTGCAGAGAGGTGTAAAGGGGGTGTGGCCTCTGTACACGTCTCTGCAACGCAGCCCCTGGCGCATACTGGAGGTTCCTGGTGGGCTAGTTGGCCCCCAGGGACCCTCATGATTAAAGGGGACTTAATCCCCCAACTTAAAACGCGCCACGAGACGCATTTGCACAGATGTCACCTCAGGCCCCGCCCCTCCCTTCACCATTGTGCAAATATTCCTCTAAAATCAGCCGAAATACGAATTCCGATGTACTCACCTGTTATCAGGAGAGACCTCAGTGCTGCATCTTTCAGCCCAGTACTGATCCTGAAAAGTAATTTTAACCGTACTTACCAGTAACTTGAATTTCCTTCCATAGGATATCATTGCCTGCTTTTTGCTGAAAAAAGTTTCTAAGTGTCGATTTTTGAAACATACAAATATTCCTCTAAAATCAGCCGAAATACGAATTCCGATTTACTCACCTGTTATCAGGAGAGAACCCAGTGCTGCATCTTTTAGCCCAGCACTGACCCTGAAAAGTAATTTTAACCATACTTACCAGTAACTTGTATTTCCTTCCATAGGAATCCATTGTCTGGTTTTCAGCAGAAAAGTTTCAAAGTGTCGATTTTCACAAACTACAAATATTCCTTGAAAATCGCCTGTATGACTTAAACGCATTCTTTCAACTGTTTACAGGAGATGCACCAGTGCTGGATCCAGGATCCACCACTGAGTGAGAAAAAGTCACGATAACACTACTTACCTGCTAAGTGAATTTCCTCCCATAGGATAACATTGGTGATTCTATGTGAAAAAGTTTCTAAGTGTCAACTTTTAAAATACAATAATATTCCTTAAAAATCACTACTGTAACCAAAACGTTTTTACTCAACTGTTTACAGGAGATGTCCCAGGACTGAATCTAGGATTCAGTCGTGTGGTTAGAAAAGTAATCCATAAAGTAACTAATTGCATTTAGCTAGAAATTCACATTGAGCTCAATGTTGCATTGTGTTTGAAATTGTGTTGCCCATTGCAACAACTGTAACTACTGTACTTAAAAGTCTATTGCCTATTTGCAAAGTATTTAAAGTAAATTAATTCATTCTGAGAAAGTATATTTTGTAATGTAATGTATAATGTAATTACAATGTAATTTAAAAAATAAAATATCTAAAAATAAATAGTTTAAAAAAATGTAGTAAATCAGTATGAAAAAAATAAAAATAACAATTAATACATTTAAAAATTGGCATTTACAAAACCTTTGAAATTCACTGAAAAAAACATAGGTTTCAGACATGTTATAGTTAGGAATTAGCATTTAAAAAACCTTTGAAATTCACTGAAAAAACCATAGGTTTCAGACATGTTATAGTTAGAAATTAGCATTTAAAAACCTTTGAAATTCACTGAAAAAACCATAGGTTTCAGGCACGTTATAGTTAGAAATTAGCATTTAAAAAACCTTACAAATTCACTGAAAAAACATAGGTTTTAGGGACAGTTATAGTTACTTGGACATTGCACTCGTACAAAACCCGTGAAATTCCCCCGTTATAGTTAGTTCAGCTAACTATAACTCGCGCCCCCGCAATGCACTGCTGATGACGTCACATATTACATCACTCATGACATGGTCAGTGACATCACTGATGACATCACTGATGACATCTCAAATGACATCACTGATGACATCATCCATGTGATAATTTCATGCATCTTCTCACACCCTAATATAACTTTTGATACACCCACTCTAAATTACAGACTGCCATTCTCAAAACCATAGACACTCCAATACCAATAACTACATACCAACTCACTGATTCTTAGGTCTACACACACATCCACTCACTCACCCGTACAGTCACTCATACTTACAGTCACTCAGTACAGGACTATCATATGCACTCATACACCTATATAAACACTGACACACCGCCACTCATCCATAGAGGTACTCACACACCTAGTCAGTCATGCAAAAATTAATCACACACCCATTTACTCACCTATAGAGTTATACACACACCAGCTCAATAACTCATACAAATACTAGCACATTCTTACGCTCTTATACAATAACTGATACAAGCACACACGCATCCATACAGCCACTCTCACAATCACACACTCTCACGTATAGCCTTTTAAATAATCTAACACACATATATACTTCCTTTTACATATGTAGTTACTCGCACATGTACCACTGAGATATACATTCACTCACTAACACACCCATACACACACTCACCCACCCAAGCAGTCCATCACAGACGCACTCTTCAAATCATGCACCCAGTGAATCACCCACTCACACATCTATGTACAGAGTCGCACACACCCCACCCACACAAACACTCAGGCACCCATACAGATACTCAGACAACCAATCAATAACTCATATAGACACTCATGTAGCTATTCACAAACCCATGCAGCCACTTACACAGCAACAGACAGATGGATACAGACATTCACCCAGTTTAGTCACTAACCCATGCATTCAGTAAGATATGTTTAATCACTCACTTATACAGTTAGTCACGCACCTACTAAATCATCCATTCAGACACTTATACACCCACTCACTCTTCAATACGCCTTTCCCTATATATATTAAACATATTTAAACTTTACAGAATCACCCACTAACACATCTATGTACAGAGTCGCACACACCCCACCCACACAAACACTCAGGCACCCATACAGATACTCAGACAATCAATCAATAACCCATGTAGACACTCATGTAGCTATTCAGAAAGCCATGCAGCCGCTTACAAACCAACAGACAGACGGATACAGACATTCACACAGTTTAGTCACTAACCCATGCATTCAGTAAGATACATTTAATCACTCACTTGTAGAGTCAGTCACTCACGTACTAAATCATCCATTCAGACACTTATACACCCACTCATTCTTCAATACGCCTTTCCCTATATATATTAAACATATTTAAACTTTACAGAAACACACAGTCACTGGATGATGTCATCAGTGATGTCATTTGAGATGTCATCAGTGATGTCATCAGTGATGTCACTGACCATGTCATGAGTGATGTAATATGTGACGTCATCAGCAGTGCATTGCGGGGCGCGAGTTATAGTTAGCTGAACTAACTATAACGGGGAATTTCACGGGTTTTGTACGAGTGCAATGTCCAAGTAACTATAACTGTCCCTAAAACCTATGGTTTTTTCAGTGAATTTGTAAGGTTTTTTAAATGCTAATTTCTAACTATAACGCGCCTGAAACCTATGGTTTTTCAGTGAATATATATATATATATATATATATATATATATATATATATATTTATTTTTTTTTCGTAATGTTTACGGATCAGGAAAGGGAGGAAGCAGCAGAGGGTATTTTTTCTAAAAGTAACAAACGCACAAACCCTGAAACGAAAGGAGCCTCTAGCAGTCAAACAGCACCTAACAATTTTAAAAGCCTCTACAACAAACTCGAAAAAGTATATGAAAAATAAACACGCAAATGGTGGGAAGCCACCTCTTTGCAAAAGTACTTGGATGCAAATCGCACACCAAGAGGATTGAGAATTTATACAACACCCTCTTATGAGAACCCGAATCCGCTGTTACTACAGGAGTGGGCAGAATATACCACAGAAACCGCCAGGGGTATGGTGAAAATACTTGTAAAGTATGCCTGGAGTGACCGTCAA
This sequence comes from Calotriton arnoldi, assembly GCA_963921515.1. NCBI lineage: Eukaryota > Metazoa > Chordata > Amphibia > Caudata > Salamandridae > Calotriton > Calotriton arnoldi. Next base: position 286,008 of record CAWUFW010010214.1, read on the forward strand.
AAGTTACTAGAGGAAATAAAGAAGATTGAGGAGGCAATTACCCTTGAAAAAGACACTAAACTAAAAGACGAACTGCACCAAAGAATGAAGAAAAGACTCACGGATTAAGAGAGTGTGATTAAACATCGCAAACAAACCAAGTTCTTACAAGATGAAGAAGACTACGAATCGGGTCGCATTCTCACGTTTGCGAAAAATTTGATGGCCCGAGAAGACAACTCAATTCACAGAATCTAGTTGAAGCTTCATCAAGAGATACCTCTGAATCGGAGGTAGAATTATCTGAGGGGGAACAAACAGTACAAAGAAAAGCAAAAGAGGTGCCTGCCACTACTTTTTTTCAAGAATACCAGCTACTGAGGCAAGCAAAACAACGTCCAACACAACGGACACATCCCCCAGAAAAAAACACCGAAAGACACAAAGGGGGACAAAAGGAAAAAGTCACTTCACCCAACCAACGAGTGACACGGAGCAAACGGGGAGGCAAATGGAACAAATGAAGAAACATACAATTGTGAATTTATCTTAGAGACAACTTACATCATAGGAAACTCATGTCTTGGAATTAGGCTTAACATTTTGTCCAACAGCACAATTTGACTATGCAAACACACGCATAGATCTCTACCGATTCGTAAGAAAAATGAAACTTAAAAAGATACACCTGCTTCACCCAAAGAAACCTATGGGGACAACATCGAGCAGTTCTGAGAGCAGTGACCCTCTAACTGGAATGGATCTTGATACCCTGATAGCTTTAAGGGAACTAGAGATAGACAGTGACATGCCAGAAGGAGATGGTATTCTTGAACAAGTGGGAGTTACGCAGACAAGGGCACGTAGCAATGTAAACATTAAGTCTCATTTTGTTACACAAACGCCCCATGATGGAATCGACACCTTCCATGAACTAGTAATTGATGATTTAAAAAACCTGCAATCCAAAGGCCCTATCTGACTAAGGAAAATCTAACGAAGAGTCAGTGGCAGGCGGTCATGAACCTCAAAAATGATAATGGAATAGAAATAAAAGCTTCAGACAAAGGCGGAAACGTCGTTATAATGGACAAGCTAGCCTACCAAAAAGAAGCCTGGAGGCAATTGGAAGTAAAAGAGTGTTATCCAATAATACCAAAAAGAGTGTATGAGACAAGCATTAAAGAGTTTTATGGAATCTTGGACAAGTGGAAGAAAAAAGGAATACTGGGGGAACAGGATTTTAGATTCATGTACTGTGAATTCCCGGAACTGCCGACCTTTTATCATCTTCCGAAAGTCCACAAAAATGAAACAGACCCACCAGGATGGCCTATCGTGTCCTCAAAGAATAGCCTATTGGAGAATGCATCAGTATATATTGATTGTTTTCTTAATCCCCTTGTAAAAGATGTAAGTTCCTAAGTGAAGGACACCAAGAATTTTTTAAGAATCATAGCCAACATTGACTGGGAACCGGATATGCTTTTGATAACATTGGATATAACGAGTTTATATACGAGCATCAAACACACAAAGGGACTGAAGGCTATCCAATTTTTCCTTGCGAAACGGAACTTGAAATATTACGAACATAACAAGATGTTGATGGAACTTATATCCTTCTGTTTGATGAATAACATCTTTCTTTTCTCAGGGGATCTGTACCGAAAAGAACAGGGGACAGCCATGGGCACGTGCTTCGCCCCCAGCTACGCGAATTTATTTGTGGGCTGGTGGGAGAAGCACGTGGCCTGGGCAGGCCAAAACGAAATGTGGTTGGACAAAGTTGCGTTGTGGGCTCGCTACATAGACGACCTCTTCATTATTTGGAAGGGGCCGTATGAGGAGGCCATTTGCTATGTGGCAGCCCTCAACGACAACGATTTAAATCTAAGGTTCACTAAATGTATCAGTTACACCGAGGCACCATATTTAGACTTGCTAGTCTACGTTGAAGGCAGGACTCTACAAACGACATTGTATAGCAAACCCACGGCTGGGAACAGCACGGTCCATGCTAAAAGTTTATCCCCACAGTGTTATCAGCAGTGTCCCCTATGGGGAACTAGTTAGGATCAAGCGTAACTATTCAACTACAAGCGAGTTCGTAAAATTTAGAGAGGAGGCTTTTGAAAGATTCAGGGAGCGAGGGTATCCCAAAGGTGTACTAAATGAGGCAATGACAAAATCTGCAAACTTACTAAGGGAGGATCTGTTAATAAATAAACCAAAACATACAGTTGGGCACCAAGGGGACAATAGTGGTGTAAGAATGATCACAGAATATACCACCAGCTCATCTGAGGTGTTTCAGATTTTCCGTCAACATTGGAAGATTCTGAAAGCAGACACCATTTTGGGACCACATATTTCTCAAAATCCCTTAATCACATATAGGAGGGATCCTGCCCTCAAAGACCATCTAGTAAGAAGTAATTTCTCAAAAGTGCCAAAAAGAAAAGATCTAGTCCTGGGTTTTTATCCCTGCATGAGCTGTAAAGCTTGCAAAAACAGTAGCAAGGTAAAAGAGTTTGAAGTTCCTGGTCAAAAATCTAAAAGAAAAAGAAATAAACTTATGAACTGTAACTCAGAGTATACGATCTACTGTCTAATCTGCCCGTGTGACAAGAAGTACGTAGGCAGTACGATCCATCCAACCAAGAAAAGGATCTTGGAGCACATGAGGGCGATCAAAAACCATGACAAAACATATCCAGTGGCATGCCACTTTTTTGAAAAGCGCAAAAGTAACCAGAATCAGCTAAGATTCTTCTGTCTAGATCGGATCCCTAAAAAAGAGAGGGGGGGGGATAGAACTAAGAAATTACGGAAGTTGGAGTCCAAGTGCATTATCGAGTTACAAACCAAAACGCCGCGAGGCTTAAATAATGAAGAAGAACTATGGGTTCATATTCCTTAAAATAGATCATTAGGTATGCATTTAAGAATGGCCAACTAGAAAGAGTGGGATAGTCAAAGAATTTGGTTGAGGACAAGTGCAGAGGTATTGTTATTGATGGAATTATGGCTGACTGTTTTTCCATTTAATTAAAATGTCTTTGAGAATCATGTGCCCATCCAGGGCTTAATTATAGAAGAAGACTATTGAGTGGAATTGTAAATTGAAGTGCCATAATCATGTTCCTTGCCCATCCAGGGCATAATTATCATTTTTTCAATGAATTGTGTGAACAAATGCTTTACAGAAATGCACAAACATTATATGTTCACGTTAGGAACTTTGATCCTTTATTCACTACTCTGAGACATTAGCCTTAACCATACCACTCCAAGATGGCCGAAATGGAATCATGCACTATTCCAACTGAGAGAAGGACTTTCTCTATGTTAATGGATTATGCCGCACTGCTTTCCTTCCTTTGTGTTTACGTTCCATTTTCTTTAAAAATGATTGTTTTTTGAAACCACACAGGCATTGAGAAAGGCGCAAGCCGAAACACGTCTGTCTGGTGTTGTGGTCGTGTGGTGGAATAAATAATTGACTTTATCAAATTTCCCCAGTGTGCGCCTCGTTCGTGACCGAGGAGGAGGGTCATGGTTTGGATATATATATATATCGCCACACTATCCCTTTTGACAGGGATTTCCTCACCGCACTCACTGCTCCGTATTATGAAAGGCAATAAAACACCAATCGATTGTTCCCCGTGAGCAAGGTCTCGGCTGAGACTGAGACGCGTTGGGGTTGTGTGTTGGCAGCTTTTGGAAATTAAAACACCCTTGAACTACTAATGGACGATTGGTGTTTTATTGCCTTTCATAATACGGAGCAGCGAGTGTGGTGAGGAAATCCCTGTCAAAAGGGATAGTGTGGCGATATTTGGAACGGCTTGGTCCTGCCGTACTCTATACGCACCACCAGAGAGGCGCCCAGCAGTCAGGAAATGGGACTATGCGGAAAGGAATATATATATATATATGTATAATTTTTATAATATTTTAATAAATGTCTTTTTTGGATTTAAAATTTGTTATGTTTTATTATTTGGTAATTTTGCTATGTTTTGCAATTGATTTGGTACATTTTTGTGATTCATTTATATATACCTATACATTATATATATATATATATATATTCACTGAAAAAAACCATAGGTTTCAGACACGTTATAGTTAGAAATTAGCATTTAAAAAACCTTTGAAATTCACTGAAAAAACCATAGGTTTCAGGCACGTTATAGTTAGAAATTTGCATTTAAAAAACCTTAGAAATTCACTGAAAAAACCATAAGGTTTTAGGGACAGTTATAGTTAGTTGGACATTGCACTCGTACAAAACCCGTGAAATTCCCCGTTATAGTTAGTTCAGGTAACTATAACTCGCGCCCCGCAATGCACTGCTGATGACGTCACATATTACATCACTCATGACATGGTCAGTGACATCACTGATGACATCACTGATGATATCTCAAATGACATCACTGATGACATCATCCAGTGACTGTGTGTTTCTGTAAAGTTTAAATATGTTTAATATATTTAGGGAAAGGCGTATTGAAGAATGAGTGGGTGTAGAAGCGCCTGAATGGATGATTTAGTAGGTGCGTGACTGAGTCTATAAGTGAGTGATTAAACGTATCTTACTGGATGCATGGGTGAGTGACTAAACTGTGTGAATGTCTGTATCCGTCTGTCTGTTGTTGTGTAAGCAACTGCATGGGTTTCTGACTAGCTAAATGAGTGTCTATATGGGTTATGGATTGGTTCTCTGAGTATCTGTATGGGTGCCTCAGTGTTTGTGTGGGTGGGGTGTGTGTGACTCTGTGCATAGATGTGTGAGTGGGTGATTCACTGGGTGCATGGTTTCAAGAGTGCGTCTGTGATGGACTGTATGGGTGGGTGAGTGTGTGTATGGGTGTGTTAGTGATTGAATGTATATCTCAGTGGTACATGTGTGAGTAACTACATATGTGAAAGGCAGTATATATGTGTGTTGGAGTATATAAATGGCTATAAGTGAGAGTGTGTGATTGTGAGAGTGGCTATATGGATGAGTGTGTGCTTGCATCAGTGATTGCATAGGAGCGTAAGAATGTGCTAGTATTTTTATGAGTAAGTGAGCTGGTGTGTATAACTGTATAGGTGAGTAAATTGGAGTGTGATTAATTATTTGCATGACTGACTAGGTGTGTGAATACCTCTATGGATGAGTTGCGTTGTGTGAGTGTTTATATAGGTGTATGAGTGCATATGATAGTCCTGTACTGAGTGACTGTAAGTATGAGTGACTGTACGGGTGAGTGAGTAGATGTGTGTGTGTAGACCTAAGAATCAGTGAGTGGGTATGTACTTATTGGTATTGGAGTGTGTATGGTTTTGAGAATGGCAGTCTGTAATTTAGAGTGGGTGTTTCAAAACTTATATTAGGGTGTGAGAAGATGCATTAAATTCTCACATGGATGATGTCATCAGTGATGTCATCAGTGATGTCATTTGAGATGTCATCAGTGATGTCATCAGTGATGTCACTGACCATGTCATGAGTGATGTAATATGTGACGTCATCAGCAGTGCATTGCGGGCGCGAGTTATAGTTACCTGAACTAACTATAACGGGGGAATTTCACGGGTTTTGTACGAGTGCAATGTCCAACTAACTATAACTGTCCCTAAAACCTTATGGTTTTTCAGTGAATTTCTAAGGTTTTTAAATGCAAATTTCTAACTATAACGTGCCTGAAACCTATGGTTTTTTCAGTGAATTTCAAAGGTTTTTAAATGGTAATTTCTAACTATAACGTGTCTGAAACCTATGGTTTTTCAGTGAATTTCAAAGGTTTTTAAATGCTAATTCCTAACTATAACATGTCTGAAACCTACGGTTTTTCAGTGAATTTCAAAGGTTTTGTAAATGACAATTTTTAAATGTATTAATTGTTATATTTATTTTTTCATACTGATTTACTACATTTTTAGAAACATTTTTTTTTACATATTTTATTTTTAAATTACATTGTAATTACATTATACATTACAAAAATACTTTCTCAGAATGAATTACTTTAGTTTAAATACTTTGCACATAGGCAATAGACTTTTAAGTACAGTAGTTACAGTTGTTGCAATGGGCAACACATTTTCAAACACAATGCAACATTCAGCTCAATGTGAATTTCTAGTTAAATGCAATTAGTTACTTTATGGATTACTTTTCTAACCACAGGACTGGATCCTAGATTCAGTCCTGGGACATCTCCTGTAAACAGTTGAGTAAAGGCGTTTTGGTTACAGTAGTGATTTTTAAGGAATATTATTGTATTTTAAAAGTTGACACTAGAAACTTTTTCTCATAGAATCACCAATGTTATCCTATGGAAGGAAATTCACTTAGCAGGTAAAAACTGTTATCGTTACTTTTTCTTACTCAGTGTTGGATCCTGGATCCAGCACTGGTGCATCTCCTGTAAACAGTTGAAAGAATGCGTTTAAGTCATACAGGCGATTTTTAAGGAATATTTGTAGACAATGGATTCCTATGGAAGAAAATATAAGTTACTGGTAAGTACGGTTAAAATTACTTTTCAGGGTCAGTGCTGGGCTAAAAGATGCAGCACTGAGGTCTCTCCTGATAACAGGTGAGTAAATCGGAATTCGTATTTCGGCTGATTTTAGAGGAATATTTTAAAGTTCCAAAACTCCACACTTAGAAGAATTTCCAAGTGAAACCAGTCAATGTTAGCCTATGGAAGGAAATTCAAGTTACTGGTAAGTACGGTTAAAATTACTTTTCAGGACCAGTACTGGGCTGAAAGATACAGCACTGAGGTCTCTCCTGATAACAGGTGAGTAAATCGGAATTTGTATTTCGGCTGATTTTAGAGGAATATTTGTATGTTTCAAAAATCAACACTTAGAAACTTTTTCAGCAAAAAGCAGACAATGATATCCTATGGAAGGAAATTCAAGTTACTGGTAAGTACGGTTAAAATTACTTTTCAGGATTAGTACTGGGCTGAAAGATGCAGCACTGAGGTCTCTCCTGATAACAGGTGAGTAAATCCGAATTCGTAGTTCGGCAGATTTTAGAGGAATATTTGCACAATGGTGAAGGTAGGGGCGGGGCCTGAGGTGACATCTGTGCAAACGCGCCCCGTGGCGCGTTTTAAGTTGGCGGATTAAGTCCCCTTGAATCATGAGGGTCCCTAGGGGCCAACTAGCCCACCAGGAACCTCCAGTATGCGCCAGGGGCTGCGTTGCAGAGACGTGTAGAGAGGCCACACCCTTTTTACACCTCTCTGCAACGCAGCTCTGTGGCGCTTTCTGGATGTACCTGTTGGGCTAGTTGGGCCCCAGGGACCCTCAGGATTGAAGGGATTTAAATCCCCATCTTAAAACGCGCCACGGGCCTGTTTGCACACATGTCACCTGAAGCCCCGCCCTCCCTTCACCACTGTGCAAACGCGCCCGTGGCGTGTTTTAAGTCGGGGGATTAACTCCCTTGAATCCTGAGGGTCCCTGGGGGCCAACTAGCCCAACAGGTATATCCAAAGCGCCACAGAGCTGCTTTGCAGAGAGGTGTATAAAGGGCGTGGCCTCTGTACACCTCTCTGCAACGCAGCCCCTGACGCATACTGGAGGTTCCTGGTGGGCTAGTTGGCCCCAGGGACCCCAGTATTGAAGTGGAATTACTTCCCCATCTGCAAACGCGCCAGGGCGCGTTTGCAGAGTGGTGAAGGAAGGGGCGGGGCCTGTGGCCCGATCGTTTTTTTTTTTTCCTGAAGGGGGCTGTGTGGCCCCCTTCCTTTTCCTATTTTTGGGCCCTGGGACCCCATCCCCCAGGGCCTTACCCCTTTTTTTTTTTTCAATTAAACGGGAAGGGGGCCGCGTGGCCCCCTCCCTGGCCGAATCATGCCCGGGGACCCCATCCCCGGGGCATGGCCACACTTTTCTTTAATTTTTAAGGAGGGGGCTGCGTGGCCCCCTCCTCAGGCCTCCTTTTGCCCCGGGACCCCATCCCCGGGGCAGGCCTTTCTAAAAATGTTTTACTTATTTCTGGGGAGGGGCCGCGTGGCCCCCTCCCGGGCCACTTATGGCCCCGGGGACTCCATCCCCGGGGCCTGGCCTCTGTTGGGGACTGTGGGGGTCCCCAAACCCCCACAGTCCCGCCGGCTCCCCGTGTCCTAATGGAGCCGGCATTGCTTTCCACATGGGGAGCAGCTAAGATGCTGCTCCCCATGTGGAAAGCTAATTGTCTTGGATATTGGAGCGAGAGCAGGTTTCCTGCTCTCTCTTCCAATATCCAAAGCAGTTTGCAATGACAGGACGGGAGCCGCGAGGCTCCCGTCCTGTCATTGCAAGCAGCAGTGTCCCGGGGTAGGCACCCGGGACACTGCAGGAGCCGGCCCTGGGGGTGGCGGTCCCCAGGGCCTCCACAGGCTCCAGGAGGGGGCTGCGCTGCCCCTCCCCACATCAGCAAAGCCCCGGGAGGTGGTGGTCCTCGGGGCTTCGGGGTCCAAAACGGACCCCATTTTAATTTGTTAGTGCCCGGGAGGTGGTGGTCCCGGGGCGTGTGGAGGGCTCAAGCCCCCACACAGGAAAAAGTTTTAAAAAAGAAGCCCCGGGAGGTGGTGGTCCCGGGGCTGCGGGAGGGCTCAGAGCCCTCCCGCACCATTTTAAAGAAAGCCCCGGGGGTGGCGGTCCCGGGGCTTGGGGGCCCTTTGAGGCCCCCATACATAAATTTAACCCCCCACCATGCCCCTGGGACTTGGGCCACCCGGGGCAAAATACAATCGAGCGCGGAGACCGCTCTTCAATTATTATTTTTCGGCAGGATTCGCGCTCCCTGAGCGCATCCTGCCGATTTTTTTAAAAAATGCTTTTTCTGCCCAGGGGTCCTTGTGGGACCCCTGAGCAGACCTAGGAGGTCAGGGTGTTTCTACCCTGCCCCCTTTGTGCGTTTGCACACTTTTTACTGCTTTCTTGTTCCTTGGTTCTACCGAGGAACAAAATGGCTGCCAACACTTCCTGGTTTGGAGTGTTGACAGCCAATTAGCAGACAGCTCGTGATCGGGAGGGTGCGCGAATCCGACGCGGCCATAGATATATATGTACATTTACTTTTGATTTTCTCAGCAACTATTGAACGGATTTACACCATTTAACAAAAAGGGTTCTTTCTGAACCAAGAACTACCTCTTTGCCAAATTTGGTGTAATTCCGTTCAGCAGTTCGGGCTGTAGCTGTTTCTAAAGTTTCCTATGGGAAATTGATTTTTGACTCTTATTTTTTAATTTCTGTGCAACTACTGAACGGATTTACACCATTTAACAAAAGGGTTCTTTCTGAACCAAGAACTACCTCTTTGCCAAATTTGGTGTAATTCCGTTCAGCAGTTCAGGCTGTAGCCGTGTCTAAAGTTTCCTATGGGAAAATGAATGGGGAAAACATGTTTTGGGACCCCCTTTTTCTCGGCCCCGCTGACGAATCACCCTGAGACTTTCAGGGTAGGAGCGGACCGGAGCGGGCCATAAAGTTTGAAAATTTCGCGAAGATTCGTCAACCGACGCAAGAGTTATTTCAAATAGAATGTCGCGGATTTCCTATGGAAAATAGGTCCTAACTATAACTATCTACTGGCGACCGCCAGTAGATAATATATATATATATATATATATATGTGTTTTTTTTGTTTGTTTTTTTTTTAAACGTAAAGCAAACCCAGAAACCAAAGGTGCAACAGGAGGTCAAGCGGCTTCTAGCAATTTAAAATCACTCTTCAACAAATTGGAAAAAACATACGAGAAAGAAACACGAAAGTGGTGGGAGGCCACCTCCTTGCAGAGATATCTGGACTGCAATCGCATACTTAGAGGTCTGCGAATCTACACAACACCAGCATATGAACATCCGGACCCTTTACTATTACAGGAATGGGCAGAATATACAGCGGAATTCGCCAAGGGCATGGTGAAAATATTAATTAAATATGCCTGGAGTGACAGACATATTTTCGTGCTTGCCAGCAGCACGTCAAGAGGACCCGTTCCGCAAAGCGTCCTGCGAAAAGTTGGCATTTTGCAGTTGTTCAACCGAGGGATCGGATATCGCAGGACCGCCACAGATTCAGAGACAGGCAAGTGGCCACTGTCTAGCACAGCCCGTGACTTCACGAGGGGGCGGGATCATTGTATCCCAGTCTCATGGCCCGGTGTGACTTTGTTGACGGGGCTGGAACGTTGGGGACCCCAGGGAATGCTGGACTGTTATTCACGGAATTGCTTCACATCGACCATATCCCCGCTCCTTGCCAGGATTTACAGCCTTCAATTGAAGATTAAACAACATGGCTCCACAAACTGTACTTAGCAGAACACTGCATCATGGGAGCTGCAGTTCTCCAACATCGAGCTGCAGCTGAAGGTGTTTGTTAGTAGGAGTCAGCTGACCTCCCCTGATTGGGAGGACCTGAGAATATCAAGGGTGCGAGGAGAAGTGTTCCCGGTTAAGCTAGCGGCATTTGAAGAAGGCAAACGCCGAAATGCATCATGCCATACATAGCTTGTCATTAAAGCATTCCCGAAAGCTCCCCGCTGTGTCCTCTGGCTTTCTTCACGGAGGGGTCTTATGTTGGATAGTTTCGTGCTTGCCAGCAGCACGTCAAGAGGACCCGTTCCGCAAAGCGTCCTGCGAAAAGTTGGCATTTTGCAGTTGTTCACCCGAGGGATCGGATATCGCAGGACCGCCACAGATTCAGAGACAGGCAAGTGGCCACTGTCTAGCACAGCCCGTGACTTCACGGGGGCGGGATCATTGTATCCCAGTCTCATGGCCCGGTGTGACTTTGATGACGGGGCTGGAACGTTGGGGACCCGAGGGAATGCTGGACTGTTATTCACGGGATTGCTTCACATCGACCATATCCCCGCTCCTTGCCAGGATTTACAGCCTTCAATTGAAGATTAAACAACATGGCTCCACAAACTGTACTTACCAGAACACTGCATCATGGGAGCTGCAGTTCTCCAACATCGAGCTGCAGCTGAAGGTGTTTGTTAGTAGGAGTCAGCTGACCTCCCCTGATTGGGAGGACCTGAGAATATCAAGGGTGCGAGGAGAAGTGTTCCCGGTTAAGCTAGCGGCATTTGAAGAAGGCAAACGCCGAAATGCATCATGCCATACATAGCTTGTCATTAAAGCATTCCCGAAAGCTCCCCGCTGTGTCCTCTGGCTTTCTTCACGGAGGGGTCTTATGTTGGATATTTTCGTGCTTGCCAGCAGCACGTCAAGAGGACCCGTTCCGCAAAGCGTCCTGCGAAAAGTTGGCATTTTGCAGTTGTTCACCCGAGGGATCGGATATCGCAGGACCGCCACAGATTCAGAGACAGGCAAGTGGCCACTGTCTAGCACAGCCCGTGACTTCACGGGGAGGTGGGATCATTGTATCCCAGTCTCATGGCCCGGTGTGACTTTGTTGACGGGGCTGGAACGTTGGGGACCCGAGGGAATGCTGGACTGTTATTCACGGGATTGCTTCACATCGACCATATCCCCGCTCCTTGCCAGGATTTACAGCCTTCAATTGAAGATTAAACAACATGGCTCCACAAACTGTACTTACCAGAACACTGCATCATGGGAGCTGCAGTTCCCCAACATCGAGCTGCAGCTGAAGGTGTTTGTTAGTAGGAGTCAGCTGACCTCCCCTGATTGGGAGGACCTGAGAATATCAAGGGTGCGAGGAGAAGTGTTCCCGGTTAAGCTAGCGGAATTTGAAGAAGGCAAACGCCGAAATGCATCATGCCATACATAGCTTGTCATTAAAGCATTCCCGAAAGCTCCCCGCTGTGTCCTCTGGCTTTCTTCATGGAGGGGTCTTATGTTGAATATTTTCGTGCTTGCCAGCAGCACATCAAGAGGACCCGTTCCGCAAAGCGTCCTGCGAAAAGTTGGCATTTTGCAGTTGTTCACCCGAGGGATCGGATATCGCAGGACCACCACAGATTCAGAGACAGGCAAGTGGCCACTGTCTAGCACAGCCTGTGACTTCACGGGGAGCCGGGATCATTGTATCCCAGTCTCATGGCCCAGTGTGACTTTGTTGACAGGGCTGGAACGTTGGGGACCCGAGGGAATGCTGGACTGTTATTCACAGGATTGCTTCACAACGACCATATCCCCGCTCCTTGCCATGATTTACAGCCTTCAATTGAAGATTAAACAACATGGCTCCACAAACTGTACTTACCAGAACACTGCATCATGGGAGCTGCAGTTCTCCAACATCGAGCTGCAGCTGAAGGTGTTTGTTAGTAGGAGTCAGCTGACCTCTCCTAATTGGGAGGACCTGAGAATATCAAGGGTGCGAGGAGAAGTGTTTCCGGTTAAGCTAGCGGCATTTGAAGAAGGCAAACGCCGAAATGCATCATGCCATACATAGCTTGTCATTAAAGCATTCCCGAAAGCTCCCCGCTGTGTCCTCTGGCTTTCTTCACGGAGGGGTCTTATGTTGGATATTTTCGTGCTTGCCAGCAGCACGTCAAGAGGACCCGTTCCGCAAAGCGTCCTGCGAAAAGTTGGAATTTTGCAGTTGTTCACCCGAGGGATCGGATATTGCAGGACCGCCACAGATTCAGAGACAGGCAAGTGGCCACTGTCTAGCACAGCCCGTGACTTCACGGGGAGGCGGGATCATTGTATCCCAGTCTCATGGCCCGGTGTGACTTTGTTGATGGGGCTGGAACGTTGGGGACCCGAGGGAATGCTGAACTGTTATTCATGGGATTGCTTCACATCGACCATATCCCCGCTCCTTGCCAGGATTTACAGCCTTCAATTGAAGATTAAACAACATGGCTCCACAAACTGTACTTACCAGAACACTGCATCATGGAAGCTGCAGTTCTCCAACATCGAGCTGCAGCTGAAGGTGTTTGTTAGTAGGAGTCAGCTGACCTCCCCTGATTGGGAGGACCTGAGAATATCAAGGGTGCGAGGAGAAGTGTTCCCGGTTAAGCTAGCGGCATTTGAAGAAGGCAAACGCCGAAATGCATCATGCCATACATAGCTTGTCATTAAAGCATTCCCGAAAGCTCCCCGCTGTGTCCTCTGGCTTTCTTCACGGAGGGGTCTTATGTTGGATATTTTCGTGCTTGCCAGCAGCACGTCAAGAGGACCCATTCCGCAAAGCGTCCTGCGAAAAGTTGGCATTTTGCAGTTGTTCACCCGAGGGATTGGATATCGCAGGACCGCCACAGATTCAGAGACAGGCAAGTGGCCACTGTCTAGCACAGCCCGTGACTTCACGGGGAGGCAGAATCATTGTATCCCAGTCTCATGGCCCGGTGTGACTTTGTTGACGGGGCTGGAACGTTGGGGACCCGAGGGAATGCTGGACTGTTATTCACGGGATTGCTTCACATCGACCATATCCCCGCTCCTTGCCAGGATTTACAGCCTTCAATTGAAGATTAAACAACATGGCTCCACAAACTGTACTTACCAGAACACTGCATCATGGGAGCTGCAGTTCTCCAACATCGAGCTGCAGCTGAAGGTGTTTGTTAGTAGGAGTCAGCTGACCTCCCCTGATTGGGAGGACCTGAGAATATCAAGGGTGCGAGGAGAAGTGTTCCCGGTTAAGCTAGCGGCATTTGAAGAAGGCAAACGCTGAAATGCATCATGCATACATAGCTTGTCATTAAAGCATTCCCGAAAGCTCCCCGCTGTGTCCTCTGGCTTTCTTCACGGAGGGGTCTTATGTTGGATGTATATATGTATATATATATATATATATATATATGTATATATATATATATATGTGTTTTTTTTTGTTTTTTTTTAAACGTAAATCAAACCCAGAAACCAAAGGTGCAACAGGAGGTCAAGCGGCTACTAGCAATTTAAAATCACTCTTCAACAAATTGGAAAAAACATACGAGAAAGAAACGCGAAAGTGGTGGGAGGCCACCTCCTTGCAGAGATATCTGGACTGCGATCGCATACCAAGAGGTCTGCGAATCTACACAACACCAGCGTATGAACATCCGGACCCTTTACTATTACAGGAATGGGCAGAATATACAGCGGAATTCGCCAAGGGCATGGTGAAAATATTAATTAAATATGCCTGGAGTGACAGACAGAAACTGCTAGATGAAATCAAAAGCATTGAGGACAAAATAGCTCTAGACAAAGACACTAAACTGAAGGAGGAGCTTCAGCAACGAATGAAAAAAAGACTGACTGACTACGAGAGTGTGATAAGGCACCGAAAGCAAACTAAATTTCTCCGAGATGAGGAGGATTATGAATCTGGGCGGATTTTAACCTTCGCGAAAAAATACGATGCTCCCAGAAAACAACTGAATCTTCAGAAGGAAAGGGAGGCATCCTCGAGGGATACATCGGAATTGGAGATCGAGTTATCTGAAGGGGAACAATGTTCCAAAAGGAAGGAAAAAGAAACACGACCTACAACTTTTTTTCAGGAATATCAGCTGCTGAGGGAAGCCAAGCAAAGGCCGGCCGCACGAACCCACCCCCCCCCGAACGAAGAGGCGGAAAAGCAGAAGGGGAAGGAAAGGAAAAGGCTACCTCACCCGAACCAAGGATGACGAGGAGCAAACGAGGGGGGAAATGAAAATAAGAGAACCAACAGAGAAACGGACAGTCGTGAATCTATCACGCAGACAAATGGAACCAGAAGAAATAAGAGTACTTGAATTGGGCCTTACTTTCTGTCCGACGATGCAATTCGATTACGCAAGCACACGCATAGACCTCTATAGGTTTATTCGTAAGCTGAAACTAAAAAAACTACCCATGCTGCATCCAAAAAAAACAAGAAATGAGAACAGAAGTGCAACAGAACAAGAAAATCTGTTAACAGGAATGGAATATGAAACCCTAAGAACACTAAGGGAGTTAGAAATGGAAATTGAAAACAACCAAAGTGAGGCATCTAATACAGTGGAATTCTTGGAAGAGATGGGGATTACACAAGTAGGAGCAGCAAGCAATTTGAGAATAAAATCACGCTGTATCCCTCAAAGTGCGCATGATGTGATAGACACTTTTCATGAACTTGTAATAGAGGACTTAAGAAAATGACAAGCCAGAGGTCCAAATTTACAAAGAGACAATCTAACAGCTATGCAGCGGAAAGCGATAACAAGCCTGAGCAATGATGATGGGATAGTCATCAAGTCATCTGATAAAGGTGGAAATGTGATAGTAATGGATAAAATTACATACGCAATGGAAGCAAGGAGGCAGTTGTCAGACAAAGAATGCTACAAAATAACCACGAGAACTGAATATGAGAACAGTGTAAAAGGCATTTTATGGACTGTTGAACAAATGGAGAACACAGGGCATTTTGGACGATGCAGATTATAAATTTATTTTTTGTGAATCACCGGAGTTACCCACATTTTACCATCTTCCTAAAGTACATAAAAGCACAACAAACCCCCCTGGAAGACCGATAGTATCTTCAAAAAATAGTCTACTGGAAAATGCGTCCATCCACATTGATTGCTTTTTGAAACCGTTAGTTAGA
Organism: Calotriton arnoldi; assembly: GCA_963921515.1. Taxonomy (NCBI): domain Eukaryota; kingdom Metazoa; phylum Chordata; class Amphibia; order Caudata; family Salamandridae; genus Calotriton; species Calotriton arnoldi. Next base: position 301,513 of record CAWUFW010010214.1, read on the forward strand.
GATTTAAGCTCATATGTCAAAGATACTAAGGATTTTTTACGTATCATTGCTAATATAGAGTGGGAACCTGATATGCTACTGGTAACATTAGACATAACCAGCCTTTACACCAGTATCAAACATCAGAAGGGACTGGAAGTGACACAGTTTTTCCTGAAGAAAAGAAATTTAAGATACTGCGAACACAATGAGCTGTTAATGGAACTAATTGCATTTTGTCTTAAAAACAACATTTTTTTGTTCGCAGGTGAATTAATCCATCAAAAACAGGGGACTGGGATGGGCACGTGCTTCGCCCCCAGCTATGTAAATGTATTCGTAGGCTGGTGGGAGAAGCACGTGGCCTGGGCAGGAGAAAACGAAAGATGGCTAGACAAGGTTGTCCTATGGTCCCGCTATATTGACAACCTCTTCATCATATGGAGAGGATCAATAGAAGAAGCACAAGAATATGTAACAATCCTAAATGACAATAAGCTGAATCTGAGATGAGTGTATGAGTAGAACAAATGTGCCATACTTAGACCTGATGGTATACATTAAAGAGAATAAGATTGAAACTACTCTATAGAAAGCCCACAGTGGGGAACAGCACATTGCATGCTGAAAGTTTTCACCCGAGAAGTGTTATCAGTGGGGTTCCCTATGGAGAACTAATAAGATTGAGGCGTAACTGCTCAACAGATGGAGATTTCAAGAGGGAATCTGAGGAGGCAGTAGACAGATTCAAAAATCGAGGATACAGAAAGGAGACGCTACAAAACGCAGTAAAAAAGATAGAAAAAATACACAGAAAGGATCTCCTAATAACAACGGGGGAGGGACAAAGTTCAACAGTCAAAGATAAAGGAAAGGTTAGAATGATAACTGAGTACACGACTTGTTCCACTGAAGTGTTTCAGATCTTTCGAAAAAACTGAAGGGTACTTAAAACTGATACCATCATAGGGTCAATGATTCCCCCAAGTCCTCTGATTACATATAGAAGGGGTCCGGCATTGAAAGATCAGCTAGTAAGAAGCAATTTTACCAAGGGACCCAACAAGAAAGATCAAATCACAGGGTTATATCCATGCATGAATTGCAAAGCCTGCAGAAACAGCCAGAAAAGAAAAGAGTTCCAGGTACCAGGCAGACAAACTAAACGCAGAATAGGGAAACTAATGAATTGTAACTCAGAATATACTGTGTACTGTCTAACCTGTCCCTGTAATTTAAACTATGTTGGGAGCACGATCCACCCTGCAAAGAAAAGGGTCCTCGAACACATGCGGGCCATAAAAAACAGTGATTTAACTTATCCTGTGGCACGCCATTTCGAGGTAGAACATAGATCTAATCAAAATCTTTTACATTTTTTCTGTCTGGACCAGGTTTTAAAATCAGAAAGAGGTGGGGATAGAACCATGAAACTGAGGAAGTTGGAATCAAGGTATATTGTTGAGCTACAGACAAAGACCACTCGAGGGCTCAACAATGAGGAAGAACTCTGAGTTCATGTTTAGATTGCTAGATAGAGAAATGATTTGGAGTAGAAGAATAATGGCACAATAGGGTACTGGGATATGAGAAACAGAGAAGCTTTTTGGTTTTTAGTTCCATGAAGTAATGGCACTAAGTAAGAAAAGGGCAAGAAGTAATGGAATGCAGAAGTGATTTGGCAATAAAGTGGTGCAAACTGTCGGTACAATGAAATTATGATAATATGATTTGTAAATAGCCCATTCAGGGCACAAATATGAAGACAAGGTGCAGCTTGCTTCAATAAAATTTAGCAAATCAAGTAAGGCCTATTTAAGGCGTAACTAAATACACAATGATTAAATGTTGATTAAGCATAAGTAAAGCTTTTCTATTTTTTAAAACGAAATAACGTTTCAATATTATATGAACTGACTGCATAACAAAATGCCACGTTGCTAAATGTGAAGAACAATGAATGAATTGTAACCATTTAAAAATGGCCGCTACATTAGTAGCAACCGAGATCATAGCCGCCTTTTGTAGTCCCTTTTCTGAGGCAATGAATTGAATTTATTTTCCTCTCTCTATGTTCATGTTTGATGTATTTTAAAAATGACGAGACTTTTGGTGCCCATTGACATTGAGGAAGGCGTGCAGCCGAAACGCGTCTGTCCGTGAAGTCGTGTGGTGAAATAAATATTTAAAAAGCAAATTCTCTAGTGTGCGCCTCGATTTGTGACCGAGTGAAGCGAAGGTCACGTTTGGGAATATATATATATGTGTGTATATATATATTATATCACTGAAAAAACCATAGGTTTTAGGGACAGTTATAGTTAGTTGGACATTGCACTCGTACAAAACCCGTGAAATTCCCCCGTTATAGTTAGTTCAGCTAACTATAACTCGCGCCCCGCAATGCACTGCTGATGACGTCACATATTACATCACTCATGACATGGTCAGTGACATCACTGATGACATCACTGATGACATCTCAAATGACATCACTGATGACATCATCCAGTGACTGTGTGTTTCTGTAAAGTTTAAATATTTTTAATATATATAGGGAAAGGCGTATTGAAGAATGAGTGGGTGTATAAGTGTGTGTATGGATGATTTAGTAGGTGCGTGACTAATTCTATAAGTGAGTGATTAAACGTATCTTACTGAATGCATGGGTTAGTGACTAAACTGGGTTAATGTCTGTATCTGTCTGTTGCTGTGTAAGTGGCTGCATGGGTTTGTGAATAGCTACATGAGTGTCTATAAGAGTTATTGATTTGTTGTCTGAGTATCTGTATGGGTGCCTGAGTGTTTGTGTGGATGGGGTGTGTGCGACTGTGCATAGATGTGTGAGTGGGTGATTCACTGGGTGGATGGTTTCAAGAGTGCATCTGTGATAGACTGTATGGGTGGGTAAGTGTGTGTAAGAGTGTGTTAGTGAGTGAATGTATGTCCCAGTGGTACATGTGTGAGTAACTACATATGTGAAAGGCAGTATATATGTGTATTGGAGTATATAAATAGCTATAAGCGAGAGTGAGTGATTGTGATAGTGGCTGTATGGATGAGTGTGTGCTTGTATCACTGATTGTATAAGAGCGTAACAATGTGCTAGTATTTGTATGATTAAGTGAGCTGGTGTGTGTATAACTGTATAGGTGAGTAAATGGCAGTGTGTTTAATTATTTGCATGACTGACTAGGTGTGTGAGTACCTCTATGGATGAGTGGCGGTGTTTGAGTGTCTATATAGGAGTAAGAGTGCATATGATTGTCCTGTACTGAGTGACCATAAGTATGAGTGACTGTACGGGTGAGTGAGTGGATGTGTGTGTGTAGACCTAAGAATCAGTGAGTGGGTATGTAGTTATTGGTGTTGGAGTGTCTATGGTTTTGCGAATGGCAGTCTGTAATTTAGATTGGGTGTATCAAAGGTTATATTAGGGTGTGAGGAGGTGCATCAGATTATCACGTGGATGATGTCATCAGTGATGTCATTTGAGATGTCATCAGTGATGTCATCAGTGATGTCACTGACCATGTCATGAGTGATGTAATATGTGACGTCATCAGCAGTGCATTGCGGGCGCGAGTTATAGTTAGCTGAACTAACTATAACGGGGAATTTCACGGGTTTTGTACGAGTGCAATGTCCAACTAACTATAACTGTCCCTAAAACCTATGGTTTTTTCAGTGAATTTCAAAGGTTTTTAAATGCTAATTTCTAACTATAACTTATCTGAAACCTATGGTTTTTTAAGTGAATTTCAAAGGTTTTTTAAATGCTAATTCCTAACTATAACATGTCTGAAACCTACGGTTTTTTCAGTGAATTTCAAAGGTTTTGTAAATGACAATTTTTAAATGTATTAATTGTTATATAAATTTTTTCATACTGATTTATTACATTTTTAGATTTTTTTTTACATATTTTATTTTTTAAATTACATTGTAATTACATTATACATTACAAAAATACTTTCTCAGAATGAATTACTTTAGTTTAAATACTTTGCACATAGGCAATAGACTTTTAAGTACAGTAGTTACAGTTGTTGCAATGGGCAACACATTTTCAAACACAATGCAACATTCAGCTCAATGTGAATTTCTAGTTAAATGCAATTAGTTACTTTATGGATTACTTTTCTAACCACAGGACTGGATCCTAGATTCAGTCCTGGTACATCTCCTGTAAACAGTTGAGTAAAAGCGTTTTGGTTACAGTCGTGATTTTTAAGGAATATTATTGTTTTTAAAAGTTGACACTTAGAAACTTTTTCTCATAGAATCACCAATGTTATCCTATGGAAGGAAATTCACTTAGCAGGTAAAAACTGTTATTGTTACTTTTTCTTACTCAGTGTTGGATCCTGGATCCAGCACTGGTGCATCTCCTGTAAACAGTTGAAAGAATGCGTTTAAGTCATACAGGCGATTTTTAAGGAATATTTGTAGTTTGTGAAAATTGACACTTTGAAACTTTTCTGCTGAAAACCAGACAATGGATTCCTATGGAAGAAAATATAAGTTACTGGTAAGTACGGTTAAAATTACTTTTCAGGACCAGTACTGGGCTGAAAGATGCAGCACTGAGGTCTCTCCTGATAACAGGTGAATAAAGCGAAATTCGTATTTCGGCTGATTTTAGAGGAATATTTGTATGTTTCAAAAATCAACACTTAGAAACTTTTTCAGCAAAAAGCAGGCAATGATATCCTATGGAAGGAAATTCAAGTTACTGGTAAGTACGGTTAAAATTACTTTTGAGGATCAGTACTGGGCTGAAAGATGCAGCACTGAGGTCTCTCCTGATAACAGGTGAGTAAATCGGAATTCGTATTTCGGCTGATTTTAGAGGAATATTTTAAAGTTCCAAAACTCCACACTTAGAAGAATTTCCAAGTGAAACCAGTCAATGTTAGCCTATGGAAGGAAATTCAAGTTACTGGTAAGTACGGTTAAAATTACTTTTCAGGACCAGTACTGGGCTGAAAGATACAGCACTGAGGTCTCTCCTTATAACAGGTGAGTAAATCGGAATTCGTATTTCGGCTGATTTTAGAGGAATATTTGTATGTTTCAAAAATCAACACTTAGAAACTTTTTCAGCAAAAAGCAGGCAATTATATCCTATGGAAGGAAATTCAAGTTACTGGTAAGTACGGTTAAAATTACTTTTGAGGATCAGTACTGGGCTGAAAGATGCAGCACTGAGGTCTCTCCTGATAACAGGTGAGTAAATCGGAATTCGTATTTCGGCTGATTTTAGAGGAATATTTTAAAGTTCCAAAACTCCACACTTAGAAGAATTTCCAAGTGAAACCAGTCAATGTTAGCCTATGGAAGGAAATTCAAGTTACTGGTAAGTACGGTTAAAATTACTTTTCAGGATTAGTACTGGGCTGAAAGATGCAGCACTGAGGTCTCTCCTGATAACAGGTGAGTAAATCAGAATTCGTATTTCGGCTGATTTTAGAGGAATATTTGCAGAATGGTGAAGGGAGGGGGCGGGGCCTGAGGTGACATCTGTGCAAACGCGCCCCGTGGCGCGTTTTAGGTTGGGGATTAAGTCCCCTTGAATCATGAGGGTCCCTACGGGCCAACTAGCCCACCAGGAACCTCCAGTATGCGCCAGGGGGCTGCGTTGCAGAGACTTGTACAGAGGCCACACCCCTTTTTACACCTCTCTGCAACGCAGCTCTGTGGCGCTTTCTGGACATACCTTTTGGGCTAGTTGGCCCCCAGGGACCCTCAGGATTGAAGGGGATTTAATTCCCCATCTTAAAACGCGCCACGGGGCCTGTTTGCACACATGTCACCTGAAGCCTCGCCCCCTCCCTTCACCACTGTGCAAACGCACCCCGTGGCGCGTTTTAAGTCGGGGATTAACTCCCTTGAATCCTGAGGGTCCCTGGGGTGCAACTAGCCCACCATATACCTCCAAAGCGCCACAGAGCTGCATTGCAGAGAGGTGTAAAAGGGGCATGGCCTCTGTACACCTCTCTGCAAGGCAGCCTCTGGCGCATACTGGAGGTTCCTGGTGGGCTAGTTGGCCCCCAGGGACCCCCAGTATTCAAGGGGAATTGTTCCCCTTCTGCAAACGCGCCAGGGGGCGCGTTTGCAGAGTGGTGAAGGAAGGGGCGGGGCCTGCGGGCCCGATCGTTTTTTTTTTTCCTGAAGGGGGCTGTGTGGCCCCCTTCCTTTTCCTATTTTTAGGCCCTGGGGACCCCATCCCCCAGGGCCTTACCCCTTTTTTTTAATTAAATTTTTTTTTTTAAACGGGAAGGGGGCCGCGTGGCCCCCTTCCCTGGGCCTGTATTGGCCCCGGGGACCCCATCCCCCGGGGCATGGCCTCTTTTTTTATTTGGAGGGGGCTGCGTGGCCCCCTCCTCAGGCCATTTAAGGCCCCGGAGACCCCATCCCCGGGGCCGGCCTTGCACTTATTTTTTTTTACTTTTGGGGAGGGGGCTGCGTGGCCCCCTCCGTGGCCACTTATGGCCCCGGGGACCCCATCCCCGGGCCTGGCCTCTCGTTGGGGACTGTGGGGGGTCCCCAAACCCCCACAGTCCCGCCGGCTCCCCGTGTCCTACGGGAGCCGGCATTGCTTTACACATGGGGAGCAGCTAACATGCTGCTCCCATGTGGAAAGCAATCAGCTTTGGATATTGGAAGAGAGAGCAGGTTTCCTGCTCTCTCTTCCAATATCCAAAGCAGTTTGCAATGACAGGACGGGAGCCGCGAGGCTCCCGTCCTGTCATTGCAAACAGCAGTGTCCCGGGGGTAGGCACCCGGGACACTGCAGGAGCTGGCCCTGGGGGTGGCGGTCCCCAGGGCCACCACAGGCTCCAGGAGGGGGCCGCGCGGCCCCTCCTTACATTTTGAAAGCCCGGGGAGGTGGTGGTCCTCGGGGCTTGGGAGTCCAAAACGGACCCCCATTGTAATTTTCTTAGTGCCCCGGGAGGTGGTGGTCCCGGGCGTGTGGGGCTGGAGCCCCCACACAGGTTAATCAAAAATAAAAAGAAGCCCCGGGGAGGTGGCGGTCCCGGGGCTGCGGGAGGGCTCAGAGCCCTCCCGCACCATTACACATAAAGCCCCGGGGGTGGTGGTCCCCGGGGCTTGGGGGCCCTTAGAGGCCCCCCACACATAAAATTAACCCCCCAGCATGCCCCCGGGACTTGGCCCACCCGGGGGCCAATTAACTATCGAGCGCGGGAGACCGCGCTTCGATTTTTCGGCAGGATTCGCGCACCCTGAGCGCATCCTGCCGATTTAAAAAAAAAAAAAATTTTGCCCAGGGGTCCTTGTGGGACCCCTGAGCAGACCTAGGGGGTCAGGGTGTTTCTACCCTGCCCCCTTTGTGCGCTTGCGCACTTGTTTCTGTCCCTCGGTTCTACCGAGGGACAAAATGGCTGCCAACACTTCCTGATTTGGAGTGTTGACAGCCAATTAGCATGCAGCTAGTGATCGGGAGGGTGCGCGAATCCGACGCGGCCATAGATATATCTATCTTTTTACTTTTGATTTTCTCAGCAACTACTGAACGGATTTACACCATTTAACAAAAGGGTTCTTTCTGAACCAAGAACTACCTCTTTGCCAAATTTGGTGTAATTCCGTTCAGCAGTTCGGACTGTAGACATGTCTAAAGTTTCCTATGGAAAATTGCACGGGGAAAACACGTTTTGGGACCCCCCTTTTTTCTCGGCCCCCGCTTGACGAATCCCCCCGAGACTTTCAGGGTAGGAGCGGACCGGAGCGCCCCACAAAGTTTGAAAATTTTGTGAAGATACGTCAACCGGCAAGAGAGTTATTTCAAATAGAATGTCGCGGATTTCCTATGGATAATAGGTTGTAACTATAACTATCTACTGGCGACCGCCAGTAGATAATATATATATATATATATATATATATATATATATATATATATATATATATATATATTAGGCCTGGGCGGTAAATTCCGTTCCGCTCGCGGAATTTGCGGAATTTGGGTAATTTTGCATTCCGCGGAGAACGCGGAATTACCAAAAATTCCGCGATCGGCGGCTCACAGAATTTTTTGCTTGTTCGCGCTTTCAAAATGCGTGTTCGCGAGATATTTCTCCCCGAGCATGCAAACAGCGTTCGTGAACAGGAAAAAAGCATCGCGAACGGGCGGAACAAGCAATTCCGCGTGTTCGTGGAACTTTTGGGTGCTCGCGGAGATTTTTGACCGTTTCGCAGAGCTTTGCGGAGCGCGACTACGCAAATTCCGCCCACCCCTAAATATACATGTGTGAATATTTATATATATATATATATATATATATATATATATATATATATATATATATATATTCCAAAACAAGTCTCCAAGCTCAGCGAGCCCCCAATCCTACAGGGCGGCCTCTTTAAACAATGGGCATGGAGCAGCCCATCAATCGTCTTCAAGACAGGAGACACAGAGGTCCGTTTCTGGAAGCAGAGCATTTATTTCAGAGGTTAAGCAGCACACTTTTCCACGTTCCTTACACGTTTCGGCAACAGCCTTGGTCACAGGTGAGAAAAAGTCAAAGTGCAAAGTGCAGCGTGTCTGCCTTTTTATAAGTCACATGACCAATATTAAAAAATACAAGTCCAATAATGCATTGTACGGCTACGATGCTACATGGAATCTCAATAGATCCTCTTACTCCTTGATATATATATATATATATATATATATATATATATATATATATATATATATATATATATATATATATATATATATTCGGCCGTTATAGTTAGTTGAGCTAACTATAACTCGTGTCCCTGCAATGCACTGCTGATGACGTCACATATTACATCACTCATGCAATGGTCAGTGACATCACTGGTGACATCACTGATGACATCATCCAGTGACTGTGTTTCTGAAAAGTTTAAGAATGTTATATATATATACGCCAAGGTGTATTGAAGAATGAGTGGGTGTATGAGTGTCTGAATGGATGATTTAGTGGGTGCATGACTGACTGTATAAGTGAGTGATTAAACGTGTCTTAGTTTATGCATGGTGAAAGACTAATCTGTGTGAATGTCTGTATCAGTCTGTCACTTGGTGTGTAAGTGGCTGCATGGGTTGGTGAGTAGCTAAATGAGTATCTATCTGGGTTAATGATTGGTTGTCTGAGTACCTGTATGGGTGCCTGAGTGTCTGTGTGGGTGGGTTGGGGGTGTAACTCCCTGCATGGTTGTGTGAGTGGGTGATTCAGTGTGTGTATGGGTTCATGAGTGCATCTGTGAGGGGCTGCATGGGTGAGTGAGTGTGCGTATGGCTGTGCTGGTGAGTGAATGGATGTCTCAGTGGTATATGTGTGAGTAACTACATATGTGAAAGGCAGTATATGTGAGTGTTGGAGTATGTAACTGACTATATGTGAGAGTGAATGATTGTGAGAGTGGCTGTATGGATGAGAGTGTGCGTGTGTCAGTGATTGTATAAGAGAGAAAGTATGTGTTAGTGTCTGTATGAATAAGTGAGGTGGTGTGTGTGTGTATAACTGTATTAGTGAGTAAATGGCAGTGTGATTGAGTCTTTGGGTGACTGACTAGGTGTGTGAGTATCTCTTTGGATGAGTGGTAGTATGTGAGTGTCTGTATTGGTGTATGAGTGCATATATCTGAGGCTGTATTGATGAGCGACTGTGTGTATGAGTGACTGTATGGGTGTGTGAGTAGATGTGTGTGTAGACCTATGAATCTGTGAATGGGTATGTACTAACTGGTATTGGTGTGTCTATGGTTACGAGAATGGTAGTTTTTATTTTAGAGTGGGTATATGAAAGGTTCTATTGGGGTGTGAGGAGGTGCATCAGTTATTAAGTGGATGATGTCATCAGTAATGTCATCAGTGATGTCATTTGAGATGTCATCAGTGATGTCATTTGAGATGTCATCAGTGATGTCATCAGTGATGCCACTGACCATGTCATGAGTGATGTAATATGTGATGTCAGCAGCAGTGCATTGCGGGGACGCAAGTTATAGTTAGCTCAACTAACTATAACAGCCAAATTTCTCTCGTTTTGTATGAGTAAAATGTCCAACTAACTATAACGTCCCTGAAACCTGTGGTTTTTTCAGTGAATTTCAAATGTTTTTTAAATGCTAATTTCTAACTATAACATCCCTGAAACATGTTTTTTTCAGTGAATTTCAAAGGTTTTTTAAATGCTAATTACAAACTATAACGTCCCTGAAACCTATGGTTTTTTCAGTGAATTTCTAAGGTTTTTTAAATACTAATTTCTAACTATAATGTCCCTGAAACCTATAGTTTTTTCAGTGAATTTCAAAGGTTTTTTAAATGCTAATTACTAACTATAACGTCCCTGAAACCTATGGTTTTTTTCAGTGAATTTCAAGGATTTCTTAAATGCTAATTACTAACGATAACTTCCCTGAAACTTATGGTTTTTTCAGTGAATTTCTAAGGTTTTTTAAATGCTAGTTTATAACTATAACATAGTAGTCGCGTTTGCAGAGTGGTGCAGAAAGGGGGCTGGGCCTCCGACCAGCGCTCAGGAATTCCACTGCGTAGGACTTACAGGAGGTACCAGGAGGGCTTCTTGGCCCCCCAAGTCCCTCAGGAGTAAAGTGGACTTCATCTTCCCATCCATAGTGTGCCAGGAGGTGCGTTTGCAGAGTCGTGGAGAAAGAGGGGCATGGCCTCCGAAGACCTATTAGCAATACCACTGTGTGGGACTTACTGGAGGTAACAGGAGTGGTAGTTGGCCCCCGAGGACAACCTTGGGGGCCAACTACTCTCCCTATTACCACCAATAAGTCCCACACAGCAGCATTGGTAAGTTCTCAAAGCAGGCCACGCACCCTTTGCCCACCAGTCTGCAAACGCGCTCCCTGGCGCACTCTTGGATGGGGATTAAAGTCCCCTTTGCTGATGGGGGTCGTTACGGGCCGACTAGCCTACCTGACACCTCCAGTAAGCCCCAGATAGTGGGATTGCTGAGAGGTAGACACAGGCCACGTCCCCTTTCTTTACCACTCTGAAAATGCGCCTCCTGGCGTACTCTTGGTTGGGGGATGAAGTCCCCTTGCCTCCTGAGGGTCCCTGGGGGCCAACTAGCCCTCCTGTTATCTCTAGTAAGCCCCACACAGCTGGATTGCTGAGAGTGGTGTGAGGCCACGTCCCCTTTTTACACCACTCTGCAAATGCACCTGCTGGCGCACTGCTGCTCGGGGAATGAAGTCCACTTTAGTCCTGAGGTCCTCAGGACACAAGAGGACCTCATTGCCCCACCAGCAATGCGCCAAGAGGTGCGTTTGCAGAATGGTATAAAAAGGGCCGTGGCCTCAGACAACCTCTCAGCAATCCCACTGTATGGGGCTTACTGGAGGTACCTGGTGGGCTAGTTGGCCCCTAAGGACCCTTATGATTCTAGGGGACTTAATCCCCCAACCCAGAACGTGCCAGGTAGAGCATTTGCAGAGTGGTGCAGGGAGAGCGCGGAGCCTCCGGCGAGATGTCAGCTTCTATTTCCTGTTTATATTTTTAGAAGGGGAGCTGTGTGGCCCCCCTTCTCTCAAGTTTTTTTTTGGGCCCTGGGGACCCCATCCCCCAGGGCCTGAGCCATTTTTTTATTTTTTTATTTTTTTAAACGGAAAGGGGGCCACACGGCCCCCCGCCCGAGGCCAATTTCGGCCCCGGGGACCCCATCCCCAGGGGCATGGCCACTTTAAAAAAAAAAAAAATTGATAACTTTATGGGAGGGAGGCCGGGTGGCCCCCCTTCCCTTGGCTACTTTTGGCCCCGGGGACCCCATCCCCCAGGTCCTGGCCTCAATGTTGGGGTCCGCAGGGAGCCCTAATGCCCCCGCGGTCTCTGCCGGGTCCCCGCCTCCTACGGGAGCCGGCATTGCTTTGGGGAAAAGGGAGCTGCAAACATGCACCTCCCCTTGCCCAAAAGCAATTCTGCTTCACTTCATGGAAGCGAGAGCAGGTTTCCTGTTCTCGCTTTTATGAAGCAAAGCAGGAGTTTGGAGCAACTACAATGTCCTGGGGGTGGGCACCCCGGGACATTGCTGGAGCCGGCCCTGGGGGTGGTGGTCCCCAGGGCCATAGAGGGCTCCTGGAGGTGGGCCGTGTGGCCCCCCTCTAACATATAATTAAAGCCACGGGTAGGTGGTGGTCTCCGGGGCCAGGGGTCCGCAACAGACCCCCGTATTTCAATAATTAGTGCCCCGGGGAGGTGGTGGTACCCGGGGCAGTGTGGGGGGGCTCAAGCACCCCCACACTTTCTTTTTAAATTAAGCCCAGGGAGGTGGTGGTCTCCGTGGCTTGGGGGGGCCTGCGAGGCACCTCCACCTCTAATTAATTAAAGCCCCGGGGAGGTGGTGGTCCCTGGGGCTGCAGGAGCCCACGCGGCCCCCGCATATATTAACCACATTGCCCCCGGGACCTGGCCCACCCAGGGGCTTATCAAAACAAAGCGCGGGACACTGCGCTTCATTTTTAAAAAAAGATTTCAGCGAGATTCGCATAGGGTCCACGAATCCCGCAGTAAAAATAAAATAAAAAATGCTTTTTTTGGTTCTGTGGGTCCCTGTGGGACCCTCTGAGCAGGCCTAGGGGGTTAGGGGGTTTCTACCCTGACCCCTTTCTTTCATTTTTAACCTTGTTTCTTGTGACTCAGTTCAACCGAGTCACAAGATGGCTGCCAACACTTTCTAGTTTGAAGTGTTGGCAGTCATCAGAATCAAGCTCGTGCTCGGGAGGGTTCGCGAATCCACCACGGTCACCAGATATATAAAGATTTTTAAATATGAATATTTCAGGAACTACTGAATGTAATTACACCATTTAAAAAAATGAACGCTTTCTGAACCAGGTGCTACCTTCTTGCCAAATTTGGTGTAATTCCGTTCAGCAATTCGGGCTGTAGCTTTGTCTAAAGTTTCCTATGGAAATTAACATGGAGAAAACTCATTTTGGGAACCCCCTTTTTTCTCGGCACCCGCTTGACGAATCACCCCGAAACTTTCAAGACAGGAGCTGACCGGAGCAGGGCATTAGTTTTTGAAAATTTGCAAAGATTCATCAAACGGTGCCAAAGATATTGGCAAATCAAAATGTTTTCTTCCTATGGAAAATATGTTCTAACTATAACTACCTACCGGCGACTGCCAGTAGGTAATATATATGTATATATATATATCTATATATATAGATATATATATATATATATATATATATATATATATATATATATATATATATTCCAACCAAAGACCAATCCTTAACCTCCAGACGGCGATAAGGATAGCACGAACTCCTTGTTGCTTGTGCGAATAGTCTTTATTAGTTTTACTCTCAGCTATGTCATGACGCGTTTCAGCCGGGGAAACCGGCCTTGATCACATAAAGACTGCTTTGGGGTGAGGCATTTTTATATTTTTTACTCTCTCTCTCCCAACTGTCACGTGTCCCCAAACATAGAGAAAAGACTATTAGCAAACCTATACGTAATACTTCATCTTGTTTTTCATAATTCACATGTCAGCCGACACAAATAGTATACTCCATAAATACCATAATTTTTAAAAACTTGGATTCACAAAATCAAAAATGAGATCATAAAATGCATGTTATCCTCATTGTAAACATATGTTACTATAGCAAGTTCAATGACTCTATGCTGTATATAAATACATAAATAAATATAACCATATAAAATGGTAATCTAAAATCAATACAAGAGGTATCTCTTAAAATGCATTAAAAAAATAACACAATGCGTATTTATTATATCTGCATAAATGCAAGATTAAATACTTAATAATATTAGTCAATGTTTTATCACTTTTTCGACAGTATTAAAACACAAATAATTTGTTGAACATGTATCCAAGTTCCCCTTAACCGTATTAGATCTATGATCTGCTATGAACGTATAAGATGTCTTTTCTCCTTACAACCACCTAAAGTGCATAGTGCTCTAATTGCTCGTTATGTGCAAAGAATGCTAAGTAAAGTGCATTGTGCTATACAGTACCAAAAAAGTGCAAAATTGCTTATATATAATATACACATCAATACGATCATTTTTATGGGGATTTTTTATGTAGTGTTTTGTATATTTAAAAAAAATATATATTTTATAAAATAAAATGATTCTAAGACGGCTCATAATCACATATTTTATCATATCTTAGGTATACTGATTGTAAAGGTTGCACCCAATTATCTGATTATAAGAAGTTATGCAGGTCCTCAGTGTTATTGAGCCCTCTGGGGGCCATACTGTCCAATTCAATAATCATGCGAGTTTCTAATTGGATAATATGTTCTAACTATAACTACCTACTGGCGACTGCCAGTAGGTAATATATATGTATATGTATATATGTATATATATATTTTTTTTCACTGAAAAAACCATGAGGTTTTAGGGACAGTTATAGTTAGTTGGACATTGCACTCGTACAAAACCCGTGAAATTCCCCCGTTATAGTTAGTTCAGCTAACTACAACTCGCGCCCCGCAATGCACTGCTGATGACGTCACATATTACATCACTCATGACATGGTCAGTGACATCACTGATTACATCACTGATGACATCTCAAATGACATCACTGATGACATCATCCAGTGACTGTGTGTTTCTGTAAAGTTTAAATATTTTTAATATATATAGGGAAAGGCGTATTGAAGAATGAGTGGGTGTATAAGTGTCTGTATGGATGATTTAGTAGGTGCGTGACTAACTCTATAAGTGAGTGATTAAACGTATCTTACTGAATGCATGGGTTAGTGACTAAACTGGGTGAATGTCTGTATCCGTCTGTCGATGTCTTTTAAGGTTTTTTGTTTAGTTATAATTTATTCTTTGTGCACATTTTTCACAGGATTTTAACAGCGTCATCTTTGTCTGGCTTTTGCAGACGGCGACTGGGAATGCAGAAGAGCTCTAATATCTGACACTGAAGTGGTCAAAGAGTGTTTTATTTGTCTCTTTGGTAATTGAACAATGTTTGGGATTATATGCTCACATGAGCAAGATTTTTCAGCACATCAAGATCAGGTTACGAGTATCGAATGAATAGATACATAGCATGGTTTTTTCTCGGTGATTGTTTGCCCACTGGGGCTGTACTAATGTTTACACTGATGTACATTTATTCTTATGTATTGTGGCAGCTTTGAGCTGAATTATCAACTATTTCAGTCAAATTTTGCCAGATTGGAATGACATTGCGTGATTCATTGCAGTGTTTTCAGGTTACCATGCTAATGTGATAGCGCGTATATGCAGCAATGCGGATTTCAGCACCAGATTGTAATGACACTGCTCGATTTATTGCAGCGTACCACAGGGTATTATATGGATGTGTCAGCGCGCGCATGTAGGAATGCCGTTTTAATCCTGTTGTGGGATATCCTTATACATGTTATATATACTTCACTTTTATGTATCTTTAAGGATATGGATGTAGCAATGCTATCATTTACCTGCATTTCCCTAATATCATGTACAATAACATTTACAACTTTATTGACTTAAATGACGAAAACCAGTATGTCTTTTATGTTTATGGCACAAATATGAGCACTTGCTTCTTTAAAAGAAACTAATGATGCACTAAGCTTTGCCCGTGAGAAAGGAGTGACGCAACTCCGAAACGCGTCGGGACCTAGTGTTGCATTTAACACGTTTGGAATAGTGGCCGCGGCTCCAGTGTTTTCTTATATTCTTTGGCATTGGACTTGTGTGGATATATATATATATATATATATATATATATATATATATATATATATATATATATGGGTTCAGAGAATTATGCTTAAGTGATACGTGTCACAAGCGCACATGAGTGCATAGCGTGGAACACCAAATCACATAATTGGCACAACAAGAATTAGCTCCGAGCTCCAAGAATATGTCAGCCGACGCGCTGAAGGAAAGAGAGGAAGCGGCAGCCGCAATGTTTAACGAAGACACAATACCTAACATGGACTCAGTGTCCCAGAATGCATCAGCCAGTACCAAAAGCTGTGGTGTTAAAGAAAAGATGAAACAGTTAGAAAAGCTAATGCGCAGCTGAACAAAAAGAAGTGGTGGGAGGCCAAATCTCTTCAAAGATATCTGGATGTCGGGCGAGTACCTCGTGGCCTTCGAATTTTACTGGCACCAAGTTACGAGACACCGAACAGGGAAATGATGAAGGAATGGGCGGAAGCCAATTTGGACTCCTCACGCAGATTGGTCTGCATCTTGGTGAAATATGCAGAAAAAGATCGGGCGATACTAGCGGAAAAAATAGATAATCTAAATATGGAAATAGATGCAATGGGACGCACAGACGATATAGACAAAATGAAGCTGGAAATAAAAGACGATTAAAGAAAGAAGAAGATGTAATTAGAGAAAGGAAAGCCTTCAAATTTCATCGGGACCGATGTGATTATGAGTATGGCCGTATATTTACCTTTGCAAAAAAATTTGACTCTTTAAAAGCAACAAAATTCGGACCAAGTAAAGATAGCAATACTGGAAAAGTAACAAGCAACGCGGTATCTGAATTAACATCAGTCTCAGAGGCCAGTTCAGCCATCGAAGCTTGAATCGGAATCGGAAGCGCGTTTGAATGCAACACAGCAAGTGACAAGAAAAATATCAATAACGGATGAAGTTGATTTTTTATGCCTAGAGCGCCTTCAATCGCTACGTCCAAGAAAACAAATGAACAATCAAGGAATGAAAGAACCAGAAAACGCAGGGAAAGGCGGAGGGCAAACAAACGAAGAGAAGAACAAAAGATACCAAAAACGTCAACCGAAGAGAAATTGGAAAAAATAACTGAGAATAAAACAGTTATAAATCTAACAGATACTGTATTAAATAAAGCGGAAGAACAACTCCTGACATTAGGACTATCATATTGTCCGGAAAGCACTTTTAACTATGTAGCAACCAGAGTTGACGTCTACAAGAGCGTGCGAAAAACTTAAATTAAAAAAGTATTTCATGTTACAAAATATTGCCAAACATAAAGAAAAGAGTGTTATGAAAACTCAAGAACAAACTAATGTCATAACTGATAATACAGTGGATGAAACCACACATTCAATGAATTTTGATACGGATGATCGGAGATTATTACAAGTAATGCAGGAATTAATGAATGATGAAGTGGTATTGAGTCCGGACACTGATGTCAATGAGCAATCAAGGACAATATACAGGCCAGCAACTACGCCATTTAAACCAGTCTCCACCTTCAATCCTATTATGTTAAAAGACACAATTGATGCGTTCCATGATAAAGTAATAGGTGGATTAAAAACCTTAACCACAAGATACTTATTATCAATAGGAAAAGATCAATAAAACGAGATCCAATATCAACAATTAATGTGTAAGCTCAAAAACAACAGTGAAATAGTAGTGAGAAATGCAGACAAGGGTGGAAACACTGTTTTATGGAAAAAGAGGAATACATTAAGGAGGCTATGTCTCAACTAAACGATACTTCATGTTATGGCCGCAGTAATCAACAGACACTCAATAATATCGGCAGCAATTATGCAATGAAATTAGTGGCCTGGAAAAATAAAGGCCTGTTGTCCGTGGATGAATATAAATATTTGAGGACTGATAAACCGGTGATTCCAATTTTTACTTGATTCCAAAAATCCACAAGAACATAAACAAACCTCCCGGAAGGCCAATTATTTCCGTAAGAAACAGCCTATTGGAAAAAATATCAGTCTATATTGACTTTTCTTGCAGGAACATGTACAGCAGTTAAAATCTTACATACGGGATACAGGGGATTTCTTGGCAAAAATGTTGGATTTTAAGTGGCAAACTGACTATTTACTTATTACACTTGATGTCACTTCACTTTATACATCTATCCGACATATTGATGGCCTAAGGGCAATACAATTTTATTTGTCTCATAGAGGTCCGAATTTTGCAGAACATAACGAGATGCTGATTAAGATGACTGAATTTTGTTTAAATAACAACATTTTTTTGTTTCAAGGTTCACTGTTTCAGCAGTTGAGAGGTGTGGCCATGGGAGCCAGCTTCTCCCCAGTTACGCATGTCTTCACATGGGCTGGTGGGAGGAGCTGGTTCTCATGAAGGAACACTTCAAGTGCATGAATCACAATGTTAAAACTTGGTGGCGATTCATTGATGATCTTTTCTTGGTGTGGCAGGGTACTCATGAGGAGGCAGAAGCATTTGTAAAACAACTTAATGTTAATCAACTTAATCTACAATTTACTGCATCCATTAGTAAAACTAGGGTTAACTTCTTGGATGTAGAGTTATACATAAACGGTGATAGATTAGAGACCAAACTTCACAGAAAAGTCACTGCGGGAAATGCAATTCTTCATGCCAGCAGTGCTCACCCAGGCCACCTAATACAAAGCATCCCTTATGGCGAATTGCTGCGTTTAAAACGAATATGCAGCAAATGACCATGATTTAAAATTGGCGCAAAATGATTGTATATTGAGATTTAGGGAAAGAGGTTATACCAAGAAATGTTTAGATCTGGCTCTGACAAAAGTAATTTGATAGCCAGGGAGATTTTATTGACTAAACATGATTCAAAAACAAACGAACAAGCTAATGAAGTTGAGAATTTTAGATTTATTTTAAAATTCAATAAACAAGAAAAGGCAGTTAAAAGCATCATAAATAAAAATTGGCATCTTATTCGTGCAGATCCAGTAATTGGTGGTGCTGTTCCGAAAAACCCTCTATCACTTACAGTAAGGCACCTTCAATGAAGGATGTCTTAGTTGTTAATGACCCCAACCGTACTCAAGTAAAAAATAGTACATGGTTGAATCAAAGAGCTGGATTTTATAAGTGCAGGACGTGCAAAGCCTGTCAACACGGAGCAAATACCACATCATGCGAAACTCCGTTTGGGGGCCAAATTCGAAAAATTGAAAAGTCTTTGAATTGCAAAACAGACCATGTGGTATACGTGCTGGAGTGCCCTTGCGGATTAAAATATGTAGGAAGTACAATTCTGCAGGGACATAAAAGGGTACTCCAGCACTTAAGGGCAATCAAAAATAATGATCAGGTTTATCCGGTAGCACGCCATTTCAATGAAGTTCATGGGGGTAACTCCAAAGACCTTAAATATTTCTTGATAGATTCGGTCCCATTAAATAAAAGAGGAGGTGATCGAGAAAAAGCACTTCGCAAATTAGAAATGTTTTATATATTGAATCTCGACACCAAGCACCCCAATGGGCTTAACATTACAGAGGAATTACATGCTAGCCTGCTTGATTAACCACCAGAATGATGATAAGTATAATTAACAGTTTCAGGTCTATCTCTCAAGGAGTTATCTTAAATGTTCAATATGAATAACAATATGTTAAATATAAAGGCTAAGGCTCTCCTCATATTTTTAAACAGATTTTAGCTAGATAGGTTTTTAAGCACTGATAAATTATAGGCACTAGACACTTTATTTACTCATTCTATACATGGTAACACTATTGGAATATTAAGGCGTTGCAAGTAATAAGAACGAATTCCTTTAAGGTTTTGGTGGTAATGCAACATGCTATTGTGAAGTATATATGGATTATGAAAAAAGTATCAATATTGGGGAAGGTTTTGAATTGAGTATTTATACCGGTATTGGCTATTATGAATTTTCATCTGCCAACATGTATGTATCTACATCAAACAGGATTTATCCTGTTATTTATTGCTTATTTGCACACATATTTATATATATTTATTTATTTATATATTCATATGTCTTATAATGTGATTTTACTATACAGACTTAGGTCGTGTTTAAAAACAAAAAATTGCATTTTATAGGTTGCATCTCTTTTATACCCATGAATTTCCAGTGTCACCAATGTATTTATTTCTTTATTTATTGATGTGTATCACTTTAAGCACTATGTCACGTGAGCATTCACAAAAAATGAAAAGAAAAAAATGGTAGCTATTTAAAACGAATCACTATGCTAGTAGCGCGTCATGTGATCAAGTCCCCTGTGAGGGACGAAACGCGTCATGGCTAACATGGATTGTTGGGAGCAACTGCAATAAAATAGCCGACAGCAGAAAATTACTGGGTCTGTGCTTTTTCTTCAGCCAGCAAAAGTGAGCGAGAAGGGAAGAAGTTGTTTTGTATATTTATATATATATATACACACAACAAATCTCCCTAGGGTAGAGAAACCACACGGGCACGCTTTTCAATTCCAAAGCCACTGTTTATTCTAGTAAGATGCGTTTCAGCTCCAATGCCTTTATCAATTGCTGCAAAATAAATGAAACCACACATGGTTGGATAATGCTTTTAAAATGTCCACGAGACGCTCCTGCTGATGGGTGATGGGGAAGCAAAGAGAGAACTACGCCGTCTAGGTAAAATACCACATTTTGGCTGCCATCTTGGATGTAATGACACAATATTTGGTATATCACCATACCAGCTTCATTGCAATGTTCCCATTGTCATTTTGTACTCAAGTCAATGTAAAACCCACCATGGGTAGTAGCACAAGGAGCCGGTATTGCATGGTAATTGCACCGTTCGACTGGCTTGATACACAAATTCTCTCCTGAACAATCACGCTCTCTATGAGCTGCTTCCCCATGTAACATAGTCACTTGCTGTTCATCGGTCACTCAGCGCTCGATCCAGCTAATCCCGATCAGCCATTACCATGCCATTTCAAACAATAGTTTAATTGTAAAAAGCGTCCCTCACCTCTGCCGCAAATTCAATTGTAATCCATGACCCCCATGGGTCGTTCATCCTGACGTGGAAGTTCTGGCTCACAGCCGAACACACCCACTCACTTCGAAGAATGTCCTTGAACCCTATGCATCATTCCTTTAAAGTGCAGTGGTTCTGGCAGTAGTCCCCATAGAATTTGTTTCCAAGGTCCATCAAAAACTGCTGAACTCTTGTTGGGTGGGTTCTCCGTTCGTGAGGATGGACTCATGCTGTATGCACACAACAAATCTCCCTAGGGTAGGGAAACCATACGGGAACACACGGGCACGCTTTTCAATTCCAAATCCACTGTTTATTCTAGCAAGATGCATTTCGGCTCCAATGCCTTTATCAATTGCTGTAAAATAAATGAAAACACACATGGTTGGATTTTGCTTTTAAAATATCCAAGAGATGCTCCTATTGGCGGGTGATGGGGAAGCAAAGAGAGAACTACGCCGTCTAGGTAAAATACCATATTTTGTCCGCCATTTTGGGTGTAATGTCACAATATTTTGGTATATCATCATACCGGCTTCATTGCTATGTTCACATTGTCATTTTGTACTCAAGTCAATGTAAAACACACAATGGGTGGTAACACAAGGAGCTGTTATTGCATTGTAATTGCACCGTTCGACTGTCTTGATACACAAATTCTCTACTTAACAATCATGCTCTGTATGAGCCACGTCCCCATCCCTCTCAGGAGCAGCTGTTTAAGATAGTCACTTGCTGTTCATTGGGCACTCAGTGCTCAATTGCGCTAATCCCAATCAGTTATTACCATAGAGTTTCAAACAATAGTTTCATTGTAAAAAGCATCCCTCACCTCTGCTGCAATTTCACTTGTAGTCCGTGACCCCCATGGGTCATTCATCGAGACGCGGATGTTCTGGCTCACTGTCGAACACACCCACTTGCCTGGAACAACATCCATGAATCCCAGGCATCATTCCTTCAAAGTGTGGTGGTTCTAGCAGTAGTCCCCATAGAATTGTTTTCCAAAGTCCATCAAAAACTGCCAAACTGTTGTTGGGTGGGTTCTCAATTCATGATGATGGACTCACACTGTATGCAGATAATAAATCTCCCTAGGGTAATGAAACCATACGGGAACACATGGACAAGCTTTTCAATTCCATATCCACTGTTTATTCTAGCAAGATGCGTTTCGGCTCCAATGCCTTTATCAATTGCAGTAAAATAAATGAAAACACACATGGTTGGATAATGCTTTTAAAATGTGTGTTAAAAGGTGCTACTGGTGGCATCCTTCCCTGCAACACCTGCGTTCAGGTGCAAGCCAGAAAACCGCAACCTTTCCATGCCTGCAGAGAAAGAGATGAAGCACATTGATCTTGCATGCAGGGAGCTGCATTTCTAGCAGCTCCCTTCGAGCGAGAGCAATGCTGGCTCCTGCAGGAGGCAATAAGCCATAGAAAAGAAATAGAGCGTAATACCTTACTAAAATAATCTTCACACCATCCTAGTAGCCTAAAGGAAAACTTGCCGTGCGTGCAGTTCCTCAGGCTGAGGAGGAACTGCTCACATAGATCAGATTTCTTCAAAGAGACGGACATCCTCATTACACGAATGAAAGAAAGGGGCTACCCCAAAGACCTGTTGAACCGCGCCAGGAAGAGAGCACGGTACTGTCCCAGAGAAACCCTCCTTGAAGTAAAAACTAAAATGGAAGCTCGTCTGCGTGATGACATTCAACACAAGAAGTCAAGAAATCAAAAAAATCATTAAAAAATACTAGAACCTGGTGGCTTCAGAATTTGATACCGCACGGGATTCTGTCTTCGCCTTCAAACGAGCAAAAAACATACGTGACCATGTTGTTAGCTCATACTTGGCACCTCCCAGTCCTCATGACATCAGGACACAATTACAATTACCAGCACTCATCGGCCACTTTAAGTGCAATAGATATAAAGCATGCAAACTCACAGTTGAAGGTGCAACTTTCACTTATCAAGGACGAGTATACCAACTCCAACACCATACCAACTGCAACAGTAGCAATGTCATCTACGCTGTCAAGTGTCCCTGTGATAAACTCTACATCGGGCAGACCACACAAAAAGTCAAGAGCAGCATCCTTCAACACTGCAGTAGGTTGCGGTGCAAGTCCCAGGGAGCACCCCTGGTAGAGCACTTCCTTGAAAAGAACCATCAAGTGGAAGACCTCAGGTGGTGGGCTCTAGAAAATGTCCTTCCACACTCGAGGGGCAGTGACTTGGCTTCATCACTCAATTTCAAAGAATGCAGGTGGACCCACCTACTTGACACTGTGAACAATGGTCTTAATGAATTGGAAGAGACCAGTAGACAGCTTTGCCTCCTAGCTAGGAGATAGTCCTGCACTCAGCAGTTGGGTCTCTAGATTCTGTGGTGTCTCTGAAAAGTTTACCAAACAACACCTTAGAATTCCAGGTGGAAACATATTTGTTACATTTAGACTGCACTTAGGGGCTGCAAAGACATGCGAAAGGCACTGGGAAGGAGCACGCTGCCCTTTTTCCCCTACCCCTGTCCCAGGACTATTGATTCGAGCACCGAGCACTTTGGCGCAGCTCCCTTGGTTGTTGCTGGTGAGGGGAGGGGCCCACAACAGCATCTCTGATCAAGCGCAGGAGCACTATTTAAACTGGTGAACAGTCCCGCAGCACGGGTCGCGCCCGGGCTCGGCCTGGGCAAAGACCGGGCCAACACAGGCCCGTCTTAGCCCACCCTAGACCGACCGAGGACGGGCTGGGCCACACCACTAACATCTCCTGAAAGGACACTTGTACAGTCAGGTGAGTCCCACAAGCCTCTATTGTGTGGCGTATAACCCTGGACTGTCTCAATTTATAACCTCAAAGTCGGGAGAGCACTCGTTTTTCTTTTTCTTTCTTTTTGACCTTAGCGAGAAACATTGGGAGCAGTCTAACCTGGCATGCTGTTTGAGAACTATGTAGCTACCATTTTACAACCACTGCTCCAGTTGCTTGACCGCATCATAATCCAAGGTTCTACATATTGTTTGATCCTCTTCTCTTCTGTATTCTGTAGTGGGTCTTCAACTATTTGGACGGCGGCCCAAAGTATTGTTGAATATTTTATCACCAGCTACCAGATCCTTTAGCGCACAGGTTCCGTGTGCAGGGGGATAAATTGCATGACTACGGGGTGGGATTTTTGACATAAAGAGGTTGGTCCTGGGATTGGGGAGGAAGTAGCAATGGGAAAAAGGAAAACAGATACCACCTCCAGGGCAGGCGGGGGGGTCACAGAACTCGCTTATGTAATATCTCTCTGGGGCAATTGGTACCATTGAGGAACAAATCCACACAGTGGAAGTATCATTAAATCAGGGCATCAGGGCCAGCGAGGAGCTCTTGGGACCCATAAACCCTACACATACAGAGCCTTGCCCTCCCCACCCGACACAGGATACCATCCAAGACTTGACCACACAGGCAAATGGGTGTGTGCAGGACACGTCGGACAACATTTATGCCTCTTATCTGGAAAGAGAGAACCAACCACCTTCCAAGCGCCCCAGAAATCCAGCGACGTCTGTTGCGTCCCTGGATTCCGATGTATCTTGCACTAACCCCAAGACAAAAGGGAGAAAGAGAAAGAAAATGAACACCAAAGCCAAACCCAAAAAAGTTGAAAAGGGGCCACCAAATATGCCCCCCGATAAAAACAGCCACAAGGAGGATTATGAAAACATCTGCCTTAGACTAGACGCCCTCTTTAATACAGTTGTAGTGCCCTTAGAGAAATTGCTGGCCAGGGTAACAGCAATTGAGGACATACTAAGAAAAGGTCATGGTGCTTGTCCCATTAATCCCTTGAATAATCCCCGACACCCCGCATCAGTTGATGGAAAGGTAGTTTTTCCTTCCCAAGTTGACACCATACAAACCTCAGTCAAAGCATCTGCAGGACATAAGATATAATTAACACAAACCATAATGATGCTTTAGCCCATAATAAGTTTAGAGTAAACCAGCTGCTGCCTACTCCCAGTGCAATATCCACGGATATGGAGGAGGTGAGATTGAATTTGCCACCAGAGGCGACTCCATATACCATAATATTGGCGAATGTACCACATTCTTCTTCCCAGGCGAATGAAACATGGGATGCAATGAGAAATATGGCTCTCTGCTGGCTCGGTACAAAAACCGGGCTAACAGAGGCCCTGTTTGGTGAGTTCAAAATGGCAAGAAGAGTAGGATGGGTGGGGAGAAGGGAAAAAACACTTCCCGGTGACTGCATAGTTCTTACATTCAGCACGCCTAGACTGATACGTGAGATTCTATGCAGACTTGGTAGTGACCATGTGACAAATAGAGGAATAAATGTATTGCCCCTTGGGTATTTCTATCCCCCAATGAATCATACTCATCACTCTTCACAGCAGAGATTTATAAACCCTAATATCCAACATCAATTTAGCTTACCCTTACAAAATAGATTTGACATACTTCCATCTCTGGAAGATATAGATTGACTTACTTCCACACACAGTCACGTAGACCAAAGCCGGATTGTTGCCAACCACTTTTCTGGCTCAGAATCGATACCCATTGATTCTAAGGAATTCGTTTATAATGATCAATGTATTAGAGATGTTTTATATGTTGGTTCCAGCCATCGCAGTCTGGGGCCACTGGATGACTCCCAGCTTAACGGTGATGCTGCTGGAGATATCACCGTGCATCGTAATACCGAGAAGGGATTAGACCTGACAAACTTAATTATCCCTTATTCTCATCCATTAAACAGCATCGCCCATCACTCCAATGTTCCTATTGCCGAATTAATTCATAACAAGAGCGAACCCAGGGTGAATATAGGTCTAGCCTAACTAATATCCTTTTTTGGAACGTGGCGGGTCTGATCACAAAACTCTCGAACCCCGCCTGGCTTGAATTCATAAACAGCTATGATATACTATGTATTCAAGAAACCTGGGTAGATGCTATACAGCATATCAATGGGTTTAAAACATTTTTATTCCGGCCGTACCCTCCAGTCATGGGAGAAAAAAGGGTGGCTTATGTACCTACATTTCATATAGGATGAATGTAAGAAAGGTAGACCTTGTGGAATCTAACACCTACTATCAGGTTTTAAAAATGCATATTGATAATTCTCACTGCACTGTTCTATTAACTTTTACAATAACATTCCCGTTTTGCAAACAGAGCTAGTCTTGAGGCACCTACAGAAGGACCTGGATAAAATTCAAAAGAAAACAAACAAGGACCTTTGTATAATCTGGGGAGGGGACTTTAATATAGGCCCTTGTACTCACGCCGAAGGAGGCAACTGTGGTTTAATACTTGATGACGAGAAAGACATTCTTCATTTCTCGCACTCCCCCTTTGGGGACCAATTAAACCAGATTAAATATACCATGGACTTGGGTTTTGCCAACGACCTTTGTTCACCACCCATACCGTTTAGCAGTACTTTTAACGGTCGTGGGTTGTGTTCAACTATAGATTATCTATTAATATCAAACAGACACGCCAATAGAATACTTAATTTTTAAACTCACACTGTTGCTTTTAGTGATCATTTTCCTATTAGTGTCACCTTAGACTTGCCGGCTAAAGTGTTATCCAAAAGACATATGGTCACCCAACCCATACAAGATATTGCCATCAATAGAACTAATGGATACACAATTAAATGGGTGGGTGTAGACTCTCTAAAGCTAACCAAGTCGCTCCTAAGCTGTTGTAAAACAGATTTTTCTGTTTGTCTTGATGAGACTGCTGTGGATTCTGATATTTTTAATTCTTTTCGAAAAATCTCACAGACCATACAAAATACATTACTTTCTGAATCCAAAACCCCCCTACTAGTAAGATAGGCTGGTTTGACTCTAATTGTAGCAAAACCCATGCTGCCCTGAAAATCGCCCTACATAAGTCTATGAGAGATCAGGAAGTTATAAAAAAGGGCTAGATCAGCGTATAAAACGGCACTTAAAGAACGAAAAGAGGCCATAAGTACTGAACTGTGGCAGGCCCTTAAGCAAGCATCAGACACAAAAGACATAAAAGGCTTTTGGAAGGCCGTGAATGCCCCGTTTTTGGCCCCTAAAAACTCACCCAGTATTGAAATTACGATTGGGGAGGACCAATGGGTGACCCACTTCTCTAGGCTATACTGTGACAATGTAGACACTCACTATAGTGAGGATCATAGAACAGGCCCCATGAGTTACCTCCCAATTGGTATTGATTTTTTTTTTTTTAAACCTTTATTTAGTTTTATAAGAGCATACATTCAATACAGCTTTTGTATAATGCACAGGTAAGATACAGTAACAAATTGAAGAGAGCGCAATATCACTTAAAGTATAATACAATGTCCAGATCCACATATAGAGTAATAATCACTGTAGCACTGTTCATATGCGACAAACCCACAACTGTAATCAGGGAACATAGTAACGCCAGTGGAATCCACAATCTCTACTCATAGCGTGTATACAATAAAAAGGGGAGGTCGGGAGTCTGTCTTCATGTTACAACGGTAGTGTCACGGGTGGGTGTTGTGGCATCAACGGGATGAGCAAGTAAATATGCCTTTAAGGGGTCCCAAATATCACGAGGGCGCGATGTGGGGGGGAGAAGTTCTGCAAATGTGAATGTTTGGTCCTGCCAAAATAACATGTCACTGATCCATTCCTTAAATTTAGGCGCCCGACCCCGACCTCATCTACAGGCCACTCTCCTTTTAGCCAAGAGAAGGCCAAATGATATAAACTTCCGATGTGCCACCATCAAATTTTCTGTATATCCTAATAGGGCCAGCAAAGGGGACAATAGGAGCTGTAGGGAGGTCATCTGCTCCAATGCTGAGAGCACCTGTCGCCAGTATGCGTACACAGCGTGGCAATCGCAGGCCAGATGTAGGGAATCAGCCGCCTCCATACCACAGCGGTCACATCTATCACTGTCGCGCAGCCTATACCTATGCAGTTTGACCGGAGTATAGTAAGTGCGATGTAAAAATGTATAATGGGTGATGCGTAAGCGACTACTAGATGAAATTTGCTCTGTCTGAATGCAGCAATATGTCCATTGCTTGTCAGTGAGTTTGTGTCCCAACTTGGCTACCCATTTGTCTCTAGATGTGCAGTGGGTTAAATCCGGGCTGGTGTATAAGCTACGATATAGTGTAGAAACCAAATGTGAGGCAGCATCAGTGCGTAAAATCGTGCGTAGTGGGGCGATCTCCGAAGGCTCCAGAGGGTATGTAGGTGTGTGCTCTTTGATGCCCTGTCGCACTCGCACATATAGAAAAATGTCCATGGGAGAGGGAGGTTGTTTTGAAAATAACTGCTGTAGCGTACAGAATTTGCCATTTAAGTAAAGATCCCCCCAGCAAGTGATATCGTATTTAACCATAGTTTTTTTTTAAACACCTTCCTGCAAGACCGGCATCTTAGGGTAATATACCAGAGGAATTAAGGGGGAATAAAGCATGGGGGCCTGCAGACGCTTGGCTATACCTTCCCATGCCTTCACTGTGCAGACGACCGGCAACAGGGCAACCTCTCGTGGCGTAGTAGCAGTCAAAAGGGCACCCTCTAGAGGTATGGGATCAGACAATCAATGTTCCGTGGCAACCTGTGGCATGTATTTGGGGGGATGGAACCAGAAGTGAGCATAGTGGGCCTGCGCATAGAGATAATAGAACTCAAAATTAGGGATATCAAACCCTCCCTGGGAATAGGGCTTGATGAGTGTGCCCCACTGCAGCCGAGGTTGTTTACCACCTCATGTCAGCCATATCAGTTCGACCGAAGTGAGGAGAAGAAATGCCTACCCGGGTCAAATGGAATATTTAAAAAAAGGTATAGCAGCTTGGGGAGGACAACCATTTTTATGAGGGAGGTGCGCCCTGCCATAGAGAGAGGAAGAGCAATCCACCTCGTGATACTGTTTGTGATGCTCTCCAAAGCCCTGCCATAATTGAGACGCATCAGCTCCTCTCGATCAGTTGTGATGTGTATCCCCAGATATCGCACCTCAGCAGCGCACCACTCAATAGGGAAATCAGGGATAAATGCGGTCACCGATGGGTGAGAGGAAAGATCTGGGACTTCGCCCAGTTGATATGTATACCCGAGAGCCCCCCGAATCGCACAAATTCCCGAAGTAGAGGATTAAGATTGTGTTGCGGTTCCTTAACGTATAGAGTGACATCATCCGCATAAAGCGAAACGAGTATTGGACGAAAGAAGCAGCGGAACGCCCTGCCTTGATGATGCTGCCGAACTCTGGCCGCCAGGGGCTCAATAGCCAGCGCAAAAAGTAGTGGAGAGAGTGGGCATCCTTGCCGGGTGCCCCTCGTAACGGAAAAGGGGGAAGAGGTGTGACCATTGATTAGAACTCTTGCCACTGGAGTAGTATATAGGAGGCGAATCCAGGACACAAAACCTTTAGGTAGTCCCATGCTTTGAAGTATAACAAAGAGATAATCCCACTCGACGGAATCAAAGGCTTTCGTGGCGTCTAGAAAAACCGCCACCAAAGCCAGCTGAGGGTCTACGGACTGCAGGATAGAGAAGAGTGTGCGCAAATTATGCGTTGTCGCCCTGCCCGGAATGAACCCCGCTTGGTCAGGGAGAACTAGTTTCTCCATTAGCAAACTTAGTCTATTAGCCAATATTTTGGCAAGGATTTTCACATCATTATTCATTAGGGGAAAGGGGACAATAAGAGTCGCAAATGTCCGCGGGCTTTCCAGGTTTCAGGAGTGAAGTAATAAGGGCTTCCTTCATTGAACATGGAAGGGTCTCTAATTCCTGAGCCTCAGAATAGACACGTTTAAGTATCGGGAGTAACTGATCAATATATGTTTTGTAAAAATCAATGGGGAGGCCGTCAGAGCCAGGGGCTTTCCTAGATTTCATCTGCATAATTGCAGCGCAGATTTCATCATTTTCCATGGGCGCTGCTAAAAACTCTCTCTGAGCGTCACCCAACCAGCCTAGAGGAATGTCCTGCAGATAAATGGAAAAGTTAGGAGGGTCCGTCCGACGAGTACTATATAAATCAGCATAAAAGTCGGCGAAGACATTGAGGATATCTAGACTGTCTCTATGACGAGTGCCAGTTTTATCCCGAATTTCCAGGACATAATTGGAAAACCTAGGCTGGCGAACTTCCATCGCCAAGGCTCTACCCGGATGCTCGCCCTCCCCGTATTTGCGCACTGTAAAATACTTCCCCCGAAGTCGAGCCTCACAATCGGCATTAGCCTTGTAATCGGAGAGCGTCTCCCGAAACGTTGCTTGTTGAGACCCAGAGGCATCACGCCACAGACCCTCCTCCAGTTGTTTCAGCTTTGTCTCAAGCAACTGCAATCTGCGTCGAATGTCGCGCAGCACACCGAAGCTTTTAGCGATGCAGGACCCTCTAATCGTGACCTTAAAGGCCTCCCATACCGTACCAACCTGTGCAACTGAGTCAATGATTCTTTGAAAAAATTCAGTGATTTCTGTCCCCAATTCAGCCTTAAAGGCAGCATCCAACAGAGCTTCTGGCGGCAACTTCCAGCATCTTGGAGTCGCGACCGAGTTTGGAGGTGCAATCATCATGCGAACCGGGTCATGATCGGAATAAGTCTTGGCTAGGTGTTCAATGTAAGTTATCCATGGGACCACCCCTCGGGAGACAACCCAATAGTCCAATCTAGCCCAAGTGAAATGTGCCGCTGTATAATGTGTACCTTCTTTCCCGCCGGGATGTACATGACGCCAGGCATCTGTGAGTCCATGAGCCGAGAACATGTCCGCTAATGTGCTCTGTGCTTTTGTATAGTGGTGAGGTAGAGGGTTAGAATGATCTACAGCAGGGTGGAGTGCCGTGTTAAAGTCACCCCCCAGATAACATCAGTGGAGCCTATTTGGAGTATGCGTCCCCATAACGTGGTGAAGTAATCTGGGTCATCTACATTCGGCCCGTAACAGCATATGAGTGTGACAGATATAGTTCCCAGTGTACCCCAGAGTATGCGGCTCCTACCTAAAGTATCGTGATATGTCCCACCCATAATGAACGGGGTATTTTTTTTAATAAGAATGACTGTGTCTCTGGAATAGGTAGAGTATGAAGAGAAGATTCGGTCTGTGGCCCAACGGCCGGCAAAGCTAGGAGTGCGATGTGGATCCAAGTGAGTCTCCTGTAACATGGCAATGTGAATTTGATGCCTATCGAGGTAGGAGAGTATTTGTCTACGTTTACCGGGGTCTCCTAATCCCCTGACGTTCCATGTGAGGAGGTGTATTTTTAGTGCATCAGTGTGTGGAGGCATAATCGTGCGATGTGTAGATGTCCTGGTGTGATCTGGACCGACGAATATGAATACAGCTTTGAATGTATAGTCTCATGTCTACCTGCTGAGTAATAACAATGTGGAGATCTTGAATGAGCAAATCCCATCCCACCCCTCCCACAACAGCACCACAATTGTGCTGGAATTGCGTTGCCCTCCCAGAACCCAGCCAATCTTTGACATTACAAAGCTAAACAAATAACCCAAGTTGTCAGGGGGAACACCCGCGGGGGGATCGCCAGTGGGCAACGAAGTCTCCCTTCTCCCATGGCCGTGTGACCAGTTTCCCAATGATAGCGGGAAGGAGGGAAAGGGGAGGTGCTTGGCATAGTCCAATACATTATCATAAAAATACATTGTGCCCACCACCCACACCCATCTGTATGAGTAAATCCCATTTCACTTATCTGTCTCTACGAAACGTCCCAATCAACCAGACATCCGGGTAACGTGGAGTTTTGTCTCTTAATAGTAACAGTTCCCAACAGAATGTCCCTCCGCAGGTAATCAGCGACCCACGCAGGATATAGACAGAGGCAGTTCAGATGAATACGTGCCAAGTGGTGAAAATCATAGCATCCCGAGTCAGTCTGATGCTAGCGAGGGAGACCTGGAGAGGCGTTCTTGGGAGTCACGTCGCGGAGATTGCTTCTTGATGATCTTGAGGAAGTCGTCCACTTGTTGATTATTGATGAAGAAGTGTTGCTTGCCTTGATGTGTAACCTACAAATGTGCCGGGTACATACGAGCATATTCGATCTGCGCCTTACGGAGCTTTTGTTTGGCCGGTATAAATTTGTGCCTTGCCTCCTGGACCGTGAAATCCGGATAGATAGTGAATTCACTGCCCTCGTGAGATAGAGTTTTTTTTTCCCTGGCCAGTCTGAGCGCCACATCACGATCTCGGTAATTGAGTAGACGGGCTACAATTGGGCACGGAGTACTTCCTGGGGTAGGCCTGGGACCTAAAGTGTGGTGTGCACGCTCTATGATCAATTGGGAGGTAAAGGCCTCAGCGACAAAGGTGTCCCGTAGCAATCGTTCGATAAAATCTTCCATGCGCCCGGTATTGGTACTCTCCGGGATCCCAATGACGCGAATATTATTGCGCCGACTGCGTGCCTCCAAGTCCTCATTCTTGGCCGCAATGACTTTGAGGAGTTTGTCCATTTGCGTTACCTGCTGTTTCATTTGAGCCGCGGCGTCCTCATTGTCGGAGATCCGCCTCTCCGCCTCCTTGAGTTGCTCATCATGTTTGTCCACCTTCAGCACTATAAAGCCCATGCGGCTATTCATGGAGTCCATTTTACCAGAGATATCTGTAAGGCTATGTTGCATGGCCAGAAGAAGACTTTTTACTTCATCAGCTTGGGTGACCTGTGACGCCCGAGCGTGCTCTCCATTAGACTGTTCCGGATCGTCCATATTAGAACTCGTGGCAGCCCTTTTAGTGTAAAAAAAGAGCTTAGATTGAAGGCCGTCTGTCTTCCCCATGTCCGCGGGATTGAGGCGCGCCAGAGGCAAATCAGACGAGGAGGACAAAAATACTGAGCCCTGCCGCACTGATTAGGAGAAGAAAGGCAGCGCAGGGGCACCTCCACCGCCAAGATCATGCCAAGCTCACAGGCCGAAGAGTCCGCTTTGTTTAAGCGCCAGTCACCATAATCAGTCAATGGTCTTACCCCTGGAAGGACAATCAATCTCCTGCAATCCAAGAAAGGAGACGGTGTAACAGTCTGCCCTGTGAAGAGTCGTGACAAAATGAGGCACCATATGCTGGGAAGTCAAATAGATCTACTCCATACGGCAACGCAAAAGAACCAGGGAGCTGTAGCATAAGATAAAATGGCAGCGGGGGAGTGAGTTCAGCGCAACTGCTGCAAAGTCCAGCCGTAGAATTGCAGTATGGCGAGCAGTGTAGATAGCATAATTGTACTCGCCCCGCTATTCTGAGCAAATGCTGGCCCGCATGCAGCACAACAATCCCTACCCAGCTGATTGTGATCAGGGGACAAGTAGCGGCCTGCCCAGTGTCAGCCGGATACCGTCTCCAACTCCGCCAACACGGCTGCAGCACAATGTCTCCAGTGCGGACCGGGGTAGCTGCAGGGCAAAATGTAGGGAATCCGCGCTGAGACCTTCAAGTGGGGAAAATCGCCACTCACTGCCACCACGGGATCGTCCAAGAGCAGCGCCGCCGGATTGAAGGACGATCTGCCGCTCAGAGACGGCAACACAGCTCCAGAGTGCAGGTCAGATTTCAGCGTGTTAATCGCTGAGGCCCGCAAACCATGTGGGGTCCCCGGGGCTCGCACAGCCACACCAGCCGAGGTCTCCTCCAGCTGCGCAGCTCACCAAGCGCGCTGGAAAGTACGGCACTGCTCCCAGCCGTCAGATAGCATCCGCAATGCCTGAATTTTAAACCGGAGCCTCACAGTAGCTATAGATACATGCGGCAGGCAATTTGAGTAGCAGTATTGTGTGTATAATCAGGATAATTGCAGGATTGTGCCACCAAGCAACAAGAGCCTCACAGGCGTGCGGCCATCTTGGTCATGCCCCACCTGGCGCCCCCTGGTATTGATTTCAACGTGGATGAGGTGATTCTAGCCATAAATGCGAGCATGGGAGGAAAAGCTCCGGGACCAGACAGCATACCGGTGGATTCATATAAATCCTGCCCCTCGCTGTGGGGCCCACTCTTAACCATGGTATTAAAGGCTTGCTGTACACAAGAGTTCACTCCAACCTGGACGGAGTCCTTACTTGTCCCCATTTTTAAAAAAAGGCGATCGTAACGACCCGGTCTGCTACAGACCTATATCACTTTTGGATTCCCTTGTGAAAGTGGCCGGGCGCGTCATCTTGAATAGACTGCAGATGTGGGCAGAGGACTCAGGTGTAATCTCGGAGTTATAGTATGGTTTCCCTCAAGGATTAGGGACTGTGGAACAGGGCCTAAACCTAAGTCTCTTATTGGGAAAATATATACAGGCCAAACGGGGGAGCCTTTGTTTGTGTTTCGGCGATTTGAGTTCAGCCTTCGATTGTGTTAACCACCAGAAGTTGTAGAGTATACTAGAGTCTTTGGGGGTGGAAATGCCACTTATTAACTTTTTAAAACAGTCTTATCTAGACCCTCGGGCAAGCGTCCGCTACGGGAAAGCAGGCGAACTCAGTCACAACTTCCCTGTTAGGAAGGCGGTAAGGCAGGGGTGCGTGTTAGCCCCCCTCCTTTTTACCCTCTATATAAATAGCTTGGGTGCCACTCTATCGAGGGAATGTCAGGACCTACCCAGTATTGCCAAACGGCCAATTGGGGCATTGTTATACGCTGACGATGCTGTTTTTTTTATCCGGCACGCCAATAGGCCTGCAGAATTGTTTTTGAGTTTTGTATCCTATATGTCAAGATTAGACCTTAACGTAAACATCACCAAAACCTTTGTCATGAAATGTAGTAAGCCTAACGTTAAGTGTCGAGATATCTTTATAAACAATAAAAAACTTGAATTTGCAAATTACTTCTCATATTTGGGAATCGTCTTCGAAAGAAGGGGCTCATGGGTCAAAGCCATTAACACTAGAAAACTGCTATTTGCCAAAGCCATAGGAGCCTTGATAAACTTTGCCAGGAAGCTAGGAAAGCGTCCTATTAATGACTTTCTGACAATTTACAAAGCCAAATGTACCTCAATTGCAATGTATGGAGCTGGTATTTGGGGTCATTCAAATGTAGAGTACCTACAGCAAGTTGAGAACAGGTTCTTAAAATATCGTCTAGCCGTTTCGAATAGCACAGCCACGTACATTTGTCATGCCGAATTGGGATTGTCATACCTATCTGACCTAATCAAAACCCGGCGGATCTCATTATGGCATAAGGTTTGGACAAGTACTGCAACTGGTCTTAATCGGGATGTGATAAACGATTGTTTGAACCTGCAACGGGTACATCGCATTCCTTGGCTCGAATATGTCAAAAAATGTATGAATGACCTAGGCTGTCCCGAGCATTTTGCTAAACCCGACAGTCTGATCCATGTCACAAGGAAGTAACTAAAGCTATTATGTATCAATCATCTGGAGACGATCAGATTGTCTACCAACATCATGAAAACATCTGTCAGAGCAAATCAATTGCTCTTGACCCAATCGGGGATACAACCCTACTTAACAAAAATCTTAGGGAATTATGATAGGCTGCTATTGACCCGCTTATGTTTAGGCAACTTTCATAATATGGTCACATTCCCTAAGATGAATGACTGGTCACGCTCTCTATGCCCATGCCCTTGCGATGATATACCTGTACAGTCTACAAATCATACCATCTTCTTTTGTAAATTGTATACCTTAATTAGGAAAAGATGGATTCTGCCCATTTTTAAAGTGCAAGGCCTGAGAAAATGTCGACCTGCCCTCATCAAGCTCCAACTTTTAGATGAAGATATTTTTACCGATCATATAGCCAAATATCTGAAAGGGGTGGTTAGATACAGGAAAACTATGCAAGGCCACCTCATTCCTTAATTGTATATGAATTTTATGTATGACATGGTTGTGCATGTAATTAGCTTGAAGCCTTTTTCTTTTCTTGAATATTAACTCATGTCATTTTTAATGAATTGTTAAACTTACATATATGAACTGATGTACTCTTATTTTTAATGCACTGTGCTTTTATGATTTAACATTTTTAAATCGAATAAAGCGTATTTTGACTTGACTTTTTTGACTGCACCTTCATGACTTCATATGACTCATTGGTTATTGTACAGTCACTGCATGGTTCTTGATGCTGTTAATTACATGCACTTGGTTGCACAAGTGAGAATTCACAACAAGAATCGTACTCTAGAACATCAACTTTTGTTGTATATTTGAAATTCTTTTTGATGAACCAATATCGTAATGCAAATCAACAAGCATGTACTTGTATGTAAATCAGATCATCCCCTTCTGCTGGATATCTGATATTCTTCTTGGCCATGAACCAATCACTTAATGCTCATTGTTTAAATTGCACTTGAATGTAAATCATTACACCATATCGTGTCTGTCTACATTCTCATCTTGACCAAGTTCGGCACTTAAAAGATTATGGTCTTAGTACATTGCATAATGATTAATTTTCACGACCTTATGTACTTATAGTTCATTCTCACTCCCTGTTATTGTGCGTTGTTCAACCATGAGGCACAGATTACCCCACACCCCTAGAGCGTACGCTAGCCTCGCTGTCAGCTTTTCATTTTCCGCATGTACCTGGAGTTTTCCCAGTCTCTGCTAGTGTGCGTTGCTTTACCATGAGGAACATATTACCACACTCCCCTAGAGCAGACGCCACTCTCAGCCCCTGCCTTTGTGCGTTGCTTCACTATGAGGAACAGACTACCACACTTCCTTAGAGCTGCCGCCAGCCTTGCTGGCAGCTGGTAATCAACTTCCTAATTAGCTACTCGTGCGCGGACCGCCCTCTCATCTCTAGCGTACTTAACTAGGCCATCTCACCGGGCGCTTGCATCTCAGTTTTCAAGCAGCGACGGAAGAGAGGTAAGACTTTATTGTTCACTTGGTTGGGTTTCTTCAATTCGCCCGCACACCGGCACACCGGCACTTCCAGCCGCTCACACTTTTTTGCTCTCTTGTAACTCGTCCGTACTTCGGCACTTTCAGCCGTTCACTTTATTTGATCACTTACCCGTACTTCGGCACTTTCAGCCGCCCTGTGAGGATCAGGCCCCCGCACCTGGTGAGCCTTTTACGTCCGTCCCTGATGAATGCAAACTTAGACTTCAGTTTCTTGCACTTTTCATCCATGCGCTCCATTTATTTCATAGCCAGCAGCATGATTAACGGTGAGCCTCCACCACGGTGTAAGTCTTCCTTTTAACACTCGGTCATGGCCTCTTACACATTTAATTCACTTTTCAGCCAGCTGCATGAGTAAGCGTACTTCTGTATGAGGCCCACCCCTTCTCACTGTTCTGGTTTCTCTAACGCGCTTGATCTAGTTCACTATTGATAACAAGACCGTGCCTGTAAAGGATTTAACTCTGTCACGCGCCTTCCAAACAGCACAGTTTCAGTCCCTCACCGCGCTTATGCACTCAATCCCACTGCGCAACACTGTTTTTGAGCAATGACTTGGCACGGAGCTATCAAATCTAACACCTGGCAGTACTTGAACAACCCTTGCATGTTTTGCAGCGTGACACATACTCCTACCCGGGGGAATGAGCACTATCGCTTTGGGCACTTATATGGATGCCACCTCTTTCGGCACCTTGTTAGGATCATTCAAATTTGCTGATTTTCAGCCATTTCCACTGCAGCTTGCCTACCGTGCTGCCCTTTGATGTGATTCATCACAATCCTAGACAAATCTGTCTTGGTTTCTAATCACCAACACCAGGACCTCACATGACTTATTACCTCCATGGATCCGACCCACAGTGGATCATACTCTGAAGACAGTCGAAGTTACAATGAACCCCTTTCCGTGTAGGTTCCCCCCAGTTTTTTCCCACCTTAATGGTCCTTCCATTTGTCCAACACACCAATCTAATTCCCCATTTTATTTTTTGCAGGCTGTCCCTGTGTTCCTTTTGTCCTGAGGAAGACCCTCCGTGACTACTACCATTCTGCACATTTTTTGGGTCGAAACGTTGTCGCGCTAGTCACAATCCTGACCCTATTCTCTCTGCTCCACGCCAAAAGGGAATTCAACTCCCCAGCGGATCAGAGATTTGTGCATCTAGGGATGGATGACATTTGAATGACCTTTTTAACCAACAATACTACACTGTATATATCTTGTTCACAACTAGCACTTGTTTGCACTTTGTCACTTCAGCACCTGCGCCATTTTTTGCTTATTACATATGACAGCCCCTTAGTGTCATTTGTACAATGTAAAAAGAAAGAAAGTGATTCTTTTCTTCAATACAATTCTTTAATTTATTCATGAGTGGGGTGTCTGTGTTGTTTTCTTCCCTATTTTTTTTGCATTAACTGCTCTGACACAAATGTTTGAATAACTGTATCTTTCACTAATGTCTCTTATTTAATAAGAAAAAAGCAATTCTATACCCGACCGAACCAACATTTCTCCTCACTTTTCCAGACAGCCTCTGACACAGCTACTCACTCACCAATACAACCACTCAGACACCCACAGAATCACTTACATTTCCATTCACACATCCATACAACCACTCACACACCCACTCACTAACACTTACAGCCACTCACACAGACATTCATTCTCCAAAACACCCACTCACCTATAAACACACATGCAAACAGCTGCTCACTCACCCATACAGCCATTCACACACCCACTACTTCACCCATACAACCACTCACACAGCTACTCAGTCACCCATAAAGTCACTCAGACACCTTTACAGCCACTCACACAGCCACTAACTCACCCATACAGCCACTCACACACCCACTCACTCTCTAAAACAGCCACTCACATACCCACTAACACATCCATACAGCCACTCACACACCCACCCACACGCATACAGCCACTCAGACATCCACTCGCACACTGATACAGTCAGACATCCACTCAGATGAGATATGTTAGAAATAGCATGACTAATTACTAGTACAGAAAGAATATTAATTTAACTTATGTTACAACTTAGTGTATATCTTTAAGTCTAAGAAACATTTATGAAACACTTAGGGCCTGATTACGAGTTTGACAGTGAGGCAGCGAGACAGCCCTGCCCCCGCACCGCCAAACCCGCGTGAGAACCGCCTGCCAAATAGTGACTTTTTTTGTCATTGACAGGCGAGGCCTTTGCCGTTCCCAAGGAGGTGCCTATAAAGTAGGCATCACAATGGGAATGTCAAAGGAAGTTCCAGCACAGCATGGACTCGAAAGTCCATGCGGTAGCTGGAACTTCTGGGTATGAGGCAAAAGGGGATCTCTGCCACTGTTTTCATGGAGGAAAGACCCCCCATGAAATCAGTGGTGGAGATGAAAGTCATAATATACTTGGTGGGACCACAGCAGTCCTGCTAAGCATATAGATGCCTCCTGACTGCTGCGCAACCACCCGGGAACAGCGGTTCCCTGGCAGAGTGGGCGGTCCTTCGCCGGCACGACCACTAGGGTGTAATGTGGCAGTTCCAAGACTGCCACCGCCACGCCACCGCAAGTTTGGTGGTCCTCGGATGCCAAATTAGGAATTAGGCCCTTAGAGTCACAGGGTTATATCATCAGTGATGTCATTTGAGATGTCCTAAGTGATGTCACCAGTGATGTCCATGTCATGAGTGATGTAATATGTGAAGTCATAAGAAGTGTATTGTGGGCCCGTATTCAATATATATATGTTCTCCATCTATAACTTGGGAACTACCCAGACTTCCCTGTGCTTTGTTTGCATAAATTACATCTGAAAGGGCATTGTTTTGATATATTTAGCCCCTAGGAAAAAGGAATTTCAGTAATGCATTTTGCTCAAAATGGTAGACTGTATCACCAATTGACGAGTGAGGCTAGGAGGAAAGGGTTGAATTTTCAAAAGAGAAAAACAAGAAGAGGATCGTTTATTGACATGGCTTGTAAGGGATAAGTCCTGGTCTTTTATGAACTTCAAGATTCCAAACAGATAGAGAGACTTTCCGAGCAGACACCAGAAGTTGGCCAAAGTTAAAAAAAGGTGTAAGATTTGTCCTACCAGGTGATTAGCACATGATTTTGGTCTTCTCTGCAATACATTTGAAAAAAGTTTGACGAAGCCATTATAGTGAACATGCACTTGTGAAAACAGGATGCACATTGGAACAACGCATGCCTTTACCATGCAGTCTTTATAAAGCAAATACAGCAAGCATGTCTTTACCATGCATGTCTTTACCATGAACATACATCGGATTAAATTAAAGTAATCATTACCATGCATACCTTCACTACGCATGCATTTGCAACATAAACTGTTACCACAATTTATTTAAATTGGAAAAATTATAAATAAATATAGAAAAAAATTATACATTCAGCCAAATACATTTAAATATGCAGAAATATATTTTTATAAACAGATAAATTACTGTAGCATAGCAAATATGCGTGCAACAGAAAAAAACACGATGCAAAACAAAACAACACCTCACAACAGTACGCACATGTTTTTAACGTAAAAAACAACACAGAAATTAAAGTAATATGTTTTCCCTTTCTACACAACATGTAAATCTGTCCCCAACCAAGATGGAGGACGACATCTCTGAGGAACTTCAAATCCCTAGCAAAAAACACTTACAGAATAATTATACTTTTAGACACGTGTTTGTTAAAAAAAGACATATTACAGCAGTTATTTTATCAAAATGCAGTTAAACCTTGCAAAACATATAAAAACAGGCATCCACAATTTTGTGATCAGTGGTACACTGCCTTCTGAAGTGAACTCATGCACAGGAGAGAGCAGGACTACTACAGAGACACTATTTGAAACAGTGCCATCTATCTGTCACTGTAAGTATGAATAAAAACATTAGTACATGTAAAAGGAGAATAACATATTATAGCTAAAAAACTTTAATAACTTCTTTTAACATTTTCTGAATTTATTTTCTATGGAGCATATCAGTTGTAAGAATGTTTCGACTTGTCAATAAACAGAAATTTGTAAAAACTGTAATTGAAAGTAAATTAAAAAATTCATTTCAAATAGCAAAATGAAAACCTTCAGTACATTAATAAAGAGTATTTTTCTATTATTGTTTCTCAAACAATATATATTCAAAGAAGATACCATACAGTAACTGTGTGAATAATATTACCATTCCAAATCCAACAACTCTTATCTCAAGGAGGGTTCTTGACAGTGGCTAGGAGGCAAATTTAGTATTTCTACTCCACCAATTGTTAACTCAGGGAAGGTGTTGGACAGTGGCTGGGGGGGAAATTTATATTCCTACTCTGCCAAGTGTTACCTCAGGGAAGGAGCTGGACAGTGGGTGAGGGGTCAAAATTACCCTTCCCACTCTGCCAAATGTTACTTCAGGGAAGGTGCATAACATTGGCTTGGGTATTTGCTATTCCTGCTCTGAAGAGTGCTACATTAGGGAAAGTGCTCGACAATGGCTGGGGGAGGTGGGGCAACTTTACTATTCCTACCCCGCCAAGTGCTACCTCAGGGAAGTTGTTGTACAGTGGCTGCCGGAGGGGGGGGGGGACACATTTTCTATTCCTACTCCACCAAGTGTTACCTCAGGGAAGGTGCTGAAAATTGGGTGGGAGCAAATTTATTGTTCCTATTCTGCCAAGTGTTACTTGAAGGAAGATATTGGACAGTGACTAAGGGTCTGATTTATGTTTTTACAACAAGCCTTTAATATAAAAAAATACTTGAAAAACAAAACCGAAATATACATTTTTATCACATTTTAACATACCGTACATATATCTTTTTCACACATTTAGTTTAAAAGAATCTTCACGCTACAGAAAAACCATGGGAAAACTACCTTACAACAACTTTAAGGAAATATGTTATGTTATAAAAATGTATTAAGTGCATGTATACCATAAGGTGTCTTGGCGCTGACTTCGGAGCATGAGTGGGGAAAACCCTAGTTAATAAACAGCCATGTTTTGAGCTCCTTCCTGAAGGAGATCAAAGGGGGAATGACTCAGATACGGAAGAGCAGACTATTCCAGAGCTTAATGGTTCCTGCCGTAAAGCTTCTGCCACCCTAGTTAGCCTTTCGGAATCTGGGTAGCAATATATTATTTGCCCCTGCAGAACGCAGTGTTCTACTGAGGGTGTACCATTTGAAGGAATGTCTAAGGAAAAGAGGGCTAGTGTTATAAAGAGCCTTATAGGCCATACAGAGGGCTTTGAATTTGATACGGCTTCTTACAGGAAGCCAGTGAGGGTCTGAATTTCCTGAATTACTCAGAAAAACAATTCCATAATTAAACAACTGTTACTTAAACCTAAATTTTCATTCAACCAGTAACAGATTAACCAAATAGATTTATTGCAGCACAATAAGAAAACTACTTTTTACCTAATACGTTCTTAAAAATTAAACATTACTTTTTCATCTTTTACTCATAAAAGAATCTCAGGAAACCACCAGGTCAAGAAAAAACAAAACCACAAACCAAAGTGTAAAAAATATCTCCAACAGAACAGACAAAACATTTGTAACAGAAAAGGTCATTACTGCTCTTGAAAAAAAACCTTAAAAACACTTCTCTTTAAATTTTACTAAACTAACTTTTTATCAAGCAAATTATTCAATGACCTTTTAATACAAAGAGGTTACTAAAACAAATATTGAATTATTTTGAAAGCTATATGTGCAGCAAAAGTTCCAGAAAACCATTAACAAAACATTTTAGCGGTGATGCATCTGTTCTGTTTGGGGATGTGCCACTCAGTCAAGGAAATCCATTGGTTCTATTCAGGGATGTGTCACTCTGTAGACTCACAGACAGTCCAGGTGCAGGAGTTGAAAGCTTGTTATATCCCTGAGGCTTCAAATCAGGCAGCCAGTCAATTAGCCCTTAGAGTCACTCTGAGTTCTGGGGTCAGGTGATGCAGGTCCAGTCCTTCTCACCCAGGCAGGAGGGCAGCAGTTCAGCAGGTCAACAAGGCAAAACAGGAGTCCAGCAGAGCAGCAGAGCAGTACTCAAGCAGAGTGGCAGTCCTTCGGCAGCACAGCAGTCCTTCTTTCTGGCAGAGTATCCACAGGTCCAAGTGTACTGAAGTGATGGTGTTGGAGGTTCAGTACATATACCCAGTGGTGCCTTTGAAGTGGGGGAGACTTCAAAGACATGCCTTGAATGTGCACAAATGTCCTCCCTTCTTGCCCTGGCTCCTGACTCATTACAGGGGTATGAAACTCTATGGGTATGGACACTACACAGCCCATTCAGGTGTAAGTGAAGCTGTGTCTGTATCCTCCCTCCCATCTTGCCGGAGATGGCCTTTGAGACGCACCTAAGCTCCCATTGTGTGTGGCTGTCTAAGCGGAATACACAAAGCCCAACTGGCAACTATATCCTGTCAAGGGATCATAGACCGGCTGCAGGCACCAAATGGCTAAAGCAAAAAGATGCAAACTTTCTAAAAATGGCATTTTCGGAATTGCAATTTTTAAAAATCCGACTTCACCATAAATTTGGATTTTAAATTGTGATCTCAGAGACACCAGACATGAAGGGTTTATCTTTTGCCCCAATTGGAAATTTCATTTATAAAATGTAATAAGGTAATCCCAATGTTATCCTACGGGAGTGATAGGCCTTCCAGTAGTAAAAACTGAATTTATCAGTTTTTCAAAACCAGGACATCTAATACGTAAAGGTAAATATCCTGCCTTTTAAATATATTACACCCTGCCGTCTGGGTTGTCCAGCCCTTACCTTAGGGTTGACTTATATGTTATTGATCCTCTAACCTTCATTTGGCTAGTGTCCCCTTGGTCAGAAGAGCTGGAAGTGGAGTACGATCGTTCAGTTTCAATGTAGCAAAGCTTTGGAACTAACCCCGGGCCCGCGGAGTGTCCGGAGATTTGCCTTCTCTGTGTTCCGCGGAAAAGGCAAATCTCCGCACACTTGCAGCGGAGCGGAGGTGGCCAGCCCCCGCCGCCACCCTCCTATTATAACAAGTAATTAAACATTAATAAAAAATAAATTTAAAACCACTTACCTGTACTGCGGCGTCCCCGGGCTGCCCTCCTCCTCTTCCTAGCAAAACCAAAGGGATGGACGGAGTGTTGAACATTGCAAGCACTCACCCCCAGTCAACTGATCTGGGTTTAATCCATCATCATTCTTTAGCTCACTCCGCCACCCCAGTTCAGACATGGCCATATGCAAATCAGTCTGACCCTGTGCCTCATGGGAACAGTCCAGCCCGAACTGCCAAGCCATGTCTTCCCTGGACCGGAAACAAGCATCCTGGGACCGGTTTCTGGCTTACAGCCGTCATCAGCCAGGCTATCCTGAATTCAGTGGCAAAGTGAGCAAGGGACCCACGTCTGGGCATACCCTGCCAACTTAGGGCGAACATAGCA
The DNA here is from genome assembly GCA_963921515.1 of Calotriton arnoldi. Classification (NCBI taxonomy): domain Eukaryota; kingdom Metazoa; phylum Chordata; class Amphibia; order Caudata; family Salamandridae; genus Calotriton; species Calotriton arnoldi. The sequence goes on from CAWUFW010010214.1 coordinate 345,702, forward strand.
AAACCAAAGGGGATGATGGTCGGAGTGCTGAACATTGCAAGCACTCACCCCCAGTCAACTGATCTGGGTTTAATCCATCATCATTCTTTAGCTCACTCCGCCACCCCAGTTCAGACATGGCCATATGCAAATCAGTCTGACCCTGTGCCTCATGGGAACAGTCCAGCCCGAACTGCCAAGCCATGTCTTCCCTGGACCGGAAACAACCATCCTGGGACCGGTTTCTGGCTTACAGCCGTCATCAGCCAGGCTATCTTGAATCCAGTGGCAAAGTGAGCAAGGGACCCACGTCCCGTGCTCTCCATGCCGCTGGAATCAAGCTATCCTGGCTGAAGAGGGGTGAAACCCCGAAACCGGTCCTAGGATGCTTGTTTCCAGTCCAGGGAGGACCTGGCTAGGCAGTTCGGGCTGGACTGTTCCCATGAAGCACAGGGTCAAGACTGATTTGCATATGGCTGGGTTCAAACTGGAATGGCATGGTGAGCAAAAACGATGGATTTAGGCCCAGATCTCTGTACTGGGGTGAATGTATGACATTGTTCTGCATTCTGTCCATCAACTGTTGTTTTTGCATTTGTCACCCCGAGTGGGACGGGTATGCCCAGACGTGGGTCCCGTGCTCTCCATGCCGCTGGAATCAAGCTATCCTGGCTGAAGAGGGTGAAACCCGAAACCGGTCCTAGGATGCTTGTTTCCAGTCCAGGGAGGACCTGGCTAGGCAGTTCGGGCTGGACTGTTCCCATGAGGCACAGGGTCAAGACTGATTTGCATATGGCTGGGTTCAAACTGGAATGGCATGGTGAGCAAAAACGATGGATTTAGGCCCAGATCTCTGTACTGGGGTGAATGTATGACATTGTTCTGCATTCTGTCCATCAACTGTTGTTTTTGCATTTGTCACCCTGAGTGGGACGGGTATGCCCAGACGTGGGTCCCGTGCTCTCCATGCCGCTGGAATCAAGCTATCCTGGCTGAAGAGGGGTGAAACCCCGAAACGGGTCCTAGGATGCTTGTTTCTAGTCCAGGGAGGACCTGGCTAGGCAGTTCGGGCTGGACTGTTCCCATGAGGCACAGGGTCAAGACTGATTTGCATATGGCTGGGTTCAAACTGGAATGGCATGGTGAGCAAAAAACGATGGATTTAGGCCCAGATCTCTGTACTGGGGTGAATGTATGACATTGTTCTGCATTCTGTCCATCAACTGTTGTTTTTGCATTTGTCACCCGAGTGGGACGGGTATGCCCAGACGTGGGTCCCGTGCTCTCCATGCCGCTGGAATCAAGCTATCCTGGCTGAAGAGGGGTGAAACCCCGAAACCGGTCCTAGGATGCTTGTTTCCAGTCCAGGGAGGACCTGGCTAGGCAGTTCGGGCTGGACTGTTCCCATGAGGCACAGGGTCAAGACTGATTTGCATATGGCTGGGTTCAAACTGGAATGGCATGGTGAGCAAAAACGATGGATTTAGGCCCAGATCTCTGTACTGGGGTGAATGTATGACATTGTTCTGCATTCTGTCCATCAACTGTTTTTGCATTTGTCACCCCGAGTGGGACGGGTATGCCCAGACGTGGGTCCCGTGCTCTCCATGCCGCTGGAATCAAGCTATCCTGGCTGAAGAGGGGTGAAACCCCGAAACCGGTCCTAGGATGCTTGTTTCCAGTCCAGGGAGGACCTGGCTAGGCAGTTCGGGCTGGACTGTTCCCATGAGGCACAGGGTCAAGACTGATTTGCATATGGCTGGGTTCAAACTGGAATGGCATGGTGAGCAAAAACGATGGATTTAGGCCCAGATCTCTGTACTGGGGTGAATGTATGACATTGTTCTGCATTCTGTCCATCAACTGTTGTTTTTGCATTTGTCACCCTGAGTGGGACGGGTATGCCCAGACGTGGGTCCCGTGCTCTCCATGCCGCTGGAATCAAGCTATCCTGGCTGAAGAGGGGTGAAACCCCGAAACGGGTCCTAGGATGCTTGTTTCTAGTCCAGGGAGGACCTGGCTAGGCAGTTCGGGCTGGACTGTTCCCATGAGGCACAGGGTCAAGACTGATTTGCATATGGCTGGGTTCACACTGGAATGGCATGGTGAGCAAAAAAACGATGGATTTAGGCCCAGATCTCTGTACTGGGGTGAATGTATGACATTGTTCTGCATTCTGTCCATCAACTGTTGTTTTTGCATTTGACTCCTCCTCTTCCTGGCTGTCTCGCTAATCCTTGTGAAAACTGCGCATGCATGCGGGGGCGCGCGCGCATGCATGCGGGGGCGCGCGCGCATGCGCAGTTTTCACAAGGATTAGCGAGACGGCCAGGAAGAGGAGGAGGGCAGCCCGGGGACGCCGCAGTACAGGTAAGTGGTTTTAAACTTATTTTTTATTAATGTTTAATTACTTGTTATGATAGGGGGGGTGGAGGCGGGTGCCGGAGCGGAGCTGAGCGGCGTTCCACAGAGTTTGTTTGGAACTCCGTGGACCTCCGCGTAGCCCCGCTACGCACACTATGCCCGGGGTTATTTGGAACTCACTTACCTTGGCCAACCAGTCCATTGATAATGAGTTGAGCTTTCGAAAGGCTCTTAACGTAACATAAAAAGAGTTAGACTTGGGCCGGGCAAAAGGTTTATTTTTCCAGGTAGAAAAGGGCAGCGTAAACCGCACACACAGGCTCTACAATGGCAGACCTGAGCCATGGTTATAGAGGGGCTATGTAAGTTGATGTTACAATCAGTGCTGCAAGCCCACTAGTAGCATTTAATTTACAGGCTTTGTGCACATGTAGTGCACTTTACTAGGGACTTATAAGTAAATTAAATATACCAATATTACCATGTTTAGAGGAGAAAGCACATGCACTTTAGCACTGGTGAGCAGTGGTAAAGTGCTCAGAATCCTAAAGGCAACAAAAATGAATTCAGAAAAAAGTAGGAGGAGGAAGTCAAGAAATGTGTGGGTATCCCTGAAGAAGAAATGCTTTTTCAACACTTTCCTATCTATATGATAACAAAAGCCCTATCAAACGCAAACTAATTTTCAGTGCCGTCCATAATACAGTTACTCTTGAGAATAGTGAAATTTGGATGATGGATGGAACTTTTAAATCAAGACTCCATCTGTTCACCCCAATGTATACTATTCATGCAAGTATAAATAACACCACTATCCCTTTAATTTATAGCTTACTGCCTGACAAACATTCTACAAAATATATTGAATTTTTAACAGTTATAAAAACCTGAACAATTAACAAAAGTCCTAGGGAAATAGTAATTGACTTCAAATTACACATGATAAATACTATTAATAAAATTTTCCCAGATACCAAGATTCAATGATTTTTTTTCACTTTTCCCAGGCGTATTGGAGAAAAATTTAAAAATCATAATTAGTTGAGGAATACATGACAAGCAGTACACTACAATGTAACAGTGTTGTGTTTTGTACCTCCTGAGTGTGTGGACAAATTTAACACCTCATTTGTAAAATCAGAAATTTTTACCAAAATTAGTACAAACTGGCACCACTTCTGAATTACTTTGAAGATACATGAATTTGCCAACTAAGCAGGTTGGACCACAGAAGGAAACCACATTTTCCAATTGAATGGTGGAACAGTTACTCAACCTGTTTAGAGGGAGGTTCTAAAACCAGCAATTCAATAGAAGGATGGCATAATTCTTTTAAAAGCAGTATTGGTAAAACCCACTCTAACCTATACCATTCTTGGAAATTTTGAAAAAAGAATGATTCCGAGAAATGAGAATGGCACAGTCATTGTCAGGTACTATGAATCCCCGATTTTCTAATAAAAGTAAAGAAATGTCAGAGAGACTATTGACCAAAATTCAACGGTTTTCATTTATGGGTGCATCTTGTGTACATTCTACCATATTAAAATCAACTATTAGGTTACTCTCCTGTTTTTACAATCTCAACTTATGAAATTAGCATTTTTTAAATTAATTTTTTATAAAATTTTGACGTATGAAACCTACCTGCAGAAGTCTTCTTTTTTCAACTTTTGGTGATGTCCCTTAACTCCACTCACCAAAAATTACAAGTAATCTAATGGGAGAAAGATAACAATCCAAACTTAAAATCAAAAATGTTTCTTTCTGGGGATTTTTAAAAAAAGGATTCCATCCCTACTTCCCCTACTGCGCCATCTGTAAAGTGCGCCCAAATCTGAAAAAATCCTCATATTAGTTACAAAAATATGCTTAAAAAAATTATACATCTTTTGAAAAAATGTTAAGAACAAAATCCAAATACAATCCTTTTCCTCTTTTCTTGTTTTTGCCCTGAAGTACTTCTTAGTCCCTGAAGTCAAGAACATTTTATAAAAACTGAACGCAAATTTTAAAAAAATCATTATATTCTTATAAAATCAGTTTTAAAAAGCAACATCAACTTTTATTTTCTGCGCATGCGCATATGAAAACTGACGGTATGGTTAAAAAATCATAATACAATTGTTTTTTTACAATCAAACTATTAACTACCTCACTCTATCTCTCCTTATAATTAACATAATACTCTATAGATTTGAAAAACTAAATTAGATTCTTCTTACCTGAGCACAGCTACTCCGTTCATCCAATCTTGACTGCAACGCTCCTCCGACTGTAGAAACGGATGCCAAACTGTGGACGTCAACCTGAAAAAGAATTTTTTCTTTGAAATGAATAGAAATGTGCAGGAAAATGCATTTAAAAAAGTTTGTAAATTATTTATTACATGTTTAAAAACGTCTGCCAATGCTGAAAACATTTATAAAATAAATACTGTATTTAAGAATTCATTTGACTTTTTTTAAATAATTGTTTGAGAAATATAATTTATTTATTCTAGTTTAAACACTTTTTCGTATAATGTTATCAGCTATTTAACTTAGATTTTTTAACTTGCATACATTTCTATTTAAAAAAATACTTTGATTATTTAAGTTAGATTTTTTAAATGCAATTTAAATTTTCACACATTAAACATCAGGAAAATTTTAGTATTAATACATTATCAATATTAATATCTGAACATTAATACACTTACCCACCCATTGCCCTCATATCTCTTGCATCCCTCTCATTAAACTTTATTTTGATATTTTTGAAAGAATTTGCAATAATTATTTTAAAAAGATTTACATAGTTACTAATTGATAACAAATTTAATACTCAGGTATTGTAGATGATACCTAAGTATTAATACACTCCTCCTCCAATTACCCCCTCATCCCTTAAATCCCATTCCTAAAACATTATCTTGATATTTTGAAATTAATTTGCAATATTTATTTTAAAAATGAATTTATTATTATTAGATGGATTACACATGTAATACTTGGGTATCAAAGTTGATGGTTGAGTATTAATACATTCCCCCACCCATTAATCCCTGCATTCTGCTCCTAAAATCTTTTTTTATATTTTCAAGATTGGTTTTGAAATATTTAAATTATTATCAAATTAATTGCAAATGTAATACTATGGTATCACAGCTGATAAATCAGTATTAATACACTTCCCCACCAGTTACCCCATATCCCTTGATACCTGCTCCTAAAACTATATCTTGATATTTTTAAATGAATTTGCAATAATTATTTTTAAAATATTTAAATGGATTACAAATGTAATACTCAGGTATTACAGTTGATACCAGAGTATTAATACACTTCCCCCCCATTACTCCTATATTCCTTGCAATATATAGTTGGATAGATAGGCCCGGGCAGAGTTTGCATAGTTGCACTACGCGGAACTCTGCAAAGTATCAATGTGAAGTGGGTTCTTGTGCTGGAAATCGCCCGAGAATGGCACCACATGGTTATCATGGGCGCAGCCATCTTGTTTTTGCTCTGTTTATGGTGCTGGGGCCTACTTTTCAATCCTTGCTTAATCTATTTAAACCTCCCCCTATCAAACTTATCTATCCCTCATTTTTATTTATTATCTTGACTTGTGTCTTTGTGTATGTGTATTTAATTTTTTTCCTAATTTTTTGTATGTTTTTGAATGACTTTTTTACTTTTTTTATTTTTCACTATCATTTCTTGTTTTTCTTCTCCTTTTCCTGTTTCTCCTCTTCCTCCACCAAGGGCCATGGCAGAGGAGGAGTGGCGTTGCCAGGCCCCTCTGAGCCACCTGTAGCACCCCCATCTACCTTGCGATTGGCGGTGCCGTGAAGGGGTGCAACCCACGCCATTTTTTCAGAGGTGGAGGTGGCTGCGCTACATTTTTATATGCAGTGCCACCTCCTCTCCACCCTGGAAGCAGGTGGTAGGCAAGGCAGTGGGTACGGCCTGCGGGAGCATTGGCAGCACTGGGAAAGGGTGCGCCGGGCTGTGCTCTGCATCTCTCGGGTCTGGCGCACCCAACAACAGCTTACGCATTGGTGGGATAACATCCTAGATAGGGAACAGGACCTGCTTTGCCTGCTGGGTATGGAGGTTGCAGGGCTTGGTGAGTAAAGATTATTTAATTGCTGTGTTCTATCAATGCTAATATTTTATTCCTAAATAGCAAGCATGCTGCTCATACTCAGGTAAGTTTAGTTTATGTTACAAATATCATCTAGACAGGTGCTCTGTGGCGCTATCTATTCCTACTCGTTGGCGCTCACTTTGGCTGATTATTTAAGTAATCATGCAGAGACTCCTTTGTCCTGTCACTAAGAAAGTAGTTATTAATGAGTTAGCACATTCTCTCAATTCTCTGTGCCTTTTTTTTTGTAGATCATACAGTCTCAACCCCAAGCAATTTCAGATGTGTAGTATGCATGCATCTATGCATTGAAAAATATGAAGGCTGTGTTGGCCCATCAAAGGCAGTTGAACTTGGGACTGAGAGATTGAGAATGAGATGAGAAGCGAAGATCATTTGTTGCAATTTATTAGTAGTTCCAAAATGTAGTTTAGGAAATTAGGAACAGGTCCATGATACTAGCACTGTGGGAGATCTGATTTAGAAAAGTTCAATGTTACTGCGTTTACCTTTCCCAGCCAAAGTATTTTTGGGGAGATCATTAACTGTACCACTAATCGTTTTTTAATTTTATTTTCTATATTTCTTACATCAGCATCCAGGGGCAAGAAGAGGGATGGGCCTGGATCCACCGAGGTGGGTGAGGGAGCCAGAGGTGCCTGCACAAGTGCCGCAGCAGATGGCTCTGCTGGCCCCAGTAAGTCCTCTTCTTGTTAATATTATTTCCCTAACTTTTACCCCTCCACATTTAGAATTATTTTTTCTTTGTACTGTACCTCTCTCCTAATTGTTTTCCAACTCCTCTTCTTTCAATCTGTTTCCTAAATTCTTCTTATCCCTGCATTATCCTAGTTACTTATTTTCTATGTTTCAAGTTTCTGTACTTGACTTCAAACTGTCTGTACTAGTCTGTCGTATCTTCCTTTCTTCTGCTTTGTCAGTAAGCTTTCCCTTTCCCCTTATATATCTTGTAGACTGGTGGTACTGTAAGACTCAGGGAACCCATTTTAGGTCAGCTACTCTACTGTGAATATTACATGACCAAGTAAGATTCTACACATGTTTGTTAAGAAGGCTTTCTTTTTCTTGCTCATGCTCAAACAGTAAAACAAGAGTGGCCATGGTCATGCTGGACCCCCCCAAAGTTGTGTATGTATTGGTATTATAGTATACCAGCAGTTGATGACAGTTCAGCATGGCTGGAAGTTTGAGGAGGATGGCCCCATTGCATTTGCATGTTTTTTCTAGCAGCACAGACCACCAGTGCCGGCAGCGAGAGCTACAGTGGAGCAGATACGGCAGCAGCGGTCGAAGGTGGGGTCCCAGCGGCGGCAGGGATAGGCGGTAGTAGTGCTTATTGACAATTAGTAATATCCTCACTGCAAGGGCGTTAACTCGTAAACACCTCGCTTTGGAAGATACAGTGGGAGTTGAGTAGTTAATGGCCTCTTCTATCTGCAACTCAGTAGACAAAGGTTCATAATGAACTTTAACAATGATGGGTTGATGGAAAAGGAAATAAAGGATGAAAGGAGAAAGGATAGCTAAAATGTAATATGAGTGAGAGGAAAGGATGTGTGGGTGAAAGTATGCAAATAGGTAGGTGATAGGATGCATAGGTGGGTGAAGGATGGACGAAAGGGTATACAGGTGAAAGGATGCCTGCCTGGGTAGGTGAAAGGAATACTTGCATGGGTTAAAGCAGGATGGGTCAATGGGTGAAATGATTTTTGGGTGAGTAAATGGATGTTTGGATGGCTGGAAATATAGATGGATGGATGGTTTTCAATTGTAAAAGACTGGAAGCGAGAATGTAAACCTTAAATGGTGTGTATCAAAGCCAAGGGTGAACATTTAGAATACTAGAAGAACAATGCAATGATGAATGGATAATTACTTGGATTCAGAAACAAGGGAGCTCTTGTGGATAGGGGCATACTTACCTACTTCACTTGATTGGAATGGCTTTTTTCAAAGCTTTGATTCACAGGGTTGGGGTGATATTTCTGTCTACTTGCTTGACTCCCAGTATTTTTTAAGTGAGGCAGGTATAATGTAGCCCACCCATGATCAATCGTCACCTCCTTCCTCCCAATGGCTTTTTGCCAGTGCCACCCATGATGACCTAACTGTAACATGGTTCAATTTGACACTGCAGTGTTGGCTGTGCAAGGTGCATCTGGTTGAGCTAATTTGGCATTTACAAAGTTTTAAATGCATGGCAATGCGAAAACAAGGTGTGTTTCCCTTTCTTCCCAGTGCCCACTCAGTCACTTCCTAATCCTTAACTCCTTTATTCTTTCCCAAGTTCTGTCCCAGCCTTCCCAAATATTTGAAAAATCCATTCTTTGCATGTGCCATATTTTTCTGGCCAAGTGATATATTTGATCATTGCTTCCATAATAGATTTATGCCTGTTCACACTTTTCCCTTTTAACATTTGTCAACCACAGTGACTCACCAGCCAAAGTTTAGGCACATCATGATGATCAGTAAAACATCTTCTTACCCAGCCTAATCCCTCTAACATATCCTGCAATAGAGTAAGGAAAAAATATTTATAAAGTATAGTGGAGGGTGAGGCCAGGGAGAAAAGTGGGATTAAGTATGTGCCTTGACTTTTGTGGATGGGATATTCTATGATGAACGTGCCAAATACCATTTATAATCCCGTTCCCTAATTCTTTCCCTGTACTGAAGTGCATCGCTTTTCCCACTGTCTACTTACGGCAGACAGGATGTCCGCATGATTGATTTTATATGTGACATGTATCATTCATTCTATTCATCTGCCTTCTAGTCAGGGTAAAATTGAATGGCATTTTGGAGAAGAGAAGGGCCATTGAAATAAAATAACTGCCTACTACATCTGCCCCAGCTTCAGACTGCAGAGAGTAGCAAAGTACAACTAACGAGTATGACTAGGGTGCCAGTTGAGCTGGCATGCCTCCATTAATTTAGCACAACAAGCGAGAGAATGTGTACTCCATTGTGCATAATGCCTTACTCATTAATGAGAGGTAATTGATTTTTGTTTTTCCACACAAAGGGTCTTATTATGAATTTGGCAGTGTGGGACCACCCCGCTCCCGCACCGCCAAACACTTGTGTGCACTGCTCGCCAGATCATTATTTTTTTTGTCACTGGTGGTCCCATGGCCATGCCTGTAAAAAAGGCACCACAATGGAAACGCAAAAGCAAGTTTCTGCAGAGCATGTGCCCCCCTGCATGCATCCCCTGGAGCAGAGGCAACAGGGGTCCCTGTAGGGCCCCTTTATTTCCTCACCGCCTGACTTTTCATGGTGGGCTCACCGCCATGAAAACTGTGGTAGTGAGGAAACTACAAATTTGCTTGGTAGTGCTGCAGCTGCCCCGCTGTCATATTGGGGGCCTCAGACCACTGCAAGACAGCCAGGGACCATGGATCCCTGGCAGCAGCAGCGGTCCCATGGTGGTCCTACTGCCCTACGTGTAATAGGGTGGTCATACCACTGGTGCGGTGGTAGTCGCACTGCCACCATGGGTTTGGTGGTCCATCAGACCGCCAAACTCATGATAAGGCCCAAAGTGTCTGTTTAGTTTTTATCAGGAAATTCTTCAAAATAAAAAAACTGTTTTTAACTGGTGCTGTGTTTATTCTGTTTTAACTACTTTGAGTCAGTTAGTGCATTTGCCTTTAGTTTTATGTGAGACATGTATGGTTAACGGCTGTGACTCTAATCACATCAAATCAAATGACCCTAGGGAACCAGCAGTGTACTGCTACAGTGCCTCCCAATACATAATAATTGCACAGAGCATTGTTTACAATTTGCTTGTTTTTCTTGTTAGGCACTCCTGCTATTGGTCATCCATCTTGGCAGGAAGTAGCAGCCCGGCTGCGGCAGCAAATTCTGGAGGCCATACAGGCAGAGTACCAGTGCCTAGTGGCCCAGGAGGAAGAGGAGGAGCTGCCCAGGCCCCCTGCCAGGCCGCATTGCCTCAAGCCTCTCAACAACACCGGCGTTGCAGTCTGCTGGCAGCCACCCATCAACGTCGTTCCACCCCTGCTGCTCCCCCTCAATTTCTGCCCGCAACTTCTGCCACATCCAGGCTGGCATGCATAGAAGCCAGGCAGATGGGGGGGCTCCTCAGAAAGCTCTTAGCCCACCGTGTTTAGTGCCCTCTTGTGCCCCTTCGTTAACATTTGTTTAGGTGGGTTGAACTTGTTGTAGGTGGAGAGGGTGGAATGTGGGAGTGGGACCAGACAGTTTGGACTTTAGTTGTTGGATAATAGACACTTTGGACATTGTTTGGGATAGGGAGATTTGTTTGGGTAGAAGGGTGGGCAAGTTGTGGGTGGAAGGGGTGTGTTTTATTATATTATTTGGTAGGGTAATAAATAATCATTTTACCTTAATTATGCTTCAAATATTTTTTGGGGTGTTTACTTTGCACAGCAGCCTTTTAGATCAGCAGCCTGTTTTTAAAATCTGCTCATAGTGCATAACAATTAGTTATGTGATACCCTTGTCCTACTACTCTCCTAGTCTCAGCAGTCTGCAAGTATATTGACCATTAAGGAGGGGGCTGCCATTGATTGCCTACAAGAACAACAATGCTCCATAGTTCTCTTACCTGAATACACATAGCGAGGGCTGCATGGCTTCCCAAGGTGCCATGGTGGTGGTGGTGGTGGTGGTAGTAGTAGCAGGCTAGCACACCAACAATGAAGGAATCAGAAGTGAGGTCCCACTCCCACCTAGGTGAGCTCCAACTGTAGGATTAATCAGAAGGATTATTCATCGCAGGCAACTAAATTGAAATAAAAGTTATTAGATTACATGGTTGTTTATCAGAGCTTTACAAACAATTGAGACAAGACTACTGCACAACAAAGAATACCTGATAGTGAAATATAACAAGCAATACTAAATTATCCAGAGCAATGGTGGGCTAGTATTTTAATTAAAACTAAAGTTAGTAAATGCTCAAATTGGGAAGTGGACTCGAAGTCTGGAGTGGACTAGGTTATGCGTTTATGCAACACAATGCCTGAACGATGATGCTGACAAATGATGTTCTTCTATATCTAAAATATCAATCACTTTTTAGGTATGGGTGGTTTAAATGGGGCCAGTGTGGGCTATTCTTTAGGTAATAGAAGAACTGAAGATCCTGCACTGAGGTGGTGTTGCTTTCACCACATCCGTCCCACCAAGTGTGTGATCAATTAATGGTGTAAATTATCAAATCCACCTGAATAAATCACACAGCCCGGGAGAAGAGGGTTAGGGGTTTGATGAATGGATAGAAAAGGGGATTTGGGGAAAGGTGTGACAAAGACAAACATACACAAAGACAATATTCATCTGAACGAAGAGCAGCAGCCATTATCAATCTGTTGTGGGAGGGAAAGAAGGAATGACTATGACACAGTTAACTTAAATGCATTGCAAGGTTTGCAAACAGTCCATCAGCCCCAGAGAGACCCAAGTTATATTATGTTATTATATATCTAAATGTTCTGTCACCTAGGTTTGAAAAATAGTAAATAGAAATTAATTAAGAGTGAAGCGAACAACACACACAGTTCAAAAAATTGATTATTGAAAGAAAAATGATACAAATTAGGTGGTGCATTTGCATTCTTCTTGGACAGTCCATCAATCTTGGGTGCCTGACTGAAGCGGTCCAGTAAGGTAAGCATGAATGTTATGGTGCTTTTACCTTTTGTGCAGGAGAATGGAAGGCCTGTGGATTGTAAACCATAAATGATATTGTAGAATCAGGGAGAAGGACAGAATGTAAGCTTAGTGAGGAGTGTACCAAGAAGACTCAGAGGCAGAGCAAGAGCATAGTCCTTTGCAATCATTCATTTAATGACTGATGTGCGATCAATTAAGAGAGAACAATTACAACAAGCAACAATCACAGACAAGTGGCTGCATGTGTCGGGCTGATCAAACTCGCAACTGTCATGATCATCATCATAACATTTAGCCTAGCACATGCATAATGTGACGATGTGACTGACATCATCACATGTCTGTCTCAAGTTACCTACAACATCAGGCCCCCCACCAAACCACATAGTTTAGAATTGAGCCAGCCAGCACACACACTCAGCAGCATTGCATTTCCCAAATCAAGTAATCAATGCACCTCTCACCAGTCCAGAGAGTTGAGTAGGCCTCTTAAAGTCATCACCATGTTGGTTTTTGTGAAGTTGAAAACTTCCTTCTGGCAGTTGTTGAAGTAGTCATGTCTCATGTCCAGAGTCCTTCTATCATCCTCCTGACTTCGAGTAACAAATATGTCCAACTCCGTAGTCTGTACCGACTCCAGTCCTGACTTAAATGAGAGAGATCGACCTGTGGTGTAGGGCAATGCTGTTGATGATGAACAACAAGAGAAACATTGAGTAATTTTTGTGTGTTGACTAAAATTGTGTTTGTTAGGTAGATGAACTGGTCGGATCTTCGAGGAGAGTGAACCGGAAAACGAAGCAGTTTGGACCCTGCAAACAAATCTCACTAAATGTCAAAGAAGGAAGGAAAAGATCACCTTTAGGAAAAAAATGATCACCCATTAGGCCACCAACACTGTAAATCATCACAAACACAATCAAGCTTAATAATCCTAGTTAAACACCCACTCTCACTGCCTGCCACCACATGAATCCTCTCAACACACTTACAAACAACAATCAGTCATATATCACTCATTGGTGCATTTACCTGTTCCAGTTCAAGCATGGTGGTACAATACCTATCCTCTTTGATTCACGAAACACACATTGACCAGTCTTGTAAATCACATATTGCAGGGCAGTCCTCCTAGGGGATTAAATAAAGGATAGATGGGCACGGGATGGTGGCAGGCATTGTCTCTCCAATGTTTTTGAAGGGTGTGGGGGGAAGCTTCTTCACTGCGTACTGGTCCTACTCCAGCCGGTCATGCATGTGTCCAAAAAGGTGGAGCTGCATTAGTCAGTCAGACACAAACAAACAAATAATATAAACTTCCTCTAGCTATATCTTTTTTTGTCAAAGCAGTTTGGCGATAAGAAAGTTCTATAGTGGCCCAGGCCTACTTAGTAGTCAGGGAAGTTGAATTTGTCCTCAAACTCAGGTGGTTCACACAGAAGTTGGTCAGCTAGCACACTACCATGACCTGAGTCTGACCAATCACCCTCATTTTTCTCCTGTTGTACTTCAGGTATGGTGTAATCTGATGGTATAAAGTGCTGATTCATATTAATCATGGTTAATCTCTCCACGTTTTGTGGCAGGAGACTGGTCCTTTTCACTGTGACAACTGCAGCAACTGCACTGAACACATACTGAGCAGACACACAGGCTACCGGTGAAGCCAGATACTATATTGCCAACCTGCTAAGCACTGGCCATTGGCACCTCTTCCCATACCAATACACCAATAGGTTTTGATCCAGATAGACCTCTGTTGGGTCGTCCATATAAGTCTGGACCATCCTTTCAATTGTCATTGGTGCTCCACCTTGCTCCACCTCTTTTGTCTTCACTTCTGCACTGGACTAAAGCCCTGCATTTAGAAACCAATCGAATGCAGATTTTGGGTCTGCTGATCATCTTCCTGTTTTTGTTGCTTGTGTTCTTGTTGTTGGTTTTGGTTGCTGTGATCCAACAGCACTGCCCTCGGGCTCCATTGAAATTGACGGCTGCACTGCAGAACTTGCGCTCTGGAGTGGGCCTCTAATTCCCAGATGTTCCTTTTCTAGGTCGCTGGCTTGCTCACCAATCCAAGTCTTGTCGTTTGAAACATCCCCATCTGAAAAAGAAATGAAAGTGGACAGTAATTGTTTGGACCATAGATCAAGAATTGTGGCACAGATGTAATGCTTGGATGACACAATGTCTCTTTGCAGTCTTGTATTAACAGATAAGTGAAGGATTAAGCTCTCCCCCAACTCATGTGCATCTTTTTTTTTCATCCACACGTGCATACATTTCAGACACCTCCTTTAGATGTTCATGTATCATATGCAATAACGGGATAGCTTAGCCCATTGTACTGTACTCCTTGCTGACTTCCCGTGTGAAAACCTCAAAAGGAAGCAGGCATTTGACTAGGCCTCATTGGTGCATGTCAAAGATCATGCATTTCACAGTTGCATCCCCCCTTTGCATGACATATTCATTGAGCAGTCTGTACTTCTCAAACAGACATTGCAACATGTAATGAGTCAAGTTCCAGCGTGTTGGCACTTCCTCTATATGTGCTTTAACTGGCATTCTATTATCATGCTGAATGAATCTCAACTTCTTCTGGCCTTTAAAAGAATGGATAAAATGAGTGCAGATTCTTCTGCAGGTGGACACTAAGGGGCCGATTCCGATCTCGGCCGGTAGGGCTCCGAATCAGATTCGGCTTTACCGGATCCGATTCGGAGCCCTATTTCCCGACCGAATCGTACGTGCGTCCAGGCGAGCGAGTACGATGCATGCGCTCGCGAAATCTCCGACCGACTCGTACGCAGGACCCGACCGCTCCGACCGACTCGCACAGGGACGACTCGTACCGCGCTATGGAGACGTTCCCCGGCCGGGTAAGTACGATGCGCATCGCGACTGCTCCGAACGACTCGCGCAGTCCGGCTCCAAGGAGCTGTCGGAGCTGCACTTTGGGGGTCTGTGTCAGACCCCCCTGGAAGCGTAGGCGTGCGAGTCGCACACAGGGTGGACCCATGGGTCCCCCTACACGTGCATGTACGGCGCGACCCGCATCGACACGAACACGCTGTAGGGGGTGCCCTTGTTCGCGTCGTGCCCATTAAGTCAATGGGAGCCCGTGTACGCGCCGTACGACTGGCTCCCATTGACTTCACTGGAGTCCGACCGAATCGAGTCCGATAGCATACGTGCGCATCGTACTCGCTCGGTCGGACTGCTAGAGTCCGATTCGGTCGGAAATCTCTCCGGGTCCGGCTCGGTCGGAGAGATTTCCGGCCCGATTCGGAATCGGCCCCTTAGTTGCTGACTTGGTCTTCTTTTTTTGAGAAAGGCTTATACAATGATGTTGATGCATGGGCCAAGCACAGGACCCTGAAATAGCCATCATCTGTCATTGTCGTAACTATATTACTGCAATTGTCCGTGGCAACAAATCCAATGTTAAGCCCTCTGGGTTGCAGCTAATCAAAGACCTTTTTGTTAAAGTCACCCAAGATGTTTGCAGCTCTATATGACTTCTCCATGGCGAACATGGCTAGTATTGCATGCTTCCGAGCTCCATTAAAAATTTCAGCAGTGTCAACACCTGCAGATGTCATTTTGCTAACCCCCACAAAAGAGATCCACTGAGCAGTGATGCACATGGAATCAGTGGCTTGGCAACTGGTCCACTTGTCTGTCGTAAGGTGGATAGTGTGAACAGCACTCTGCTGCAAAGCTTGTCCAACCAATTACAGCACATTGTGATGTAACGCTGGAACAGCAACTCCATTTTGGGCAGATGGCTGCCACAAATTCTAGAATACCCACTGCTTCCACAAAAGAAAAAGGGAGGAGGTCCAGCACTAAGATTTTAGCCAGGTTTGGGTTGTACAAGCATGCCATTGGGTGGTTGCGTTCCTACTAACTCTCCTGCCTAAATATGCCAGGAATAGTAGCCTGGATTTTTTTCTTTTCTGGTGCCATTGATGCAGGCAACTTCTTGAGAGCAAAAGGTGGTAAGCTCAATGTGCGTCTCAGCGGGGCAGTCACTGTATGCCCTTGCCTTGGTATCTCGACCTGACTCAAAGTCTTGTGCCATTGCGGTGTTACGGATGTGGGCGATACTACTGCACTGCTGGGGACAGGGCTGATTTGCGTAATGAAAATGTCACCCTCTTTTTCACCTTCCATAGTAATCAGATCAGATTCCCTGCTCTCATCCCCTTCCCCCAACATCACTTGCAGTTTTTGGGCTGCTAAGGTGCTCCTCCCAGTGGATTGCGTGGTGTTTTCTGAAAATGGGTTGTTTGTCCACCGGTACCATAGTTTGTACCAAGCTTACCCCGACCAACACTTGCTCTGCGATCCGAGCATTTGGCAATATTTGGCTCCTTTTCGCTAACTGTAAAGAAGTCCCAAACTAGGTAGGTCAACATTCTGACACGGGTGCCACTGCCAATGTCGGAAGGAGTGGCGGTAGGTGGGTGTTTTGATGTTTGCCTCTCTGCAGAGCCTACTTCTACTGAGGTGGTTGTGGATGTAGGTCGCAGGGGCCTTGCAAATATGGAAGCTAGCAACGGTGGTGGTGGTATCTGTGCCACATCCCTCAGAGAAGGTTGATATGGGGTAACATCAGTCTCCTCTGGGGCTGTGCTAACATCCATGATGACTGGGTTGCAGTCATCCTCCTTTTCTTCATTTATAACTTTAAGGCTTTCAGGAGCCTTTCTTTTCACTAGCCTCTCCTGGCATGTCTCAGAATGAGGCAGCATCCAAGTGGAGTCATGATCATCAGAAAGGGGGGTTGGAGAAGAAGATGGTGGACTATCCTTCCTATTTCTTTCTTGAGATCTGGAAGACAATGGATCTTCTGAAAGAGGGACTTCTTCTACTTCCTCAGCAGGAAGCTTAATATCCTGAAGTGCTCCTAATTTGGGAGGAACTAATATTGCTGGCTGCAGCTGTTGTTGTCCACTTAACTGAGTTTCTGGCAACGATTGATTACTACTTTCCGAAAGCGATAACTCCAATTCAATGTTACCGCTCGTTGGTGTTGCCATGATTAAAGTGGCTGTCTCTTTGCCAGACATGCGCTTGGGCCTAGGTTGGGGTGGGACCATTGATGCAGGAGTGCTGCTCCCAGTTTGCTCCCCGGAGGTCGGTGTGGCAGGCACATGATTTTGCCCAAAGAAGGTCTGGGGCACTATACCAGTGGTGGTAAGCTTCTTCTCATCACTGGCCTCTTTCTTGATAGCATCTTTCTTTAGGGCCATTTGAAGCTGTCAGTTGGCAGTGACAATTAGCTTCACAAGCTGAAGAGATGTCCGTGTTGTGTGGTCACACGTCACGTACACAGGCCTTCTGTCTGGCAGTACTGTGGGTGATGTCTCTTCTCTTGTGTACCTAAAAGCAAACAAGCAAGAAGAACATCAATGAAACATGGCATTGTTGCAGTTGTATTAGTAGTACAAACAAGCATTATCATTTAATGTAGTTACTTAAGTTGTAAATATTTAACAACAATACAGTGTATCCATTCATAAAACCACACCAACATAATCTTTCATGTTCACTCAGGATCAGGAAGGATAAGAAAGAGCAACAACATACAGATGTAACTGTTTGCTTTATGCGGATCAAGTTGGGATGTGGCACTCAGAGAGGTGCAGGTGACAATGGACTAACCCTTAGAAAATTAATGCTGTTGTGCGCTTATGGTAGACATGGGATTGAAAATGGATGTTAAGGAAAATGTGAAAAAGAAAAAATAAATACAAATTTGAAATCTTTTTTAAAATATGTTCAAAAAATGTAAAAAAAATAATGTAAAATAATTAGCAAAGCAATTTAAAATTTCAAAAAACTAATTTAATTAAATAAAAAATGTTTGCAAAAAAATTAGAAAAAGAATAAAAATTACAAAAATGTTTTTACTGATGTACAAGGGACTACCATGAGAAACCAATTGGGAATTGGGAGGCAAGGAGCGGTGCAGATGAAAAATGCAAAAAAGTATATAATAAAAAACACTGTTCACAGTACATTTTGTATGAACATTGAGCTACTAGGTCTTAAGCATATTCATTGATTAAACTGGTTTATCAGGGAAAAGTAAAAAAAAATGAGCACAAGCAAAAGGCTTAAGCCTAAACATACAAATGAAAATGTTTTTGAAAACTGATGGTTGCACAAAATGTCCACATGGTCAAACAACAAACAAGGAGGCATGGCTACCCAAAATGATTGCCAGCCACATGGTCACAAAAACAGCCAGCAAGGAGGCATGGGCACAAAAAAGAACACATGCAGACCTATGGCAAAAGCACACTGGCTGGCTACACAAAATCGCCGCCAGCCCTATGGTTACAACAACAGCCTGAAAGGAGGCATGGCCACAACAAATAACAAATGCAGGCCTATGGCAAAAGATCACTATCTGCCTAAACAAAATGGCTGTCGGCCACATGGTCACAACAACAACCAGCAAGGAGGCATGGCCACAACAAAGAACATATGCAGGCCTATGGCAAAAGTACACTGGCTGGCTACACAAAATGGTCGCCAGCCATAAGGTCACAACAACTAGTAAGGAGGCATGGACACAACAAAGAACACATGCAGGCCTATGGTGAATATCGACTAATGCAAAAAGACAACAAACAGTCTTACAAAGGGAAACACAAAGGCAGGGGGAGAGTTGGAAGATCCAAAACCGGACACAGGAAAGAGTAGTGGAAGACCAAACCCTAGAACTAACGGTAATAAACCTTTCTAAAAAGGAACTTTCAGAAACAGAAGGGCAGGTCTTAAGATTGGGACTCTCTTTCTGTCCAGATACACCTGTTGATTATGCACAATTAAGAGTGGACTCATATAAGTTTGCCCGTAAATTGAAATTGCAACAAGAGCCATTACACAAGCACAGAACACTCAAACACAAGAGAAATCTAACCTCTTGATATGCATAGAAACACTCCACCTCATGTATGACCTGAGCACATCTGAGGGAGTAAACATAGAGAGAGGAAGCCAAGACCCATTAGACCCTGCCTTTATAACAGAATTGTCTGCTGCCTATGGAATAGACACATGTGCCACCAGTAAAACTGGGTTTAAATTACCCTCAACATTTGTCCTTCATACACCAAAACAGAACATTGATATCTTCTGTGATATGGTAGCTGGCCACATATTGAAGTTAAGTTATGAGGTCCATGCCAGACACAACATGAGCAATGAACAGTGGAAGGCAATAAGGGCATTACAGAAAGACCCACATTTGATAATAAAACCCTTCGATGAGGTGGGCATGGCTTGGAGCGTCAAGATGGCGGTCGCACTCTAAGAGTGCTCCGGACCCCTCCGTCATCCGCTCCTTCATTCGCACCCATCGGCAGTAAATTTGGGCCCTACACACTACCACTGCTTTGTTAATGCAGCGTCGTTGTGGTGGAAAGCCGGAGATCTCCTGAGCACTTGTCAACTGCCGTCCGGAGCCTTCTGGTGCTGGGACCCTCGCTGCGGCCCACCAGCGCATCTTGTCCCCGGCTCCTGAGATCTCCGGGGGCCACAGCGCACCACAGCACATCACCAATACTTTGGGCCCCATGGGGTGTCCCGGACCCTGAGCCACCTCGATTCAATCCCGGCCGCCATCCCTACGCCGGACCGAGACTGCGGCGGAGGCCTACAAAACCCAGCAGCCTGCAGGATGGTGCAGTAGGCTCACCTGCTCTCTCCCTGGTGGTGCCTGGTGTGGCCTGCGGGCTGAAGCTGCGGACCTGGCCGCCAGGTGCCCATGCTGCCTTCCCCTGGTGCAGCCGGACGAGTGGAGGCTCCAGTGTAGACCCGGCCTGACCCCTGCGGCACTCGTCGCGGAGGGCGGAGGGCGGAGCTGAGCTGAGACTGGCATGGAGAGAAGGGGCTGTGCGGGCCTCGTCTGCGCAACGGAGGCTTCAGCGGGCTTGATTGCCGCCTGCGGAAGGAGCCGCAGACCGGGACTGAAGTCAGTGAGTGCCCCCTGCACCCGCTGATCTGGAGGTGTGCAGCTTAAGAAAACTTCAATCCGGGGCCAGATAGTGAGGAGCCACTGCACCCAATTGGTCCTGCATCCCCGGAGGCCTCCACCCCCCCGGCCCCCCTCCCCAAAACCTGGGACCGGAGGCGGACCATGGGCCTTGGACGTCCCGGCCTGCTCGATCCCCATCGGTGGTGCCCCGCTGACAGTGGACCCACTGGGTGGCGGACGGAAGAGAGGCCCTTGACTTCTCTGAGGAGCGAGCGGTGGAGGCTTCCCCACGACAGAAGGCGAGATCGTGGCTCGGGCCTGCTCCAGAGGCCCCCCCAGACACCGCAGGCCTGGCGAAGCCCGTAGTAGTGGGCAACTGCTGTGCAAACTGGATTGGGGCCCCTGACACACCAAACGCCCGGAGACCTTCACTGTTTCCTCCCCACTGGCTGGCCCCCTGGGTTTGGCGGATTGCGCAGACCAGGCCCGGTGGGAGCTGCTGGTGCTGGAGGTGTGTCGATTGGGACATCCGGATGACTTGAGAGGTGAGCCGCCCCCCAGGAAGCACTGGTTGGGGGTGGAGAGACTATGGCGCACCCCCTCGAACTCTACCATCCAAACTGATTGTTAACCCTGGAGAGGTGCCCCCCGACTGGCACTCCACACGAGCAACCCTTGTGGTTCCTTGGGCCCACCCTGAGGCCCTCCAACTGTCCCATCTCACAACTAGAGGAGACCTGGCTTGATGACCCTCTGCCTGTCCCACACTGAGGCTCTATCCAGGGTCATCGCCAGCCTTCAGGTGTGGCACCCCGGTGCTTTGGTACTCCGCCCCCCCTCAGACCCCTGGTCACATCCGCCCACTCCTGGGGGAGTCGCCCCTGCAGCTGAGTCCACCTACATGACCCTCCAGTGTAGCGGCTCGCTCCGAACTCACGGTGCTCCACCGCTCACAAACCTTTCAGCCTGACTCCTGGGACGCACTCGCTCTGACACACTACGGGGGGCTGGACGGTCTGGTGACCCTGGACTGCAAGAGACTGACTCAGGGACGCCCCGACTCTGATTCCACCGGAACACCTCAGCCACCAAACATGGGGAGAGACCGAGGCCCTAAATCCTCCACCTCCCAAACACAAACGAAAATGGACCAATTCACCACCGTTGAACGCGACCCCTCGGAAGGGGCTGTGGGTGGCCTGTCTCTTCAGGGTAATGATCTGGCCACAATCCTGCAGGCCATCAACGCATCTCGGACCACGGTGGAGGAGAAGATTGGATAGGTCTGCATTGACATGTCCCTCATCCGGCAGGACTTACGCAACGCCACGACCCGTATTTCGGAGGCTGAATCCCGCCTCGCCACAGTGGAGGACGATGTTCACCAATTGAAGGAGCAGGTGGCCCACTTACAATCCCACACTAAGGAACTACACAAACGAGCTGAAGACGCCGAAAATCGCTCAGGCCGCAAAAATCTACGCCTGGTGGGATTTCCGGAGGGGAGCGAACAGGGGCAGATGGCTGCCTTCATTGAAACGTGGTTATCATCCTGGATGCCTAAGGACAAGCTTTCACCCTGGTTCGCAGTTGAGCGAACCCACCGTTCCCTCACACCTGAGCCACCGCCCGGGGCTCCACACCGCCCTATAATCGCTAGGATCCTTAACTTTAAAGACCGTGATGTGATCCTGCGCAAATCACGGATCCTGGGCACCTTGAAGTTTCAAAATCACAACATCATGGTATTCCCAGATTACACCAGGGAAGTGCAGGCCCAACGGCGCTCCTACACGGAGGTCAAACAGAAATTGCGTAACATTGGCCTCCAAAACAGGCTCCTCTTCCCGGCCCGTCTCTGTGTCATCTTCCAGGGCAAAACACAGTTCTTTGACTCTCCTCAGGCTGCCTGGACCTGGCTGACCGAGGAACGCCCCCTCGGGATCCGCTCAAATTCTTTGCCTACACACTCTAGTTCCCAGACCTTGCGACCTTTGTCTCCCAAACACCACAGGAGGCACACACAATCCTGCAGGGGACGTGGAGGCCGCACAGGAACCACCAGATCATTGATCCCAGCTGTCCATGGGTCCAGGGACACGGGCAGCCCTCCAGACTCCCAACTCTGCCAAAGACACAAATCCACAGAGGATTCCTCCAGGGACTGCATCCCCATGGGCACCTTGGACCAGGCAGCCACGGACTCAGATCTCTCCCGTAGCCCAGTAATCTGAGAATCCCCTAGATGGATAGCGACAGAGACATAAAGATCCATAATTTCCTGACTATCAGAGACACATACTCTGCAGTATCTCAAAGCAAACTTTGACACTGCTGATGCCGCATCTACATCCGACACAGGTGGAGGGGTCCACCACGCATCTCCTGCGCTAAGTGCTATTGTTTAGCTTGTTCCTCTTAAGTTGTCGGGTAACAGATGCTTCAGTTCCAGAAGTATAGGGTGGGGGGGTTCAGGACCGTTGTCCACTGTTTAGTTTTATGTTTTATGCTACCCTTTCTTTTGCTGACAGCACAGAGCACCTCGACACAAGATTCCCTCACACGCATGGCAGCCCCGCTCACTGGGCGCCACCCTGGGGGGTTGCACCCACCTTGCACCCAATCCCGAAGGAGTCACAGGGTACGGCCCGTCATACCGCTTGCATCACCTGCTACTCATGACGCACACAAACCAAGGCTATAACTCTCTCCGGGTCATGTCCTGGATCGTAAACGGCCTACTTGACCGCATCAAACGCATGGCAGTCTTGAAATATGCCCAGCGACACTCCCCTGATATCCTCCTGCTTCAGGAGACTCATCTCATGGGGTCCCATTGCGCCTTTCTGGCACGTTATGGCTTTGATAGGGTGTGGCACTCGGGCTTCAACAGAGGCTCCCGGGGGTAGCCCTCCTTCTCAAAAAGTCCCTCCCATTTGTTCCCTCTCACGTTATCAGGGACTCACAAGGGCGATTTGTAACTCTCTCAGGGGTGATGGGTGGGAATACCCTTAATCTCATATCCATATACATCCCTCCAGCGACACATGCCTCAACACTACGGCTCCTTGCTGACACTATTTCCACTCTGCCCGGGGGACAAATGATTCTGGGAGGAGACTTCAACGCGGTCATGCAGCCTATCCTCGACAGTACAGGCATCCTCTCCCCCTCCAGGTTGACCCACGCTAAGAAATTGACCGAATGGGCGGCCACCTTGGGCCTCTGAGACATATGGAGGATCTGGAACCCTCGAATTTCCCAATACACGCACACTTCGGCAGCGCACCACTCCCACGCATGTATCGACATGATTTTCATGCCAGCCCCAGATTGCCGGCGCGTGACTAATCTGTCCATCCTTCCCCGGGGAATCACAGACCACTCAGCAGTGCTTGTGCAGCTGAGAGACACCCCTGACGGACTGCGCCCTATGCGGCGATTGAATGCTTGGTTCCGCCAAAACAAGGAATTCCACAAGACTATCGGGGAGGAACTCCGACAGTACTTCCTCACGAACCTGGGTTCAGTGTCTTCACCGGGCACCCTCTGGGAAGCCAGTAAAGCTACCATCCGGGGAGTGGCCAAAAGCCACCTTAAGGCACAGCGACAGGTCCAGGATAGTCACTTAGCCCTACTCGAGGCGCAGGAGCTTGGACTGGAGACCGACAGTGCCAGGACCCCAAACGGAGCTCACGATAGGCAATTGGCAGCCTTACGCGAAGAAATCAAACAAACCTCGTTAGAGTCAGCTAAATTGCTGTGGCGCTCATCTGTCGCCCGCGTGTATGGCTGGGGAGATAAAAATGGGAGGCTCCTGCACAGGTTGACCTCATACCCCCTGGCAAATTGGATAGTACCTGAGATACGTGAATCCTCAGGAACCGTCTGCCGTACCTCAGTTGAGATAGCACAGGCTTTTGCAGGTTACTACACCTGTTTATACTCAGCACGCAAGCAGGAGGGTACTCTCCCGAACTTTCTCAACCCTCGGCAAGTCCACATTCCCTGCTTATCGCACTCAGAAGCAGCTAGTCTAGACCTTCCCTTCACCCCAGAGGAGATAGGTGCGGCGATCTCCCAACTGGCGTCCCGGAAGACTCCAGGCCCCGATGGCTTCCCTCAGGAATATTATGCGTCCTAACAGGAGCTCCTGGTCCCCCATTTCTCAGCCCTGTTCCAGCACGTGACAGAAGTCGGTGCATTTCCCCCGGAGACAGATACGGCAACCATTGTGGTCATCCCCAAAACCCAACCGCCTTCGTCCACCTGTGCGGACTACCGGCCGATCTCCCTAATTAATACTGAACTCAAAATCTACGCTACGATATTGGCTCAGCGCCTGCGTTCGCTCCTAAACAAGCTGATCCATCCGGACCAATGTGGCTTTATGCCGGCTCGTAGCACCAGACATTGCTTAAGGCGCCTCCATCTGGTGCTTGCAAATCGTCAGGCAATTACCCCCTATCTAGCGCTTCTTCTCATAGATTTCGAGAAGGCCTTTCGATAAGGTGGACTGGCTCTATCTCGATGAGGTGCTCACAATAATGGGAATGGGTCAGCAGTTTCGGCGCTTCGTCCGAGTCCTATACTCTAACCCTAAAGCCAGGGTACTGATTAATGGGACCCTCTCTGAGACATTCCCAATCCAAAGAGGTACTAGACAGGACTGCCCCCTCTCCCTGCTCCTTTTTGCTCTGGCGATGGAGCCCATGGCATGTCTCATCCGCACTGATGATTCGATTCAAGGCTGGGCATGGGGAAGCCATCACGTGGACAAAATTGCACTATATGCGGACGACTTCTTGCTTTTCCAAGCAGACCCAGCCTGCTCCGGCCCTAGATGCCTCCAATCCCTTCAAACCTTCGAGAAGGTCTTGGGCCTCCGACTGAACTCAGCCAAATCAACCCTCGTACCTCTTCATCCCTCTAGGGAATGCTTCGACTGGCAGACTACCATACCCATAAGGCGGCAGTCGTTCAAATATCTAGGCATCTGGGTGGCTCTGCTTCCCAAGCTAGAATGGGCACTGAACATTACCCCGCTTATTAAAAAGGCTAGGGAACACCTTAATCGATGGCAAACCCTGCCACTTAATCCGCTCGGAAGTGTGGCAATATTTAAGATGATGATCCTCCCTCGGTTCCTATATGTCATTCAAAATACTCCCCTCCAATATCCACGAAGCTGGTTTTGAGAGATCGACACCATGATCACACGGTTCCAGTGGGGAGGGGGGAGAACACGGATAGCCCTGGACCGATGCTGCATCCAGTCCTTCGACAGCGGCATGGTTATGATGGACCTCTATCTATATTATCTGGCCACAAGGTTGCTTGTCCTTCATGACTGGATCACCGGAGGATGGTCCGACCCTGCTTTTAGAACTGAACTTCGTGATATAGACTTCCCTCAAATCCAGGCTCTCATGTACGGATCCCCCATCCCTAAGACGCTCCCAACGGTGACCAGAGCAGTTTTCCTGGCCTGGCGTTTGGCCCTACGTCATACGCAATGGGAATCCAGATTGACCCAGCAAATGCCACTCTGGCGAGGCACATGGCTTGGTGAAGTGGCGACATTACAAGCAGTGGGACCACATCGGTATCTCCCAGCTGGGTGACGTGTGGGTGGGGGACCATATATGGATGTTTCTGGACTTACAGGACCACTTCTCCCTACATGCCTCACAATTCTACAGATACTTGCAGCTACGCCACGCCCTGACCGCACACATTTCGATAGGTACCACGCTTCCTGATTTCAGTCCGCCGGAAGCACAGGTCATGATGGGGAATCTTGGGAAGGGAGGCATCTCACGCATATACCGCACCCTCTTGAACAACAGCCCCACATCTCTGGATCTGCTTAGAGTTCGCTGGGAGGGTTGGCTGGGTCCCCTTGAAGTCGAGGACTGGCGAGACGCCCTTATGGCCCCCAAAACTATTACTACCTCCTCTAGACTCCGACTCATCCAGATCTATTACCTTCACACTGCATACCTCACCCCAGTGCGATTGCATAGAGCGGGACTGCACTCCTCGTCCGAATGTACAGGCTGCAGGCACCAACCAGCAGATTTCTATCATGTGGTCTGATCTTGCCCCCGCCTTGTAAAATACTGGGACAAGATAGTATCCAAACTCACACACATCTTAGGCTGGCATGTACCTCGTGACCCTATGCGGCTCCTCCTGGGCATTACGGATGGGCTGGACGGATCCCAAGCGGATAAACTGTTTCTGGGGACGGCCATCATGATGGCCAAATGGGATATTGCCATGGCCTGGACACAACCCGACCCCCCCACAATAGCTAAATGGCGCTGAGGGTTGGACTGGTGCGCTGCTCAAGAGAAACCCCTATTTGAAGCCAGGGGATGCCCGGCCAAGTTCCAAAGAGTATGGGGTAAATGGACAGATCAAATGGGTTAGTGGGATCCGTGAGGATGGACTCTTGCCTTTGGTTGCCTGCTTCTTCTCATTATGTAGAGTGCTCAATCATTGTGCTTACAGTATTATTTTGATAACAACACCCCCATTATGTTTTATCTACGACCCTGTAATTGTGCTGTCAATGCTAATTTTTCTTTTCTTTTTCTTGTTTCCTAAAAATCAATAAAGTTGATTATAAAAAAAAAAAAAACCCTCCGATGAAGGCGGTAAAGTAGTCCTGATGAACAGGGAAGACTACATTAAGGAAGCTCACAGACAGCTAAACAATACAGCCTGTTACAACTGAGTAGACAGAACCTATGTCAAAGATCTACAGATAAGATATATAGATCTTCTACAAAGCTGGATTAACAACCAACTGTTGAATTGGGATGAGCTCCAGTTCCTTAAAAATGACACACCCATGATCCTGACACTGTATCTACTCCCTAAACTTCACAAAAGTTTAGTGAATCCTAATGGTCACCTGATTGTCTCCTCTAAAAATAGTGACACTAAAGATTCCATTCAGAAGATTCAGAATCTCCATGGGTGTAATGAATGCAGGCTGGTATGTCTAGATGTGGAACATATTTATATAAGCATCAGACACACTGATGGCCTTAACTCTTATAAATATTTTTTGCGGGACAGAGGCATTAATGTCCTGCAACAAACACATATGATTTTAAAAATGATTGAAACATGTTTATGTGAGAATACTTTTATGTTTGAAAAAGACATCTTTAAGCAAATTCAAGGTACTGTGATGGGCACCTGCTTTTCCCCCAGCTATGCCAATTTGGTGATGGCCTGGTGGGAAGAGCAGGTGCTCTGGAGCAATGATCTAGCTAGATAAGTATATGGCTTAGCTATATTGATGACAGTTGTTTTGTCTGGGATGTCAATGAAATAAATGAAACAATTTGTACAAAGTTTGAATAACAAAATCTAATTTTTAAATTTACCATGCGACACAGTCAAAGTAAGATCGATTTCCTGGATGTGAGACTTGCACTTAAGGTTGGGGCTGTGAATACTGAGCGCTTTAGCAAACAAACAGCTGGCAACTCGATTTTAAATGCTTCGAGTTGCACCCACCCAGCTTCAGATGGAGCATTCCCTACAGTGAATATCTCAGGGCCAAGGAAAACTGCAGCTCAGAACAGAGCTATCCAACTACTACAAATGAAATGACACAGAGATTCCGATCAAGGAACTATTCCAAAAAGGCACTTAAACAAGTAACCCTTAGGCCAGGGGGAGTCACAAGAGAGGAAGCCCTGTTTCGCTCACCCCGCCCTAAGCAACAACCAGGTGGTGAACCTATCCAGTTCAATACCAAATTTTAAAATCAGGAAGGAAAATTGCAAAATGTCTTGAAGAACAGATGGGATATCATCTCACAGGTCAGGATCCTAAGGGAAAAAATAGAGCAGACCCCCACAATAACATATCAAAAGAACCTGTCCTTAAAAGACATGTTGGTCCAGAGTCATCTCAAACCTAAAACTACCAACTGGCAAAATCAGGGAAAAGGTTTTCGAAGATGCGGCCAATGTAAGGCCTGAAGATACAGCCACAACATTCATTAAGTGACATTAGAGAGAGTAAAAAAGAAATGGCAAATTTCTAAACAAATAACTTGTAAAACAGAATATACGGTCTACGTCATTACATTCCCATGTGGCAAATGGTAAATTGGTTCTACCATTTTTCTTGTACAGAAACAAATTCTGGAACTTTGGAGAGCCATCACCAGTAATGACCAAAGATACAGTACGGCCAGACATTTTCAGGAAACACACTATGGAGACTGAACAATGGACACGTTTTTGACAATGATTCTGTATCCAGACATCCCAGGAGTGGGAATAGAGTAGCTGCATTATGTAAACACGAATCCCGTTTCATCTGTCAAGCTGGTTGCACCATTCCTGCAGGGGTGAACAACGATGAAGAACTACATGCACATCTATAAGATATAACAGAGTCTTAAGCGCCTGCCTACAATACAGGAGGGGGCCCGTGTAGCCCCCATCCTGTAGCCATAGATTGGCCCTGGGGACCACCAGCCCGAAGGGCCGGCTCCTGCTATGTCCTGGGGTGCCCAACCCTGGGACATAGCAGTTTGCTGTGGTTTGCTTTATCGCTCCTGCCAAGTCACAGCAAATACTCCACTTCCAGCAAGTGAGAGCTGACAAAATGCTCATGTTTGCTGGAAGCGGAGCAGAATTGCTTTCAGACACAGGGAGCTGCTGAAAGCAATGGCAGCTCCTGCAGGAGGTGGGGAGCTGGCAGGGACCACAGGGGCCTTCAGACTCCCCCTGAGCACTCAAGAGATATGGACAGGCACTGGGGGATGGGGTCCCGGGGGCTAAAATTGGCCTGTGGAGGGGGGCTCTGTGCCCCACTCCCCTATCACAAATTGGCCAGGCCCTGAGGGATGGGGTCCCCAGGGCTGAAATCAGCCCAGGGAGGAGGGGGTCGCATGGTCCCCTCTCATTTTAAACAAAAATACAAAAAATGCCAGACCCTGTGGAATGGGGTCCCCAGGGCTGAAATTGGCCCAGGTAAGGAAGCCACATGGCCCCCTCCCCTATTACAAATGCGCCGGGCCCCGGGGGCCAAAATCCACCTAGGGAGGGGAGCGCAAGCCCCCCTTCCCTATTAAACAAGGTTTTGAAAAAGGCCTGGCCCTAAGGTATGGGGTCCCCGGGGTCAAAATCGGCCCAGGGAGGGGGGCTGCACAGCCCCTCTCCCTAATATATATATTTTTATAAACACCAGTCCTCAGGAGAAGTAGCCGGAGGCCCTGCCCCCTTTCTCAACCACTCTGCAAAGGAGCCTCCTGGTGCACTACTAGTTGGGCATGAAGTCCCCTTGGAATCTGAGGGTCCGTGGGGGCCAAGAACCCCTTCTGTTACCTCCAGTAGGTCCCACACAGCAGGATTGCTGAGAGCTCGTGGGAAGTCCCACCCCCTTTCCCCATCACTCTGAAAATATGCCTCCTGGCACTCTACTGGTTGGGGGATGAAGTCCCGTAAGCTGCTGAGGGTCATTGGGGGCTAACAACCCCTCCTATTACCTCCAGTGGTTTATTCAGTGAATTTCTAAAGGTTTTTTAAATTCTATTTCCTAACTATAATGTCCCTGTAACCTTTGCTCTTTCCAGTGAATTTCTAAGGTTTTTAAATGTTGTTTCCTACCTATAACGTCCCTGTAGCCTTTGATTTGTTAAGTACATTTCAAAGATTTTTAAAATTATATTTCCTAACTGTAACCACTAACCTTTGCCAGTGAGTGTATGAGTGAAAGCATGACTGTCTCAGTAGGTCTATGAGTGGGTTTGAGAGTGTCTGAGTGGGCCTCTCAGTGGGTGTATGTCTGAGTAAGTCTGTGAGTGACTGCATGAGTCTGAGTGAGTCTGAGTGAGTCTGTGAGTGGGTGCGTGAGTGCCTAAGTATGTCTGGGAGTAGGTGCGTTAGCCTCAGTGGGTCTATCAGTGGGTGCGTGAGTCTCTTAGTGGGTCTGTGAGTGGGTGCGTGAGTATCTAAGCGGGTCTGTGAGTTGGTACATGAGTGTATGAGTGGGTCTGTGAGAGGGTGCATGAGTCTCTGAGTAGGTTTGTGAGTGGGTATATGAGTGTCTGAGAGGGTCTGTGAGTTGGTGCGTGAGTGTCGGAGTAGATCTGTGAGTGGGTGAGAGAAATGATGGGTGATTCTGCAAGTGGGTGCATGAGTGTCTGACTGTGTCTGTGAGTGGGTGTACGTGTCTGAGTTTGTCTGTGAGTGGGTGCACTAGTGAATGCGTCTGTGAGTGGCTGTGGGAGTGTGTGCGTTGTTCTGTGAGTGGGTGCATGAGTGCCTGAGTTGGTTCTGCTCATTTTCTGTAGGCCTGGTGGCGCTCGTGGAGTTTCACTCCATGGAATTCTGCAAAGTTCCCAAAAACGGCCAAATTCTCCGGAGTTCCGTGAGCAGGCAGAGTATTGCTCGGCCACCCCTAATGAAGTCCCCTTGGCTGCTGAGGGTCATTGGGGGCCAAGAACCCCTATTGTTGCCTCTAATCAGTTGCCCAAAGCGGGTTTGCCTAGACCTCGTTCGAGGCACCGCCCCCTTTTTCAACACCTCCTGGAGCACCACTGGTTGTGGGATGAAGTCCCCTTTGCTGCTGAGGGTTGTTGGGGGCCAAGAACCCCTATTGTTGCCACAAGTAAGTCCCCCACAGTGGGATTGGTCAGACCTTGTTGAAGGCCCGCCCCTTTCTCATCCACTCTACAAATGGGCCTCCTGGCGCGCTACTGGTTGGGGCATGAAGACTAGTGGTGAGCACACCAGTAAACTCCTCTCCGCTGGCAGTTAGTGGAATTTTTGCCAAACACTGCGTTCGAAGCGAAGCGCGGAGTGGCAAAACTCCACTGACAGAACGGCCTAGTTTTCTGTCCTTTTTCTGCTCACTACTGACCTTTATTTTTCCTCTCTCTGCTCATTTCTGACCTTTATCTGGCCTCTTTCTGCTCCTTTCTGACCTTAATTTTGCATTTTCCTTCTCATTTTTGATGTTTATTTTGCCTCTTTCTGATAGTTTCTGACCTTTATTCTGCCTCTTGCTGCTCGTTCTGACCTCTATTCTGCTTCTTTCTGACCTCTATTCTGCCTCTTTCTGCTTGTTTCTCACCTTTATTTTGCCTTTTTCTGCTCGTTTCTCACCTTTATTTTGCTTCTTTCTGTTCGTTTCTCACCTTTATTCATGCTCTTTGTGCTTGTTTCACACCCTTATTTTGCCTCCTTCTGTTCATTGCTGACCTTTATTCTGCCTCTTTCTGCTCTTTTCTGAACTTTATTTTGCCTCTTTTTGCTTGTTTCCGACCTTTATTTTGCCTATTTCTGCTCGTTGCTGACCTTTATTCTGCCTCTTTCTGCTCATTTCTGAACTTTATTTTGCCTCTATTTGCTTCTTCCTGACCTCTATTCTGCCTCTTTCAGCTTGTTTCTCACCTTTATTTTGCCTCTTTCTGCTCATTGCTGATCTTTATTCTGCGTCTTTCTGCTTGTTTCTCAACTTTATTCAGTGTCTTTTTGCTAATTTCTCACCTTTATTTTGCCTTTTTCTGTTCATTGCTCATCTTTTTGCCTCTTTCTGCTCACTGCCGACCTTTATTCTGCTTCTTTCTGCTCATTTCTGACCTTTACTCTTCCTCTTTCTGCTTGTTTTTCACCTCTATGCTGCCTCTTTCTGCTCGTTTCGAACCTTTATTTTGCCTTTCTCTGCTCGTTGCTGACCTTTATTCTGCCTCTTTCTGTATGTTTCTGACCTTTATCTTGCCTCTTCCTGCTCATTGCTGACCTTTATTCTGCTTCTTTCTGCTCTTTTCTAACCTTTATTCTGCCTCTTTTTGCTCGTTTCTGACCTTTATTTTGCCGATTTCTCATCTTTTCCCCCATTCTGCAGCACACATGGAAAGAGAAAATCACCTCCATTGATTGTTTTTGTGCAGGAAGGTGTCCCTTCCTGCACAAAAACAATTATCCCCACAATGCAGACACACTTGCGCCATAGTGCAAGGGTGCCTGCATTGGCGCATGGCAGCCAATTGAGTACCACCACAGGGGAAGAGGGCAGAGATGCACGGTATCTGATAGATACTGTGCATTCCTGCCCTTTTCTTTTGCTGTAGGGCGGTGCAGCAGGAATGCTTGCGGCACGCCCTACAGCAAAATATTGTAAATGAGGCCCTAAATCTCCAGGTTCTGTAATGCTGCCAGCAACATTTTACTCATGTTGCTCGCAGCCAATCAGAGCTCTCACTTGCATGGGAGTCTGACTCTCATGGGAGAGCATTGGCCCATGGGAAAAAATCTCCCAGAGTCAATCAGAATGCTTTATTTTTTATAAATTGGCTTCGAGGGACTCTCGTCAGAGTCTCTCGGACCCAACCATCCTGCTATACAAATATTTTCCAACATTATTTTCTCAAAAACTATTGAACGGATTTACACCAAAACACAAAAAGCCCAATGTGGGTCAGCTTCCAGCCAAATCCTGCCAAATTTGGTGTAATCTCCATGTACTTGACCAAAGTCAAGATTTATATTTCACTGCAAACTACAACACGATAGAAATTAACTATTTGGATCTCATGATAAGACAGAGAAATGGTATTCCGTACAATACTCTACAGAAAGCCTACATACACAAATACCTTATTTAGAATTATTAGATATCTTCCCTGGGCTTTGAAACACAATTAACCGCATGGCCTTTTCTTGCACCCATGTCATAGTTGTCATTGCAAGGAAGACTACTTCAAAGAGGAAGAAGTACTTAGCTCAAAGCTTCTAGAGCAAGGGTATTGGAGGAAAATCATTGTATGCCACTCCACTCTACACCACTCCACACAACTTTACTGTATGCTATTCCAGTCTATGGCACTCCACTCTATGCCACTACAGTCTATGGCACTCTACCATATGACAGTCCACTCTACGCAACTCCACTCAACCCTATTTAGTGTACTCTAGTGTACACTATTCTCCTGTATGCCACTCCACTCCTCCCCACTGCCTGCCAGTCCACTCTACTGTGCGTTACTCCACTGTATGCCATTCCAGTTTATGCCACCAAAGTCAATGACACTCCACTGTACGCCACTCCATTCTACGCAACTATTTTCTACGCTATTCCACTGTATGCAACTCCACTCTACCCCACTCCACTCTATGCTACTCCAGTCTGTGCATCTCCCTTCTACCCCTCTCCAGTGTACGCCACTATATTGTAAGCTATTCCACTGATACCTCTGTACTGTACCACACTTCATTGTACACTGCTAAATTGTACACCACTCGATTGTATGGGTTTCCACTCTACACTACTCCACTCTACACTATTTCAGTGGACGCTACTCTAAAGTAAACTATTCCAGTTAATGCCATTCCCGTCTACGCCACTCCCCTGTTCTGCGCTCCACTGTATGCTATTCCACTGCAGCCACTCAACTCTACCCAACTCCACTGTACACCAGACCACTGTACCCACTCCACTCTATGCTAATCCTCCATATGCCACTACAGTCTACGCCACACCACTCTATTCCACTGTATTCTGTGCTATTCCAATGTGCATAACTCCACTCTATCCCACTCCACTCTACACTATTCCAGTCAATGTAACTCCACTGTACCCCACTCCAATGTCTGCTATTTCACTGTACGCCACTCCACTGTACCACATTTCACTCTACGCCACTCAACTGTACACCACTCCACTGTATGCCACAACACTCTACACCACTCCACTCTACACCACTTCACTGTACGATATTAAAGTTGGTATTCAGTCAAAATATTGGGTTGGAAATGTCGACTTACACGAATTTTGAGTTTTAAATATCATGACAGAAATATTGACAGCAAGAATATCATGGTTAAGAATATTGACTTTAAGGTAAGAAATATCTATTTTAAAAATATAGAAGTCATTAATATCATTTGCAAAAATATAGTTGTTTAAAATATCGATTTTTAAATTAGTGTTATGTATTTTAGCATATATTTTAAATGTATGTGATATATTTTTTTGTATAAGTGTTGTTTATATTTTTTAAGTAGTTATTAATTTCATTTTAATTAAATTTTGCATTTTTAGTTCTGTAGTGGGTTGTGAGTTTATTGGGGAATAGGGTGGAAAGTAATTTAATTATAATAAATTAATAAATATATTTATTTATTAATATTTTTTTAATTGAGATTGTATAATGTTAATTGTGTTTTAATTTATTTTATTTTTTATAGTAATGTCCTTTTTATATTTTCATCACAGCTTGTTCATGGTTTAATTTACAAAATATTATATTGTTTAATTAAGCCAATATTGCATTTTTGCTTGTATCTGTACACTAGAGCACGACTGTGGCAAAAACCAATAAAATATGTTCTTAAAAAAAAATCCTAATTTATTTTTGATATAATACAAGATGCAACTCCTCAGCATCACCATCATGAAACCCACAATTCTGGAAATCCTACAGAGTATTTGAAGTGAGGGATTCCTTGGACAAAATAACTGAGTGAGGCATTTGCCGTAGTAAAGAATAGGTGTGGGCATCCAAATAACCATACTACCAACACAGAATACACATCAGTCAGAAAGATCTACACATAAAGGAAATCTGAGTGACAATGATGCTGTGGAGTGCAAAATGGAAAGTACTAAAACCCACATTAGAGCATCAATTGTTACAGTGGTGTGTTTCCCTACAAGGGTAGATGACCGAAAATCCAGGAATGCTATAGTGTATTTACATGAGTGAGAGATCAAATTTGAGATAGAGCAGCTACAACTAAGCGAACAAAGTAAATATTTCAGAATACAAATTAAGAAAGAAATGTGATCAGGAGAACATAAAACACCACAATAGTTGCTCTCTATGCTTAGAGGTTATAGAACGTTAAATACTATGACAGACAGGAAAAAACAGGCCAAAGATATGACTAATAAAAAGGAAGTGCTAACCAGAAAGATGAATAAAGATAAAAACGTGCCTAGGCAGGGGGGCAAAATCAGAGTGTGAGCATATATTCTACAGGCACAGTTACATGGATTCACAGGTGTCTCCACAAGTAAAATAAAATATACAGAAATAAAGAGCAGGAAAAACAATATGGCTTTTTGCTAGGGGAAGTGTTTGGTACAAGTTGGGTAAATTAACAAAAACAACCTTCAGCTGGTCTAGAAAGGAAATCTGATAATGAAGCACTATTTACATTTTTAAAGAAAGAGGTTATGAAAAAGGAGTCAGATGATGTTTAATGGGTGGTGTGAACTTAAAAACATGTAGCAAAATATTGCATGGAAGATACTTTTCACAAAGGGCTAGTATTTTTGTTCTCTGTAAGAAAAGCTATGTGCAAGGACATGGGTACTTTGTGAACAAAAGAGCTGTAAATTCAACAACATGCTAACATGCGCACAATGTAAAGCAAATGAACGTGCAAGAGCGATTAGTGAATAGCATTGTCTCTTTATGATCGGCTAAGGCCTGAAAACAGAAAGCACCTCCTAAAAAAAAAACTCTAAACCAGCAATTAAAATGTAATTTGTCAGAATATACATCAAAGGGCACACACTAACAATTACAAGGTCATGTTGCATCTGCAGTCTAACAAGTGGATTACATGATGCCCCATCACCAAAACCTTATGGAAAACACGAGACAATGCAACCATCCATGAATTCCGTCAACTTTGATGGGCAGACCATCAAAACAATGAAAACCCATGACAAACATATGAAAACCAATGGATTAATGAACGGGGCTGACCCAAAACCCACTCTTTTTTTGTACTTCTTATTGTACTTTTTTTCCAAATTCTTTTTATTGAACATCAAAAGCCAAAGTGACAGCATGAATACAATAGGGCGTGTAGGGCCCGGGGTCGCAAAACATTCATCTAGTTGGAGCTCAGTTTCATACATCCCCAAGTCCATACAACTCCCCACAGATAAAGTAGAAGATGCCGGATTTGAAACAGCAAACCTTGAGGAAGGTCCTCAGGCAGGAACATAAACTCAACAAAAAAAAAAAAACTCCCCCCCAACCCCTCCCCGTCCCTGGTGGTGGTAATGGTGCATAATGAAATAATGTTAAGCAGAAGCATCGCTGTAGGTCAGAGTAACAGAGGCGAGGCCCCATCTAATCAAGAGGCAGGGGTTATCCCGACTACAAGCCAGATCTGGATAGGTTAGACCTGGAAGAGGTGCATAGCCCTCACGGAGGGCGGACAAACTGCAGAGGGCAAGCCTTGGGATAAATAGGTGACTAGTGGACCCCATTTATGTTCAAAAGCCTTGTAATCATCCCTAAAGATGTCCGCCAGGCTTTCCATGGAGAGGATTCTCCACAAGTGGGCATGCCACATCGATGTTGCGGGTGTGTCCCTCTTTTTCCATGCAGCCCTTATTGTGAGTTTTGCCGCCCCCAGACATGTCCACATGATCGCCTTGTCGGTTTTCGTTTGGTGTTCCAATGCCGGGTCCCTGATGCCCAGTAAAGCACCCTCTATGGTGGTTGGGATAGGGTAACCCAGCATATCTTTGAGGTGTGAGAGGATTTCTTCCCAAAAAGGGCGAATGCCCGGGCAGTCCCACCAGATGTGGCGAAAGTCCCCCTGAAGACCACATCCCCGCCAGCAGAGATCGGAGGTGTCAGGGAAGATCCGTCAAAGTTTAGTAGGATAGAGATACCAATCCAGCAGCGTCTTGTAATGAACTTCCCTCAAGGCCACAGATTTATTGTGTCTAGTGATATCGCCCCATACATGTTTCCATTCCTCCTCGGTAATGTCCCGCTCTAGAACCCGTTCCCAGAAAGACATGTAGCTTGCCCGGGGTGCGTGCAGTGTAGTCAGTAGCAAATCGTAGAGTGAGGAAATGGTGACCCTCATGGTACCTGCCTTATGAACCGCCAGCCTCTCCATAGCCATTAGCTCTCTAGTGGCGGCCTCTCTTACGTGTGGGAGTGTAACCCAGTGTTTAATCTGGAGGTAATGGTAGTGTTCGCTGTGGGGGATCATAAATTCTCTTTTACAGCTGTCAAACGTTAAAACATCGTAGTTATGAAATAGATCAGATAGCTTTAGGCATCCCCCCTCCCTCCAGCAGTCGAAGGGTCCTTCACGTAGTGCCGGTGAGAATGCCGGGTTAAAGTGAATTGGAGTGAATGGGGAAGGAAATGAGGTCCATCCCTCCCTCCCAGTGACCTGATCCCAGATTGTCAGAGTGGTGCGGGTGGGGGTGCTGATGTAGGCGTTTGCGGGTCGGTCCCTTTTTGGCTTCCGAGTGGTGCGGGTGGGGGTGCTGATGTAGGCGTTTGCGGGTCGGTCCCTTTTTGGCTTCCATAGGACATCCCAGATAGATCGTCCCACAATCGACCGGTCCATGTGGAGCCAATGCTTGTCGGACTCCCGCGCAGGCCATTCCGTCACCACTCTTAACTGTGCCGCCTGAAAGTACAGTGTGAAGTCCGGTAGGGCCAACCCCCCCTTGTTCCTCAGTCGTCTCAGGACATGAAAAGGAAGACGGTCCCTCCCCCCTTGCCAAATGAATTTAGTGAGTAGTGAGCGCAGGCGTGGCAATAGTTCCAGATCAAGTTCAATGGGCAGGGCTTGAAAAAGATATAAGAATTTTGGTAAGACCGTCATTTTAACAGCGTTGATCCTCCCAAGCCAGGAGATGTAAAGGGGCTTCCATCTCTTGAAGTCTTGTTGCAGCTGTGTCACCAGAGAGGGGAAGTTGGCCTTGTAGAGATCTCCAATATTGGGCGTAAGGTGGACCCCCACATATAGTAGAGAATGTTTGGCCCATTGTAGGGACGTCTGGCCTCTCAGTCTAGTCACCTCAGCGGCAGGGAGCGTGAGGTTAAGTATAGGTGATTTGGATAAATTTACCTTAAATCCCGCTGCCCGTTCAAAGTGTCTCAGTTCCTCCTGTATGGCCCGGAGTGAGGAGGCCGGTTCCGTAAGCATGAGCAGAATGTCATCGGCAAAGAGGGATGCCTTGTGGTCTATACCGCTAAAGCGAATTCCCCGAATCTCTTCGTTGGCCCGGAATTTCGCTGCAAGAGGTTCGATACTGAGGGCGAATAAGAGGGGGGAAAGCGGACATCCCTGCCAAGTGCCCCTGCTAAGAACAAAGGGTAGTGATGGACACCCGTTGACTAGAACTCGTGAAATTGGGAGATGGTAGTTGGCCTTAATCATGTTAAGGAATGTGTCCCCAAAGCCGAATGTCCGCATGGCGAGGAAGAGGAACGACCAGTCCACCCTGTCGATGGCCTTTTCCGCATCAAGACCCCCCAAGATTGCTGGTAGGTTAAATTTAGACACTTTCTCAATCAGATGTATGGTGCGTCGGATATTATCATGCGTTTGCCTTCCCTTTATAAAACCAGGATTGGTCAGGGTGGACTAGGTCGGGC
Organism: Calotriton arnoldi; assembly: GCA_963921515.1. Lineage (NCBI taxonomy): Eukaryota > Metazoa > Chordata > Amphibia > Caudata > Salamandridae > Calotriton > Calotriton arnoldi. Next base: position 384,275 of record CAWUFW010010214.1, read on the forward strand.
ATCAGGTCCTTCAGTCTAGCAGCTAAGATCGCGGAGTAGAGCTTCACGTCGAGATTGAGAAGAGCTATGGGTCTATACGAGGCACAAAGTTGGGGGTCCTTCCCGGGTTTGGGAATGACAGATATCACCGCTTCAGCCATGGAGGCTGATACCCGGGCGTCTTCCGCTATCGCCTTAAATAATGCGGTGAGGTGGAGGATGAGTTCGGATGCATAGCATTTGTAGAATTGCGCGTAAGAACGCCAGGTCCGGGGGCTTTATGCAGCTTGACTCTTGAAATGGCCTGTCTCACCTCTTCTGAAGTGATAGGAGCATCTAGGGAGTCCGCGGTCGTAGGGGAAACATGGGGGAGCGTCACGGAATCAATGTATTGTTGTTGTAAGCCCGTATCGGGGGTAGTACCTTGGTAAAGCTTCCCATAAAAGTCGCCAAAGATGTTAGCTTTAGTTGCCTCATTGTGAATGAGTTGGCCTCCCTGATCTAGGATGCCCCCAATGAATTCACGTTCCCTTTTCACTCGAAGCTGACGTGCTAAGTGGGGACCCACCTTGTCGCCTTGGGCTTAGGACGTCTGGCGCAGCTTCAGAAGTGTGTACTCCGCTCGATTAGTATAAATGGAGCGAAGTTTGCCCCGAATCGCAGTGAGTTGCCGTTGCAGTGCCCGAGTGGGTGTGGCTTTGTGTGCCTTTTCAACTACCTCTAACTCCCCTTCAAGGGCAATGCGTTCCTTCGCCCTCTGTTTATTTAGGGTTGCGTTAAGTTGGATGCATTTACCCCGCAGCACCACCTTGAAGGCGTCCCAATTGTTCTGCGGGGATGTATCCTGCGGAGTATTGAGTGTAAAGTATTCTGCGATGGAAGCCCTCAGTTCCTCACGCATGGTCTTATCCTGTGTGATCGCCGTCAGGAAGTACCACCTCGACGCACCATACTTAGGCCCACTCCAGGTCAAACTGATGGTGACCAGGCTGTGATCCGAAATTGAAATCGGCATTATCTGCGCTGCCTGCAGCTGCCCTACCAAGGCCTGACTGATGGAGATATAGTCGATCCTGGAGTACGTCTGATGAACGTGAGAATAGTATGTGTAGTCTTTGGTGGTAGGGTAGAGTGATCGCCAAGCATCACATAGGCCTGGTGTGAGTATTTTCTGTTTGACCCCCTTTGAGAAGTTACTGGTTGTCGCCCGATTTGAGTGTGAGCTGTCCAATGTCTCGTGCCAGGTCAAATTGAAATCACCTAGTAGGACCACGGGACCCTCCGCAAATCAACCCATCAAGTCGAGTGCGTTAGACAGGAATGTGGACTGGCCCGAATTTGGGGCATAGAGAGAGATAAATGTGCATAGGGTGCCCCTCAACCTCCCCTTGACCATTATGAGCCTCCCTTCCCGATCTGTCTTAGTGGCTTCAGGTTGGAACTTAGTTGCGCTATGAAAGAGCAGAGCCACTCCGTTGTGCTTAGTACCAGCAGAGGACTTATAAATTAAGGGGTACGATTTGTGTCGAAGCCTTGTGTCCTCAGACTTTTTAAGGTGAGTCTCTTGGAGAGCTACCACATCGAACCTGCGGTCTGTAAGATATTTCCAGATTCTCTGGCGTTTTTGGGGGGAGTTCAGCCCCTTAACATTCCAGGATTTAGTAGTAGTAAAGTTAGGATTCTTAACTTTACTACTTCTAAATGCCTTTTGTGAATACCAAAAGTCGTAAAGTTAGGATTTTGTCTCAGTTTAGTAGTAGTAAAGTTAGGGATCCTAACTTTACTACTACTAAATGCCTTCTGTGAATACCAAAAGTAGTAAGTTTAGGATTTTGTCTCAGATTACTTTTGTGAATCGGGCCCAGGGAGCCTGCCTCAGCATTTCTACAGTGCTTGCATAGGTGCCTCTCTCAACTCCCTTACACTTACACTGAACCAAATGCTAGTATTCCACATGCACTACACAGCGCATTCCTACACAACACATGGTACCAACACATGACCACCGTGGGCACAGACATACTTTACTAATCCCAAGAAAAAACCCCATAAAAAGCAAAATGTCTAATCCACCTTTTCCTATGTAGGATTAGGGCCAAGATATAACCCAGTAGAGTAGTGGCAAGCATCACCTGGTATAAAACCAACCCCACAACATTACATCTTTTCTCTGTGCCTAACGGCATTCAAACTGGGCTAGATATGATACGCAGGCGGGGCACCATGGGGGAGGACACTGTTTGGCCCAGAGATTTCCCAGAAAAGAGGTTCTTGAAGGAAGCAAGACCACTGCACCAGTGCACAAACAAATCTGCTCCCACCTCTGTATGTGGTCTCAAGGTGGCCCTTAGCGTATCTGGGTCAGTATTCTTTAATAACAAATGGAACCCCGACATGGAGTGACACTGCTGGGCCATTCACCTTGATGATACCAGGGGAAATGAGTCTAGAAGGAAAGGGTTGAAATTCAGCATAGATACTCATTGCCAGAAATACTGGAACACTGGGATAGAGAGGTACACATGGGTAGAGGAGAAGGGGCAACCCCTAATTGTACGGAAACTTACACTGTATTCCTTGTGTTTCAGAGGTAAAGGAGCAATATCACTTGGCACCAACGAACATTGTGAAGCAACACTGCACTACCAGATATGCAATGGGGCACATCCGTGTTGATGGGTACCTACTGGCTATGTCGGGAGTTTGTTTACACCTAGATCATCGACGGATGGCGGGCCTCTGCACCCTTGTAACCATATACGGCCTGACCCTGGTCATCCCAGGAGAAGATCTGTCTGAGTGGGACAAAAATCTGCTACAGAAGAAGACAACTCAATTGCATCAGGCTTGAGAAAAAAGAATTGCTGATTACTTTGGCTGGACTCAGTACAAGGACGTTCTGGAAGAATTCAAACAAAGGTGAACACCCGCTGGTAACAAATAACCAGGCGAGAGCTACTTAAAATGATTAACAATACTGAGCTCAAGCTAAATGCTATCAAGGAAGAACTAGGAGCCAACCGACTCATGGTGATGCAACATCAGTATGTCTTGGACTTGATGACCAGGATGGAGGGTGGGGTGTGTGCCTAAATTGGTGTTTCCTGCTGTACTTTCATCCCTGGAAATGACCTAGAAAAGGGGACACTGATTCTTGCCATCCACCAACTGTATCGTCTATGAGCTGACATGAGGAAGGAGGGTGGTGCCCCTGAGCAGATTTATTTTTCTGTATCCCCCGATGGGTGACCAGATTGTGCCTGTCATTGCTTCCCATTGTTCTTTTTGTGCTATTTTTGTATAGTTTACTGCAAGTGGGGGTTTTCTGCTATAAAAACTCAGTTGGCAAGTTAGCTAGAATGCAAGTATCTAGGGAATTAGGAATAGACACAACAGAAACGCAACACACCTTGAATAATGTGACTGTCATGAAGTATGGGGTAAAAAATGCAGTTGAAAATTAAACTAGAGGGGGGAAGTTAAATTTGATAAATATGATGTTGATATACACCAAGATATATGCACGTATAATAACGAACTCACATCTCCATTGTTGAATTCACCCAATATGACCTCCCTCTCAACCCCGAGTCAGAAATATGTGGTCAGGCAGGCCCTGTGACCCAGGCCCGAAGAAATTGATTGACAGTCTAACCCTTAGACAAAAACAAAAACAGGAAAACCCAGATCGATCTCACAGATAGGCAGCAACACCACAATGGTCTCAGAGGATTGGCCCCCAATAAAACACATTTGGGCAGAGAGGTGCACGCAGTGATCATGCGCTCCCCATGTCGGACATCTGAACACATACCCACTAGCTCTGCATTGTGTCCGTGCAGGGTCGAGACCCACCTGAATTTCTTATCAAGTGACCAGATTTATGACTCTGTGACTAGGCCCAGATTCCTGTTCTAAAAAGAATGCACAAATCGCTCTCCAAGCTGCTGCGTTTAATTAAACCAACTGTTCCTATTTTGATAAACCCCTCTTGTCTTTCATTTTTTCAAGATAAATTCAAATTCGAGCAACAGTGTGCTTAATTCTTTTTATATTTTGTAGAAGTTTCTTAGCTATATATTGAGGTTTGGGTTTTTAAGTATATGATTTTTTAAAAAGTTTTTGAAATCTATATTTTTTTCCTTGTGGATTTGATATGTCACTGTGCTATGTAGCATGCTAATTTTTTCTTATCCCCAAATGAATTAATATGTTTAGATTTTTTAACTTTTTTAGAAGTTTCTGTCTATTTATTGGGATCTGCACATTATAGGTACGTGATTGTGTAAAATGTTTTAATTGTACCTGTGAACTATGTTAAGCTCACATCTTGCATAATAAAATGTAATCTATCAGTGATGAGTGCTCCCATTGCCTCGCTTTGTAGGTGGGGGAGGAAGTTGACCATCCCTAGGGAGGGTGGGTGCAGAGTAATTAGATCTTACATTACATTAAAAAACTCAGAAATTAAATGAAAAAAACAAATGTTAAAGTGAGGTGATAATTAGGTCTGGTAATAATATCTTACTTTATGTTAAAAAAAAACTTAGTATTTCACTGAAAAAACACAATTTTCAACTCGGAAATCCACTAGTTATATTTTACTGAAGTAACTATTACTTGCTCCCTTGCCATGCTCTGCTTATAACCTAATGTATTCCATCACTCTTGACATGTTCTATGACATTATTGATGACATCACTGATAACATCAGAAATGACATAATTGATGAAATTACTGTGCATGATGAGGGCACAACTATAACTGGTGAATTTAAGTGTTTTTTTAAATATTAAATGATATTTTGTAACTCAACTTCTCACCTAACATTAACGTCACTTTAACCTTTATTTTTTCAGTGAATATATGTGTCTGTGTGAGTGTCTGTGTGAATGTGTTTGTGTGTGTTTTAAGACTGCCACTTCCAGTAAAAGAAAATCACATAATTAAATACCTGTACATAGTGTACAAACAATTGTGGTTCAAATAGTCAAAAAACAAATAAAAATAATACATTTACAAAGGACACACCTCACATCTGTTTTATAACCTGCAGCTTTCCCATATTACAAAGTATGCACTCTGCGCAGATTATTCATTTCTAAATGTCAGACTAATATCTGGGTATTGCTTTTTTAATATTATAGTCATATTGCAGTGGATAAAAACAATGGAAGCCTTTCCAAGTATATTAAAACAGCTACGGCTGAAATTGCTTCTAACCTACAATAGGTGTTTGATGGTGTTGTGGAAATGAATACTCAGGGCCCCATTCCGATGTTGGACGGACCGGGGTCCATCCAACATTGGTTTGAACTGGAACCGAACGACCTCCTGTAGTCGTTTCCAGCCCAGGAAGTAGGAGGGTTCGGTCGCAATCCTATTCTTTACAATGGGAGCATGCATTCCAAATGGAATACATGCTCTCATTGCAAAGAGCAGAAGTGCAGTTCATCCCAGCACCCCGTGTCAGGCACCTCAAGGTGCCTGCCACCGGGTGCAGGGATCAACAGGGGGCACCATAGGTGCAGTTTAGGCTCCCATTCGGTGGCCTTGCAACCATGGGGGCCCTGCTGGGAGCACCCAAAGACAGATTCCCAATGCCTTTTTGTGTCAGAAAGGCCGGCACAGAAAGGCAGTGGGAAGCTCCCATCGTAATCCCTCGGAAAGAGCCGGCCGAGGGATTACTGCATACTTTCAGAATGGCGGACGGGCTCTCCGAGCCCGTCAGAGGCCATTCGGAAAACAGATTTGGATTCCCTTCCACCCGACCCCATCAAAATGGGGCAGTCGGAAAGGAATCCGAGCAGGCAATTCTGATGCGGTCGGTTTCCAACCGCATTGGAATCGGGACCTTAATGTGAAAAAGTAATCAACACAGTCCGTGTTAGGACATATTTTGTTTTTTTAAACACATTTCTTGATTCCCAAATCAAATGGACTGGTCCACATACTGTCTGGAGGAAGATTGTGTGGGAATGTTAACTTACCATCTTCTTGATTTTCCACCTACTGTCTGAGAGAATATAGATTTTTTTTTTATTCTTGAAAACTTGAGTGGATAAACAACTTTCAATATGCAGGTAATGCAAGTCATGCAAAACTAAATATGTATATAGTTAGTGAAACCCCTATTAGGACATGGAATATTGAGCGCTCCATTGAAGATAATGGACCAGCAGCAGCCTATATAACCCGGTATACCCTTGCTGCTTTCAACATTACATTGCCTAATACGCAGCCACTGCCTTGCCAAAATATATGGATTGGGCATGGGAAAGCAAAAGCAGAGCCTGTGCATCAGGGCACACAGGACCCTTCCCCCTCTCTCCTCCTGTACCCCACAGTGTCACTGGAGCCTAGAATGGCGGGAGGGGGGAAATGCAGCTCAGCTTCTGGATCTTCCTAAGTCAGCAGAATGAGGAAAAGTGGTTTATCCAAACCCAGGGAGAACCAGGGGCCAACGTTAGCCTCTTTTCTCAGCCATTGTTGTGAATGTTTAACAGCAGTGGCCCAGTGTGTGGCTGTTATCTGTTAAACATTCATAGCAACAGCTTTGTATCCACGGGATGTCCAATGACTTTACTATGACATTCTGGTCTCATGGGGCGGAATGCTCGAATGGCCTTACAGCCCGCTGTAGCATTAAAGTTGCACTCCCTTGTTAAAGGCTTTCGCCTTCTGCTCGGGCCTTTAACGCTGATGCAGGCCTTTAATGGCCTATATGGTCAGCTACAGCAGGATAAAAGGCTCTAAAATTCATTCAGTTATCTGAAACATAAGATGATTCATGAGCCTCTGGGTAAGTAGTATGGTTTTCTGTTTTAATTTAGTTTTATTTAGAGAAAGTAAATGGACATATCAGATCATACTGTTGCCATGAGTCCTCCTTTTGTTCCTAACGAACAAAAGATCAGCTCTAGTGGGCACCTAAGCCAATCACTTTGTATCCAAATATCTTGTCTTTATTGAACATTCTTCCGTATTGAAAAAAACAGTTCAAGTGAACATCGATTATGAACATTAGTTATACCTAGGATTTTTTAAAAGCCCTTCTTGACCTAAAACTTACAAAGCAGCCTAGAATTCAGCAACATATTGAAATCCAGTTATCCAAAAGTGGGCTGATACATGAGATTACTGTGTGCAAAATATGGAACAAATATATGTTAGAAAACAAAGACAAACACACAGAACATCCCAAACTATCTTCTCTGGACAGAGAGAGTGCTGTTACTAGGGCTCTAAATATAGATGTGGGGATACCGTAGCTTTGGATTGTCTGATTTCAGCTGGTACCCCCACACCTACATTGGGTGTTTATGGGTTATTTTACCCGGGATGGGGAATAAAATGCGCACCATGAAATACAGGGTCCAATTTGATGTGATTTTCTCCCATCCAGGGTAAATAATGCACACAAATCCTCACGTCTTCCACTTTTTAAAGCAGGTGGTATATGTGTGGGGGCTGTTTTTCAGAGGCTTTCTGCAGTGAAGAATGTGGGCGGTCACTGGATTGGCACATCATCTGTCAGGAGTCCCCGAAGCTAAAAATGCAAATCCAGATCTGATGTCTTTTGACCCAGAATTATTAGGTCCAGATTTTGACCCATAGTTTAAACTCATAGTTGTCTGAGCAGTATTCCCCTGGATACCACTGTGAGCAACTAGCAAAGAGGCCCAAAGAACATAATGCAACGTATGCTTTGTCTTTAGATACAACCTAAGTGGGTATGTTTCTTCTGAATTGGAGCAAGTTTGCATTGCACATTTATAACCAATATGATGCAGACTCTTAAAGATTTTTGAGCACCTGAGTGGAACTTAGGTGTGTAAAATGCAGCTGAAAGCTGTACATTTGAGATCTAGAATGACAAAGGAAATATTAGTCACAACTGGGTAATTTTAGGGCAGTTTTCAAGAATTTTGGAGTTGTGACACCTAGAGCCTCATTTTGTCTTTTATGATAAATTGGGATGCAAAACTCCACAGCAAATTTTCAATTCTAAAAAGGTCATTTTTCAATGTAGCTTTTTTTGCCAAAAATTGAGATTTCAGACTCAAAAGTAATTTCTGCTTATCATTGCATTAATTTTGATCACTGATTTACCATCCGCCTAAAGCTGAATGTATAATCCAGTGAACAATAGTTCCCTGTGCAGCTATGCGCAATAAAAACTAGAGTTGAGCAAAACATTCTGCTCCGTCCGTAGAGTTTGCAGAGTTTTGCCCACTCAGTGCTCTGCTTGGCGCACAGAGTTCCAGCAAAACTCTGCAAACTTTCATGTGGCAGAGTTTTTCCTTGCATACGACTTGCCAACATTAGGTTGGCAAGCGTGAGCGAGAATTTGCAATTCCTAGCAAGATTTTTGAGTGCTAGAACGCCTCCTGGCGAGATAAGCAGGTATTTGAGGCAGGTCACTACCATTCGCATTCAGAAAGCTGCTGCTCGAGTAGAAAATCTACACAATCAGCAGAAAGAAGTAGCACCCTCTGGTGAACCGTGTGATACAGTTCACACTGATTTTAAAGTGTGGCACAAGCTCCCAGCGCTAAAAATCAGTGTGAGCAGTGCAATGTGCCAGAATTCCACCATTCGCTGAACTCGGCAGAATCTCGCTGGGCTTTTTAGGTAACTTCAAGGAATTCCCTGAGTTCCGCCCACCCCTATAAAAACATGTTTAAGTCACTCTTCCCCAGATTAGTGGGTTATAGGGGAACTATTTTGAACCTTTATTGTGCATTACAGGGCACATAAATTGTCTCCCATGTGGAAACACAATTCATCATAGGAATGTCTCCTGGGGCACAAAATTACACAGAAGCAGAGGAGAGATTGAGTAGAGATTTTCACTCATCATCAGTGTCAGTACTAGGAAGGTAGCTACACTACAAAGTCGGAGGGGATGTAGGGAGGTTGATGATATGGTGGTGCTGGAGTGAGAATCAGGTTTAGGTTTAAAGTTTCTGGTTTGCCAGTATCCAGGCTAATTCCCTCTTATTCAGGCCCAAGGATTGTGGCTGTTGTTTTGAGAAGAGAAGATCAATGCATTAAGTAAATTATCATCAAAGTCATCAATTTTATTTTTTAGTCAATAAAAAGAGTAATGAGTGAGTTTTAGGGTTCTGTTGAATCAAAATATTTTAGTAGTTTAATAGTTTATCTTTATTAGGTCATCAAACAAAGTTATCAATAAATGATAGTTGTAACCTTGTTAAAATAAATCAATATGCAGAATGTTAATAGATGCAGTAAGTGCATTGCATAAAGGAATAAATCCCTATTATAAAAATGTGGAAAAAGGAGTCAGTGAGAACTCATAAAGAGCTGTATATCGAGAGAGTGACAGTAAGCATTAAGCTTCCGTAATGATTAATCTCAATTTATCAACAATCAAAGCAGAACTTCCCTTAAAGGAAATTCAAGAAACTCAGTAGAGTCTCAGAACAATGTAATGTAGGACCTGGGGCTAACTGGAGTAAAAGCTTCTTGCAAACGAGAGGGTATGGCAAGTGAGAATGGGATAAAATGCAGTCAGCTAGAGGTAACCTACTCTAGGTACATGCACTTATATAAACAACACATTTTATGAAAGTGAGCAACTGTTTCATTTTTTGTCTTCTTCCATCCAATCAGTGTTCAATGGTTTACTGTGAACGGGATCACTTCTCATCATATCACCAAGAAAACAATGGTCCTTCGAGTCACTATGCGCCATGAAACCATGAAACCGTTTGGTGTTAGTGCGCTCTATAAATATTTTTTAACATAACACTATGTTAGTTTTGTATCAACCAATGTTGAGTATGATTCAGCTTCCCATTCAGAGTCACTTTACCACATGTGCTTGTACACTTCTTACCTTTCAAATCAAAAATCTACACTAATGTAAAAGTTGAAGCATCTCTTATAAAAAAGAAAACATTTGACAGCAAACATTCACTGACAAGGAAATACAAGTTAGTTGAAAGATCAAGTTTAAATGCTGAGTCTACATACATGGTTGCATCGAATTTCCATTAAAAAGATTACATTCTAATAATTTATGACAGTAAACTTTGAAACATTCTGAAGAACTATGTGAAACTTTATAAAACATTCACACTATTACGAAAGGCATTTCTATGTAGACTTCAAGAATTACATTACGATTTTTGTTACATCTACATTCTTATATAATCTCATCTTCCTGTTCAGGAAAAAACATTTTGTGTGTTTACGCATTTCTAAGCAAGTTAGGCTTTTAGCAGTGCTACTTTAGCCATTTGAGACCAAGTAGATGTAAATATGGCAGGTGTGTGCATTTTGTCACATTTTTAAACATATTTTCTTTTATTTAAGCTTGCACGTTAATACTGCACATTCATTATAAACTATATAATTTGTATCTTCATTAAAATGCTTTCCCAATTCCCCCCTCTAATGGTTATCTAACCATTACAATTTCTTCACATGAGTCATCAGAAGCTACTCTCATTTTCAGTTTAGTCCTTTCTCTTTCTTTTTAAGCTCTCATATTGTTTTGTTTTTTTGTACTCTTGATTGGTGCGCTCATTTAATTCTAATCCCTAATTTCCCTGCTTATTCTTCTGCAGTAGCTAGAGCCTTTGAAAAGAGCAAATAAAAGCAATAAGCAACAACCTACTATTAGAATCAGACTCAAATATAGCCTTCGGGATTCCTCCTCCAGCAGTAGTAAATCAATTGGTAATTGTTGAGATTCCCTTTCCCAAATTTTCTAAAACACTAGGGGGCTTATTGTCATGATCCATGGTAGCAAAAGAAGCACAATATGTGCAATGGTTCCTGAAAAAACACACTCAATGACCAAAAGAAGAGAATCCCGTTCTTGGAGTAAGTTATGGTATGTGAGAAACTCCAAGATGGCCGACACTTCAGATGCAGAACAGTTCTAGTCTTTTCCCTCCCGTTCAAGATTCTATTTGGAGCGTGCGGCTTATAGATTCCGCGCACTTCACCTGAGGAAATTACCCAAGACTCACCTTGCAAGGGCTGCTCCATCAGTGTAGTTTAGTCAGGGTAGTGTACTACGTTTATTCGTCGCGGTTAGTTTTCGTCGGCGGTTCTCAGCACATCGTGTTGACTGCTCTTCCTGTTCCGGAGTAGTGTCCTTGGAGCTTGCGCAGTTACTTATATCCAGTGCTCAAGCTCCGGCTCAACCATCCTGAGGAGTGTTGATTTTCCCGAGTATGCTCAGAGGACATTCGGCAAGCTAATTCTTGCAGTTCGAGGGTGCGCATTACTGTGCATTTGGCAATGCTACTCCCCAGCCTCGCAACACAGAATTGCTTCCCTCCTTCATTACGAGTGCGAGTACGAAGTCACCGTCAGCGGAGAAGAAGTTCTTCAGCTAAGTATTTATAAATCTTTAGTTATTGCTCACCATGTGAAAAGACTGTACATTGTAGTTCTGAAAGTAAGACTACTTCTTAACTTGACTTGTATATCGAGTATAAGATAAATTAAGAGAAAAAACAAGAAGAACTTACCTTAGCATTAGAAGACTCTTGAATTGCCTGAAAGAAAGCATAAGAACAAATAAGGAAGAAATATAACAAACACATCACCAAATTACAACGTTACCTTATATAAAAGAAGAGCAATCGCCTAGGTTATTTGGGTATGTACAGTTACTGTTTAGAGGACGATACAATATGAAAGACTAGAACTAAGTTTGTAAAAGGAAACTATATTAATAATTTTTATGTTCTTAGTTTCTAGACCTCTACATCCTAAGACAGAACATAGCACAAGGAGAATAACAGAGGGTGCAGAAATCAGATGACCAGAGGCAGTCTCTTCTTGTTCTTTATTATTTTATCCAAATCCCCTTTCCCCCCCAGGGGGTGTTCTCTGACGCCATTGTACCACTGGCGTCGGGAGTGTTCCCGAGGGGGCATTGGGAATATTCATCTTTCTGTTCCTGCGCAAGAAATAGGTAAGTCTCTGGCAGAGTGAAGTGCCCATGTGTTAAAACGTGTGCCTGAACAGAATGGCCGAAGAAATAAGTTTGCAGAATCTTGGAGAGGTTTTAGACGTCATACAAAAGGAACTAGTGGCAGTCAGAGAGGAAAATAAAGGATTGAGACAAGAAATGATGGACTCTAGGAGGGAGACCCTTGAACTTGCAACCAGAATGAGCAATATGACTTCAGGGGCAGGTTTAAGGTTCCCAGCTACTGGAAATGAGAATGTAGGGTCATCAACTAGTTCCACCTCTAGAGTCACCACCCAAGTTGTACACTCAATGTCCCCAGTAATTCCCTTAGCACCACCTGAACGGTTTAGATGGGATTCACAGAAGGCGCAGATATTCCTGACACAATGTTCTTTGCATTTTATGTGTCGCCCTTCGATTTTCCCAGACGCACAGTCCCGAGTGGCCTTCATCTTATCATACCTCAGTGGGGATGCGGCATGCTGCTTGTGGCCCGTGATAATGCTTTGCTTTACAACTTTGAGGATGTTAAAAAGGAATTTCTTCGAATATTTGATCGGCAAAAAATATCTCAAGCTACTGATAATGAACTTCAAGAATTAAAACAGGGTAATAAAGACCTGGTGGCTTATCTGGCCCAATTTTACTCAACCTCCGAAGATGAGCATCCAGATCAAGTGAGAAGAATCCTGCAAAGTTTGCGAGTCACTAAATTGTACGTAAAATTGGAGAAATGCGCCTTCAATGTGAAAAAGGTGGAATTCTTAAGATTTGTGCTTTCCCCATAAGGAATTACAATGGATATGCAAAAGGTAAAGGCAGTTCAGGAGTGGAGATCCCCAAGCAGTTTGAAGGGATTACAAAGCTTTATCGGCTATGCCAATTTTTACCAAAGATTTATAAACAAATTTTCACACAAGTTGATTCCACTCACTCGTCTCCTAAAAAAAGGGGTTCCGTTTAAGTGGACGGAAGATGCAGAGGAGGCCTTTGGATCTTTAAAGAAGATGTTTACCACAGCACCAGTTTTACTGCATGCAGACCCTACAGAACCTTTCTATTTGGAGGCGGATGCCTCTGATCTAGCCATTGGGGGAATTCTTTCTCAACGACATAAGAGAACAGGACACCTTCACCCGGTAGCTTATCGGTCAAGAAAGTTAACCCGAGCAGAAATAAACTACACCATCACAGAAAAGGAGTTACTGGCCGTCAAGGATTCATTTAAGGAATGGAGGCACTACTTGATGGGAGCTAGACATTCAGTCACCATATTCACGGATCATCGAAACCTGACATTTTTTTAAATCTGCATATACCCTCACCCTGTGACAGCTTAGGTGGTCATTGTATTTTGCAGATTACGATTTTGTGATCACCTACAGACCTGGATCAAAAAATGGGAAGGCCGACACTCTGTCTCGGATTCATACAGAAAGATTTGAAGATTGTCTAGGGCGTCAGACGATCATACCAGAGCACTGAATTGTGGGATCAGTAAGCCAGGAGACCATCCATGATCAAGTGCTTCAAGCAATGATGCCAGAAGAAATGTTAGAATGGGCAAGACAAGGTTCCCAGAGAGAAATCCGGCACAATCTGCCATTTTATACAGGGAAACTTTATCGACCTAATCAAGAGTTGCAACAATTGGTCCTCGAGGAATGCCATGATAGTCGATTAGCTGGTCATAAAGGAGTCTTAAAAACTGAAGATCTAGTCAAAAGAAGTTACTGATAGCAACAAATGACCAAGGAAATCCACTCCTATGTGAGGACATGTGAGGTCTGTGCTCGGGGAAAATCAGAGAGACAATCCCCTAAAGGTCTGTTACAACCAATGCCTACCCCTCCACATCCTTGGCATACCCTTACTGTAGACCTAATTGTAGATTTACCTTCTAGTCAGGGGTATGACACAATTCTAGTATTTGTAGATGCTTTCACTAAGATGGCTCACTTCATCGCCTTAAGAGGGGTTCCAGCAGCCAGGCAGTTAGCTATCTTTTTTAGTAAACACATTGTGCGGGCTCATGGTATGCCAAAAATAATCAACTCAGATCAGGGGTATCAATTGCTGTCCCATTTTTGGAAGGCCTTTATGGAAGGGTTGGGAATAGAGACAAGATACTCCACTAGCTATCATCCAGAAACTGATGGGCATCCAGAAAGAATGAATCAAGCACTAGAGCAGTATTTAAGACCATTCTTACTGGATCAGAAAGGGGATTGCCAGAGTTCTTGTGGGCTGCAGAATTTGCTCATAATAATGCTAATAATGTCTCTACAGGGTATACCCCTTTCTATTTAAACTATGGTAGGCACCCAAATTCTTCAGTTACTCCCAAGGCGGTTTCAGTACCAGCAGTGCAGGATGTGGTGCAGAACCTAAAACAAATTCAACAAACAGCTACAGAGAACTTGTTAAAGGCGAAAGAGAACTATAAGAGGTATGCTGATAAAAAGAGAAGAGAGGGCCCGGTTTTACAAGTTGGCAATAGGGTTTGGCTAAATGCAAAAAATCTCAGGTTAAAAGGAAATTGTAAGTTCCAACCGCAATTTGTGGGTCCATACACGATTGAAAGAATAGTGAATCCAGTGACTTACCGTTTGAAACTATGGAAGAGGATGAAAGTTCATCCAGTCTTTCATGTTTCCTTGATAAAAAAGGCATCACCAGACTTGAGAATTACACTTCCTCCAAGGCCAGTGCAATTAAAATCGGGAAAGGAATTTGAAGTTAAGAGAATTTTAAACTCCAGGAAATCAAGAGGTAAAATCAATTATTTGATAGACTGGAAAGGCTATGGACCACAGGAGAGATCCTGGGAACAACATACTGATGTACACGCTCCACGATTAGTGAAGACCTTTCACCAGAAGTTCCCAAAGAAACCTCGACCGGAGGAACCTCCCTTGTGAGGAGGTACTGTCATGATTCATGGTAGCGAGAGAAGCACAATATGTGCAATGGTTCCTAAAAAACACATTTAATGACCAAAAGAAGAGAATCTCGTTCTTGGAGTATGTGAGAAACTCCAAGATGGCCGACACTTCAGATGCAGAACAGTTCTAGTCTTTTCCCTCCCGTTTAAGATTCTATTTGGAGCACGCGGCTTCTAGATTCCGTGCACTTCACCTGATGAAATTCCCCAAGACGAACTTTGTCAGGGCTGCTCTGCCGGTGTAGTTTAGTCAGGGTAGTGTACTCCGTTTATTCGCCATGGTTAGTTTTCGTCAGCGGTTCTCAGCACATCGTGTTGACTGTTCTACCTGTTCCGGAATAGTGTCCTTGGAGCCTGCGAGGTGTTACTCGTATCCAGTGCTCAAGCTCCACCTCAACCGTCCTGAGGAGTGTTGATTTTCCAGAGTATGCGCAGAGGAGATTCAGTAAGCAACATCTTGCCGTTCGAGGCTGCACTTTACCGTGTATTTGGCAACGCTACTCCCCAGCCTCGCAACACAGAATTGCTTCCCTCCTTCATTGCGAGTGTGAGTACGAAGTCACCATCAGCGGAGAAGAAGTTCTTCAGCTAAGTATTTGTAAATCTTTAGTTATTGCTCAGCATGTGAAAAGAATGTACATTGTAGTTCTGAAAGTAAGACTACTTCCTAACTTGACTTGTATATCGAGTATAAGAGAAATTAAGAGAAAAAAGAAGAACAACTTACCTTAGGATTAGAAGACTCTTGAATTGCCTGAAAGAAAGCATAAGAACAAATAAGGAAGAAATATAACAAATACATGTCCAAATTATAACGTTACCTTATATAGAAGAGGAGCAATCGCCTAGGTTATTTGGGTATGTACAGTTACTGTTTAGAGAATGGTACAATATGAAAGACTAGAACTTAGTTAGTAAAAGGAAACTATATTAATAATTTTCATGTTTTTAGTTTCTAGACCTCTACATCCTAAGACAGAACATAGCGCAAGGAGAATAACAGAGGGTGCAGAAATCAGATGACCAGAGACAGTCTCTTCTTGTTCTTTATTATTTTATCCAAATCCCCTTTCCCCCCCAGGGGGTGTTCCCTGACGCCATTGTACCACTGGCGTTGGGAGTGTTCCCGAGGGGGCATTGGGAATATTCATCTTTCTGTTCCTGCGCAAGTAATAGGTAAGACTCTGACACCTATTTATGAACTTGGCACAAAAGTCACCATGCTGTTGTGTGATGGGGAAAGGGCAGAAATGCGCTGTATGTAAGTCAATATGGTGCATTTCTGTTTTTTCCCCTTGCCCTGGCACCCTTTTGGCCGCCTAGTGCCAATGCAGGCACTCTTGCACCATGGTGCAAGAGTGCCTCCTTTGCATGCAAGATTGTTTTTGTGCAGGAAGGGGCACTTTCCTGCACAAAAACAATCCGAAGAGGCATATTCCTCTTTTTATGTGTGCTACCTTCTGCAGCACACATAGAAAGAGGAAGTAACAAGGAGAAATCAAGATTTTTCTCTTCGATACGCCTCCCATGGGAAGAAGTATGTTTTTGCCACATAAACTGGTTTACCAGTTCCGTTAAATCTGGAAATGCATCAAAAACCATGGGGATTGCATGTGAAAACTCACGCAACACCCATGGAATGCCTTCCCAGGGCAGAATAAGGCAATGCAGCAATTTGCGTTGCATTGCTTTACTCCAGATTTATGGAGTCTCTCAGGGCCATTCAAAGTGGCCTTGCGTGGCATCATAAATCTCACTTAAGGTTTGAGGTGCACATGTACCACACTGCGTGGTACAAAGGTGATGCAAACCAAGTCATAAATAGGCCCCTGGGGGTCTCCAATGGTTCTAATTCAGTTATCAGGTCAGAAATGTTCTTTGCAAATTCTAAAAGTTTCTTACTTTTTTTCTGGAATGCATAAACAGCAATGCTGAGTCTTCAGCATCTTGCAGATTCTGCCTTTTTCTATGAGTAAAATGTTTAATGCTATTCGATTTTGCAAAACCATTGATCTAATTGGCACTAATTCTGTATTTGCAACTAACAAAGCTCCAGTAGTACTGGTTGCCAGTTTGTTAACAACAGTCCTCATCATTTAAAATAACTTCTTCTAGTGGAATTATTACTCCAAAAATCCCTCCAACTAATTGATTTCCATCATGCGTACTACGTCTGTGTCTGTGTGCAGTTGTCATTGACAAAGCATCTATATCTGCTATATAAATGATACAACTTTGGAAATAATATAGCTAAATTTCAAACCTCCCAATCAGCAGGGAATTGACAGTAAGCATCTTCTCCACAAATAAAACAACCTCCAGGGATAACTGTTTCTTCACCTTTTAAATTTGCCACTCACCGCCCATAATTTAAAATGTGTATTCACATCTACTGATTCCTACATGTCTGCTTCTACTTTGGGTTCTTCTTTTGTAAAGCACACATTTTTTCTTTCTGTCTTCTGTCTAATTTAAACTTAGGAGTAAATCTTTTTCTTTTTAAACTTGTCTTCCTCTTTCTTACAAACACTTTTCAAAACATCTTCCTTTCTGTTCTCACTGTGTGAAATGTTTTGCTCCTTCCCTCTAATGTCATAATGAACACTTTCTCTAAGAGTCTCATTAAACAGGTTAAAATATTTTCATTAGATTTAACACTATCTATAGGCAAAGGAGGTCTATAATAATGCCAAGCTTTGTCCATGTCCTTTGCTTGTGGATGTAAATTCATGCTTTTCTGTAATGACACCATTGAAAGAACTAAATCACAGTTTGAGTAAAAGTATTCAAAGTGTCCTCGCCTATATGCTAATGTAAGCAAAATACTACATGTTTTTGCATATGATAAAAAAAGGTGGTAGTAAGTCACTTCTTCTGCAGCCGATACAGGCAAATGAGCTCATACGCAGCAGTCTTTTGTGTCCATTGCTTGTGTGAACTCTTGACCTATTCTATAATAAACATTTGTAGACTAATCTTCTGATTTGTAATTCATGAATGATGCTTTTACCTTTGTCTGATCTATTGGTTGTGTAGCATTCACAGGAGCAAATGTCGACTGAACTGGTGTAAAATAATACCCTACTAATACTATTATGATCACTAATACTGTTTAAAAAAATTTAATACCCAAAATAATCTTGCATCTATTTCTATTCATGCAACATGTTTGTCTGTAATCAGATTATTAAGCAAAACACCGCAGTAATAATCCAGCAATTCAGTTCAGATTATTCAGTGCAGTTTCTTTTTGCAGTTAGTTTTCAAAACAATCATTTTTTCAAGGAATTAGTTCTTTTAGGTTTGCATTCACAGCAATCTTCGCATAGTCATCCTTAGCCCTACTCCATCCTCTTCTAAATGTTATCTGTACTGTTCTTCAGCAGCCTTGGGCCTACTTAATCTTCTTTAAAAACCCAAAAAAAGAAAAAAAATTCTTTTTACAAATCTTTCACTTAAAATTGTCTCTCAACTTTTTGTTTCTTTTCGAAATCTTTTTAAACAACTTTTTTTCAATTGTCTCTTAGTGTGATCCCATGGGGCTCATACAGTTCTGATCTTAGGTCACCCACATCTGATATGGGTGTGTTTAACACTTTATTCACGTAGTAAGTCCAGTCAGGTATAGACTACCTTCAACAAGGCACCCGTGCTCTTTTCGATTTCCTTGGTGTTTGGTGGTCTTCTTCAGGATCACTGATACTGCTCGAATCTGTCTCCTCAGCAATTGTTTGCAGTATGTGGTCTACTGACACACTAAATCTCAGCTTCCTGTGACCATTATTTCTTGGCCATTCAGCATTACAGATGACTCTTCTTGCTCCAGTACTCGTTCCTTTACTTGAATAGTCTTGTTGTTGTGGTGCTGTCTCAACTTCCTCTTCAGGTTGAACTTTCATGTCTCTTCTTCATAGACTTCAATGCCACTTTGTGTAATTACAGGAACCTGGATTCACCCCTCTCTCCTCCTTGCTGTTGTCTCTCTCTCTCTCTCTCTCTCTCTCTCTCTCTCTGTATCATTCCTTGTGCTGGTGCAGGTTGTGATGTTTCTGTCACTAGTGCTCTCAGTTCTGGCTCAAAGACCACTATTTCTTCATATGGATTTACAACTCTTCGAGTGTGCGACGCATGCACCCAGTTTGGTTTTCTGCCATCCTTAACAGCAGTGTTCATTGTGAGGATGATCTGGTAGGGGCCTTTCCATCTCGATTCCAGACAAGATTTCTGTACATGTTTTTTCACCACCCCCCAGTTGCCAGGACCTAGGTCGTGGCACTGTTCTTGTTGAGAATTTAAAGTGGCAGCTTTAACCTGGTGAGAGTGGTACACAAAAGATAGTCACAGTGGAAAATATTCACAATGTATCTGCAACCAATACATGGTCTATATACAAAGAATATGACAACACCAAATGGCTCATTCAATAAATGATTATGATTTAATAAATATCACAAAAATTGTCATCATAGATCATAGGCTCAAAATTGTGAACTGAATATCACATTTAACATTTAGTAAAACAGGTGCATACATCGTGAAGTGATAGGTGCGTAGTTAGATAAGTGAAAGTGATGTGCAGGGGGCATATATAAACATCAATATACAATAATGATAACCTATCCTGCCAAATTACTGGCAAAACATACAAATGCAAAATCATAAACAAAGATGCAGATATAGATCCTCTGTCATCCAGGTTTGATAAGTGAAGGGAGGAGATGTCGACGCTGACTCCTATAAAACCAGCAGATTTGACGTCTTGAGGTGGGCCTCATCAGGATCAGGGGAAGGAGCGAGGGTATATGTTGCACCAGTGACAGCACAGGTGTCTTCAGGCTGAAAGATGTGATGTAGGCCAGCAAGGCTCACGATAGTACAGCAGTCCGAATAGGAATAAACCAAGGTGCGATGCCTAGTCGCGGATGTATCCGTATAGAAAGAGCAAGGGTTCAAACGTAACCCATAGCTCTGGGAAGCGTCGAGACTTCTGACAGCTTCCCAGAGCTATGGGTTACGTTTGAACCCTTGCTCTTTCTATACGGATACATCCGCGGCCTTAGGTTATTGCGTACCTTTGGTTTATTCCTATTCGGACTGCTGTACCTATCGTGAGAGCCTTGCTGGCCCACATCACTATCTTTCAGCCTGAAGACACCTGTGCTGTCACTGGTGCAACATATACCCTTCGCTTCCCTTCCCCTTCCCCGTTGGTCCTGATGAAGACCCCACCTCCAAGACGTCAAATCTGCTGGTTTTTATAGGGGTCGAAACGTCGACATCTCCTTCCCTTCACTTATCAAACCTGGATGAGAGAGGATCTATATCTGCATCTTTTGTTTATGATTTTGCATTTGAATGTTTTGCCAGTAATTTGGCAGGTTAGGTTATCATTATTGTATATTGATGTATATATATGCACCACCTTTCCCCCTGCACATCACTTTCACTTATCCTAACTACGCACCTATCACTTCACGCTGTATGCACCTGTTTTTACTAAATGTTAAATGTGATATTCAGTTCACAATTTTTGAGCCTATGATCTATGATGACAATTTTTGTGATGTTTATTAAATCATAATCATTTATTGAATGAGCCATTTGGTGTTGTCATATTCTTTGTATATAGACCATGTATTGGTTGCAGATACATTGTGAATATTTTCCACTGTGACTATCTTTTGTGTACCACTATTTACCCGAGTCCAGTGGTCTTTCGGGTTACCCCATTGATACGCAACTTTTTAACCTGGTGAGAGACAGAATGCACCACATCAGCCAGTCCTTTGCAGTAGTCGAGTATCATGTCATCTGTAATGTTTAAACATCTATTTGCAGGCACAGCAGGCAATATAATCGCACGCGCCATAAGTATTTTGTGAGGAGATAACCTAGTCTGTCTGTCAGGAATATCCCGGAGACTCATCAACACCAAAGGCAAAGCATCAGGCCATTTCATTCAAGTGAATGCACAATCTTTGGCCAAATCAGACTTTATGGTTCCTTTGAGCTGTTCTACTATTCCAGAAACCTCTGGTTGATAGCTACAGTATAATTGTTGCTCTATCTGTAATGCTGCGCAAATCATTCTTAAGAACTCAGTATTGAAATGAATCCCATGGTCTGATTCTAGAGAAACAGGTAGGCCATACCTAAGTATTAGCTCACACAACAGTTTGGCTACAGTGAGAGTGCCATTCCTCCATGTTGGGTAGGCTTCCACCTATTGAGAGAAAAAGTAGACTATAACCAGGACATATCTCAACCCATTACAAACAGGCATCTCGATAAATTTCATTTGCATCCTGTTGAAGGGACCACCTGATTTCTCTGTATGGCTCAGTGTCACAGGTGTCTTTTTTCTTACGTTCATCTGATGACATGTTACACATCGTTGACACAATTCCTCTGCAATCATTCTAACTCTGGGATTAAACCAATTCTGTCTGAATAGCTTCACCAATACATCTCTTCCTAAGTGTGTAGCACCATGGAAATGTAATGTCATGGGAAATAGTACAATGTCTGGCAATACTGGTCTTCCATCTGCTGAGATCCAGATGACATATGCATTTTTCTTTCATCCTGCTCTGATTCAATCCTGCTGTTCTGCTTCTGTAACATTTTCCTGTAAAACATTTGATTCTTCCCAGGTATCAGCTACTGACAACAGCATTGATAAAGTAGTTTCTTCTTCCGACTCATCTGTATTAGCCCCATTAAATGTATAAGCAAAAAGTGCACAATATTGTGAAACTTCGTCTGCATATCTGTTTCCTACTGTGACATATCCTTTGCCACTCCTGTGAACTGCACATTTAACCACTGCTACTTCTGCTGGCAGCTGTAGTGCCTCAAGCAAATTTCTTACATGTACCCGTTCTGATTGGGATTCCCAAAGAGGTAATGAAACCTATTTTGGACCATAACTGTCCAGAATATTGGACCATCCCCAAAGCCAGTCTGACTATCTGTAAATATAGTCACTCTCAATTTGGCTGTTAGACTGCAGGCTCTTGTAAGGGCAATCAGTTTTGCAACTAGTGTGGAGGTAACATTTCAAAGCAATTAAGCTTCTAAAATTTCTTGGATTATGCAAACAGTGTAAGCTGCTCTCAGGGTACCTTCACTGTTTCTCAAACATGAGCCATCAACAAAAATTACATATTCAGGCTCAATTAAAGGCTCATCTTTTATGTCGAGCCTTGGCTTGGCGATTAAGCCTGTGACATCTAGGCAATCATGTTTAACATCATCATTGATATCCTCATTTATATGCATTAGGGTTGAAGGATTGAGAACCTGACATCGTTTCAATACAACATGTTCTTTAGATAGTAACTGTTACTCATACTTAGTGAGTCTGGTATTTGTCATGTATTGGGTTTTCGATCTGGTAAGCAAAATTTCTTCAGAGTGAGGGTCTATAGCAGTTAAGGGATGTCCCATCACTATACTCTCACATCTCTCGAGACTAACCCCCACTACTGCAACCACTTTAAGGCAGCCGGGCAATCCTGTTTCTACAGTGTCAAAAGTCATTGAAAAATAGGCCTCAGGTCTCCTTGAATCTCCATGCATCTGAGTAAGCACTGAGAGAGTGCATCCCTCCCTCTCACTGCAAAATAATGTATGTCTTACTGTAATCAGGCATTACTAGTGCCGGGGCATGACAAAGACTTTCTCTCAGCTCTAGGAAAGCTCTTAAGCACTCGTTGTCCCATGGAAGTGGATCAGGCACATCTTTGCACGTCAGCCTTAGGAAAGGCTTAGCCACTAGGGAAAAGTTTGGTATCCACTGTCCTCAGGAACCAACCATTCCAAGGAACATTCTGACATCTCTCTATGTTCTGAGTGGGCTCTTTTCTAAAATGGCCTCCACTCTCTCTGGTGACACCTTTCTTGCTCCTTTCTCAATGATATGGCCCAAGTACTGAACTTCTTTTTGACAATACCGCAGTTTATCTGGGGACATTTCATGTCTGTTTTCAGCCAAGTGATTTAAAAGGGAAGTTGTATTCTGTCTGCAAGCTTCTTGAGTGTCTAATGCAACAAGTAGGTCATCAGTATATTGCATGAGAACTGATCTGTAAGGCATCTCCAGATTCTTTTTCAAAATCTGGTTGGAAATTGATGGGCTCCCTCTATACCCCTGTGGGACTTGGCACCATGCCAAAACTCTCTCCCAGAGCACAAAGAAGAACAAGTACTGACTGTCCTCATGCAATTATTATTATTATTATTATTATTATTATTAATAAATTAAATTTATAAGGCGCACAGCTACCCGGAGGTTTCCCGGCGCACAGGACAGATTGCAGACAAATCGGACAAGCTTTTTACTGGTTGAAAAGCCAGGTCTTCAGGCCTTTGCGGAAGCTTTTATGGCTAATTTCGTGGCGAAGTGGGGAAGGTAGTGAGTTCCACAACATTGGGGCCAGGTACGAGAAAGAGCGTCCGCCCATACGTGAAAGTTTAAATCTAGGAACTATAAAGTTAGCTTGGGATGCGGAGCGAAGTAGACGGGGCGGAAGATATGTCTGGGCTAGGGAGCATAGGTAATGGGGTGCTGTACCTAGCTTAATCTTATGCATATAGCATAAGGCCTTAAATTTCGTCCGTTGCTCAACCCTGAGCCAATGGAGATCACGCAAAGAGCCTGTGATGGAGGATGTTTTCGGTACCTGACGAAGTAGCCTGGCCGCAGAATTCTGCACCACCTGCAGCTTTTGTATTAATTCCCTATTTGCTCCTAGATAAAGGACGTTGCCATAATCAAGCCTTGACATGATTAGGGCTTGGATGACTGTTCTTTGAGTAGATTCAGGCATCATCCATAATATCTTACGGAGCCATTTGAGAATAGTGAAGCAAATAGAAGTGGTCTTTGCTACTTGCTGTTTCATAGTCAGCTGATCGTCAATCACTATGCCCAAATTACATACAGTTTGTACCGGTTTAGGAAGTTCACCCATTTCAGGCGGCCAGTGATGCGGGCCCCAAAGATCGTTTTCCTTCCCCATGATCAAAATCTCAGTTTTTCCTCCATTTAGCTTTAACCAGTTAGTGTGCATCCAGTTGGCGATTTTATACAGCCCTAACTGTAGGGATGAAACACTGGATTTGTCATTGGCAGATAGTGAAAAGAGAAGCTGGGTGTCATCCGCATAAGAGAAGATTGACAACCCAGCCTCTTCCGCGATGGTAGCTAAAGGGCTGACGTAAAGATTGAATAGCATAGGACTAAGTATCGATCCCTGAGGCACTCCATGAGGAGATGCATAGGTCTTGGAGCAAGCCGATGGAGAGAAGACCTGAAAAGTCCTGTTGGTGAGGAAGTTTTTAATCCACTCCAAAGCTGATCCAACAATTCCCAGGGACTGGAGAGCTTTTAGAAGGGTATAATGAGATATCGTGTCAAAGGCGGCACTCAGATCTAATAGAATGAGTGCCACCATTTCCCCTTTATCCAGAAGCAGGCGTATTGTTTCGGTAACTCCTAAGAGAGTAGACTCTGTGGAGTAACCGGCTCTAAAGCCAGATTGGGACCCGTGTAAGATGTTATTGGATTCCACAAACCGTGCAAGCTGTTGATTCACGTGTTTTTCTAGGATCTTAGAAAAAACAGGGAGTAGAGAAATTGGGCGGAAGTTGGAAGGCTCAGCTGGATCCGCATTTGGTTTCTTCAAAAGAGGAAGAACCATTGCGTGTTTCCATTCTGCAGGTAAAGTGGCTTCCCTCAGTGAGGCATTAAGTAGATCCATGATGATCCTCAATGAGGAGGAATTAAGTTTTTGAAGAATATTGACTGTAAGTGGGTCATTAGGGGAGCCTGATTTAAGACTATTTAAAATGGAACTGAAAGATAAAGGGTCTAAGGGTTGCCAGTTTGTTACTTTCATGGTAGACGCCGAGTCCGAGAACCCGACTGGGCTGTTACAGTCAGAAGTGGGGGATGGATTCATTAAGTGCTGTACCATTTTAGTAGTTGCCGACTCAAGCTCTGCATGGATCTTTTCTACTTTTTCGATGAAGAACTTCGCCACAATTTCACAGTGTGCTTCATCAAGTGTCGGGGGTACCGGTTGACAGGTTGCTCCCCATGCAATGGAATGGAAAAAAGGCCTGACACAAATCCACTACTGTGAACCACTCTGCAGCACATGGAATTTAGAAATATATGGTGGCTGGATTCAGTACCACAGGACAACATGGAACAACAATGCTGTTAATTGTTTGGAGGTCCTGCACAATACAATATTTACCATTGGGTTTCTGTAAACCCATGATCGGAGAGTTGCAATGATTTTTTGGTGCCAAGAAATCACACTCTGTTGTATGTGCGTACTAAACTCTGGTCTTAACCCAATAACAAACTGAGACACGAAAAATCCCATATCACTACGTTAGAAACACCTGAAGCAAAAGCTCATAGTAATCATGCTTTGACACTTTTGGTTCTTGTGAGGTTATTTTAGTCTTTGCCCAATCAATATCCTTTAGAGGAACTTTTCCTTTCAGAAATGCATTCACCGCTTTATATTTTTCCATACCCTCAGGAGGTGGTGCATTTGTGCAGACATCTCTTGCTGGCTCTGCACGTGGCCATAGTATAGCAACCTTACATTCAGTCCATAAATCATTCAGCATTATAATGTACAAGAATGTATTCAAATTGACCCACAGCACTTTTGGAATAATCTGGCAACTTGTTTATACCACTGAATGGGCCTGTCTCTCAATTTTGGAATATTATTCAAGCTGCAAGATCCCCCTGCCCCAAGACACATGAGCATATGTGTCTCCCTGTATTTCTCTCAAAGGATAAGCCAAATCTTCTCCTTCATCCAAGAAACCTGTCTGTGATTTATTGTTTGCCTTATCTATCCCTGATGGCTACTTTTTCTTTTCAGTATTCTTTGACCATGTGTTTCCTAATTTCTCAAAATACACCCATCTACGAATGCATTTTACTAATTCAATTATCTGTAATCGCATTGCAGAAGAATGCATTGACTCAATAAACTCATCATCTAGATTTATCCTGACACTTTCTGAAATGGAACACTTTTTGAGATATCTACATCATATTTTTGGGGTACGTCTGTCAATTTATCATGTGTGACTACTGCACGTCAGGTAATTTCTTTACACAAATATATCAGTTGTTTCTCTTGGTACTCATTCAATTGGTCAAGTTCTAAACAACCTCTGATTACTTCTTCTAATTCTATTTTTAATCTCTGGACATTCAGTGGTATCTCCTTCTCTTTCTGTTGCGCAATGATAATCTGACTTTCTGTCTTTTTATCCCCTGCCATCTCCTTAAACCATGTGGGAAAAATCCCATCTTTGAATAAATTGATCTCACCCTGTTTGATTGGGGTTGTAAGGTAAAGCCTTCTCCCTTCTCTAAATGACTAAACCATTTGTGGTGGTGTCCAAGTAGTAACAATTTGTGAATTCGGTGATGTCAGGATAAACCCTGTCATAGGTGCTCCTCCAACCGCTCCTTGAGCTTCAGTATCTGAAACAACATCAATAGGAAAAGTTGGTGTGCAAATCTCTACTGGTTGTGCTATTACAACCCTAGTCATGGTTGCTGGAACAGTTGTAATTTGAACTGTGACACCTGGAGGCATCGCTTTAGGAGCAGTCTCAATTCATGCAGGCACAATATTTGATATAATAGGTTGTAAAAGGGGCTGTGTCATTTGTAATGGTCTTTCAGTTGGAACCATATTTGGGTCAACAGGGGCTTTAGCAACTGTCGCAGTTCCCTCAGCATTGGTTACAGGGGCGACATATGGTGGTGGACGAACGGCTAACAATGCTTCCAAAATTTCATCCACTGAATCACTCTCAGTATCTGATTTCTCTACTGCTTCCTTATCATATTTTTTGTGTGTCTTATCCTTTATCAGCTTCTCAGATTTGACAGTAGTAATAACTGGATACAGACTAGTCCCTTAGATTATTGCTTTCCTCCATCTCTGTTGCTCCTCATCTCATCTAGCATCTGTATAATCTTGTTGTGGTGTTTTTCTCCTTCTCTAGCATGTGCTATTTTCTCCCAAATGTTCAATGCATCGTACTGTGCAGGTCTAGGGGGTGCCTTCATTTTGCATAGCTTGCCCCCCAATCTTTCAATGACTCTCAGTTCGAAAGTACCATATTTTGGAAAACTCAAAGGCCCTCATTCTCAGTAATCTTGAACCAATGACAAAGCCATAAAGGTGTGTGTAAACCACACATCCTTCATCATATATAATGTGCAGGTGTACCCTGAGGAGGTGCCTCTTCACCTTTCCGTACTGGAATTGCCAAACTACCTTTCACAAAATTCGTAATACTTTTAAAACATTTCATGATTTCAGATTATACAGTAAAATAGCAAACAACGAAATTCAAAATCCTAAATGTTTTGATTCTTTTCCATATACACCAAATTTTTTCTCCATTTTTGTTAAAGCTTTAATAATTGAAGACTCACTAACCAATCTCAATGCAGCACATACAAAACAATTGACCTATAACAGCACAGCACTCTGTTTCATCATTAACCAATAGCAGACCACAGTACACCAACCAACCAATCACAGGGAGGCACACTGTGATGTATCATTACTCTCCTTACAGCAGTTCACCCTCCTTTACAATTTCTCTCATACACACAATTTCCCAACTTTAAGCAAATGTAAAATAAACAAACCCTTGTCTGCTCCACTAAGAAATGAATACAGTTCAACAATCGGAATATTAGGGTTTTAACACTCTCCAACTTTTTCAAATGGCTTGAACATAGATGGTGCTTCACTAAATCACCAATGGATAAAGCAGCATACACGGCCCTGCTAAACAGCTGCCACAATAAGATCAAGGCAGCGCGGAAACTTTATATACCTTGCACAATTGCTCAAGCAGGCAGTTCCACAAAGGAAATGTACAAAGTCCTAAATAGCTTTGTGAAACCTCGTGCCTGCACCCCTACCACCCCGGCCTCCCAATACTTTGTAACTCGCTAGCCGATTTCTTTGAAGAAAAGATTAACATCATATAGAAGAATTTTCCAACCAGTTTTGAGCTACCAGAGTTGGATTTCGATTTTAGACAGTCAATCTCACCCAAATACTACTGTTGGCTTGGGTGAATTCGAACCATGCTCCTTGGAGCAGGTACTGAAGATGCTAGCTCTTGCCAAATCAGGCTCTCCCCAAGATCTATGTCCAACTAGAATAATGGGCAGTCTTGCCAATCTCATAGCGTCATCAGTAATGATGCTCTTCAACCTCTCACTAGCCTCAGCTAAAAGGCCAACCTCATGGAAGTGTGCCCAAGTATCCTTGGTTCTCAAGAAACTCCAGCAAAGCCCGAAAATTCTCTCCAACTACAGACCTATCTCACTGCTACCTCTGCTCGGGAAAACACTAGAAAGCTACATCAATAAAGAGCTAGTAACTTTCTAGATGAACATAAAATGGTAGACCCCTCACAATCGGGTTTCAGATTGTTTAAAATAGCACCAAGACGGCATTGGTGGTAGTCACTGACAACAGCAGACTTTCAATAGTTTCAGGAATACCGGTCATGTTAGTTTTACTGATTTGAGATTTGATTTGTTTTGAGCATTTATATAGCGTGCAACTGCCGGGAGGCGTCTAGGCGCTAGTCCCCCGTGATACAGCAAGGCCACCACTGCAACTTGGTGTGTGAAACTTAATTGACAAAGAGCCATGTTTTTAGTGCTTTTCTAAAAGCCAGAAGTGGAGAGCTAAGTTTTATACTGACTGGGAGCAAGTTCCAGGTTTTAGTAGTCCCAACCAAGAAACATCTTCCACCCCAGAGAGCTCTCTTGATCCTGGGTGTACCAGTTTAAGGTGGCCAGACCTTAGGTTTCTAGGAGGTATGTACCAATTCAGTCAGCTCCTCAGATATTGAGGACCAACCCCATGGAGTGCCTTAAACATTAAGCATTGGGATTTGAAAATAATCCTCTTGGCCACTGGGAGCCAATGCAAAGTTCTCAACCTGTGAGAGACTGACTGAGACTTCGGGATATCCAGCAGCAGTCTAGCAGCTGCATTCTGTAGACGCTGCAGTTTTTGAAGGTGCTGCAATTGGATCCCTACGTACAGCGCATTCCCGTAGTCCAATCTAGACAAGGCTAATGCCGTCACCAGGATTTTTAAAGATTCCGGAGGAATTAAGGGGCGAATTTTCCTAATCATCTTCAAGATGAAGAAGATTGAGGAGGTGAGGGAGCTTATCTGGTTTTTAAAAGACAATTTATCGTCAAAAACAAAACCTAGATTCTTTGCCTTTTGCACTGGGACCGGAAGGTCTCTCAAACAGGACGGCCACCATCTAGGTGTCCAAAATGAGGTGTCCGAACCAAACAGGAGAACCTCTGTTTTTCCCCCATTCAATTTCAGACAGTTCTGACTCATCCAGTGATGGACCTGAGTCATACAGTGGTTGAACCGGTCTGCTGTGTCTTCAATGTTGTTGGAGATTGATACCACTAGCTGTGTATCATCAGCATATGAAACCACTGAAAACTGAACTTTCTAATGATTTTGGCCAGAGGGAAAACATATAGACTGAACAATGTCGGGCTTAAGGCCGAGCCCTGAGGTACTCCACACGGGAGCGCAAATTGCTATGTGGAAAAGGTTCCGGCCTCCACCGATTGAACCCTATCCGAAAGAAACGAGGATAACAATTTGAGGGCCTTACCTCTGATTCCTAACTCTGACAGCCTATTGATTAAGATGGCATGGCTCACCGTATCAAAGGCCACAGAGAGATCCAATAAAATCAAGGCAGCCTTTCCCCCCTCTTCCAGAATTGATCTCAGCTCTTCCGTAGCCATGACCAATGCTGTCTCTGTATTATGTCCCTCCCGGAAACCGTATTGTGATGGATCCAGAAGTTCCGCAGATGAGATAAATGTTGTGAGTTGTTTATTTAGTATTTTTTCCAGCACTTTCACTGGAAAGGGTAATCTCGAGATCGGTCTATAGCTGCTGGGATCAGCTGGGTCGAGATCAGGTTTCTTCAGTAGGGGCAGAATTGACACTATTTTCCAGGCATCAGGGAAAATTGCTGAACAAAAGATCTCTTTAAAGATGCCCCTCAATTGCTCGCTAATTATTTCAGGGACCATGTGCTGTATTTTCGGAGGGCAGGGATCATGTGGTGCCCCGGATTTGGAGGACTTAACCACCTGAATAATTTGCTCTATGGGTGGTAGGGAGAAGGAGTTCAGCAGGTGAGGTGGAGAGGGTACTTTAACTGTTATCACCCTTCCTGTTGTGGGGTTGCTACTTTCGCTAAGTGCATTGTACGCTGACTCTACTTTGTCCCTAAAAAATTGTGCCAGTCTGTTGCAGAGCTCAGCGCTATTCTCCATCCTGGAAGGCTCTGGTAATTTTACAAGGCTTTTTACTGTGGCAAACAGCTCCTTACACGAATTCTTTGCCTGTGAAATATTTATTGTGAAGTATTTGCTTTTTTCCTCTAGAATCTGTTTCTTATAGTCTATCAGGGACTGCATGTAGTGCAGTTTATCAATTGGGTCATACTTCAATCTCCACCGCCTCTCCTTCCTTCTACAGATTCTACTGGATTTGTCCGTGACATTTCACAGGGTCTCGAACTGTATTCTAATCTGCAGAATACATGAGGCAGGACTCTATGGCAAAGCGCTACACTGGCTCAGGGACTTCCTTGACAATTGTACCCAACATGTCTGTCTCCGGCCCTTCAGAACAAGAAAGATGTTTAACATAGGGGTCCCACAGGGCTCATGCCTGAGCCCAACACTATTTATTATCTATGTAGCACCTCTGGCACAATTTGTGAGATCTTGTGGTGTGGAAATTGTGTCATATGCCAATAACAACCAACTTCTCATCTCCTTTGGACCGAATCAAGAAAAAGTTACATCTCAGTTTATGAGTTGTATGAGGGGAATTGCAGACTGGAAGACTAACAATTGTGTCCAGCTAAATGGCGAGAAGACTGAGATTGTACTATTTGGTAAGGCACATGAGCTTTGGTCAGCCAAATGGTGGCCCATCAAACTTGGCCCAGCCCCTTCTCCTAAACAAGAGGCAAATAATCTTGGAGTAAAATTAGACTTATCAGGGAATGGACAATCTTCAAGCTGTACTGCCTGACACATAAGGCTTTAAATAAGGCCCTCCCTGTCTATCTTCATTCGAGACTCCGCCATTATGAGCCCTACAGACAGTAAGGTCCACAAACAAAGCTTTTGTGCAGAACCTACACATATGTAACTCCAGGTTTGGGGGCAGACCTTTCTCATATTTGGCCCCCTGTCATTGGAACAAACTCACTTTTCCTAACTGTACCTGCCCTGATTTCACAAATTTTAAGAAGATGCTAAAAACGTGGATTTTCTAATGGACTTTCTTTTCTGAGCAGCCAAGCATGGTGATACTCCTCTGGGCGCAATATCAACATCAAATCATATAACATAACATTTAATGGACGTATATAAACAATTGCTTCTTGAAGGTCAAAAACAATACCCAGGATGGCCTATTGAGCCAGAACAAGTTGCCTATAGATGGAAAGTCCCCTCTGACAACACATTCGGAATTTGAAACTTCTTCACTTCTGTTTATGGAAGAATAATTAGCTTTGGTAAAGAAGGATCTGGGGGCTGTAAGTTTGGAGGCACTTTCGGCCCCAAGTCCTAAGTGGGTATGATGCACCCCTGCAGGCACCCCTCCCATGAATTTCCCAACTGTAATGATGTCTGTATTCCTGATACTTGTTGTCGTTGGCAAATACGGATCATGTTTGTGTGTCATGACATAGGCTTATCTCATGAATTGTAGTATGTTTGGACCAGAAGGGGCACCCAAAGTGCTACCCTCCTTGTGTTGAAAGGCTACTGTCTTTGCAAGGATTTAACCAGCATGAGCGCAGTGGTGGCAACATACTGTGTAGTGATCAGTAGGAATGAACAGGCCCTTATTACATGTGTCACTGGACTTAGGCTGACAGGTTCACTTATTTGTAGTCACACTGCTGGGTGCTTAACTCACCTTTGGTTTACATCTGTTTGGTGTGTAGTGCTGCACAGTGCATGTGTGTTATACATATGCTTGGAGTATGCATGCCTGTGAATGGTACAATACAGGGATGCTGGAGTGCTGTGTAGTTTGTGTGTGTTATATACATGAGCTGGGTGTATGTGTGCCTGTGAATGGTACAATGCATAGAATATTTCAGTGTTACATTATGGGAGACCCAGGGCTAACTGGAGGAACAGGAGGAGGCAGAGAAATCCCCCCAGACAAATGTGTGTATCACAGCATTATTGTGAGATTGGTGGGACACACTGGAGGAAGGGAGAGCCAGGCTCATCAGTGTACTTTAAAGGTTGCTATTTGAATCACAGAGAAGTCACTGGGAAGGGGTCTTGGCACATCTTAGGAAGGAGATGGGGCTGATATGCAACTTATGAAGAGTAGGGCTGAGGCCTGCGTTAACCTTTTGATACAGATATCACTGTGTCTGACGCCCAGGTGTGAACCTCAAGTCACTCCGAAGGCCTGCGTTTTGGGGATATCATAATTGTAGTCACTCCTGCTGTGACAGACTGCTTTCTGGAGGAAGGGCAGGGCAGAGGAGAGGCCACTTCAAAAGGAAGCAGACTCCCAACATAAACTTCAAAGACTTAGGGACTGATTTAGATTTTGGCTGATAGGTTACTCCGTCACAAAGGTGATAGATATCCCGTCCAATGAAATATAAATCCAATATTATCCTATGGGATTTATATTCTAGTGGACAGGATATCCGTCACCGTTGTGACAGAGTAACCCATCTGCCAAAGTCTAGATCAGGCCCTTAGACTCTAAATCACTGGAAATGGACTATAAGAAGGACAGATTGAGGTCCCAAAAATTGGCAACTCTCAAGCAGCCAGTCGAGCTGTGTGAGGAGAAGAAGCTCTGCAAGACTTCTGCCTGTGACCAGGACTGGGGGCCAAAGCCTGCGAATCTCCCAGCCGAGTGAGGTGACATCACCAAGGAAAGCCAAGACACTTGTCTCTGGAGCCTGGAGCACCAGTGGTTGCCTCTTTGCCAAGACCAGTGTTCTCCGTGAGGAAGAGAGCAGCGCTGGAGGAAGCAAGGTCCAGTGGAGAATATTGGCAATTGGATCCCTGTAGCAACATGTGAGGGGACAGTTGATGCACTGATCAGGTCATTGCCTATGTATTGGGAAAAGTGTGCGACCCCCATATGCCAGAACAGGGCCACCGTGAAATTGAGCTCAGATCTTTGCTGCACTGATTGCATTATTGCCCATGTGCAGGTTAGAGGTCAGCATGCCAATCGAGCCATAGCCTGTGTGCAGAGTGAAGTCACCAACCCCATATGCCAGGTGGGGCCAATGGGAAAATTGTTGTTGTGCCGAACTTGCCATACAGAATTAGGACGGTGACCCCCATATGTCAGGTGGGAGCCACCAGGACAAGGCAAGGAGCAAGGATCATGGTCTGGTCGAGACTGTCGTCATGAGGAGGAGTGCGCCATGGTGACCTGAGCGGGGCAAAGCCTAAAATGAGGAGAAGCACCAGGAGCATCACACTGACTCACACCATTGGAGATGATTCCAAAAAAACTTACCGGCATCGGAAGAGCAGCAAGGACCCCAGCCACTGCCTCTACAGGACTACACATGAAGAACACAACGGCAAATGGCACCCGACTGCTGCCCCTCACAGGCCGCATTTGAAAAACCTACCGTAGACAGGCACATGCAGCTTTAGCGCCCACAAAGGAGATGTGCTCAGAGACTACAGTCGTTCAGATCCTGCTGGTGCGGATAAGACTGATTTAAGTACCAGACGACCATGGAGAAACTTGCCTGCCATAAAACGCTTCGAAGCTGGCACACATTTGGCTTTATTAGAGAAGTCCTGAGACTCGGACTACTAGCGGAGCTTAACCTGAATGTCACCTATAGTGAATGGGAAATAAACAATACCGCTAGTGAGAGGGGAGTGGAACTCAGGGACCCACCTAAAAAACATTAAATCCCTGACCACAGGGGACTGTGTGTATTGTTTGTGAATGCTGTATTTGACTCTGTGTTCATATATAAATAATCCTTTTTCTATAAAAGCAGGTATTTAACTGGACAATCATTTGTTGCTGCTGCTGAAGGTATTTGGAGTTGTGACTCTGTGCTCACCGCCTGTGTTTACCTCCCCATTGAAAAGCTGTGGACTGCTCGACCCCCTCCATCACTGAGAGTCAAGTGCCGAAGGGGTACTTGGCTAAGTTTTTTTAAGGATTCATAGTAGGTCGGGCCCCAGAACATCATTGGCCGTATCATACATACGGCGTATTTTCCTTGTTTGCGCCTGGTGCACCTTTTAAAAGGTGCACCCTGCTCAAAAAAGGAAAATGCGCCATATTAGGATGAATGCACTGCCTCCAGGTGAACTCGGGCTGCCCTGGGGGCAACACTTTGACTTGAAAAATGGAGCAGCTGCTTTGAAGCTGCTCCGTGTTTCACAATGTAGGCGGCAACCGAATGCACTTTTAAAGGGGATTAGAGATCCCCTTGAAGGCGGGTGCAGTGAGGGGCTGCTCCCGCCACAAGCCCCATCTAGAGGGCTGCCATCTGGGGGTGAACTGACAGTGTGCCACCTTTTAGGTGGTGCACTGTCAGTGCGCCTCCTGACAGCTTCGTTGCCTCTGTGCACGCATATGTAATAAGGTGCAGGCACACAGGCAACGGGATTCTCTCATTTGCATGAGGCCACGCCCCCATGCAAATGAGGCAATGCCCTCTGATGATAACGCTGGTGCTTTATGTGTGCCAGCGCTATTTGTATTACAGAAGGGGACACACAAGCATCTGCGGCCCCTTCTGTAATACCAAAGTGCCCCAGGGGTGTGCAAAGCGGGTGCAAATGCCCGTTGTACCCCTGGGGTACTTCTGTAATATAGCCCCAGGAGTAAAAGGCCTCAACCCCCATTGTTTGGCCCAGTACCTCCTGCTTGTCCTGTGGCCTTCTGAATGGGGTTCTGACAAACCTCCTAGGAATCTGTATTGAAAACAATAGCAAGAAAGACAAGTGTTGTCTGTTCAACCTACACCCATAAATAATGTCCTTGAATGCCAATCTTACTCAGCAAATCCTGATTCTGATACCCTTTATTAGTATCCCATGGAGTCAACTTTTCATCACCTAGGAAAGCCCGGCACATTGAGTAACATGTTTGGAAATGATTCCAAATGCATCAGTGTCATGGGATGTTCCTCAAAAAATGCTAAGAAACTCTTGCATCTACAAGGAAAGCAATGTCCTAGCAGTGGATCTGATTCAGACAACCAAAAGCAGCTGCATCCCTTTATCTCAATTGACAAGAAGAGTCAAAGAGTGTCTTGTGTGTCTTCTAGAAACAGCACTATTCCAAAGCGTAAAACAGCAGAGTCAAAAGGAATGCCATTGCAAAACCTCAGAACAAGCAAACACCAGCAAGTAGGTGTGCACACAAAGGCGACCAGGATAAAACAGATGGGAACAACCAGGATGCTCAACATCACAAAAGAGGAATTGTTATCTTGCAAATTCTTTTAGTTTCAGAGCTATCACTACCAAAATGGTTCACTGGTGCTGGAGATTTCATTCTATAATCTCACAACAAACCTAACTGAGAGAATGCAACTCCTAATTTGATCACAGGAAGTTTTTTACTGAAATAAAATGGAATAAAGGCCTTCAGGAAATGTTAAGTTCTGGTAATGGGGACTTCAAAGTGGGACTGAAATGACTCAAAAAGCAAACACTTTACAACCTTATGTTGCTCTTCTGTAGCATTCTATCAAAACAACAGAAATTCAAATTAGATGAGGTAAGCATGAAGTTCTTTGAACTGGTTTAACAATCCTATTTACAATAAGATATTCTTTAACAAATGGGTTTTTGTGGTCTTAGAAAGATAAAAGATTGAACCAAGGTAACAAATCTAAAAAAAAATCTCAAAATTATTTTCAAAAAACTGCTCAGCCTTAGAAAAGCTTATGTCTCTGTCACTGCTAGCAAAGAGTTTGAGACGATGAAATTTGAAAATCTCTGTTTTTTACGTGGACTACTCTAGAACATTTGACATGGTGGGCAGGGATCCCTTTAGGCAGAACTTATTTTTGTGTGGGACCAATAGCTCTA
This sequence comes from Calotriton arnoldi, assembly GCA_963921515.1. Lineage (NCBI taxonomy): Eukaryota > Metazoa > Chordata > Amphibia > Caudata > Salamandridae > Calotriton > Calotriton arnoldi. Next base: position 420,383 of record CAWUFW010010214.1, read on the forward strand.
TCATAAGTTTATAAAAACACATTACACAGTTAAACCTGAGGTAGGATAACATTATTTGAAAAAATAGCTTTATCACATGAAATAAACACTAGTAACATGCTGGAGCAGGGATGTATATTACACCCTTTTTAATTTACTTATACATGGTTGATTCTCCTTAAATTCTTTAAAACATTAAGAAGTTTCCCCCTGAAACTGTTTCAGTAAAGGTTTAGCCTACATTGTTGCCCTAGTATTGCTATCATCTACTCTTATTGATATTTAGGGGTCGATTCCGATTCGGGCCGGAAAAAGCACCGACCGACTCGGATCCGGAAAAAATACCGACCGACACGTACCAGTGGCGCCCGACACGCCAAGTACGATGCAAGCCGCGATAAATCCGACCGACACGTCAGGAAACCAAGCCGACCGACCGAGCCGCTCGGAAAATAGCAATCCGGCCGGAAAAACACGCGAATCCAACCGACCGACACGCACCCGGAACAAATCCGACCGAATCGTACCCGCCAACTCCAACCTGCAAAGTACGATGCAAGGCGCGAAAACACGACCGAGTCGGACGGAGGACAAGCCGTACGACCGACACGCATACAAAACCGAGCCGAAGCAACACAATACACCGCGACCGACGCGTACGCAGCATACAAAACTGCACAAACACAGCGTGAACGAAACGGAAAACACCGTACGAGACCAATGCAGGGTCCGACTCGGTCACAAGAACGTTTCCAACATACACAAACAGCACAAAGGAAAAATCAACCAAAAAAGGCCAAACAAGCAATTACCAAGCCAATAAATACTGGGGGGTGGGGACAGAGAACAAAGACACACCAACAACTCCACCTATATAAAGGACACAAATCACTACCATGAGCCTTTGCAAATGCCATTCCACTGCCAGCACCCAAGAGAAAGCAACCACACACCCACAGCTCATCCCTCACACAAGCCACACACCAGCAGCACACCAACAAATACCTACCTCACATACACCCAGCACAACACACACCCACACACCCTCACCTGCACACCAACACACACATCACCCACTATCACCACCCATCACCATGCCCCCCAAGAAGAATCCCAAGTTCCTAGATAGTGAATTGGAAGTCATGGTAGACGAGATCCTCAGGGTGGAGCCACAGCTGTTTGGCACTCTGGTCCAACAGACCCCCATGTCGCAGAAAACCAAGATGTGGGAGAGGATCATCAACAGGGTGAACGCCCAATCACCATGTCGGCGCACAAAGACCGACATCCAGAACAGGTGGTATGACGTGCGCAGGAGGGTCCGGGAGCTGCTCAAGAAAGACTACCACCTGAGCCAATACACCGGCAGTGGCCCTCCTGCCAAGCCAGTATACCTCAGGCCCTGGGAGGAGAAGGTGCGGGCCATCCTTCCGCCAGTGAGCGTATATGGACTAGAGGACATCCCAGAGCCTGGTGAGTACACAACAAATGTACACAATAAACTGCCACAAAACACACACATCACTGTCAAGGGGAGAGTCAAACCATGCACTCATAGCAATTACACAGCAACTAGAACAGAATCATCCCAAAATGTGTATGTCAGTCAGATAAACACAACACATGCCATCAAAAAAGTCACATCCAACTGTGCCAACACATGTACAAACACAACCACAACTACAGCTAGGCAGTGGCACAAATAGAACTAACACACACATCCACACATGTAGCCACCACAACAACACCAACACACAGTGAAGACCACTCAAAGGAAGGAATTCTGTGTATGCTGGCCAAGTCAGTGTAGCCAATAGCATCATGGGAGTCGCAGTCACACATATTGCCCCCCCCACAACTGTCCCATCAACACCACCCTGAACCATGCTCACATCACAGGGAGTGGAGAAGGACTCACAAGATGGCTGACACTGGCTACTGCTGTGGGGAGCACAAGGCCCTGCTGCCAACTGTGCACCAACAAACAGCAGGACACCACTGACTGACATCCTGAGAGACAACTTACACTCCCTGCAATGCAAGCACGTTCCATGGTGGGATATCTGGCTGGCTGGCTGGGTGGGAAGGGGGACTTGCAGCACTGACCATAGTCACCAGCACCTCCCCTCACACCCCCCCCCAACACAAACTCCACAGTACCCACCTGGTAGAATGCAATGCCCTCCATCCTAACACAAGATCCCACAAAGCACCACCACCCTGGGTTATGTTGTGTGAAGCACAGGGACACTCTTGGGACTCTTAGCCAAACAACTGCCAGGACAACACTCCCAGCCATCCTGTCAGCACAGCCAGCCCACCCCACAGGGAAGCAGAGTCAAAAGGAAGGAAGCATGGGCATGCTGGGAAGGGGGTGGAGGCAATAGCATGATGGGAGTCGTAGTCACAGACATTGCTCAGCCTCACAACTGGCCCATCAACACCACCCTGAACCATGCTCACATCACAGGGAGTGGAGAAGGACTCACAAGATGGCTGACACTGGCTACTGCTGTGGGGAGCACAAGGCCCTGCTGCCAACTGTGCACCAACAAACAGCAGGACACCACTGACTGACATCCTGAGAGACAACTTACACTCCCTGCAATGCAAGCACGTTCCATGGTGGGATATCCGGCTGGCTGGGTGGGAAGGGGGACTTGCAGCACTGACCATAGTCACCAGCACCTCCCCTCACACCCCCCCCCAACACAAACTCCACAGTACCCACCTGGTAGAATGCAATGCCCTCCATCCTAACACAAGATCCCACAAAGCACCACCACCCTGGGTTATGTTGTGTGAAGCACAGGGACACTCTTGGGACTCTTAGCCAAACAACTGCCAGGACAACACTCCCAGCCATCCTGTCAGCACAGCCAGCCCACCCCACAGGGAAGCAGAGTCAAAAGGAAGGAAGCATGGGCATGCTGGGAAGGGGGTGGAGGCAATAGCATGATGGGAGTGGTAGTCACAGACATTGCTCAGCCTCACAACTGGCCCATCAACACCACCCTGAACCATGCTCACATCACAGGGAGTGGAGAAGGACTCACAAGATGGCTGACACTGGCTACTGCTGCGGGGAGCACAAGGCCCTGCTGGGAACTGTGCACCAACAAACAGCAGGACACCACTGACTGACATCCTGAGAGACAACTTACACTCCCTGCAATGCAAGCACGTTCCATGGTGGGATATCCGGCTGGCTGGGTGGGAAGGGGGACTTGCAGCACTGACCATAGTCACCAGCACCTCCCCTCACACCCCCCCCAACACAAACTCCACAGTACCCACCTGGTAGAATGCAATGCCCTCCATCCTAACACAAGATCCCACAAAGCACCACCACCCTGGGTTATGTTGTGTGAAGCACAGGGACACTCTTGGGACTCTTAGCCAAACAACTGCCAGGACAACACTCCCAGCCATCCTGTCAGCACAGCCAGCCCACCCCACAGGGAAGCAGAGTCAAAAGGAAGGAAGCATGGGCATGCTGGGAAGGGGGTGGAGGCAATAGCATGATGGGAGTGGTAGTCACAGACATTGCTCAGCCTCACAACTGTCCCATCAACACCACCCTGAACCATGCTCACATCACAGGGAGTGGAGAAGGACTCACAAGATGGCTGACACTGGCTACTGCTGTGGGGAGCACAAGGCCCTGCTGCCAACTGTGCACCAACAAACAGCAGGACACCTCTGACTGACATCCTGAGAGACAACTTACACTCCCTGCAATGCAAGCACGTTCCATGGTGGGATAACTGACTGGGTGGGTGGGTGGGTGGGAAGGAGGTCTGGCTGTCAACCAAACACAATCAATGCAGACCATGTTCACACCCCAGAGAATACATAGAAATGCCCAAATAATGCAGGACAATGTGCCACACCAATATCAACCCCTGACTGTGACGACTTAGGACAATACAATGTACAGGCCCGCACCCCGAGGCACAGTCACAACTGTCAGGTGTGTCAACCACTGATGCCTGCAGAAACATGACATACATTGTTTGTGTCTCCCAAAAACAGGTGATGATAGGGACACAGCAGCAGACGCTGAGGAGTCCCAGTCCCAGGCTCAAGAGGATGCCGAGCTCACTGGCGTCGTACAGCCTCTGTCCTCCTCGGACGATGAAGAACAACCTGGCACATCCGGTGCAAGTCAACATGCTGCACCAGCAGGACCACCAGCTGCAGCACCAGCAGGTCCACCAGCTGCACCCCCTGCACCCACCCCTCCAACGACTGTCACCACGAATACCATCCCTGCCGACATGGACAGAATAAGGAACAACACCAGCGCAGTGACCCTGGACCAACCTGGGGCCATGGACACCACCACCACCACCAACCCCCAAGGTGGACCAGGGTTATCTGTGCGTGCAACTGCACACACTGCACATGTCAGCAGGGGTGGTGGGAGGGGTGGGAGACAGAGGTCGCTGCTTGCAGACGTTGCTGGTGTGCATGAAGACCCACAACTGGTACGCATAGCTGATGCGTACCAGTCCAGCACCGGAGAGCTCAGCCAGGTAGTGGGGCTCCTCAGAGACATCAAACAGCAGCAGGCTGCCCATCATGCCCGCTTGGACTCCCACATGTCCCATGTGGAGTCACACATGTCACGTGTGGACTCCCACATGTCACGTGTGGACTCCCACATGACCCGCGTGGAGTCCAAGTGGGATGTACTACATGAGATGACGGCGGTGCACAGGGACATTTTACAATGCCTCCGCCAGATGAACAGCAACCAGTCCACACCTCCCTGTGTGCCAACAACATCTGGTACCGAACAAACTGCAACTGCCACAGGGAGGGAGGAGGACTCTGGCGGAGAGTCCCCTGCACCGCAGCAGCCTGCACTTGAGGGCCCCCCCCCCAAGAAGAGGGGTCGTCCGAGGAGGGGAAAGTGAGAGGCTGATGGCCAAGCGCAACTCCCAGGAAGCCTGAACCTGTTCTGGATTTTCGCCTTTGTGCACAGACTGTTCACCCTGTTGATGGCAACACTACTCCCACACATTGCATGGGGAGTACAAGTTGGAACAATGTGTCAGACAACTGTGGCCCCGATACTGGGGATCCTGTCTACCTGGACTTTCTATTCATCTAGGAACTTGGGATTGCAAGATTCATGTACAGCACAATCCATCCTATGCACTATTATCACAGATGTATCACAATAAACACAATAATACACCATACTTGCCTCTGTCGTGATTCCAACGTGGGTGCTGTTATGGGGATGATGAACAACAAAATTACACTGTGTATGCGAACTGCAACAGCAAGGACAACACAGGCATGTGAGTACAGGCAACGTGACACATATGAGGGAGACACACCACCAGGGCTACACAACACATACACACCTAGGCCATCTGACTCATTGCCTACACTGATGTTGCCAGGGAAGACGGTGCAATGCACAGACACCACACCCATTCCCAGTTGTAGTCAAGTAGCCCACAGGTGCAGTAAGCAAATGGCAGTCAAATGTGTGACCACAGACAACGCACATCACTAAGTGAAGCACAGGTTTATTACACAGTAGCAACATGCCGTAACCACTACAGATGCAAGGTAACCCCACCTGGTAGCGGGCACACAGTCAACAACTGTAGACAGAAGGAAGTCCATGGGTGTGGCGCACATCACCTGTAGGGACACAACAGCTACCAGCCTGGATGTGCAATCACGTTGTCGGTGGACACAGTTGACCAAACGAATCTGAAAGTACCCTGTGAAGGACAGAAATGACACACAGTCAAAAGCAATGGAGTACAGGACAGAACAGCAAAACTCATGCACAATACATGTTACAAGATACCCACCCAGAACCAAGTTAGCATGTGAACACTGTTGGGGAGTACAGCCCACCTGTAAGCACACATCGCAACACACATCCAGTCAAGTAGCCCATGGACACACTCCAACAGCACCAGAGCACCACCCACACATCATGCCAACTCACATCATTGACATGACACCTCAGGATACTCACATTCAGCTAAAGAAGTTGGTGATGAGCTGTGTGCGGACATCACCATCACCATCATCATCATCATCGTCACTGGCATCGTGTTCCAGGCCAGGATCCTCCACAGGTGGCGGATGTTGGTCATCGTCATCCTGGATGAGAGGCAACTCCTTCCGCACTGCCAGGTTGTGGAGCATGCAGCAGACGATGATAATCTTGCACACTTTCGCAGGGGCATATGGGAGGGACCCTCCGGTCTTGTCCAGGCAGCGGAAGCGGCTCTTCAGGAGACCAAAGGTCCGCTCAATCACTCTCCTGGTCCGACCATGTGCCTCATTGTAGCGCATCTGGGCAGGTGTCACAGGGTTCCTGAGGGGTGTCAGCAACCACGGCATGTTGGGGTATCCCGAGTCACCTACGGACAGACAAGTGCACATCAGCTGACTTGGAAAAGTGGGCGGAATACTACAGATCAGATCACACACAATGGCACAAAGTCAGTACACACCGACAAGCCAGGCACGCTGGTTCTGCATCTGTGCCATCAACCTGGGGATGCGACTACTCCTCATCACAAAGGCATCGTGTGCTGAACCAGGGAAACGGGCACACACGTGTGTGATGGTCATGTCTGCAAGACACACCACCAGTGCATTGACCGAGTGGTAGTGCTTGCGGTTCCTGTAGGCCTGCTCCTGGGCCTGTGGTGGTACCAAAGCCACATGTGTCCCATCAATGGAGCCAATGACATGCGGCATCCTCCCCAGGGCATAAAAGTCACTCTTCACGTCAGTGAGTCGTCGCAGTCTAGGGAAATAGATGTACCGGTTCAGGAAGAGCAACATTGCCGCCAAGAAATCGCGGAGCACACGGCTGAACATGGTCTGTGACATCCCACCAGCAGACGCCACAGTATGTTGGAAGGTACCGGTGGCAAAGAAGTGTAGGGCTGCCATCACCTTCACCTTGGGGGTCAGCGCTGTAGGATACGGCCGGCCAGGCTGCAAATGTGGGGACAACTGCACTGCCAAATCCTCAATCAGCTGCCTGGTGAAGCGGTACCGTCGGATGCTGTCCCGTTCCACCATCGTTGCCAGGTCTGGGAATGGCCGATGGACAGCAGGAGCCCTGCAGTGCAGAGGAGAAGTAAGCAAGATCGTCAGTCACCCCACATATGCGGCATTGAACACACTCAAGATCCCAACATACATCATCATGAGGCACAACTACATGAAGTGTGCAGTACCGGAACGACATGTATGGTACATACATGGCCAACATCTGTCAACACGGTCCTACAGGTGGCATCAATTTGTCCCAGGTTGGCCCATTGGATATCATGATGCTGTGTCACAGTCACCCCCCAGTGACATGTGAGGACAGATGTGCCCCAGGCACCACAGCTCAACGACAGGCACATTCCCAGGGACCCTGTAATGCCACATGGACACTGGCATCACCTGGAGTATCATGTGTACACCACAACAAAACAAACATGACCCCCACAGGTAGTGGCCACACTTGCCATGGCAGGAGAGCCATGGACGTCTGTGACACACACGCACAACATCAGAGTCCATGCACACACAACGTGGATGTGGAGACTGTCTCCCATTGTGCACATGAAATCAGAGACATTGTAAACACTACATGCACAAAGACTGTGGAGGGCCATCACTATTGTGCCACTGGGACACCCTGGCTCAAACATACCGTCCCACATGGGACTCACGGGGTATGTGACATGACATACACAAACACCACTGTGAAATGTGACCATGGCACATGCACAGATATGAACAGTTGCACATCACAGTGGTCACGTACACGTAACACCCAGGATCCTGTCCCCATTAACACGTGCACAGCCTGGGGGTGGCTGCCCACAGGTGACACCCACAGGACAAAATGTACACCAACATACACACAATAGGAAATGCAGCCTTACATGCCTTATGATAAGGTTTGGACAGGCTGTCGTGATGTAGGTGTGCCCCTCACTCCCTGGGAGCTATCTGTGGCTGGCATATGTCCATCTGAGACAGGCATGCTGACATATGCCAGTCACATGTACAGTGATGCGTTGAACAGCAATGGACCGATCGGTGCCTCCGGCCGGCCCATTGCTTTCAATGTGTGCGGGTACGCGTTGTACCCCTGTGCGCGTTGTACTGCAATGGACCGATCGGTGCCTCCGGCCGGCCCATTGCATTCAATGTGTGCGGGTACGCGTTGTACCCCTGTGCGCGTTGTACTGCAATGGACCGATCGGTGCCTCCGGCCGGCCCATTGCATTCAATGTGTGCGGGTACGCGTTGTACCCCTGTGCGCGTTGAACAGCAATGGACCGATCGGTGCCTCCGGCCGGCCCATTGCATTCAATGTGTGCGGGTACGCGTTGTACCCCTGTGCGCGTTGTACTGCAATGGACCGATCGGTGCCTCCGGCCGGCCCATTGCATTCAATGTGTGCGGGTACGCGTTGTACCCCTGTGCGCGTTGTACTGCAATGGACCGATCGGTGCCTCCGGCCGGCCCATTGCATTCAATGTGTGCGGGTACGCGTTGTACCCCTGTGCGCGTTGTACTGCAATGGACCGATCGGTGCCTCCGGCCGGCCCATTGCATTCAATGTGTGCGGGTACGCGTTGTACCCCTGTGCGCGTTGTACTGCAATGGACCGATCGGTGCCTCCGGCCGGCCCATTGCTTTCAATGTGTGCGGGTACGCGTTGTACCCCTGTGCGCGTTGTACTGCAATGGACCGATCGGTGCCTCCGGCCGGCCCATTGCTTTCAATGTGTGCGGGTACGCGTTGTACCCCTGTGCGCGTTGTACCTCAATGGACCGATCGGTGCGCACCCATTGACAATGGGCTTGCCTGGCAACGGACGCGTTTTCGAATATTCGAACGAGTCGGTTGCTGGAAAATCAGTTGGTCACCCACAACAATGTTGCAAAATCATGTATGTCATGAAGTTGAAATTTTGAAGGATGCTGTGGGCGTGTTTTGGTGCTGCTATTCCATGGATTGGCCAGATTCAGAAGATGCAAACGACTTGGACCTATCACTTTGGACACAAGGGACAGTATCTGCCTCTCCAGCACATATATATTGCTGCATGTTCCCCTGAGAGCCCACTTGCCTGCACTACATGCTCCAGGACGACATCTGCCACTGCACTGCTGCTGTCTCTGCCCCTCTGGACCCTGCAATGGCACGTACTGTGGAGAGAGCCCCAGCCTTCAGCCTTGAAGAGAACCAGGCCCTGCTGGACAGCCTACTTCCACAGTACAGCAAGCTGTATGGGACACCAGGGGAGCAGGTGAGTGTTCTGTGCACTGCCTTTCTGAATGTGCATTTCGTCTGACTAGCAAGGCTGAGAGTCAGCACACCACTGGCTAGCAGGCTCACTGAGTAGTTGTCACCCCCATAGTGTGTAGTGACTTGCACTGGACAGGTATGGTGCAGTGACAGTGCTTCTGAACAGGGTTTTACTCCCCATGCTATGATACCATGTAGTGACTTCTGGAAAACTGTCCATGGGCAGCCGTGCACTGCCTGGGTACACCATGTGCCCCTGTGATTGCGACATGTATATGCAACTGTGTCATGCACGGATATGTTGCATGTGTAGTAATGGCCTTATCACTTTGTCATCCTGACAGGCTTCTGCCCATCGGAAGCATGAGATCTGGAAGGACATCGTCCGGGCTGTCCGGTCCGTGGGGGTCTACAAGCGCCGGATCCGCAACTGCCAAAAGAGGTGGCAGGACCTTCGGGGCTGGACCCGGAGGATTGCACGGGTCCAGCTGAAGCTGTCGCCTCCTCGCAGGAGGGGCGGAACACGGACCCTGACCCCCACATGCTCAGGATCCTGGCGGTGGTCTTTCCAGACCTGGATGGGCAGCTGAAGGCCAGAGAGCAGCAAGGAGGGGGTGAGTCAAAGACTGCACTGTGTACTCTGTCTAACATGTTATGTGCCCTCCTCGGGCCAGGTTGAACTGCCACAGTACAGCAGTCATGTTGTCCAGGAGCCATGTCCCTCTATTGTGCACTGCCCACTCCTCATCTGATACCCAGGTGTGGCCCTTACATGCAGGGAATTCTGTCACTTAGGACTGTGTCCTTGCAGTTTGCTTGACTCAAGGTGGGAGACAGCATCTGTTTCCCTGACTCTGTGGTGGGCATCATGGGTGGGTCCATTGCTTACACAATGCCTGTATTCTGACATGTAGGGTAGTGTCACAGGTCTCCCATATGTCCAATAGGTATGACCTGGACAGATGAGGGTTAAGAGGATGTGTTGTGGGGGGGATGTACATGTGCACTTGTGCAGCTCCAGGACTTGCATTCCCCATGACCTACTATTGTGACACAGTGCAGAGTGTTGTTGTCTGGCTGCAAAGTCATACATCACTGAGACAGTGATGTATGACTTTGCAGTCATGCCTCCGCCATGGCATGTGTCTACTGATTGGTGATCCTGCAGGGGAGTGACATGTGCTACATGCACACCATAGTGGCGCTGGCTATCAGGACATGGGTGCATCATGGTGTCTGTCGCTGGTATGCATCACATGCATTTCCTATTTGACTCTGGGCATCCCTTACATCCGTAAACCTGTACTGACTCAGTGGCAAGAGCTGTGATGTGTCCACACCGTGTCCTCTGCACTGTCCAACTACTGTGTACTTGGTGCATGTGTCAACACTGGGGTGTTGCAATCCAACAGACACCAGACAGATGGGTGCAAGGCCATGTGGGATGTGAGTGCCATGCTTGGCATCAGACTGACAATTGACTTCTCCTGTTCAATTAGGGCACTTTTAGCAATGTACAACTAATGATGCCAGGGCTTGCTCTGTAATGTGCTGTGCTCACAGTGGTGTGTGCGTTTGGTGCAGGTGACTGATGTCTGTCTGTTTCCCCATTGTTTGCAGATACATCCACGGCCACGGAAGGGGACAGCTCCACGGACCAGGAGGAGCCGGAGAGCCAGACTGGGTCAGCAGCCGAGAGTGGTCGGAGGGACCCAGTGGCACGGAGGGCGAGGGGAGCCACACCGAGGAGTCCTCAGCAGCATCCACCTCAGCTGAGGACCAGAGCAACTCGGAGGATGACTCCCTTGTGGAGGCGGGTGTCAGCAGCCACCACACCCCAGCTAGTGTTGCTGTCCCCGCCACCACCAGCACCACCACCGCCCTCCCATCGGCTCCCATTCCCCAGGTCCGTGGAGGCTCCCATGTCCGGGAGCGTGTCTCCTTTGGGCCAGGCACCGCACCCCCTGCCCCTGTGTCCCCTGCTGCCCTGAGTGAGGAGTCTGTGTACCTCCTTCGCCAGCTCCATGTAGGGCAGACAGCCATGCTGAGTGTCCTCCATGCGCACACCGCGCTGTTGACTCAGCTGGTGTCGTTCATGGAGGGCATCTCATCGGGCATGTCTGACCTACAGAGGGGCAATAGGTCCATGGACTCCTCCCTGACGGCAGCAGTGTCCCTCCTCAAACGGTCCCTCACCCCTCCTGCCTCTGCTCCATCCACACTCCCCAGCACCTTACCCATCCCAGGCACACACACACTGGCACAGGCACACACCAGCACACACACATCCAGCACACTGACACACACGCCAATGACAAAACGCACACGCACGCACATTCAGGGGACTGAAGCCAGACTCACAGGGGATGGGGCCCTGGAACACACACACGCATCCACATGCACTGCGCAGTCCTCAGTTCCCTCTCCCTCCAAAGCACCCTCCCTTGCCTCACCTGCAACCCCAAAGTCACAGCAGCTCTTCCTCTGTGACCTCGGCCTCTTCCCCACCGATGAAGCTGCTCCAGCATCCCGGGGGAAGAGGAAGCCCACCCACACGGAGCAGAGTGCCCCTCGCCCCCGGACACCCTCCCCCAGGCGCAGACGGACTGAGGCCCCCACCCGCAAGTCCCCCCGGAGTGCTAAGAGCAAGACCCCGCCACCACCCTGCAGCTCAGGCACAAGGTCTCCGTCCTCCATCCCTCAGGCCCCCACTGCACAGGTGCCCCCACCACACCCTGCCCCAGGTTCCCCCACCCACAGATATACCATCCCCAAGATGCTCCGGCCTTCTCCCCCTGCCACTTGCTCTCCCAGCACCACACCCCCCGCTGCGCTTGTCTGTGCCACTGATGTGGTGAGGGTGTCCCCCCCTCTGTCCAACCCACCTTGCCTGTTCCCCATTCTCCTCCCCTGGAGGTAGGCACTGCAGTGGAGTCCACTACCGCCCTGTCTGACTTGGGCACTGCAGTGGCGGACCTGTCCACCCCATCTGCAGGGTCCACTGCAGTTGTGCCGGCACCCACGACATCTGTGTCATGCCCCCCAGTTGTGCCGGCACACACCATGTCAGACACCTCCACTGCAGTTGTCAGTGGCTCTCCAGCACCCACCACCCCTTCCCTGACTCCCCTGGTGAGCCCTGATCCTGTCCCTGCGGTGCCTGGCCTGCCCCCGGTTGCCCCTCCTAGTGGATTGTCCCTGGTATTGTGCAGGCATGCGTAGGGTGACATCTGCCAGTGTCACCCTGTTTGAACTTTGACAATGGACTGGCCATTGGCCTTTGCTCTTTTTCAGGACTTCGTTTGGCCTCAACACATATGCTGAATAAAGCAACTTTCTTTTCTCTAGTGCTCATGCTTCAGATGTACATGTTGTTGGTGCAGCTAACCATGCCCTTGCTGCAGTGATGGTGATATCTGGTCTCATGATTATGAAGTGTTACTGTGCAGGAACCCATGTGGTCCAGGGGGAATGTGTCCTATCATGTGGTGTATCCATGTCATCAATAGCAGCATCTGAGGGTGTCATGTGTTCAGTATTTGGCAATGGGTTTCCTACTTACATTGGCAATTTCATATCTGTGGCTTCCACCCCTGCACATCTGTTGTGCCTGCCATCGTTGCATTTGTCTACTTCCCTGACCGTGTTGCCATCTCCAGTGGACATGCAGGTTTGGGCATCAATGGGGAGGGACTCATCCGTGTAGTCAGTGCAACATTGCTATACAAGTGTGTTGGATCTGTGCTGATGATTCCGTTGGCACATCCATGACCAGGCTGATGTGATGGGAGCCCTCATTTGGTGCTAATTGTTGATTGTGTGACCAAGTGCTCAGCTGACATGATGGGGCCCTACTGAGGCAACATATGGCACAGCTTTCCTCACACAGGAGTGGAGTCCCCTCATGGCAGTGTGTACACGTGTGACATTGCCTGCGCCCAAGGTGTGTGTTGTATGTGCATGTCTGTGTGTTCACTTCCATTCATCTGCGCATGCTGTGATCCCTAGTGTTGTACCTGTTTGTGATGCTTGCTGACTTGAGCTATGTTCCCCCAAAGTCTTCTCCCTGTGTTCTCTGTGATGTGGGTGCATGGCACATTACTGGTCATCAGGGTGTCACCCATAGGTGTGTTTGCTGTCAGGGCAGAGTTTGTGTGCTGACGCAGATGGGTCACAGTCAGGTTTCCCTTTGGCACTTGTTGTTTGCCCCTGTCATGTGATTTCCAGTTTGTGTTATCTTTCAGTGATTGTGACACGTTGTGTGTGTGACTGCTGGCACTCCTTAGGGTCCGGGCTGCAATGTTGGTTGTTGTCTATGTGTGTTCTTTGTGGGTGACCTTGGCTTCTTCATTGGTGTGTGACTGTGGCTGGGATCCCATTGGTCGGTGTGGTATTGCCGTCATGTCCATGTACAGAGTAGTGTGCAGTGTGTCAGACATTCAGGAGTCTTGTTGAGTGTCCATGTGTGATGTGTTTCTACACCTTGGTTCCCACCCACCACCCTGGAATAGTCATGGGTGCATGTGCAATGTCACCAGTGCATGTGTACTTCACTGCTGCACATTGTTGGAGGTCGAGGGGTGTGGTCTTGAGTGTGTGCAGATGAGAGTTGTTGCCCGGCTAGTCCCCTGCCTCCATGTTGGCCTTGGCTTACTGGCCATGCTGATTGATTTGTGCTTGTGTAGGTGTGATGGTAGTTAGTTGCTCAGGACACCTGACTGTGGTTCACAGTGTGAACGACATTTAGCTTTGTCATCACAGTGGTATTTTTCTTCAGCCCAGGGTCACCACATTGTGGGGGCCCTGGGGGTGGTGCTGTGGTGTGTCTGTGACTTGCTGTGTCAGTTGTTGTTCCTACGTGCCTGTGTGACATGTGTGTTTTGTGCTCCCTCTCACCTGTCAATGCCTGCTTGCCCACATAGGGGATTTGGATCCATGAGTTAGCTTAGTGTGGCAGTGTATGCACATCTGTATGATTGGTATTCAGCTCTCCTCATGTGTTGTGTTGTTGCCTGGGGACACTGGCACCCCCACCCCTCACCTGCTGTGTATGATGACAGTGTTGGTCTGCCTGTTTGTGTTTGTGCATCTGCACCACTGCATTGGCATATCTTGGGTGTGCCATTGGCTGTATGTTGTTTGGTGTGTTTCCCCTGCTGTCCCTGGGACTCCTAGGTCATCGGTCAGCACAGTGATCATGGTTTGTGTGTCCCATTGCTGCCATGGTATGGTATCTGTTCACCTCACATCTGCTGTCTCCACAGGGTATCTGCATTTGTGTGCCCATTGGTGCAAATATGTGGTTCTGCATTCTGATGGTCACTTCTGTCATTGTGTCATTGATGACTGTTGACGGTCTCAGCCCCCATGGGTGTTGTTTGTCTGCACATGGCCAAAGGAATGTTTCATTTGCACTGCAGTATTTGGCTCCCCCAATTTATGTTGCAATGGGACACATACACTACTTTGCCACAGATGAGTTTTTGGTTCTGTGACCAGGAATGATCCATGCAGTTTGGCAGTTGCAGCTCTTTCTTTGTTAACAATTACCTTTTGGTCACTGTGATGATGAGGGTGTAGACCCCATTGCCACAATGGTCAAAATGTGCTTCAGCTATGGACCCCACACTTACCTTTTGGTCACTGTGATGATGGGGGTTTAGACCCCATTGCCACAATGGTCAAAATGTGCTTCAGCTATGGACCCCACACTTGCCTTTTGGTCACTGTGATGATGGGGGTTTAGACCCCATTGCCACAATGGTCAAAATGTGCTTCAGCTATGGACCCCACACTTGCCTTTTGGTCACTGTGATGATGGGGGTTTAGACCCCATTGCCACAATGGTCAAAATGTGCTTCAGCTATGGACCCCACACTTGCCTTTTGGTCACTGTGATGATGGGGGTTTAGGCCCCATTGCCACAATGGTCATGGGCTGCTTGCATTGTGGGTGCCACACACATATATGTGTGGCACATGTGCTAGGGGTCACATTGTATGTTCAATGTCATGTTCGGTGTTGTAGGCATTTGACACAGCCTGCTCACACGCTTGTCATGGTGGTGGGGGATGTCTTAATCTTGCATTCCCTAGGTTGTGGTGTGCTTGTTGTGTCATGCATTGTCCATCCTATGAGTGGGGGTGGTAGTAGTGGTAGGCATCCAGCCCCCTGGCTAAGGGTGGTAGTAGTGGTAGGCTTCCTGCCCCCTGGCTAAGGGTGGTAGTAGTGGTGGGCATCCTGCCCCCCTGGGTGAGGGTGGTAGTAGTGGTAGGCATCCTGCCCCCTGGCTAAGGGTGGTAGTAGTGGTAGGCATCCAGCCCCCTGGCTAAGGGTGGTAGTAGTGGTGGGCATCCTGCCCCCTGGCTAAGGGTGGTAGTAGTGGTGGGCATCCTGCCCCCCTGGGTGAGGGTGGTAGTAGTGGTGGGCATCCTGCCCCCTGGCTAAGGGTGGTAGTAGTGGTAGGCATCCAGCCCCCTGGCTAAGGGTGGTAGTAGTGGTGGGCATCCTGCCCCCCTGGGTGAGGGTGGTAGTAGTGGTGGGCATCCTGCCCCCTGGCTAAGGGTGGTAGTAGTGGTGGGCATCCTGCCCCCCTGGGTGAGGGTGGTAGTAGTGGTGGGCATCCTGCCCCCCTGGGTGAGGGTGGTAGTAGTGGTGGGCATCCTGCCCCCTGGCTAAGGGTGGTAGTAGTGGTGGGCATCCTGCCCCCCTGGGTGAGGGTGGTAGTAGTGGTGGGCATCCTGCCCCCCTGGGTGAGGGTGGTAGTAGTGGTGGGCATCCTGCCCCCTGGCTAAGGGTGGTAGTAGTGGTAGGCATCCTGCCCCCTGGCTAAGGGTGGTAGTAGTGGTAGGCATCCTGCCCCCTGGCTAAGGGTGGTAGTAGTGGTAGGCATCCTGCCCCCCTGGCTAAGGGTGGTAGTAGTGGTAGGCATCCTGCCACCCTGGCTAAGGGTGGTAGTAGTGGTAGGCATCCTGCCACCCTGGCTAAGGGTGGTAGTAGTGGTAGGCATCCTGCCCCCTGGCTAAGGGTGGTAGTAGTGGTAGGCATCCTGCCACCCTGGCTAAGGGTGGTAGTAGTGGTGGGCATCCTGCCCCCTGGGTGAGGGTGGTAGTAGTGGTAGGCATCCTGCCCCCTGGCTAAGGGTGGTAGTAGTGGTAGGCATCCAGCCCCCTGGCTAAGGGTGGTAGTAGTGGTGGGCATCCTGCCCCCCTGGGTGAGGGTGGTAGTAGTGGTAGGCATCCTGCCCCCTGGCTAAGGGTGGTAGTAGTGGTAGGCATCCAGCCCCCTGGCTAAGGGTGGTAGTAGTGGTGGGCATCCTGCCCCCTGGGTGAGGGTGGTAGTAGTGGTGGGCATCCTGCCCCCTGGCTAAGGGTGGTAGTGGTGGTGGGCATTTGGCACCCCCTGGCTAAGGGTGGTTGTGGTGGTTGGCATCCAGCCCCCTGGGTTGGGGTGGTGGCGCGCATTCAGGCCCCTGTGTGCATATGTGGCATTGGTGATGGGCATCCCGCCCCTATGGTGCTGCTGTTGCAAGTATATTCAGATTCCCCGTGTATGTGTGTGATGTGTCGTGTACGTGTTGTATGTGTTTTGTGGTTGGTGTCTGACTTACCTTCTGCGCCGTACGCGTCCGTGCCTGTTCCGGTAGTAGATGTAGAATATTGGTATGATCGGGACGAAGGGATTCATGGTTGGTTCGTGTCGTTCGTCCTTCTCGTTGCTTCGCGTCGTCCTCGTCGCTTGGCTCGTCCTCGTCGCTTCGCTTCGTCCTCGTCGCTTCGCGTCGTCCTCGTCTGTGCTGTGTTCGTCTCGTAGCCGTGGATCGTGTTGTGGCGCGATTCGGAGCTTATGTGCGCCTCTCCCGGATGCTTTGACGTGCCGTGCGTAGCGACGGGTTCGGCGCGTACGGAAAGCGCATCGTACTTGTCCGGCCGGACGGGGCTGCATTTTCCCTTCCGTGCGACTCGATTCGGCGTTTCCGGATTCGCCTCGGTCGGAGAACAGGACCTGGTTTGGGTGAGTACGGCTCGGCCGGAATTTTTGCTGTTGTGCGCATCGTACTTGCTCGTTCGGTGTGCTGTACGGATCGGTCGGGAAACTGGCTTTCGCATGGCTTTTTTCCCGACCGAATAGTATTGGGTGCGCCTCCGACCGAGATCGGAATCGGCCCCCCAGTGTCTCTTGGAAAGACAAAAAGAATATAAATGAAACATTAATTTGATAGTGAATATAGCCAAAGGGAACATAAGGAGCTTCCACCAGAAAATCCCAAAGTTCAATTAACAATTTTAAGCTCCAGGTTGTAGCCAAACATGGAGACCTAGAAATCATGCTTGACTTGAGAATGAGTTGGCTAAAATATGCCATCAACTTGGAGCACTGTGCGATAAGTGTCACTGAAGGATTAGAATGTTTTAACTGGAGGTACGACAATAGGTGAATTGCTAACTACATTTAAAGCATACTTGGTGCTAAATTAAATATATGAATAGTTGAACCTGATTGGCATCTACTCCTTAATGTAAGATATGTCTGGATTTCAGTCTAGAAACTCCTTCAGCTTTAGTTGATCCGTGTGCTCTACTGTATGGAATAGCTCTGCTTTAAGTTCCTCCTGATTGTTTAAACTTTAGAGATTACTCTGTACAATCAGACCCCCCCCCTCAAAATGTGCCAAGTGTTTATTTTCATAATCTTTTAAAACTGTGCCATCCTGGACCCTGTCTGAAACTATATTGATGCAAAAGCATCACTTAAAAATAAATGGTTTTAAGGAACAGAATAAAAGTGACTGCTTTCTTAGTATAGATTGGTCAGGGTTACTCTGTTGTTGGATGTTACTATGTTGTTGGATGTTTTTCCGCACATAGGGCCAGATGTACTAACGTTTTTGCGGGCGCAAATGGGTTTTAGACCCATTTGCGACCGCAAAAGACGTGTGGCCCATGTACTAATCCTATTTTGCGAGTCGCAAATCAATTTGCGACTCGCAAAATAGGATTAGCGACTTGCTATTAGGAAGGGGCGTTCCAAGGGCGTCCCTTCCTAATAGCGACTCCTGAAGCTATGTATCACTGTTTTGCGACCGCAATTGCAGTCGCAAATCAGTCGCAGTTTACCACCCTTTACAGAAGAGTGGTAAACCACTCGCAAACGGGAAGGGGACCCCTTCCCCTTTGTGAGTGGCTCTCAAAATATTGTTTAAGGGCAGGCAGTGGTCCCAGGAAACACTGCCTGCCCTTAAAAAATGAAACTGAAAAGTTTCATTTTTATTTTTTAAATGCAGCCCGTTTTCCTTTAAGGAAAACAGGCTGCATTTAAAAAAAAAAAAACTGCTTTATTTAAAAGCAGTCCCAGACATGGTGGTCTGCTGACACCAGCAGGCCACCATCCCTGGGGGTGCCAGCCATTCCCAATGGGGTCGCAAATTACGACAGCCTCATAAATATGCATGAGGCATGCATTTTGCGACCCCATTGGGAATCGCAAACAGTGTCTCAGACACTGTTGTGCATCCCAATTTGCGAGTCGCAAATAGCGAGTCGCAAATGCGATGCAATTTGCGACTTGCAAATTGGTGGGTCATACATCTGGCCCATAGACTTCTAATATTTACATTCCAATAGCGAATCATTGGTGAAAAGGCACTTTTTTTCCTGTTGTCTCCTGTATTCGCCTATTTTCCAGTTTGAGGCAGCTCTGACGGCCAATGCTGTCAACAATCAAAATGTGTCCTCTGTGTGGAAACGTTCATTAAACCATTGAGCACACTTTATGCCATTGTCCTGCCTCATTAGAGAGAGGCTGAAATTATTACTTTAGTTTCTTAGCGTTAATCATTGTTTGACGATTGTTTGAACAACTTCCTAGTTTTATTCGGCACTTAAAACATGTAGATGTATAATGGTTCCTAAAAAATCATGAAAATGACAATGATCTTAACTTGAATAACCCAATAGTGAATTGTCTCAAAGTAACAATCATATTAAAATCAATGAAGGTGAGATATTTAAATTCGTTCGATGAAATACATTTCTACAATAGTGTATACAAAAAGTTTATGTTGTTTAGATTAGCTAACTCTTTTGCATGTGTACTACTTGCTGTACAAAAGGCCACCAGGTCCAATAAACTGTGACTCATAATTGATGTTTAGCTTCTGTATTTTGATAGGCTAGTTTAATGTATATTTAAATCTTATTTCTTCTTTTTTAATGAATCAAGGCATTTTTAGATTTAGCTTAGACCTTGTTGGGTTGGGTATTGCTCTCTGTGCCTCTTGTGGCGTCAGGGAACTTTCATCTATGTGTGGTTCGAGAACGGGCGGTGCGGGAGTAGAGACGGTTGGATCCTGTAGTGGGACGGTTCAGTGTTGGCTACTCCTGTCTTGTTTGGCAAATAAATACTTTAGATGAACTTACTGTAGGAGAGTAGGATCTGCTTCACATGGGTACCCCCACTTTTTGCTGATGCTTCACTGTTTTTCGACATTAGTCTGGCTGGGGCCCTGCTAATCAGAACCCCAGCCTAGCTGCTTCCTCTCTAAAATGGTTTCCATGTGCCTTAGGCACATCACTGATTGGGATCTGGAGTGCCCTTATAAGTCCCTAGTATATGGTATACTATGTACCAAGGGCATAGGTACCTCAGAGGCCTGCCAGGGGCTGCAGCATGTATTATGCCACCCCTGGAAGGCCATCCAAACTGACACCACAGGTCTGCTACTGCAGCCTGGGTAAGGTGGTGCATGCACCCCTTACTGTGATATAGGTTACCTATATCACGAAATACATACACACATATAAACCTATAAGTCACTCCTAAGGCAGGCCTTATCAATCCTAAAGGCAGAGTGCATGGTTCCTATGTGAGAGGGTGCCCCTGCATGAGCAGGGCCCCTCTGCAGCGTTCGGAGACCATCTCTGATGCTGTTTGTAGTGCAGCCTGACCATATACTCTTAAGCGCATTATATCCTCGCGGTAAAATGCTAACTTTGGAATGGCTGCACCTAAACATGTCGTGTTTGGTGTCAAACATCTTGGAATACTACCCCCCCGCCAATCCTGGCGGCGGGGGTAGCATTCCACCCTTCTAGAGGGAAAGACATGTTAACTCTGACTAGTCCGGTAACTTCTTTCCAGAGCCCTGGCATCACAAAATGGATGCTGCTGCCACAGACACGAGTCTGGCCTCCTGCTGCTGGACGAAACTCCGGCAGGGGAGGCCTGGACAATAGGTTTCCTGTCCCAGGGAGGTGTGACCACCTCCCCAGACAGGATAATGTGTATTGGGGCTGGGCGGGAGCACTTTCGGGTGCTTTGAAGTCCTGCACTGGGGGCACATTTGGTGTCCCTGTGCATACCCCAGTTCAAACCGGATCAGGGGCTTGCAGCCCCTGCTTTGGCGCGAACTGGACAAAGGGAAAGGGGTGTAGCCACCCCTCTGCCCTGACCCACCCATAGGTGGGGCCACAGAGTAGTCCAACCCCTATTTTTAGAATAAAGGTAGGAACCCAGTCCTTAGGACTTTAGATTATACCTGGACGAAACTCTGAAACTGAATCCTGGACCTTCGACGCTCTACGACAAGATTAGAGGACTGAAGAATCTCCCTTGGGGTCAAGGAGTGACTCCCCTGCTTGGCAGGCACCAAAGAAGCATCTGTCCGGTTCGCATTTCTGAAGCTCCCGTCGGACGCCGAAGTCATCGCATCACCAGAGGTGGATTCTCAGACTTCCCCGAGGCTACCCTGAGTCCCCAGCAAAGCTGAGGCCCGTGGCTATCGTGGGTGACTTGAGACCGTGACCCCTGGACACCGAGCACATTTGCAAGTGCATCATCTTCTGGGTCTCCCAAGAAGTCGTGCTTTGGGCTCCGAGTAGCCCTAGCCTCCAGCACTACCTGCACTGAAGATCACTGGCTCCCACTCCACGAGTGTCCTGTAAACCAGATCCACGTGCGGCGTCATGAGGCTCCTTCGCGGTCGCTAGCCCGTTGGCTAGTAGCCCTTAACGAAGGCCAATCCTTTTCTTACTTGGCATCCTGGTTGCTCCAGGCCTGCCCTCACTTACCCTTGCTGGGTGAGTTCCACAGACCTTGCTGGTCTGCACCATCGACGATCTACATCTTAATCGAGACTTGCCGTTGCCAAGGCTTGTTGGGTCCAATCCGGTCGCTGACACCTCAGCACTCGACAGACATTGTGTACCAGCCCGAATCCTGCTCCTGGTTGCCAACAACGCCTCCCGGACCTCGTGGCTGAAGAGTCAAGACGACTGTCAACGCACCTGAAGCACTCGACATCGGTGGGCATCTGTCCATCGCCTTCCTGGTTACTGGCTAGTGACCCAGACTCTGTCCCCTCTGCTTTCAGGTTCACCAGAACTCCGATCCACTCTTGGATCCACCCGGACACTTTTCTCTTGGCCGCCAGCAGCACTTTGCAGCAGATCGCCATTCGAATCGACGACGAAACCCGACCCCGAAAGGCACCTATGCACCCGGCTTCCCTGGGTGAGGTAACACGAGTACTCCGGTGCTCCCGTGGGTAGAGACTCTTCAAAGTCCTAGATCTCAAAGAGTTTTGTCCTAGTCCTCTTTTAAGTGTCCCTTTCCTCTATTTTCCCGATCCCGACTTTCTCCATAGAAGTTAACGGCGTATCGCGGTTGTGTATTTACACTGCACGCGTCTCCCGTGGGTCCCCTGTGTCACTACCTTGGGTGGTTCCTTGTGGTCCAAGCACTTCTAGAGGCTCTAGGCCTAGTGTCTAGTTCAGTCGTGGTTCGCATACCACTTTATTGGTATATGGTTTGGTACGCCCCTAGGGCCCAAACGTGTATTTGTGCTATTACTGTGATTTAATATCTTATAACTTATGTACTTCGAACTCTAGCCTCATAAAGAGACTAGAGGGGTGTGTTTAGCAATAAATACATATATTTTGAATATATACCTGGTGTGGTGCTCTTTCATTTGATCACTCAAGAGATTATAGACTGGTAAAACAAGCTGCTTTACATTCCTTCAAGACTTAGCCTGAAGGCTGCTCTCCATAGCTACCACTAGGATAGCTTTCAATAAGGTTGTCTTTAACCTATCTCCAATAAGGGGTTGTTTGGACTGGTGCAAGGTGCCCACTATAATTAGTGGACAGCATATACCAGGCCAACTTCTCACATTGGTGTGCAGCGTGTGGGATTCCAGCTTGCTATTGTTTTACCAGATAATCTCAATTGAATTGATCAACTGAAAACCACTAAAGGTACCTAAGGTACATATAATTTAAGCTTAGAATAACAGTAAGTTCTACTGAACTTAGAGTTGTGTGTTAAGGGATAGCACAACCCTTTCTACAACTCAAGAGAGTTTAGTAGGCCACACTAGAGTAGGTAGTGCATACACCACACCACACTAGTAATGTCTTTAAGGGCAGGATCCAAAGAATCCTTGCAGGAAGCCATTGAGCTTCCACCCTCCAAGTATGATACACTCCCATTCTTGGAATTGAGAGCTTTATGTAACTTGGGAAAATTAAGGACAGGCCAAAGCCCCACCACCCAACACCTCAAGGAGTTGTTGGTGGCTTATGACCTTAGTAAGCCTGTAGGGACTGAAGGGGTAGGAGCTGAGGGTGGGGCAGACGAAGAGGACGAGGCTAGGGGTACCACTACCCCCAGCCCCCCCTCTGAAACTGGCCAGGAGGGTGACAATGACCCTGACCTGGAAAACCAAATCCCTCCTGTGGATGATGATGAGGTTGATCAAAATGATGCCCTCTTTGTCCCCCAGGAAGGATTAAGAGTGTGCCCAGGAAGTCTAGATCTCCTTCTCAGGAGTCTAACCACTCTGGCACCTCTATAGGGAGCTCTGTCTCATCTCACAGGAGGGAATCCTCTCATGAGAGGAGAGACCGACTGGTCCAGTATGAGGAAACTCAGCTGGAGATCAGAAAAAAGCAATTGGCTTTAGATAGGGAATCCCTAAATCTCCTTAGAGAGAGAAGAAAGTTGGGACTAGAGTCCCATGGTGGCAGCCATGTCCCTAGAGACAGGGAAAGGTCCTATGACCATAGGAACCTGAGCAAGATTGTCCCTCCCTACCAGAGTGGGGATGATATCCACAAATGGATAACTGCTTTAGAGAGGGCCTGTAAAGTACAGAAGGTCCCTCAGGAGCAGTGGGCAGCAATCTTGTGGCTCTCCTTTGCTGACAAAGGTAGAGATAAGCTCCTCACTGTTAGAGAGGAGGATGCTGATAATTACAAGGTCTTGAAGAGTGCTCTTATTGATGGGTTTGGCCTAACCACTGAACAGTACAGGTTGAAGTTCAGAGACACCCAAAAGCACAGACTCAAGACTGGGTAGACTATGTGGATTGTTCTTCCAAGGCTCTGGAAGGCTGGTTGATGGGCAGTAAGGTGTGTGACTTCTCAGGATTGTATAATCTGATAATGAGGGAGCAGATTCTTAATAACTGTCAAAATCAGCTGTTGCATCAATACCTGGTGGACTCTGATCTGACCTCTCCCCAATAATTGGGAAAGAAGGCAGACAAATGGGTCAGAACCAGGGTGAAGCAGAAGGTACAGAACCAAGGTGGGGAAACCAAGAAGCAAGATGCTAAGAACTCTGACAAGGGTGGGGAGAAGGGTAAAGATCAAAATTCTTCATCAGGCCCCCAAAAATCTTCTTCTGGTGGGGATTCCCAGTCTACCAAAGGTAAAGGCCAAAGAAAACCATGGTGCAAGGTCTGTAAGCAAAAGACCCACTGGACCAGTGATTGCACCAAGTCCAAAGACTCCAGTCCAGCACCCACCAATGCCCCTAAGGCACCTGTTCCCCCTAGTACAGTTGGTGGAAGTGCTCCAGCAAAGGGTTTAGTAGGGTTCACCCTGGGAACTGAGTTGGGCTCTGACTTAGTCAGAGAACTGACTCAGGCTGTGTTAGTCTGTGATGGAGGCATGGATGTGACCTCCACTGTGAGTCCCAGTAATCTGGGCAAGTACAGACAACAGCCTTTAATTAATGGACGTGAGGCTTTGGCATTTAGGGACACAGGGGCAAGTGTCACAATGGTGACACAAGACCTTGTGCTACCTGGGCAAGTTATGCTTGGTGAGATGTACCAAGTGACCAATGCTAGCAATGTCAGAACAGACCATACTCTGGCAGTTGTTAACTTCTCCTGGGGAGGGGTAACTGGCCTTAAGAAGGTTGTGGTAAGTGCAAACCTACCAGTCGAATGCTTGCTTGGCAATGACTTAGAGACTTCTGCTTGGGCAGAAGTGGAGCTCAGGACCCATGCAGAAATGCTGGGGATCCCTGCAGATGTGTTTGCTGTGACCAGGTCACAAGCCAAAATGTCTAGCACTGAACAGGCCTTGGATTCTGGAAGAATGGACCAAGTGCCTTCCAAGAGGAGGAGTAGTAGGGTTAAGGCAGTGCCTTCCCCCTTGGCTCAGGAGGAAGATCAGTCCCTTGAGGGGGATGATCTCAGCCCTGAAGAAGGAACTGTCCCAGAGGAACTTGAACCTGACCAGGTTGAGTTCTTGGGGACAGGGGGACCTTCTAGGGCAGATCTGAGCCAGGAGCAGCAGAGCTGCCCCTCCCTTGAACCCCTCAGACAGCAAGCTGCTGCTGAGGCTGCTGGGAAAGCTAGTGGTCCCCATACAGTGTATTGGGATGATGGACTCCTGTACTCAGAGAGTAGAGACCCCAAGCCTGGTGCTACCAGGAGGTTGGTAATACCTTTGAAGTTCAGGGGCTTCCTATTGACCCTAGCCCATGATATTCCCTTAGCAGGTCACCTGGGCCAGAACAAGACTTGGGACAGAATTGTCCCTCACTTTCACTGGCCCCACATGTCTGAAGACAGTAAGGAGTTTTGTCGCTCCTGTGTAACCTGCCAAGCCAGTGGCAAAGCAGGTGGCACTACAAAGGCCCCCTGATACCACTACCTGTGGTGGGGGTGCCCTTTGAAAGGGTAGGGATTGACATTGTTGGTCCCATGGATCCCCAAACAGCCTCTGGGCACAGGTTTATCCTGGTGGTAGTGGATCATGCCACCAGGT
This sequence comes from Calotriton arnoldi, assembly GCA_963921515.1. Taxonomy (NCBI): domain Eukaryota; kingdom Metazoa; phylum Chordata; class Amphibia; order Caudata; family Salamandridae; genus Calotriton; species Calotriton arnoldi. The sequence continues at coordinate 445,738 of CAWUFW010010214.1, forward strand.
ACCCAGAAGCTATTCCCCTCAGGACCACTACAGCACCTGTGGTGGCAAGGGCCCTCCTGGGAATCTTCTCAAGAGTGGGCTTTCCTAAGGAGGTAGTATCAGACAGGGGTGCTAACTTCATGTCTGGGTACTTGAAAGCAATGTGGAAGGAGTGTGGAGTGACTTATAAGTTCACCACACCCTATCACCCACAATGCAATGGTTTAGTTGAGAGATTCAACAAAACCTTGAAGGGCATGATTAAAGGGCTCCCAGAAAAGCTTAGGCGTAGATGGGACATACTCTTGCCCTGCCTTTTATTCGCATATAGGGAGGTGCCTCAGAAGGGGTTGGTTACAGCCCTTTTGAACTTCTGTTTGGCCACCCTGTGAGGGGTCCACTGTGCTTGGTGAAGGAAGGATGGGAGTTACCTCTCAAGCCCCCAAAGCAAGATATAGTGGACTATGTACTTGGTCTCCGCTCCAGGATGGCTGAGTACATGAAAAGGCAACCAAAAACCTTGAGGCTAGCCAGGAACTTCAAAAGGCCTGGCATGACCAAAAGGCTGTTCTGACTGTTTACCAGCCAGGGCAGAAGGTGTGGGTGTTGGAGTCAGTGGCCCCAGCAGCTCTCCAGGATAAATTGAGTGGACCCCACACTATTGTTGAGCAGAAGGGTGAGGTCACTTATTTAGTGGACCTAGGAACACCCAGGAGTCCCCACAGGGTTCTCCATGTCAAGAGGTTAAAACCATATGTGGACAGGGCAGACATGGGCTTGCTCATGGCTACTGATGAAGGGCAGGAGGAAGAGAGTGACCCACTCCCTGACCTGCTCTCACAGAACCCTGACGATGGGTCAGTTGATGGTGTAGCATTGGCAGGCAGCCTCACTACCCAGCAACAAACTGATTGCAGGCAAGTCCTCAATCAGTTTCGACATATGTTTTTACTGACACCCAGTCAGACCACCTGGTGCACTCATGAAGTGGACACTGGGGACAGTCTGCCTATTAAAAACAAGATTTATAGGCAACCTGACCATGTCAGGGACTGTATCAGGACTGAAGTCCAGAAAATGTTGGAATTGGGAGTAATTGAACCCTCAGATAGCCCTTGGGCTAGTCCAGTAGTCCTAGTACCGAAACCTCACACCAGTGGTGGAAAAAGAGAGATGAGGTTTTGTGTAGACTACAGGGGTCTCAATGCAGTCACTAGGACTGATGCCCATCCAATACCCAGGGCAGATGAGCTCATAGATACTTTGGCCTCTGCCAAATATCTCAGCACATTTGACCTAACAGCTGGCTACTGGCAGATCAGACTAGCTGATACTGCAAAGCCCAAAACAGCATTTTCAACCCCTAGTAGGCATTATCAATTTGTGGTAATGCCCTTTGGTCTGAAGAATGCACCTGCCACTTTCCAGAGGTTGGTGAATACAGTTCTCACAGGACTGGAAGCCTATAGTGCAGCTTATCTAGATGATATTGCTGTCTTTAGCTCCACCTGGGAGGATCACCTGGTCCACCTCAGGAATGTTTTACAGGCCCTGCAAAAGCCAGGCCTGACTATCAAGGCCACTAAGTGCCAGATAGGGCAGAGTCAGGTTGTGTACCTGGGCCACCTTGTGGGTGGAGGCCAGGTTCAACCTTTGCAGAGCAAGATCCAGACCATCATGGACTGGACTGCTCCCGTACCCAGACTCAGGTGAGAGCCTTCTTAGGCCTGACTGGGTACTATAGGAGATTTGTCAAGGGGTATGGATCAGTAGTGACACCCTTGAATGACTTAACTTCTAAGAAAATGCCCAAAAAGGTTCAGTGGACAGTTAACTGTCAAAAGGCATTTGATGACCTCAAGCAGGCCATGTGCACTGCTCCAATTCTGCAGAGTCCTGATTACTCCAAGAAGTTCATTGTTCAATCTGATGCATCTGAATTGGGGGTAGGGGCTGTACTGTCACAATTGAATGAAGAAGGTCAGGATCAGCCAGTAGCTTTTATTAGCAGAAGGCTGACCCCTAGAGAGAAACGTTGGTCAGCCATAGAGAGGGAGGCCTTTGCTGTGGTCTGGGCTCTGAAGAAGTTGAGGCCATACTTGTTTGGTACCCACTTCCTGGTTCAGACAGACCATAAGCCCCTCTTATGGCTAAAACAAATGAAGGGTGAAAACCCCAAACTGCTTAGGTGGTCCATTTCCCTACAGGGGATGGACTTTACAGTGGAACATAGGCCTGGGAGTAACCATGCGAATGCAGATGGACTCTCTAGGTATTTCCACTTAGAACATGAAGACTTAACTGGGCAAGGTTAGTTTAATGTCCCTACGTTTGGGGGGGGGGGTTGTGTAGGAGAGTAGGATCTGCTTCACATGGGTACCCCCACTTTTTGCTGATGCTTCACTGTTTTTCGACATTAGTCTGGCTGGGGCCCTGCTAATCAGAACCCCAGCCCAGCTGCTTCCTCTCTAAAATGGTTTCCATGTGCCTTAGGCACATCACTGATTGGGATCTGGAGTGCCCTTATAAGTCCCTAGTATATGGTATACTATGTACCAAGGGCATAGGTACCTCAGAGGCCTGCCAGGGGCTGCAGCATGTATTATGCCACCCCTGGAAGGCCATCCAAACTGACACCACAGGTCTGCTACTGCAGCCTGGGTAAGGTGGTGCATGCACCCCTTACTGTGATATAGGTTACCTATATCACGAAATACATACACACATATAAACCTATAAGTCACTCCTAAGGCAGGCCTTATCAATCCTAAAGGCAGAGTGCATGGTTCCTATGTGAGAGGGTGCCCCTGCATGAGCAGGGCCCCTCTGCAGCGTTCGGAGACCATCTCTGATGCTGTTTGTAGTGCAGCCTGACCATATACTCTTAAGCGCATTATATCCTCGCGGTAAAATGCTAACTTTGGAATGGCTGCACCTAAACATGTCGTGTTTGGTGTCAAACATCTTGGAATACTACCCCCCGCCAATCCTGGCGGCGGGGGTAGCATTCCACCCTTCTAGAGGGAAAGACATGTTAACTCTGACTAGTCCGGTAACTTCTTTCCAGAGCCCTGGCATCACAAAATGGATGCTGCTGCCACAGACACGAGTCTGGCCTCCTGCTGCTGGACGAAACTCCGGCAGGGGAGGCCTGGACAATAGGTTTCCTGTCCCAGGGAGGTGTGACCACCTCCCCAGACAGGATAATGTGTATTGGGGCTGGGCGGGAGCACTTTCGGGTGCTTTGAAGTCCTGCACTGGGGGCACATTTGGTGTCCCTGTGCATACCCCAGTTCAAACCGGATCAGGGGCTTGCAGCCCCTGCTTTGGCGCGAACTGGACAAAGGGAAAGGGGTGTAGCCACCCCTCTGCCCTGACCCACCCATAGGTGGGGCCACAGAGTAGTCCAACCCTATTTTTAGAATAAAGGTAGGAACCCAGTCCTTAGGACTTTAGATTATACCTGGACGAAACTCTGAAACTGAATCCTGGACCTTCGACGCTCTACGACAAGATTAGAGGACTGAAGAATCTCCCTTGGGGTCAAGGAGTGACTCCCCTGCTTGGCAGGCACCAAAGAAGCATCTCTCCGGTTCGCATTTCTGAAGCTCCCGTCGGACGCCGAAGTCATCGCATCACCAGAGGTGGATTCTCAGACTTCCCGAGGCTACCCTGAGTCCCCAGCAAAGCTGAGGCCCGTGGCTATCGTGGGTGATTTGAGACCGTGACCCCTGGACACCGAGCACATTTGCAAGTGCATCATCTTCTGGGTCTCCCAAGAAGTCGTGCTTTGGGCTCCGAGTAGCCCTAGCCTCCAGCACCACCTGCACCGAAGATCACTGGCCCCCACTCCACGAGTGATACAAAAGGGGATGATGGACGGAACGTTTGAGCCAATCAAACACTCACCCCCAGTCAACTGATCTGGGTTTAATCCATCATCATTCTTTAGCTCACTCCACCACCCCAGTTCAGACATGGCCATATGCAAATCAGTCTGACCCTGTGCCTCATGGGAACAGTCCAGACCGAACTGCCAAGCCATGTCTTCCCTGGACCGGAAACAAGCATCCTAGGACCGGTTTCTGGCATTTCAGCCGTCATCAGCCAGGCTTGCTTGAATCCAGTGGCAAAGTGAGCAAGGGACCCACGTCTGGGCATACCCCCGCCAACTTAGGGCGACCAAAGCGATACAAAAGGGGATGATGGACGGAACGTTTGAGCCAATCAAACACTCACCCCCAGTCAACTGATCTGGGTTTAATCCATCATCATTCTTTAGCTCACTCCACCACCCCAGTTCAGACATGGCCATATGCAAATCAGTCTGACCCTGTGCCTCATGGGAACAGTCCAGACCGAACTGCCAAGCCATGTCTTCCCTGGACCGGAAACAAGCATCCTAGGACCGGTTTCTGGCATTTCAGCCGTCATCAGCCAGGCTTGCTTGAATCCAGTGGCAAAGTGAGCAAGGGACCCACGTCTGGGCATACCCCCGCCAACTTAGGGCGACCAAAGCGATACAAAAGGGGATGATGGACGGAACGTTTGAGCCAATCAAACACTCACCCCCAGTCAACTGATCTGGGTTTAATCCATCATCATTCTTTAGCTCACTCCACCACCCCAGTTCAGACATGGCCATATGCAAATCAGTCTGACCCTGTGCCTCATGGGAACAGTCCAGACCGAACTGCCAAGCCATGTCTTCCCTGGACCGGAAACAAGCATCCTAGGACCGGTTTCTGGCATTTCAGCCGTCCCCACTCCACGAGTGTCCTGTAAGCCAGATCCACGTGCGGCGTCACGAGGCTCCTTCGCGGTCGCTAGCCCGTTGGCTAGTAGCCCTTAACGAAGGCCAATCCTTTTCTTACTTGGCATCCTGGTTGCTCCAGGCCTGCCCTCACTTACCCTTGCTGGGTGAGTTCCACAGACCTTGCTGGTCTGCACCATCGACAATCTACATCTTAATCGAGACTTGCCGTTGCCAAGGCTTGTTGGGTCCAATCCGGTCGCCGACACCTCAGCACTCGACAGACATCGTGTACCAGCCGAATCCTGCTCCTGGTCGCCGACAACGCCTCCCGGACCTCGTGGCTGAAGAGTCAAGACAACCGTCAACGCACCTGAAGCACTCGACATCGGTGGGCATCTGTCCATCGCCTTCCTGGTCACTGGCTAGTGACCCAGACTCTGTCCCCTCTGCTTTCAGGTTCACCAGAACTCCGATCCACTCTTGGATCCACCCGGACACTTTTCTCTTGGCCGCCAGCAGCACTTTGCAGCAGATCGCCATTCGAATTGACAACGAAACCCGACCCCGAAAGGCACCTATGCACCCGGCTTCCCTGGGTGAGGTAACATGAGTACTCCGGTGCTCCTGTGGGTAGAGACTCTTCAAAGTCCTAGATCTCAAAGGGTTTTGTCCTAGCCCTCTTTTAAGTGTCCCTTTCCTCTATTTTCCCGATCCCGACTTTCTCCATAGAAGTTAACGGCGTATCGCGGTTGTGTATTTACACTGCACGCGTCTCCCGTGGGTCCCCTGTGTCACTACCTTGGGTGGTTCCTTGTGGTCCAAGCACTTCTAGAGGCTCTAGGCCTAGTGTCTAGTTCAGTCGTGGTTCGCATACCACTTTATTGGTATATGGTTTGGTATGCCCCTAGGGCCCAAACGTGTATTTGTGCTATTACTGTGATTTAATATCTTATAACTTATGTACTTCGAACTCTAGCCTCATAAAGAGACTAGAGGGGTGTGTTTAGCAATAAATACATATATTTTGAATATATACCTGATGTGGTGCTCTTTCATTTGATCACTCAAGAGATTATAGACTGGTAAAACAAGCTGCTTTACATTCCTTCAAGACTTAGCCTGAAGGCTGCTCTCCATAGCTACCACTAGGATAGCTTTCAAAAAGGTTGTCTTTAACCTATCTCCACTAAGGGGTTGTTTGGACTGGTGCAAGGTGCCCACTATAATTAGTGGACAGCATATACCAGGCCAACTTCTCACACTTACCAAGCGGCATCTTTTCACTGGTGACGAGTTGCCTGTTTGCCATCAAGACGTCCACGCGTGCAGATCCAGCAGCTTCAAGAAGGAGTGAGCCAGCCCCGTTTCTCACCAAGACGAATGTCGAGTCTATAGTAGCGATTCCGAAGAGAGTTTGATTTCCGTCCTGCCGACACACTCTTGAAGTATCACCGTGCCTTGAGGCACTGTTTAGTTTACTCAAAACCTGCGATTACGCTGCCTTCGCAAGCTCTGGCGCGTGCTGCCTGATCCTCGCCTGACCCTCCTGTTCTGCTATTGGTCCAACGTGCGCACGGTCACGCACGTCACGCACATTTTCAGCGGCCATTTTGTGCCTTACAATTTCTGCTTGTCTCGTTTTGAATCAACGCGCATGTACGCGCGTAGTTACCATTTGCCTGTTTTTGCCTGATTCTCTTCAGCATACTGTGCGCACCCACGCACGCAACATTAGCGGCCATATTAAGTTTCTGCCTGACTTTGCCTGGCCTTGATACTTTGCTTGTTCCAACTCAAAATATCGTGCGCATTTACGCACGCAACATTAGCGGTCACACCAAGTTTGTGCCTGACTTTGCCTAGTTTTTATCTTATGCCTTTCTATGCGCTTTGTGACATTTTCATCAATTTCGCAGCCTTGCAAATACCGCGGTGACACGCACACCTTTTCCATTGTATGTCATCCTTTTACTACGGTGATACACATACCATGTGTATCTCGTATTAAAGGCATATTCATACGGTGACACACACATTTTATTTTTATTTTTTTTCCTTTTCCTCTCTATACATTTGGTCATTTTCTTCAGTTATGCAACAAGCCTTATTACCTCCACCTGCTTCTCCTGAATCTGATTGTGAAAAATGGAAAGAAAGTTTTGAGGCATACTTAGATGCCCTTGATGGTGATTCCTTCACACACAAAAAGAAATTTGCCATTTTAAGGCATTGTCTGGGTTCAGAAGGCCGCAATATTCTTAAACATGTTCCGAAAGTCTTAGTTCTGTTCATTGAAGGTGAAGGCGACGGTGTTGAAGATGAATATGCTACAGCCATTAAATCTCTTGACACTAGATTCAAAGCATGTAAAAATGTTGCATTAGAAAGGCACAAATTCTACAAAAGAGCGCAGCTACCGGGAGAGTCTGCATCTAGCTATGTAGGTGCTTTACGCATTCTGGCCGTTTCATGCGAATATAAAGCATTTGAGGAAGAGATGATCAGAGATCAGCTTGTAGAGAAAACCAACATTAAAAAAGTCCAAGAGCGCATGTGGGGTAAATGGGTCGGGATAATAGACGGCTGAAATGGAATGGTGGGCTTGCCAGCTATACGAATATTGCTTCACTTGTGTTGCTCAATGTCAGTGTGATGTGTTCTTCTTCCTATTCTGCCATTATATACTGTAGCTCTGAACGGTGCTGTTTGTTGTTACATTCAAAACAATAAAATTGATTGTCAAAAAAAAAGTCCAAGAGGCTCTTTTGTCCAAACCTGATTTGACTCTACAAAAAGCGTTGGAGATAGCCACCAGGATTGAAAGCACCACTTCTTATCTGGAACAAATGTCAATTTCCAGTACTAGTTCTCCAACACAAGATGTTTTAGCTGTCAAAAGCAAATACAAAACTTCAAAGGAGAAGCCACGCCAAGAAAGAACTGGCGGATATGTGAGAACAAGTACCAGACCCTCTAATAAGCGTTGGGAATGCTACCGTTGCGGCAGTACTTCTCACCTTGGGAATGCTAGATTCTGTCCTGCCATTGACAAGACCTGTGCCAAATGTTTTAAAAAAGGACATTTCGCCAAAGTTTGTAAATCTGTTGGCAGATCATCATTTAATACAGATTCATCATCCAAGAAAGTTCTCAACGTTGAGCATCTCACAGGAGAGTTGTCCTCAAGTGAAGAGGACCAAATTTGCATAATAACAGAATCGCAGTGTACTGATGTTGTCACTGCTATTTCACAAGAAGTAAGACGACCCTTGTGTATCCTGAATGTCAACGGAGTGGACATTAAGATGTTGGCTGATTCTTTATCCCCATTTACTTTTATAAGTGACAAAATATGGGAGGATTTGTTTCAGTCACAAGGGTTTTCTTTAAAGCATTCGTCAGTACGACCTGTTGGTTATGGTGGTAAAACCATTGAGGTGCTAGGTGAATTTCATGCCAATTTATGTTTCAAAGGCAGTAGATCTCAAGGTGTGGTGTACGTAACCAAGGATGATACTTGTTTACTGGGGTGGCATGATCAAGGTAATTTGGGAATTGTGTTGGACCCCAATGACCCTCACCAGGTTATATTGAAGAAAGATTTGGTCTTTATACAAACCATCAAGGAAGAAACATGGGAGTCTGTGTACCCTGAAATTTTTAATGATAAGTTAGGCCTATTTAAAGGATTCAAACCCAAGATTAGATTGTTTGACGGTGCAAAAGTTTGCAGGGTACCCCTAGCCTTGCGCAATGCATTAAAAGAAGAATTGGACAAATTGTGTTCTAGCGATGTCATAGAACCCATTGAATCATCTGATTGGGTTTCCCCTATTGTTTTAGCCAGAAAAGCCAATGGGGCGTTGCGCATGTGTGTTGATCTTCGCGATTTAAATCGCCACATTTGGGTTGATCAACACTCATTGCCCAACATCACAGAAATGACAACTACTCTGAAGGATGGTAAGTGGTTTAGTCTACTAGACATGACATCCGCTTATCATCAAATTGATTTGCATCCCGAGTCCAGGCACTACACTGCGTTCATCACCCCGGATGGTTTGTCCCAATATAAACGCATGCCTTTCGGACTTGCTTCCGCATCCTTGGTCTTTCAGAGGATTGTGGAAAGCATGTTTAAAGGCATTCCCGGGGTGATAGCGTTTCAAGATGATGTGTTGGTGTATGGTTCCGATCTGAATCAACACAACGAAAGATTGCATACTGTTTTTTCTATTCTACAGAACAAAGGTGTTACCCTGAGCCTTGAAAAATGTAAATTAGATGTGAGTTCTGTGGAATACTTAGGATACAAAATATCTGCCAAGGGTGTTGAACCTAAGGCCAGCCTAGTCAAAGCAATAGAGGATTTAAGTGCACCTGGTGATAAGGATCAATTGAGATCCTTCATGGGGCTCATTGAGTTTTATGCTAGGTTCGTTCCAAATTGTTCAGCCAAAACTTTTCATATGAGGAATCTTCTTAAAAAGAATGTAATTTTCAAGTGGAGTGTTGAGTGCGCTGAAGAATTTAAGTTGATCAAAAAATAAATTGCACATGCCATTCCTTTCAAGTCTTTTGACATTAATAATCACACAATAATCATGACTGATGCCAGTCAGAAAGGGCTTGGCGCCGTTCTCATGCAATAAAGAAATGGCAAGGATGAGGTGGTAGCTTTTGCTTCCAGAGGTCTTAGGGGTGCCGAAGCAACGTACTCAGTGGTGGAGCGTGAGGCTTTAGCTTGCTGGTGGGGCATTGTTCATTTTAAACAATATTTATGGGGCTCCAAATTTACTGTAAGAGTGGACCACAAACCTTTAGTTCAGCTTTTTACCACCAAGGGGGGAGACAAAGCAACACCTCGGATTGCCAAAAGGCAATATAGACTCTTAGAGCACAATTTCAATGTCGAGTACGTTCCTGGAATAAAAAATATTTTAGCAGATTGTTTGTCCAGGTTGCCCTGTTGTATAGATGATGTGTGTGATTATGAAGATAAGAATTTTGATTCTGAGATTTTTTTGTTATGCCGTGTCTCATCCGGATGGTGCCATTTTGGAGAACGAATGGAGAGATACTTATGAAGCAGACTTAGACATTAAGAGACTTATGGATGTGGTGCACACAGGTTGGACGAGAGAATGTTCACAAGATGATGTCATCAGTAAATTCAAACATGTCTTTGATGAACTTTCTGTTGTCAATGGACTCCTTTATCGTTCTTCCTTACTTGTAGTTCCTGTAGGCATGAGACACAAAGTTCTTACCTTAGTCCATGAAGGCCACATTGGCATGCATGCCATAAAAAGAAGAATTAGAGAACATTTTTGGTGGCCTGGCCTAGACAGGCAAGTGGAACATTTTGTGAGAGATTGTTTATGCTGTGCTGTTAGTGACAAATCTCAGGTAATGATTCCTAGTCCACTTGAAGCTGTAAACGTTCCTTCCAAGGCTTGGTCCAAGCTGGCCATTGAGATTATTGGTCCCTTGACATTGTCTGGCAACAGTGTTCCTGAGTATGGTATAGTTCTGATGGATTACTACAGTCGTTGGCCTGAGTTAAAGTTTGAAAAGGTTCCCACCACTGCTTGTGTAATAGAATTTCTTGAATTTCTATTTGCAAAGGAAGGCGTTCCTGATGAGGTGGTTTCAGATAATGGTTGTCAGTTCTCTTCTTTACGATTTGAGAAGTGTTTGGACTTCATGGGAATTAAACATATCAAAACCTCACTTTACCATCCAAGAAGCAATGGTCTCGTTGAGAGGTTCAATAGAGTAATCAAGGATAACATACAATTGTCCAAAGCCAGTTGTTTGAATTGCAAAAATGAACTGAAAAACCTGTTGTGGGCTGTACGCACCACTCCTAATTCTGATACCGAGGTTTCTCCGTTCATTTTACTGAGAGGTCGTCTTCCCTCTTCAAAGTTATTGAGGAGATGGATGGGTGTGTTTGAGTTACCAGAAGCAAAGATGAAGGAGGTAAGCAAGAAAAGGGTGAAAGCTCAGAACAAATACGTTCAGCCAAGAACTAAGGAGTTGAGAGTGGAAGTTGGAGACTGGGTCAGGGTCAAGTGTCCACGGATTTTGCACAAGGGTGAGTCCAAGTTTTCTGATTTTAAGACTGTTGTAAGAGTCAACAAAAGTGCGGTGAAACTGGAGGATGGCAGATGGTGGAACAAAAACAAGATTTCAGTTCCTAAGTCACATTTTGATTTGACGCCTGGTCTTCTTGTGTCTCGTACCAATCAGGGTGTGGTATGTCATGACACTAATATTCGTGTTCCTTCCTCCAGGTCAACAAGGTTACCCAACAAGTTTTGTGACTATGTTATGCATTAATATGTCTTGTACTTTGCATTTCTCTGCCTTGTTTTTCATTGCTATGATCTTATGTCTTATGTTTAGTTTAATTTTAGTTCTCCATTTTATTTTTGTTTCATTTGTATAGGGGGAAGATGTGTTGGGTTGTGTATTGCTCTCTGTGCCTCTCGTGGCGTCAGGGAACTTTCATCTATGTGGGGTTCGAGAAAGGGTGGTGCAGGAGCAGAGACGGTTGGATCCTGTAGTGGGACGGTTCAGTGTTGGCTACTCCTGTCTTGTTTGGCAAATAAATACTTTCGATGAACTTACCAAGCGGCTTCTTTTTAGACCTCTTGATTGTTTAGCAACCTGCTTTTAGTAAGTAGACAGACTTCTTAGAGTCATATTCACTTTCTTCTCTCATTACTACCTTCATGAACCCTAACACCGGATAGTAAGGCCACTGCTACGGTTAGGCAAATGACAAATCAAAGGTTGCACTCGCTCACCCACCATCACCACCACTTGATGCCCTTGTATGTGCATTGCAAAGACATTATAAGAAAACTTAATATATGTCACAGGCAAATGAGTATTGACAATCTCCAAATTAACCTGAGCGCTGGGATCATCCACTGAAAAGTCTGTGACTTTAGCAACCTCAAAAGGCTTTTGAAATAAGTGGTCATGTGAATAAATATCAATATATCTCAAAATAAAGTTTTATTGTAAATGACCTAAACAAATAGCATTTTTAATCAAAGCATCCTCCATTTACATGTATTTCTGCCCACATTAAGCAATGAGGGCCAATTGCAGAAACCAGCAAGCCGTCGTCATTACCACACAATTTGTGAACGATTTTGCATATTTAGTGATTTCTGAAGGGTCATCAGTGTGCATGGTAATCTATGCAAATTGCAGATTTTCATGCATACTCCAACTGTACTATTCTTTCCTCAACAGATTCCCTGCAACAGACATTCTACTTGGGTAAGTATTTACAACGTGCTTTTGGGTATGTAGTTTTTTTCTTTCTTTTTCCTTCCACAATTATACTGCCCATTGAGGAATTCTCTTTCATAAGCTCACAGTGAAAACACTGTGTTTGAAATGTATTCACAGCTAGTGAGAATTATTCACAGTTAATTTAAACTCTTGGTCCATTCTTTTTCGCTCTGAATGTTGGTTTGGTATTTGGTTGTGAATAGAAATGAAAAGGTTTGTGAATATACCAAAGTTATAATTTGTGAGTGTTCACTACCACCCTAGGGCCTCTTCCTTTCCATGGTCCCACCCTAACTCTAAACTTACAACTCTGGAAAATCTTTGATTCTTGGATATTTTTCACTATTTTAACTTGCAGATGCTAGTTAACAATAAGAAAAGTATGTGCATGTATAAATATGGCCACAGAAACTGTTTCTGGAGATTCGGATCTGTCATTTATTTCCACAGATGACCCTTTTTGCACACCTAATGATGTAGACAGCCTTTCGTAAATCAGTCTTGTTGGGATTTAACACAAGAGGAACTGTGTGAAGAAAATGAGAAGCGTCTTTCACAGCAAACAGTGCCTTGTGCCTAAACATTGTGAACGATAGAGTGATAAGGTAAGGATGCAGGACTTGTGGAGTAGGTAAGCAAGTCATCTGCAATATGACTGTAAACAGGAATATACAAAGGGTGCCATTGAATCGTGGTGATTGTGACTCATTAAGTAAACAAGCATTGCCAAAAACCAATAGGTCTGGCTTTAAGTTCGAGTCCTGACTAAAGCATAAAAAGCCTGCAGAAGGTGAAAAAAAGCAAGCCAAAAAGATTACGTTCTGTACAAAATGAATATGAGATGTCGAAATTTAATTTTCTGATTATTTAGTGTCATTGTAAGATGTACAACTGTCCCTGATGCATTACAACGCAAGCATTACAAAGGAGGCACAATGATACAGGAGTCAGCCTACATATTATTGTGAGAGGGTAACACGTCTCTGAGCGGAGCCAAAACCCAATCTGTATATGTTACAGAACTGGTAATATATAGAAGTATCAGATAGGCGTGCTGTCCAGCAAAATCTAAAACTATCTGACATGCTAAAGCTGTAACGGAAAATTGCTTCATTTAATGATAGCCATAGAGTGCATTATAGCAGCATACAGAGTTATTTCACTGGAGGAAGAAGAGCTGGGAGGATGCATATTTCTGTGGAAAATTCACAAATGTGCAAACTAGAAAGGCCTCAACCCCTCGAGGGAAATACCAAGATTGTAAATATCAGATAGGTTGCCAAAACGTTACTTCTTGATTTTAACATCCGTGACAATTCTGCTAACCATCATCACTGCTACTTTCCGACTGGTGACAGCTTGCCTGCAAGGATTACGGGGTTCTGCGAGGAGGTAAAATATTTCCCACGTGACTCACGAAAGGAGCAGAGAAACGTAGGGTACACAGTGCGAATTATTTAGGACGGGACTCCCTTTACTGTTTGATTACATGGCTTTCCTGGATTCATCTCTCGTGATTATACGAAATACTGTGTTAATAAACTGAACACCTAGCCATTAGACGCACTTTGTCAGTGGCGTTGTTCCAATTGTGCTCCAGGTGTATTATCAAGGTTCCATGAATAATTCTGATGTATCTGTGGAAGGAAAACTTAAGGAACATCTAAACTGTAGAAAACACATTTTATTGTAAATGTAAGTTTATGTGCTTAGTTATGGAAATATGTAATGGTCAATGTCAAACAGACGGTGACATATTTTTCTGTGTTTAAGGAGGAGGAAAAGAGGTGCACAGTGGACAGATGGTGTATGTGTGTGACGGCCGTACATGTAAATTGTTGTTTTTCATTAGAAAACATTAGCAGGAAAACAATATCGATCCTTGGAATTATGAAGAAAGTTGTATCTATTTCAAACCGAGATCAGCCAATGTACTGTGGGCAACAATCGATACACATTGAGAGGGAGATTGAGGTTCCTAGGTGTAACTATACTTCTTTGCTATTCACTGTTTCTGAGTGTAGATTTACACCTTGGTGCAGATTTCCTCAGATCAGGGGGTGGAGCCTCCTACAACAGGATTTACGAGTGCAACGTTAGCTGTAGTAACTTTGCACACGTAGATGAAGATTTACACTACTGTGTCGGAGATCTCCCTTTGGGTAAGTATAGGGAAATATTGAAGTTTATTATGCTTTAACAAAAAATATAAAAACATATTTTAATATAATATATAAGTATAAATTAAATGTAAATTATTATTCCTAAAATGATACCAATAAAATAAAACGTTATAGCACATTAACTAATCAAATTTAAAGTGTAGTAAATGATTAATTAATTTAAAATATTATTCTAGTTTATGAATAATCATTTTTAAACATGTTTTTTAAATCCCACCCTCGCTAATATTTTTGGATTCATTAAATATTTAGCACATTTTGTTATAAATTATGTGTTTGGGGAGGGTGACACCAACATGGTGCACATGCCGACTTGACTCTTTGCTGCTCATATAGCCTCCCTACACTGACTTAAAATCAGCATTAAAATGAGTCATTGAACAATAAACAAGCCTCTCAAGAATGCATGAAGGCGAAATGGACACTGTGGCGGAGGAATGTTTGATAAGCCACATGATCAGTGTGGCCTAGGAGCCCTGGAGTATCTTGGGAGTTTAAGAGGAGCAAAGCCTGAAAGAAGAAACACTCACATTGGATGCCATTTTGCCCAGGACCTTAAAGATTTGAAGTGGCAGGAGGACTTTCTGACCGCCATGTTTTCTGATGCTAAAGACCCACAGTGCCAAAGGCCTGGATTCAGCAGTGAAGATGATTTTTAAGAAACCTGGCCCCGCATAACAAGAGGAGATGATGGGCTGGAAATACGCACACAGGCTGTGTCAGGCCCTGTGGGTCATGGGCGAAGACGTGATCCCCTCTCCCGGTTGGGTGGAGTAGTGTTGCGGGAGCTCATGGTGCCCAGAGGGCTCTGATAGAATAATGAGGGAATGAAACTAGATGATGGAGATTGCTTAGAGTTTGCAATGAAACCATAACACCCTATAGTGGGTGGTGGCAGCAAACTGGGACAGCAAGAGCCAAAATAAATCCCCTTAGTAGAACATATGCAAGGCACTCTGTTGGGACAGTCACTAAAAATGCACTGTGGGTCTTAGGAAACAGTGCAAGGCAACACTGAACACTCCAACAAAAGCATATGAAAACTGCTGGCTGGGTAATCAATTTAAATATAAATGAGTTAACATCTCTATCTCAAACCAATCGGGTTGATCCCTGCTTGGGGTGTTTTGTCTCTTACTTCTCTGCAATAGACCTTTGCTGTCATTTATCAAAAGATCAGGAGCTATGCATCACATACATTTAAATCACAACAGTTATTTCTAAGTTCAGACAATAATAAGGGTTAGGTATAAGTTGCAAGGGTTTATTTTCTTTGAAAGTTTAGTACAGTCTCATTCTCAGTCAAGTTACAGAATTGATCATAAAAATATCATTAGTGTGAGAAGTTGGCCTGGTATATGCTGTTCACTAATTAAAGTGGACACCTTGCACCAGAACAATTCGACTCTTATGGTAGATAGGTTTAAGACAACCTTTATAGAAAGCTATCCTAGTGGTAGCTGTGGAGAGCAGCCTTCAGGCTAAGTCTTGAAGGAATGTAAAGCAGCTTGTTTTACCACACAATCTCTTGAATCACCAAATGAAAAGACACCACACAGGTATATATATCAAATATATATGTCTTTATTAATAAACACTCTCTACTAATCTCTTTATGAGATTAGAAGTCAGGAACATATGTACAAGTCAAATGTTATCACAATAAGTTTAGCACAATCGAATATCACAATCTTAGTTTGCTAGACCTAGGTCTAGGGCATCTAGAATCGAGGGACCCCCAAGATCCACCCCAGGTAGTTGTAGGAGACCCACAGGGGACGGACGCGGTGACCTGGCACCGGTGCGAGTCCTGTGCGAGTCTATGCACTCAGACGCGATTGAGATTTCAATGTTGAAGGTCCCTTGCGTGTTCGAGACGAACACACCGATCGGTCCTTGTACGAGTCGAAGGACGCGGTCACAGATAGAGATGCAAGGGAGATGGATGCGCTGTGTCTAACACAGACGCGAACCTTGTGCGAGTCAGTTCAATGGAGTTCTCAGAGTTACTGGCCCTTTGTGTGTTCGAGGCGAACACCGATCGGACTCAGTACGAGTCGAAGGATACAGTTTTAGATAGTGTTACAAAGGAGATGGACGCGGTGTGTCTAACACAGACGCGAACCCTGTACGAGTCAGCGCAATTGTCGCACTTAGAAAGTTAGAGTTTTAGGACACTTCTAGGGAAGCTACAAGCAAGTCACTTACAGGGTAAGTAGTTCTAGGGCCCACACCCACAGGAGCACTGTAGTGCTGAAGTTACCTCACCCAGGGGAGCCGGGTGTATAGGTGTTCTTTGGCGTCGGGTCGCGGCGTCGCTTTCAATGGGAGCCAGTGAAGACTTGCTGCTTGCGGCGACAGGAGAAGTGTCCGGAGGAATCCAAGCCTGGATTCAGAAGATGGAAGACCTGAAAGCAGAGGGGACAGTGTTCAAAGTCACTTGGCAGTGACTCGGGGCATGGAAGATGGATGCCCACCGTTGTCGCAAGATTCAGGTTGTTCGCAGTTGCCTTGACTCTTCAGCCACGAGGTCCAGGAGGCGTCGACAATGACCAGGAGCTGGATTCGGTGTGTACAACGATGTCTGCAGCTTACTGCGGTGTCGGTGACTCGATCGGAGCCAACAAGCCTTGGTAACAGCAAGTCTTGGGGAAAGTGTGAAGAGGCAATGGCACAGACCAGCAAGGTCTGTGGGACTCACCCAGCAAGGGTAAGTTAGGGCCGGTCTGGAGCAACCAGAGGAGCCCTTTGGTTTCTTTAGAAAGTCTTCTGGGGACCCACAAGCCAGCTAGCAAGGGATCGCGAAGACGCCTCAGGAGAATTCACTCACAGGAGCCCACGGTCACTCGGGGTGTGGTAGGCCTCTGATCTTAAGAGGGATTCCTGCTGGAGGCTGGGACCATACATGGTCCAAAGCACAAGTTCGTGGAATGTTGTGAAGGGGTTGCACTCAACAATAGTGCACGGTACTCAGGGGTCGCGGTTCCTCGTTACTCTTGGGGTCCACTGGCCTCAGCTTCACTGGGAACTCACGATGGCCTTTGAGAAGTCAGGAAATCCATTTCTTGGGCTGCAGGGACTTCAGACTCCAGCGGGAGCGGCGTAGTTTGCGACCGTCATTTGTAGTTTTTGGTGCCTGCCAAGCAGGGGAGTCACTCCTTGACTCCAAGGGAGATTCTTCAGTCTTCCAAAGGTAGTGGAATGTCGAAGGTCCGGGATTCTTCTTGTAGAGCGTCGTCCAGGGAAATCTAGGGTGCAATGCACAGGTTCCCCCTCTTATACTAAAAGAAAGGGAGGGACTCGCTCTATGACCCTACCTATGGGAGGGTCAGGGGAGTGGGTGGCTACACCCACTTCCCTTTGTCCAGTTTTGTGCCAGAGCAGGGGCAGGTAGCCCCTGAGCCGGTTTGAACTGGCATATGCACAGAGGAGCCTTCTGCTCCCCCAGTGCAGGACTTCAAAGCACTCTAAGAGTGCACCCACCCAGCCCCAATACACTAAACCCTGTCTGGAAGGTGGTTACCCCCCCTTGGGACAGGATATCTATTGTTGGGCTTCCTCCACTGCGAGTGTTGGTCATCAGCAGGAGGGCAGCCCAGTGTCTGTGACTGGTGGCATCCATTTTGTGATGCCAGGGCTCTGCAGGATTCTACCGCTTTTCCACAGTAGGTACATGTCTATCCCTCTAGAAGGGTGGAATGCTACCCCGCCGCCAGGACTGGCGGGGGGTAGTATTCCAAGATGTTTGACACCAAACACGACATGTTTCGATGCAGCCATTCCAAAGTTAGCATTTTACCGCGAGGATATAATGCACTTAAAAGTATATGGTTTAATCGCATCCACAAACAGCACCAGAGAATGGACTCTGAGAGCTGCAGAGGGGCCCTGCTCAGGCAGAGGCACCCCCTCACATAGAAGCCAAGCACCCTGCCCTCCAGGATTGATAGGGCCTGCCTTAGGGGTGACTGATAGGGTTATATGTGTGTGTAGGAGAGATATAGGGAACCTATATCTCAGTGAGGGGTGCTAGCACTTCCTCACTCAGGCTGCAGTAGCAGGCCTGTGGTGTCAGATTTAGTCTGCTTCCCAGGGGTGGCATAATACATGCTGCAGCCCCTGGTAGGCCTGTGAAGTACCTATGCCCTTGGTACCTAAGGTACCATATACTAGGGACTCATAAGGTGCTACATTATCCAATCACTAGTGCACCTAGAGTGCACTCCAAATCGTTTAGAGAGAACAGAGAGGCTGGGGCCCTGATTAGCGGGGTCCCAGCCTGACTATAGCCATAAACCAGTGTAAACATCAGAAAAAAGTGGGGGCAACATAAGAGGCAGATCCTACTCTCCTACACAACCCCCCCCAAACGCAGGGACACTAAACTAACCTTGACCAGTTGAGTCCTCGTGTTCAAAGTGGAAATACCTTGAGAGTCCATCTGCATTGGCATGTTGGGTCCCAGGTCTATGTTCCACTGTATAGTCCATCCCCTGTAGGGAAATGGACCACCTCAAAAGTTTTGGGTTTTCTCCTTTCATTTTTTAAGCCACAGGAGGGGCTTGTGGTCGGTCTGAACTATGAAGTGAGTACCAAACAAGTATGGCCTCAGCTTCTTCAGGGCCCATACCACAGCAAAGGCCTGCCTCTCTATAGCTGACCAACGTTTCTCTCTAGGGGTCAGCCTTCTGCTAATAAAAGCTACTGGCTGGTCTTGACCTTCATCATTCAGTTGAGACAGTACAGCTCCCACACCCAGCTCAGAAGCATCTGTTTGGACAATGAACTTTTTGGTGTAGTCTGGACTCTGTAAGATGGGGGCAGTGCACATGGCCTGCTTTAGGTCTTCAAATGCCTTCTGACAGCTAGCTGTCCACTGAACCTTTTTGGCATTTTCTTTGAGGTCAGATCATTCAAGGGGGTCACTATAGATCCATATCCCTTGACAAACCTCCTATAGTACCCAGTCAGGCCTAAGAAGGCTCTCACCTGTGTCTGGGTGGTTGGAGCAACCCATTCCATTATGGTTTGGATTTTGCTCTGTAAAGGCTGAACCTGGCCTCCATCTACAAGGTGGCCCAGGTACACAACCTGACTCTGCCCTATCTGGCACTTAGTGGCCTTGATAGTGAGGCCTGCTTTCTGTAGAGCCTCCAAAACATTCCTGAGGTGGACCAGGTGATCCTGCCAGGAGGAACTAAAGACAGCAATATCATCTAGATAAGCTGAGCAATAAGTTTCCATCCCTGTCAGAACTTTATTCACCAACCTCTGAAAAGTGGCAGGTGCATTTTTCAATCCAAAGGGCATCACCACAAAGTGGTAGTGCCCACCAGGGGTCGAACATGCTGTCTTGGCTTTTGCATCATCAGCTAATCTGATCTGCCAGTAGCCAGCTGTTAGGTCAAACGTGCTTAGATACTTGGCTGAGGCCAAAGTATCAATCAGCTCATCTGCCCTTGGTATGGGATAGGCATCAGTCCTAGTGACTGCATTGAGGCCTCTGTAGTCTACACAAAACCTCATTTCTTTCTTACCACCCTGGGTATGAGGCTTGGGTACCAGGACTACTGGACTAGCCCAAGGGCTATCTGAAGGCTCAATTACACCTAGCTCCAACATTTTCTGGACTTCAGTCCTGATACAGTCCCTGACATGGTCAGGTTGCCTGTAGATTTTATTCTTGACAGGCAGACTGTCTCCAGTGTCCACCTCGTGGGTACACCAGGAAGTCTGACTAGGGGTCAGGCTAAACATATGTCTATACTGTTGCAGAACTTGTCTGCACTCAGTTTGCTGATGGTCAGTGAGGCTGCTTGCCAAAGCAACACCATCTACTGACCCATCATCAGGGTTCTGAGAGAGCAGGTCAGGGAGAGGGTCACTCTCCTCCTCCTGGTCCTCATCAGTTGCCATGAGCAAGCCCATGTCAGCCCTGTCAACATATGGCTTTAATCTGTTGACATGGAGCACCCTCAGGGGCTCCTGGGAGTTCCAAGATTCACCAGGTAGGTGACTTCTCCCTTTTGTTCAACTATTGTATGGGGGCCACTCCACTTGCCCTGGAGGGCTGCTGGGGCCACAGGCTCCAACACCCACATTTTCTGTCCTGGCTGGTATACAGTCAGTACAGCCTTTTGGTCATGCCAAGCTTTTTGTAATTCTTGGCTGGCCTCCAGGTTTTTGGTTGCCTTTTTCATGTACTCTGCCATCCGGGAGCGGAGACCAAGTACATAGTCCATCACATCTTGTTTGGGGGGCTTGAGAGGTAACTCCCAGCCCTCTTTTACCAAACACAGTGGACCTCTCACAGGATGCCCAAACAGAAGCTCAAATGGGCTGTAACCAACCCCCTTCTGTGGAACCTCTCTGTATGCAAACAACAGGCAAGGAAGAAGAAGGTCCCATTTCCGCCTAAGCTTCTCTGGGAGTCCTTTAATCATTCCTTTCAATGTTTTGTTGAAGCGATCAACTAAACCATTGCATTGTGGGTGATAGGGGGTGGTGAACTTGTAAGTTACACCACACTCCTTCCACATTGCTTTTAGATATCCTGACATGAAGTTGGTACCTCTGTCAGAAATGACCTCCTTTGGGAAACCCACTCTGGAGAAGACTCCAATGAGGGCTCTTGCCACCACAGGGGCTGTGGTGGTCCTCAGAGAATTGCTTCTGGGTACCTGGTGGCATGATCCACTACCACCAGGATAAACCTGTGCCCAGATGCAGTTTGAGGGTCAAGGGGACCAACAATGTCAATCACTACCCTTTCAAAGGGTACCCCCACCACCGGTAGTGGTATCAGGGGAGCCTTTGTTGTGCCACCTGCCTTACCACTGGCTTGGCATGTGACACAGGAGCGACAAAACTCCTTTGTGTCCTCTGACATATGTGGCCAATGAAAATGTGGAACAAGCCTGTCCCAGGTCTTGTTTTGGCCCAAGTGTCCTGCTAAAGGGATGTCATGTGCTAGGGTCAAGAGGAACCCCTAAACTTCTGAGGTATTACCATCCTCCTGGTGGCTCCAGGGGCTGGGTCTCTACTCTCAGAATATAGGAGTCCCTCATCCCAATAAACTTTATGGGACCCACTAGCACTCCCAGCAGCCTCAGCATCAGCCTGCTGTCTGAGGGGTTCAAGAGAGGGGCAGCACTGTTGCTCCTTACTCAGATCTTCCCTAGAAGGGCCCCCTGCCCCCAAGAACTCAACCTGATCAGGCTCAAGTCCCTCTGGGGCAGTTCCTTCTTCAGGATCTGCTTCACCTCCCTCTGGGGGTGAATCTGTGATCTGAGACAGAGGGGAAGGCACTGCCTTTACCCTACTGCTCCTCCGCTTGGGAAGCATCTGGTCCATTGTTCCAGGATCCAGAGCTGGTTCAGTGTTATGCATTCTTGCTTGTGACCTGGTCACAGCAAATACCTCTGCAGGGATGCCCAACATCTCAGCATGAGTCCATAACTCTACTTCAGACCAGGCTGAAGTCTCTAGATCATTGCCCAATAGACATTCGACAGGGAGGTCTGCACTGACTACAACCTTCTTGAGGCCAGTTACCCCTCCCCAGGAGAAATTCACAACTGCCAGACTATGGTTGGTCTTGACGTTGCTTGCATTGGTCACCTGGTACATTTCGCCCAGGATGATCTGTCCAGGGTCCACAAGATCCTCTGCCACCATGGTGACACTAGCACCTGTGTCCCTAAATGCCAAAGCCTGTTTGCCATTTATTACAGGCTGCTGTTTGTATTTGCCCAGATTACTGGGACTCACTAGGAAGGACATATTAAGGTCTCCCTCACAAATCAGCATTGCCTGAGTGGGCACTCTGACTAGGTCAGAGTCCACTTCAGAACCCAGGGTCAACCCTACTACACCCTTATTCTGAGTACCACCTCCACCAGTAGCTGAACTAGGGGGAACAGTTGCCTTAGGGGCAGGAGTGGTGGTGGTTTGGTCTTTGGACTTGTTACAGTCAGAAGTCCAGTGCCCTTTCTGTTTACAGAATTTGTACCAGGGCTTCTTTTGGCCTTTTCCCTTGTTGGATTGTGACTCCCCACCAGATGCAGATTTTTGGGGCCCTTGTGAAGACTTCTGGTCTTTTGACTTATCCCCACCTTTCTCAGAGCCCTTAGGATCTTGCTTCTTAGTGTCACTCCCTTGGTTCTGGGGTTTCTGCCTCACCCTGGTTCTGACCCATTTGTCTGCCTTCTTTCCCAATTCTTGGGGAGAGGTCAGATCCGAGTCCACCAGGTACTGATGCAACAACTGGTTCTGGCAATTACTAAGGATCTGTTCTCTCATCATCAGATTATACAATCCCTTGAAATCAGTAACCCTACTGCCAACCAGCCAACCCTCCAGAGCCTTGGTTGCACAATCAACAAAGTCAGTCCAGTCCTGAGTCTGTGCCTTCTGGGTGTCTCTGAACTTTAACCTGTACTGTTCAGTGGTGAAGCCAAACCCATCTATCAGTGCACTCTTCAGGACTTCATAATCATCAGCATCCTCTTCTCTAACAGTGAGGAGCTTGTCTCTACCTTATCTGAAAAGGAGAGCCACAAGATTGCTGCCCACTGCTTTTGGGGGACCTGCTGTACTCTACAGGCCCTCTCCATAGTAGTTATCCACTTGTGGATATCATCCCCACTCTGTTAGGGAGGAACAACCTTGCTCAGGTTCCTATGGTCTGGAATAGATTCTCTGCCTCTAGGGACACTGTTGCTGCCACCAAGGGGTTCTAACCCCTCTCTTCTAATAGCTCTCTGGATCTCCAGGGCTTCTCTATCCAGTGCCAACTGCTTGGTTCTGAGGGCAACTCTTGCTTCCTCATACTGCAGCAGTTTGCACATTCTTTCAGAGGAGGTCTCTCTTATGGGAAAGTATGAGTTCCTCTGGTGGACAAATTCTCTGCCAGAGTGATAAGACTGCTCAGATTCCCTGGAAGGGGACCTATGCATCTCCTCCACTCTGTCAGCTCTCTTAGGGAGAATTACTCTGTCCTTTTCAGGCCCCTTGAGGCCTGGCCCTTCAATCACAGAGTCCTGGTCATTCGGATTTTCATCATCTGACCCAGATACTGTAATTGACCCACCCACTGATTCAGACCCATTAGCTCCTAGAGCCAATTTAAGATCATCTGCTGTCAGCAGATCTATCAGGTGTAGGGTTGAGGGACTCTGTCCTAGCCTCAGGTGTCTTTCAACACACATGGCTCTCAAGTCAGAGAAAGCCATGTCCTTATACTGAGGCTGAGTGGATCCACTGGTTCCACCTTTTAAGGACATTCTAGTGTTGTGCAGTGTTGTAATACCTACACTAGTTTGTGGCCTACTGATACTAGCTTGAGCTGTAGAAAGGGTGTGCTAGCCCTTGGCACACAGCTCTAAGTTCAGTAGAACTTATTGATACTAAGCTTGACTTTATATGTACCTTAAGTACCTATAGTGGTTTTCAGTTAGCAATTCAAATAGAGATTTTCTGGTAAACAATAGCAAGCTGGAATCCCACACGCTGCCCACCAATGTGAGAAGTTGGCCTGGTATATGCTGTTCACTAATTAAAGTGGACACCTTGCACCAGAACAATTCGACTCTTATGGTAGATAGGTTTAAGACAACCTTTATAGAAAGCTATCCTAGTGGTAGCTGTGGAGAGCAGCCTTCAGGCTAAGTCTTGAAGGAATGTAAAGCAGCTTGTTTTACCACACAATCTCTTGAATCACCAAATGAAAAGACACCACACAGGTATATATATCAAATATATATGTCTTTATTAATAAACACTCTCTACTAATCTCTTTATGAGATTAGAAGTCAGGAACATATGTACAAGTCAAATGTTATCACAATAAGTTTAGCACATCGAATATCACAATCTTAGTTTGCTAGACCTAGGTCTAGGGCATCTAGAATCGAGGCACCCCCAAGAACCACCCCAGGTAGTTGTAGGAGACCCACAGGGGACGGACGCGGTGACCTGGCACCGGTGCGAGTCCTGTGCGAGTCTATGCACTCAGACGCGATTGAGATTTCAATGTTGAAGGTCCCTTGCGTGTTCGAGGCGAACACACCGATCGGTCCTTGTACGAGTCGAAGGACGCGGTCACAGATAGAGATGCAAGGGAGATGGACGCGCTGTGTCTAACACAGACGCGAACCTTGTGCGAGTCAGTGCAATGGAGATCTCAGAGTTACAGGCCCTTTGTGTGTTCGAGGTGAACACCGATCGGACTCAGTACGAGTCGAAGGATACAGTTTTACATAGTGTTACAAAGGAGATGGACGCGGTGTGTCTAACACAGACGTGAACCCTGTAAGAGTCAGCGCAATTGTCGCACTTAGAAAGTTAGAGTTTTAGGACACTTCTAGGGAAGCTACAAGCAAGTCACTTACAGGGTAAGTAGTTCTAGGGCCCACACCCACAGGAGCACCGTAGTGCTGAAGTTACCTCACCCAGGGAGCCGGGTGCATAGGTGTTCTTTGGTGTCGGGTCGCGGCATCGTTTTCAATGGGAGCCAGTGAAGACTTGCTGCTTGCGGCGACAGGAGAAGTGTCCGGAGGAATCCAAGCCTGGATTCAGAAGCTGGAAGACCTGAAAGCAGAGGGGACAGTGTTCAAAGTCACTTGGCAGTGACTCGGGGCATGGAAGATGGATGCCCACCGTCATCGCAAGATTCAGGTCATTCGTGGTTGCCTTGACTCTTCAGCCATGAGGTCCAGGAGGCGTCGACAATGACCAGGAGCTGGATTCGGCATGTTCCACGATGTCTGCAGCTTACTGCTGTGTCGGCGACTCGATCGGAACCAACAAGCCTTGGTAACAGCAAGTCTTGGGGAAAGTGTGAAGAGGCAATGGCGCAGACCAGCAAGGTCTGTGAGACTCACCCAGCGAGGGTAAGTTAGGACCGGTCTGGAGCAACCAGGTGAGCCCTTTGGTTTCTTTAGAAAGTCTTCTGGGGACCCACAAGCCAGCTGGCAAGGGATCGCGAAGATGCCTCGGGAGGATTCACTCACAGGGGCCCACGGTCACTCGGGACGTGATAGGCCTCTGATCGTAGGAGGGATTCCTGCTGGAGGCTGGGACCACACGTGGTCTAAAGCACAAGTTCATGGAACGTTGTGAAGGGGTTGCACTCAACAATAGTGCACGGTACCCAGGGGTCGCGGTTCCTCATTACTCTTGGGGTCCACTGGCCTCAGCTTCACTGGGGACTCACGATGGCCTTTGAGAAGTCAGGAAATCCACTTCTTGGGCTGCAGGGCCTTCGGACTCCGGCGGGAGTGGCATAGTTTGCGACTGTCGTTTGTAGTTTTTGGTGCCTGCCAAGCAGGGGAGTCACTCCTTGACTCCAAGGGAGATTCTTCAGTCTTCCAAAGGTAGTGGAACGTCGAAGGTCCAGGATTCTTCTTGTAGAGCGTCGTCCAGGGAAATCTAGGGTGCAATGCACAGGTTCCCCCTCTTATACTAAAAGAAAGGGAGGGACTAGCTCTATGACCCTACCTATGGGAGGGTCAGGGGAGTGGGTGGCTACACCCACTTCCCTTTGTCCAGTTTCGCGCCAGAGCAGGGGCAGGTAGCCCCTGAGCCGGTTTGAACTGGCATATGCACAGAGGAGCCTTCTGCTCTCCCAGTGCAGGATTTCAAAGCACTCTAAGAGTGCACCCACCCAGCCCCAATACACGAAACCCATGTCTGGAAGGTGGTCACACCCCCTTGGGACAGTATATCTATTGTTGGGCTTCCCACTGCGAGTGTTGGTCATCAGCAGGAGGGCAGCCCAGTGTCTGTGACTGGTGGCATCCATTTTGTGATGCCAGGGCTCTGCAGGATTCTACCGCGTTTCCACAGTAGGTACATGTCTATCCCTCTAGAAGGGTGTAATGCTACCCCCGCCGCCAGGACTGGCGGGGGGGTAGTATTCCAAGATGTTTGACACCAAACACAACATGTTTCGATGCAGCCATTCCAAAGTTAGCATTTTACCGCGAGGATATAATGCACTTAAAAGTATATGGTTTAACCGCATCCACAAACAGCACCAGAGAATGGACTCTGAGAGCTGCAGAGGGGCCCTGCTCAGGCAGAGGCACCCCCTCACATAGAAGCCAAGCACCCTGCTCTCAGGATTGAGAGGGCCTGCCTTAGGGGTGACTGATAGGGTTATATGTGTGTGTAGGAGAGATATAGGGAACCTATATCTCAGTGAGGGGTGCTAGCACTTCCTCACTCAGGCTGCAGTAGCAGGCCTGTGGTGTCAGATTTAGTCTGCTTCCCAGGGGTGGCATAATACATGCTGCAGCCCCTGGTAGGCCTGTGAAGTACCTATGCCCTTGGTACCTAAGGTACCATATACTAGGGACTCATAAGGTGCCACAGTATCCAATCACTAGTGCACCTAGAGTGCACTCCAAATTGTTTAGAGAGAACAGAGAGGCTGGGGCCCTGATTAGCGGGGTCCCAGCCTGACTATAGCCAGAAACCAGAGTAAACATCAGAAAAAAAGTGGGGGCAACATAAGAGGCAGGTCCTACTCTCCTACAATTAGCATAAATCAAAACAAATAATGCATTCAGCGTGTTGCATGAAGGAAAGAATCCCTATTCTAAAGAATGAGGTGAAATGGTGTTAGCTGGAACACATAAAGAGTTTAAGTTTGAGAGGCAAGAGTGAGCTAGAGCATAAAGCTCAAAATTCAATCAGTCAATAATGGCTGAACTTCCCATAAAGAGAGGTTCACTAAACTCAGTAGAGTCGCAGCACATAAGCAAAATAGTCATGCAGTAGCAGTAGCAACTGCATTCAGCAACCAGGTCGGGAATGAATGACAACTCTGCATTCAGCCTTCAGCATAAAGCCGTTAGCATCCAGCATAAAGGAAATGGAGCAGGGGTCTAGGAAAAAGGCATTCAGCATAGAGTGTTGAGTGCTAAGCGTTAACCTACTCTAGGAGCATGCACTAATATAAACAGTCAAAATGAAATGCTGCAGTTGCACTTGTATCTTGTTCTCCTCTCGTTCATTCAGATTTCAGTGTTTTTCTGAGAACAGACTCTCCTTTTCCTTTCTCATGATTCAACAGAAAGAACTTTCAAAGAATTATCACGAAGTATGAAACATTATTTAAACTATGTCTACGTATGAAGCCTTTCAATTCTCATATCTCCTTTCTCTTTCTCATGAGTATGATCACATTCTTAACCTTCCAGTAAAATAAATGGTATGTTAACTAAACAATAGGTTATGTGAAATAGAAACATCAGCTACAAACAAATATTATTCAATGCCACATCTTTTATTAAAAAATGAGGATAAATATTTTAAAAGATCAACATTTTCTATTCATGCATTGTATTTAGTGTGTGAAATAAGATTAATTGTATTTAACAATAATAGGCCTGATTCACGAAGGTAAACTTAGACGTTTGGTTTAAACTTAGACCAAACGTCTAAGTTTACAACTTTGGGAATAGGCTATTTACAGTACTATCTTTATGTGCCCACTCGGGGCGGATCTCCCAGACCTCCATAAACCAAACGTCTAAGTTTACCTTCGTGAATCGGGCCCAACGTGCATGTAGCAAACATTTCAAAACATTATTATTATGCAGGAACATTCAGCAATGTGATGTGAAGCTTTTATTAAAGACATGAAAGGGTAAGGTCAAATTTTAAAGCATTTCGTGCACGTCTCACCACATTTGGATTAGTTGCTTCTAAAATGAAGCTTGCTTAAACATTTTGAGGCCTAGTGCTAAAATATAGTTACATAATGCATTTTACACATTTTAATGTTTTGTCATTCTAATGTAAATTGCGCGTTAAAGTTGCACATGCAAATTTAACTAGATTAATTTTGCATTTTTAATCAAACTTTCCCTCAATATAAAAGGTTATTTGCCACAAACAGTCCAGGATGTGGTGATACCTTTGTATTTAAATTTAATTAAGCAGCTTATAAGAGTTCAAAGTGAAATTATCAAACAGTAAAACCTCATTTAATAAATTGAGAGAAACATGCAATGGAAGACCTGCAGTAAGAGCAACCTGTAAGAATTAAAGATGTCTGGACACTGCAAAAAAAGAGAACTGGCTAGTAGCCCAAGTTCCACTGGATCAGGGGTGTAGCAACTTACATTAGTGAGGTTAGGTAAAAAAAAGAGACTGTGCTGTTTTACCTACTTCCACCTAAGAACCACACTCAAAACGATCGCTAGTTTCTAAACCACTGCTAATTTCTAGGTCAAAAATCACTGATCCAATCCAATCACTGACAGAACAAGAGAGATGGTAGCCTGGACCTTGTGTGGAAATCCCAGCTGGAGGAAGATTTGTCACAGAGTTTTTATAGTAACAAAGCTTGATCCTGCTAGTTTGTCCACTTCGGCATTCATTGATAGCTTGGAGTCCATGGTCATTCCGAGGTTTCATACTCCATTTGATACTTTAGGCGGTGTTCCCAGATCATCAGGCCAGGCAGCGAGCAGGTCATAATTTTTCCAGTCGCCACACATGAGTATTTTTGTTTTGGAAACATTCACTTTGAGATGGCTCCACGTCATCCATTGATCAATGGCTCTGAGACAGCTAAAGATTGGTGAGTTTCCAATGTCTTTGGGGCATTCCAGTTGAAGGAGTACGTGCGTGTCATCTGCATAGTTATAGCACGTGAGGTGAAATTGATTGATCAGTGCCGGTGATGACTTCATGTAGATGTTGAAAATCATGGGTGAAATGATAGAGCCATGAAGGACCCCTGCTTTTGTGAAGTATGGTTTGGATGAGAAAGGGGAGGTATGGATGACATTAGCTCTGCTGCAATGGTAGAATGGGATCCAGTCTAGAGCAGTCCCCTCTATGCCGGATTCGTAGAGTCTTTGTATCAGAGTGTCATGGTCAACCGTGTCGAAGGCAGCTGAGCGGTCCAAGAGAAGTAACTCAGCAACCCCGTTGCAGTCAGCTGTGTTCTTAAGGTCATCCCAGATGGCAACAAGGGCAGATTCTCTGTCTCTTCCTGGATAAAATCCTTTTTGGAAGTCTGCAAGTATGGCATTCTCTTCAATGAATTGTGCTATCTGGGCAAATGATACTGTTTCTATCAGTTTGCCCAGGAAAGGTCCATTTGTAATCGGTCTGTAGTTGTCGGGGTGCAGCAGGTCCAGGTTTGTCTTCTTTAGTAATGGGCGTATGTATGACCTTTTGAGTCCTTCTGGAAATATCCCTGTAATTAAGGAATTGTTGATGATTCTTACCGGTGTAGCAGCAGGGGTTGTTAGAAGAATTGTCTTGAAGGTTTGTGGTGGACAGGGGTCAGAAGGGCTGCCAGCAGGCCTGCTTGCTTTGACCAGGTCCATAAATGCATTGTGTGAAATTTGTTGGAAGGAATAGAGAGGCTGGGTTAGAGTATTCTTGGATTGTTGTTTTGGAAAAGGGTTGGTGCTGGTGCTTTATCTTTGTTTTAAATATGAGTCCAACATGTCTGCTTTGGCTGTGTAATGATTTGCCAGTTTGTCTGTAAAATCCTGAGTAACGGGATGAGCTCCTGCTAGGCAATTTGGGTATATATATATATAAGATGTCAGTTCTGACCAAAAAATTAGATTCATCACCTCATACCATAGACAAGCCCAAGAAGTTCGTAAAAGCATCAACAAGTACTGGCCAGTCTTACAAACTGACAAAGATTTAGCAGATAGTGTGGGATCCTTTCCACAGATTACGTTTAAAAAACGAAGTCACTGAAAGACACTTTATGCAGGGCAGTCGAGCCGTCACCCGTGAGAACTTTAGGCATTCAGGGATTTTTACTTGTAGAAACTGTAAAGCCTGCAAAAACAGTAAAAACCGTAAGGAATGTAAATTATCTCCTGAGTGTAAACCTTATGTGATAGCTAAACATACCACATGCAATACTGACTATGCTATTTATGCTTTGATTTGTCCATGCCAGAAAGTGTACATAGGCAGTACCATTCATAAGGCTAAAAAGAGAGTCCTTGAACATCTTCGTGCAATCAAAAATGGCGATAAACAATATCCTGTTGCTCGCCATTTTGAGATCCACCACGATAAAAATGTCAACTTATTGAGTTTTTGTGTTTTGGATACAGTTAGAACTAAGGAACGAGGTGGCAACCGAGTTCAGGAACTGCGACGATTGGAATCAAGGCTTATTATTCAGTATAGAACATTGGTCCCAATAGGCCATAACTGCGATGAGGAATTAGCAGTTCATCTAGGCTAGCATAATTTGCGCTATGTATGTCTCTAGATTGCAAATAGGGAATAGGGACAAGGAGAGTCTTCTTGTTTTCCCTTGAAGTCTTGCCATTGCAGTGACTGTTTTTAATCAATATTGTGTGTTTTTAATGTGAAGGGATTAATTTTATGTTTGTGTTTTTTCTGTTACAGTTTTGAACGTGTGAGTGAAGGTCCTTTTGAAGAAGGCAAGAAAGCTAAATTATCTATTTGGTGGTGTCACCATCACGATTGAATATGGCAGGGTTTGTCCGCAACGTATTGTTATCTGCCCACTGGGGCGAATGTTGTTCATGTGCAACTGCTTTATTGAATCAATGACGGAACAACAATGTCATAATATTGATGGATCATTATGGATTTAGTTGCAATGTATTTGCCCACTAGGGCTAATTGATGTGATGCTAGTTACTATTTCTAGCTTGATTCATTATTTATTTTTTGGTCCATTAATCATATTATTCAGAATATTAATGAGTAATGGCCATGAAATTGACACGTTGCAAATACGATGCATTTTATAATTTTTGTTATTATCGAATAATTTCAATATGAAGTATATATTTTTTCAGTCTTGCTTTCAGAGACCTTAGTAATAATGCGCTCATTGTTCTGGTAAACTATGTTTAATTTGAAATTTTCTTACACTTATTAGTAAGTTTGTATAATGTCTGTAACTAAGAGTGATTCAACTCGCCATGTAGTCTGTTGTCACTTGCTATTAAAATGTAATCACGTGTTTATTTAAAAAACCAGGAAGTTAAGTCACACAGTACTCGTGAGCAAGGGAGTGTTTCCCGAAACGCGTCGAGCTGGTGATTGATTCATTAAACTGCTTTCTTAAGGAAACTGTGTCCACAGTAGCTGTTCTTTATCGGAAACGGCTGTTGTTGTCATATATATATATATATATATATATATATATATATATATATATATATATATATATATTATCTACTGGCGGTCGCCAGTAGATAGTTATAGTTAGGACCTATTTTCCATAGGAAATCCGCAACATTCTATTTGAAATAACTTTGGCGCCGGTTGAGGAATCTTCGCGAAATTTTCAAAACTCGCGGGGCGCTCCGGTCCGCTCCTATCCTGGAAGTCTCGGGGTGATTCGTCAAGTGGGGGCCGAGAAAAAAGGGGGGTCCCAAAACGTGTTTTCCCCATGCAATTTTCCATAGGAACCTTTAGTCGCAGCTACAGCCCGAACTGCTGAACGGAATTACACCAAATTTGCCAAAAAGGTAGCCCTTGGTTCAGAGTCATGCCTTTTGCTTAAATGGTATAAATCTGTTCAGTAGTTCCTGAGAAAATTAAAAGTAAAATCACATACATATCTATGGCCGCGTAGGGTCCTCGTACCCTCCCGATCACGAGCTGCATGCTAATTGGCTGTCAACACTTCAAACCAGGAAGTGTTGGCAGCCATCTTGTGCCTCGGTCAAATACCTTTTTGGAAAATTTGGTGTAATTCCGTTCAGCAGTTCGGGCTGTAGCTGCGACTAAAGGTTCCTATGGAAAATTGCATGGGGAAAACATGTTTTGGGACCCCCCTTTTTCTCGGCCCCCACTTGACGAATCACCCGAGACTTTCAGGATAGGAGGCGGACCGGAGCGCCCCACGAGTTTTGAAAATTTCACGAAGATTCCTCAGCCGGCGCCAAAGTTATTTCAAATAGAATGTTGCGGATTTCCTATGGAAAATAGGTCCTAACTATAACTATCTACTGGCGACCGCCAGTAGATAATATATATATATATATATATATATATTATATATATATATATATATATATATTAGCTACTGGCAGCCACCAGTAGGTAGATATAGTTAGGACCTAGTTTCCATAGGAAAAGTGTTTTTTCTTTTGCAAATATCTTTGGTGCCATTTGACAAATCTTCGCAAAATTTTAAAAACTAATGGGACGCTCCGGTCAGCTCCTGTCTTGAAAGTTTTGGGGTGATTCGTCAAGCGGGGGCCAAGAAAAAAGGGGGGTCCCAAAATGCGTTTTCTCCATGTTAATTTCCATAGGAAACTGTAGACAAAGCTACAGCCCGAACTGCTGGACGGAATTACACCAAATTTGGCAAAAAGGTAGCTCTTGGTTCAGAAAGCGTGCTTTTTTTAAAATGGTGTAAAGCCATTCAGTAGTTCCTGAAATATTCATATTTAAAATATTTATATATCTGGTGACTGCGGTGGATCCGCGAACCCTCCCGAGCACGAGCTTGATTCTGATTGGCTGCCAACACTCTAACCCAAAAAGTGTTGGCAGCCATCTTGTGACTCGGTTGAACCAAGTCATAAGAAAAAAGGTCATAAAACAAGAAAAGGGGGCAGGGCAGAAACACCCTGACCCCCTAGGCCTGGTCGGGGTCCCACAGGGACCCCAGAGCAAAAACAAACATTTAAAAAAAAAAAAAAAAAATTCGGTGGGATTCGCGTATGGTCCGTGAATCGGTCTGAAGATTTTAACAAGAAACGAAGGATGGGGTCCCGCGCTTCATTTGTTTTAAGCCCCCGGGTGGGCCAGGTCCCGGGGGTAATGCTTTAATATGTAGCGGGGGCCCATGGGGGCCCCCACAGCCACAGATACCGCCACCTCCCCGGGGATTTGCTGATAATGCACGGGGGCATGCAGCCGTCCCGCAGCCCCTGGGACCGCCACCTCCCTGGGGCTTGATCAAAACAAAATGCGTGGGAGGACTCCTTCCCCCCAATGCTGCCCCTGGGACCGCCACCTCCCCAGGGCTTCAATTTATATAGGGCGGGGGGCCTCGCAGGCCACCCAAACCCCAGGGACCGCCACCTCCCCAGGGCTACTTTAAAAAACTCTGTGTGGGGGGCTCAAGCCCCCCCCCACACTGCCCCGAGGACCACCACCTCCCCGGGTCACACTTCATTTAAAAATGGGGGTCCGTTGCGGACTCCCGGTCCTGGGGACCACCACCTCCCCGGGGGCTATGTAGAAGATGGAAGTGGGCAGCGCGGCCCCCCTCCTGGAGCCCTCCATGGCCCTAGGGACTAACACCCCCCAGGGCCGGCTCCAGCAATGTCTCGGGGTGCCCACCCCCAGGACATTGCAGCTTGCAATGGCAGGGCAGGAGCACTGCTCCCACCCTGCCATTACAAACTTCTGCCTCACTTCGTGGAAGCGAGAGCAGAAAAACTGCTCTTGCTTTTGGGCAAAGGGAGCTGCATGTCAGCAGCTCCCTTTGCCCAAAAGCAATGCTGGCTCCTGCAGGAGGCGGGGAGCAAGCAGGGACCGCAGGGGCATTCGGGCTCCCCTTGTGGTCCCCAATGTGAGGCCAGGCCCCGGGAGATGGGGTCCCCGGGGCCGAAAAATGCCCCAGGAGGGGGGGACTGCACGTTTTTTTTTTTTAAAGTGGCCATGCCTCAGGGGATGGGGTCCCCAGGGCCGAAATCAATTTTTTTATTATTATTTTTTTTTTAAATGGCTCAGGCCCTGGAGGATGGGGTCCCCAGGGCCCAAAAAATACTAAGAGAAGGGGGAGGTCACACAACCCCCTTCTAAAAAACAAAAGAAAAGAGAAGCCGGCATCTTGTCAGAGGCCCCGCCCCCTCCCTGCACCACTCTGCAAACGCGCCTCCTGGCACGTTCTGGGTTGGGGTATTAAGTCCCCTTGAATCCCAAGGGTCCCTAGGGGCCAACTAGCCCACCAGGTACCTCCTGTAAGCCCCACACAGTGGGATTGCTGAGAGGTGGTCCGCGGCCACACCCATTTTTACACCACTTTGCAAACATGCCTCTTGGCACACTGCCGGTAGGGTGATGAGGTCCCATTGTGTCCTGAGGACCTCAGGACTAAAGTGGACTTCATCCCCCAAGCAGCAGTGTGCCAGGAGGCGCGTTTGCAGAGTGTTGTCAAAAGGGGGTGTGGCCTCGGACCATGCAGCAATCCAGCTGTGTGGGGCTCACTAGATATAACAGGAGGGCTAGTTGGCCCCCAGGGACCCTCAGGAGGCAAGGGGACTTCAATCCCCATCCTAGAGCACAACAGGGAGCGTGTTTGCAGACTAGTGGGCAAAGGGGGCGTGGCCTGGTATGAGAACTTACCAATGCTGCTGTGTGGGACTTACTGGAGGTAATAGGAGAGGTGGTTGGCCCCCAAGTTTGCCTTGTGGGCCAACTACCCCTCCTGTTACCTCCAGTAAGGTCTTCTGAGGCCACGCCCCACTTTCTCCACCACTCTGCAGATGGGCCTCCTGGCACACTACAGGTTGGGGGATGAAGTCAACTTTACTCCTGAGGTTCTTTGGGGGCCAGGAATCCCTCCTGTAAGTCCTATGCAGCAGAATTTCTGAGAGCAGGTCGGAAGCCCAGCCCCCTTTCTCCACCACTCTGCAAATGCGACTACTAGTTAAAGAAGCATTTGCAATGTAATAGGTCTCGCATTTGCCAGAGTTAGAGCTATTGGCGTTGTAAATGTAAATGTTTTTTACTAATGTTTTTTTGAATGGAGTGGATGTATGTTGCATGTAGTGAAACTATGTGGTATGTTGTGCAGTGAAATTATGTGGATAGAAAATATGTGGTATTTAATGTATAGGAATTATGTAGAGTGAGATTATGTATTATGGAGAGTAATTATGTGGTATAGTAGTCTGTGTTGTGGAGTGGTAACCTCAGGTTTAGTCTTCATCGTTTCCATAAAAGCTAAACTATAAACTCAATGAGAAAAAAAAAGAAGGAACCACTGAGGAGCACTTCTGGACCTAGTTAGAGGTATGAGCAGGGCCACTGGAATTATGCGACTGTTTGGCTGCACCAACTTTCGCACTATTATACATTTTCCGCATTTGTCACATAATCCATCATCTGCTGCATAATCTGCAGATTTGACAAAAAAAACTTGTTTCTAGCTCAAACGGCTTAAACGTTACCAAAAATGCAGTAACAAGTGTTATAGCGTGGTGGAATGCCCTTTGCAAACCTAGAATGGTCACCTCTTACTTATTGCTAAATGTGGGTGTTAAATTGGTACTAATGGTGTGCAAACCACTCTTGCTTGTTTCTGTGCCTCTCTTGCCTCTTTCTGCATTTCTCATGCTTCTTTCTGCACCTTTATTCCTTTTTCTGCACTTCTCTTGCCTCTTTCTGCACATTTTTTCCACTTTCTGTACCTCCCTTCTTTCTGCACCTCTCTTGCCACTTTCTGTACCTCTATTGCTTCTTCCTGCACTTCTCTTGCCTCTTTCTGCACCCTCTTCCCCCTTTGTGCACCTCTCTTGCCTCTTTGTGCACCTCTCTTGCCTCTTTATGCACTTCTCTTGCCTCTTTCTGTACCCCTCTTGCCTGTTTCTGCACCTCTGTTGTTTCTTTTTGCACTTCTCTTGCTTCTTTCTGCACTTCTGTTGCCTCTTTCTGTACCTCTGTTGCTTATTTCTGCACTTCTCTTGCCTCTTTCTGCAACCCTCTTGCCTCTTTCTGCACCTGTTGCTTCATTCTGTACTTCTTTTGCTTCTTTCTGCACCTCTCTTGTAAATTTCTACACCCCTCTTTCCTCTTTCTGCACCCCTCTTGTCTGTTTCTGCACCTCTGTTGGTTCTTTCTGCACTACTCTTGCTTCTTTCTGGACCACTCTTGCAAATTTCGGCACCGCTCTTGCCTCTTTCTGCACCCCTCTTGCATCCTCCTGCACCTCTGTTGGCTCTTTCTGCACTGCTATTGCTTCTTTCTGCACATTTTGTGCCTGTTTCTGCAACTCTCTTGCCTCTTTCCTCCTTCTGCACCTCTGTTGCTTCTATCTGCACTTCTCTTGCCTTTTTCTGCACCCCTCTTGACTCTTTCTGCACCTCTCTTGCTTCTTTCTGCACCTCTCTTGCTTCTTTCTGCACTCCTCTTGCCTCTTTCTGCACCCTTCTTCCCTCTTTCTGCACCTCTCTTGCCTCTTTCTGTCCCTCTCTTGTCTCTTTCTGCACCCCTCTTGCCTCTTTCTGCACCTCTTTTGCTTCTTTCTGCACTTCTCTTGCCTCTTTCTGTACCCCTCTTGCCTCTTTCTGCACCCCTCTTGCCTTTTTCTGCACCTCGGTTGGTTCTTTCTGCACTGCTCTTGCTTCTTTCTGCACCTTTTTTGCCTGTTTCTGCAACTGTCTTGCCTCTTTTTGCACTTCTTTTGCCTCCTTCTGCACCTCTGTTGCTTATTTCTGCACTTCTCTTGCCTCTCTCTGCTCCCCTCCTGCCTCTTTCTGCACCTCTGTTGCTTGTTTCTGCACTTCTCTTGCTTCTTTCTGTACCTCTCTTCCTTCTTTCTGCACCCCTCTTACTTCTTTCTGCATCCTTCTTCCCTCTTTGGGCATATCTCTTGCCTCTGTCTGTACCTCTCTTGCCTCTTTCTGTACCCCTCTTGCCTCTTTCTGCATCTCTTTTGCTTCATTCTGCACTTCACTTCTCTTGCCTCTTTCTGCACCCCTTCTCCACCTGTCTTTCAAATGTATGCACCCCTCTTGCCTCCTTCTGCACCTCTGTTGGTTCTTTCTGCACTGCTCTTTCTTCTTTATGCACCTCTTTTGCCTGTTTCTGCAACTCTCTTGCCATTTTCTGCACTTCTCTTGCCTCCTTCTGCACCTCTGTTGCTTATTTCTGCACTTCTCTTGCTTCTTTCTGCACCTCTCTTGCTTCTTTCTGTACCCCTCTTGCCTCTTTCTGTACCCTCCTTCTCTCTTTCTGCACCTCTCTTGCAAATTTCTGCACCTCTCTTGCCTCTTTCTGCACCCCTCTTCCCTCTTTCTCCACCTCTCCTGCCTATGTCTGCACCCCTGTTCCCTCTTTCTGCACCTCTGTTGCCTGTTTCTGCAACTCTCTTGCCTCTTTCTGCACCCCTCTTGTCTCTTTCTGCACCTCTGTTGCTTCTTTCTGCACTTCTCTTGCTTGTTTCTGCAGCTCTCTTGCTTCTTTCTGTACCCCTCTTGCCTCTTTCTGCACCCCTCTTGCCTCTTTCTGCACCCTTCTTCCCTCTTTTTACACCCTTCTTGCCTCTTTCTGCACCTCTCTTGCCTCTTTCTGTATCTCTCTTCCCTCTTTCTGCACTTCTCTTGCTTCTTTCTGCACCTTTCTTCCTCTTTCTGTACATCTTCTACCTATGTAGGCATAGTTAGAAATTAGCTTTTAAAAAACCTTAGAAATTCAATGAAAAAACCACAGGTTTCAGGGACATTATAGTTAGAAATTAGCATTTAAAAAACCTTAGAATGTCAGGGACGTTATAGTTAGTTGGACATTTTACTCATACAAAACCTGAGAAATTCGGCCGTTATAGTTATAACTCGCGCCCCCGGAATGCATTGCTGATGACGTGACATATTACATCACTCATGACATGGTCAGTGACATCACTGATGACATAACTAAAATTGAAATTCTTTTTACTAAACAAAGGAAAAGCTAATGAATCAGAAAAATAACTTGAACATGTCAGCTCCCCCCCATTCAATCTTACTATATCCAATATGCCATTACTACAGGATATGCAAGAACTGGCCAATGAAAACAACAATACGGCGTCAGGCGTTGAGAGAATTGAAACAGAGAATACGCTGGGTAAACAAACTACTAAAGTCACTCCATTCAAGCCTCGCTCAACATTCAACCCAGTCATGATAAGAGACACTATAGATCTGTTTCATGAGCAGGTAACTACGGGCCTGAAACAGCTTAACCAGAGGATACTTAGTGTGAAAAAACATAAAATGAATAGACAAGAGATGCAATGCTATCTATTGATTAAAAAACTTAAAGTAACAAAGAATTAGTCATCCGTAACTCAGACAAAGGGGGAAACTTGGTTCTTTGGAATAAGGTGGACTACATCAATGAGGCAATGATTCAACTTATGGATAGAGAATGCTACCACAAAAGTGACAAAGTATCTCTCAAAATCATGTACAATGACTATTACATGAAATTAGTAGCATGGAAAAATGCAGGGTTGATCACACCTCCGGAATACAAGTTCTTACGAAACGACAACCCCGTGACACCTATTTTATATTTCATACCAAAGATCCATAAAGACTTGAATAAACCCCCAGGAAGGCCTATTATTTCGGCCCGAAATAGTTTTCTTGAAAGAACTTCTCAATATATAGACTATTTTCTTCAGGGTTTTGTCCAACAACTTCCGTCATATATTAGAGACACGGTTGACTTCTTAACCAAAATACAAAATTTTACACAAAACTTTGAATGGAGTGATGATTTGTTGCTAATCACATTGGCTGTAACTTCATTATATACATCCATTAACCAGGACGGACTCAGAGCGTTACAGCATTTTTTAGCACTAAGACCAGTTGACTGTCTACAACATAACAAAATGCTCTGCAACATGGTAGAATTTTGTTTATGCAATAATATATTTTTATTCCAAAACACCCTGTACCAACAACAACGAGGTGTGGCGATGGGGGCCAGCTTCTCCCCCAGCTATGCCTGTCTACACATGGGCTGGTGGGAGGAGTTGGTCCTACAGAAAGAGCATGCCACATACATAAAAAACAACATCAAACTGTTCCTGAGATACATAGATGATCTATTTTTAATTTGGCAGGGTACCAAACTAGAAGCTGAAACATTCATAAAGATGATTAACATCAATAATCTGAACCTGCATTTCACAGGCTCCATCAGCTTACAGTCTGTCAACTTCTTAGATGTCCAGGTACTGGTAAGGGAAGGGAAGATGGTAACTAAATTGCATAGACAATCTACAGCTGGCAATTCAGTGCTGCACGCAGGGAGCTCTCATCCTCACCGCTTAATACAAAGTATACCTTATGGAGAGATGCTTCGGCTGAAGCGTATCTGTAGTCAAGAGGATGACCTAAGGGCTGCTCAACTAGCTAGCAAATACAGGTTTCTAGCAAGAGGATAGTCAAACAAATGTATAGATAAAGCCATTGAAAAAAGCAACATGGTTGATAGAGTAACCCTACTTAATAAACTTCCGAAGATGAAAAATAACAGGGCAAAGGAAACTGACACCTTTAGATTTATCATGAGTTACAACAGACAGGAAAAGGCAATAAAAAACATAATCAGAAAAAACTGTCCCTTGATTCTAGGTGACCCTGTGGTGGGCCTCCTGCTCCCAAACAGAGCCTCCATTACCTACAGCCGGGCACCTTCTATGAAGGATGCCCTGGTACACAATGATTTAGGTAGCCAACCTACAGGCACATGGCTCTCCCAGAGAATGGGATTTTTCAGATGTAAGACATGTAAGGCGTGTCAATTTGGTGTAAATAAAACATCTTACAAAACACCATTTTGCGAACAAGAAAAACGAATTACTAAAGCCTTAACATGCAAATCAGACTATGTAATCTATGTACTGGAGTGCCCTTGTGGCCTTTGCTACGTTGGCAGCACTGTGCTGCAAGGACACAAAAGGGTGCTCCAGCACATAAGAGCTATCAAGAACCAAGATCCAGCCTATCCCGTGGCCCGTCACTTTGGCGAGATCCACAACGCAGATACAAAAGGATTAAAATATTATCTGGTAGATACCATCTTACCTAACAAAAGAGGAGGCAACAGGGAGAAAGCCCTCAGAAGTTTGGAGTTTTAAATTTCGACTTCAAACAACCACGTGGCTTGAGTGCCACGGAGGAACTGCATACGTGTCTGTAATTAGCAAAATTCTATCATGCTATCTTGAGGATAATTTCTTGCTGGATAGGGACCAATTTGGTTTCCGCCCAGGACACGGCACTGAGACCGCCTTGGCAACCGTAATGGACAATTTACGAATGCGTGCTGACAATGGGAATTCCTCTGTCCTAGTGTTATTGGACATGTCAGCCGCATTCGATACGGTGAGCCACACAGTGCTAGTGGAAAGATTGAAAAGTATAGGGGTTAAAGGACGGGCCTTGCAGTGGTTACAATCTTATCTGTCAGGAAGACAACAGGATGTGTCTATGACACCGTTCACCTCTGGCAAGTCCCTAGTACACCACGGGGTGCCGCAGGGCTCGGCGATCAGCCCTGTTCTTTTCAATATCTATTTACGCCCTCTATTCCCCATTATTAAATCTTATGGAATTGACCTCGTCAACTACGCAGATGATACCCAACTGGTGTTTTCCCTGGAGGGGAAACAAGCGGTATCTATGGATACCTTCCAGGAGTGTATGCGCCAGACTGCTGGTTGGCTCAGGAAAAATTCCTTACAGTTTAATGGGGGAAAACAGAGGTGGTGTATTGTCCTGCTACCAGAATGTCCTGACATCTACCGGTGGAGTTCAAGCTTACCCCCTAGGATGAACCCTTGACTCCTGTTAAAATGGTGCGTAATTTGGGGGTCATGATGGATGATAACCTCCAAATGGAATCACAGGCCAATAAAACTGCTAGTGTCTGTCTCTCCCTGCTATGCATGTTACGGAAGGTTCTTCCGCTACTACCAAAAGATACTCGATCTCTTGTAGTGAGGAGCATAATTTTGAGCAGATTGGACTACTGCAACTCCCTGTATTTGGGAGCACCGCAATATATTCTGCAGGGGTTGCAGAGAGTCCAGTCCATGGCAGCTAAGCTGGTGCTAAATAGACAGCATAGGTCTTCCACGGCATTGGCCTTGAGAGACCTGCATTGGCTGCCTATTAAGGAAAGAATTTGCTTTAAATCCCTCTGTATTGTACACAGAGCAGTACATGACCTGGGTCCAGTTCCCCTGCAGGAGATGTTCACCTGGTATAATCCCAGGAGGCAGCTTCCCTCTTCGAGTGCAAATCTGATAACAACCACCAGATTTAAGAGAACCAGGATGGGGGGCAGAGCTTTTGGTGTGGTCGCTCCGCGCTTATGGAATGAGCTGCCTCAGAACCTTAGACAGGCCAGTTCTCTGACCTGTTTTAGGAAGAGTCTGAAAACTTGGCTATTTCCAAGGGGTGAACACTAGATCCCCCACTGACAATTGGTTCTGCTGTTACAGTGGCTACTTTCAAAATAAGCGCCAGGATACCCGTAGGGTGGCAGTTTTGCGCTATATAAGTTCTTAATTCAATTCAATTCAATTTGGTATCTGGGCTAACAAAAAATCTTAAGTAGGTGGCAGCTACTGTAAGATTAACATTATCATGTAACTATTCAAGTGAAAGATAGACCGCCAGGCCACCCCCAATAATTTTAGTTTTCTACACGGTTAAAAAGGTTTTAAATATTTACACGTTAGGTCAATTATTTAGCACACAGCACTTTTGTATTATGCACTTAGCACTTTGACTCATCATAGATAAA
Source organism: Calotriton arnoldi (assembly GCA_963921515.1). Taxonomy (NCBI): domain Eukaryota; kingdom Metazoa; phylum Chordata; class Amphibia; order Caudata; family Salamandridae; genus Calotriton; species Calotriton arnoldi. The sequence goes on from CAWUFW010010214.1 coordinate 487,495, forward strand.
CAACTAGGTTGTCATCACCAACAGTACTGTATTCGCACTAGCGCTTTGATTAACAACCGACATATGAGTATTGAAACCAAGATTATTTTGTCGGTTTGACTAAATCAAAAGACATATCCAATTTCACACAGTGGATGTTTTAATTGAGTCTTTTTATCGCTTTTAATACAGTAAAATGAAATCTGTTTGGAATTTTAAGGCATTTTAAAGGTTTTATGGTATTAACTGTTTATCATTTTAACGAGTTTTATTCAATGTATAGAATTAAGATATTTACATCTGAATATATGTCATAACCATGAACCAATCAATGCCGGACTATACCATCAGTCTGTTGTTTATATCTATGAAATGCACTTGTCAGTTTAAGAAAAAAAGAGAAAAAAACACGCACGTATATGAAAAAATTGTATTTAAACTGACCTGTCACCGTGAAGCGCGTCATGTGATCAAGACCCTTAGGGGTTGAAACGCATCATGGCTGCTGGTGGAGAGAGCAAATAAACTTGGATTTTTTTGCACCAAACTGTGGACCGTGCTGCGGTGATTTCGAAAGAGCGGCAGAGTGTCCTTTGATATATTTACTGAATGTTTGGATTCCATCATCACTGCATGTGGCACCACGATGGACTGCGTCAACCATCATGCAGTTCCCCTGGCATTTAAAGCGCAAGTTACATACCTGCATTAGGAGGCGGAGCCGAGAGACTACTTCAAAGGGAGTGGTCTCCGAGTCAAGACGAACCAACCAGCCTGTGAGACCGGCAATGATGACGGCCATTTTCGGCTAGAAACGCGTCTGCCCAAGCGTTTCATGGACTACATAATTGCGCTGGAAGTATGCTCAATAAATCCCTGTGTCTGTACCCGGAGCGGTGTCCTGCTTGCTTTTGTGAAGGTGAGCAATTGGTGTGAATTGTAGCCGGTTTGCTGATACCGGCAATGGACACGCCCTCTCGGTCTGGTGCCCCCGCGGCTATCAGTATAGTGTTGGAGGAGTATGAGAAGTACAACGCGGTGGCCCCACCAAGCGATAGTTATTGCCACTGGGCAGTGATCCTTGCGAGGGGAGAGAGGAGGCAGCATGGTGCTGCCTGATAAGGGTACAGACAGGGGTGTGAGCTGGATCAAAATTCCCAGGAGAACAGTGGCGGTACAGAGTCCATCGCCAATTTGGGGCATTACTGAATGTCTGGATTCCATCATCACTGCATGTGGCACCACGATGGACTGCGTCAACCATCATGCAGTTCCCCTGGCATTTAAAGCGCAAGTTACATACCTGCATTAGGAGGAGGAGCCGAGAGACTACTTCAAAGGGAGTGGTCTCCGAGTCAAGACGAACCAACCAGCCTGTGAGACCGGCACTGATGACGGCCATTTTCGGCTAGAAACGCGTCTGCCCAAGCATTTCACGGACTACATAATTGCGCTGGAAGTATGCTCAATAAATCCCTGTGTCTGTACCCGGAGCGGTGTCCTGCTTGCTTTTGTGAAGGTGAGCAATTGGTGTGAATTGTAGCCGGTTTGCTGATACCGGCAATGGATACGCCCTCTCGGTCTGGTGCCCACGCGGCTATCAGTATAGTGTTGGAGGAGTACGAGAAGTACAACGCGGTGGCCCCCCCAAGCGATAGTTATTGCCACTGGGCAGTGATCCTTGCGAGGGGAGAGAGGAGGCAGCATGGTGCTGCCTGATAAGGGTACAGACAGGGGTGTGAGCTGGATCAAAATTCCCAGGAGAACAGTGGCGGTACAGAGTCCATCGCCAATTTGGGGCATTACTGAATGTTTGGATTCCATCATCACTGCATGTGGCACCACGATGGACTGCGTCAACCATCATGCAGTTCCCCTGGCATTTAAAGCGCAAGTTACATACCTGCATTAGGAGGAGGAGCCGAGAGACTACTTCAAAGGGAGTGGTCTCCGAGTCAAGACGAACCAACCAGCCTGTGAGACCGGCACTGATGACGGCCATTTTCGGCTAGAAACGCGTCTGCCCAAGCGTTTCACGGACTACATAATTGCGCTGGAAGTATGCTCAATAAATCCCTGTGTCTGTACCCGGAGCGGTGTCCTGCTTGCTTTTGTGAAGGTGAGCAATTGGTGTGAATTGTAGCCGGTTTGCTGATACCGGCAATGGACACGCCCTCTCGATCTGGTGCCCCTGCAGCTATCAGTATAGTGTTGGAGGAGTACGAGAAGTGCAACGCGGTGGCCCCCCCAAGCGATAGTTATTGCCACTGGGCAGTGATCCTTGCGAGGGGAAAGAGGAGGCAGCATGGTGCTGCCTGATAAGGGTACAGACAGGGGTGTGAGCTGGATCAACATTCCCAGGAGAACAATGGCGGTACAGAGTCCATCGCCAATTTGGGGCATTACTGAATGTTTGGATTCCATCATCACTGCATGTGGCACCACGATGGACTGCGTCAACCATCATGCAGTTCCCCTGGCATTTAAAGCGCAAGTTACATACCTGCATTAGGAGGAGGAGCCGAGAGACTACTTCAAAGGGAGTGGTCTCCGAGTCAAGACGAACCAACCAGCCTGTGAGACCGGCACTGATGGCGGCCATTTCCGGCTAGAAACACGTCTGCCCAAGCGTTTCATGGACTACATAATTGCGCTGGAAGTATGCTCAATAAATCCCTGTGTCTGTACCCGGAGCGGTGTCCTGCTTGCTTTTGTGAAGGTGAGCAATTGGTGTGATATATATATATATATTTTATTTTTTTTCACTGAAACAACCAGAGGTTTCAGGGATGTTATAGTTAGGAATTAGTATTTAAAAAACCTTGAATTTTCACTAAAAAACCACAGGTTTCAGGGACGTTATAGTCATGCTGACATTTCACTCGTACAAAAGCAGAGAAATTCAGGCATTATAGTTAGCTGAGCTAACTATAACTGGTACTCCCGCAATGCACTGCTGATGACGTCACATATTACATCACTCATGACATGGTCAGTGGCATCACTCATGACGTCAATGAATCACCTCCTCACACCCTAATATAATCTTTCACCCATCCCCTCTAAAATACAGACTACCAATCTCGAAACCATAGACACACCAATATCAGTTAGTACATATCTACTCACTGATACATAGGTCTACACACACACACATCCACTCACTCACACATACAGTTACTCATACATGCAGTCACTCAGCAAAACAGCCACTGATATATACACTCATACACCCATACAGACCCTCACACACCGCCACTCTCCCATAGAGTTACTCACACACCTAGTCAGTCACCCAAACAATCAATCACACTGCCATTTACTCACCTATACAGTTATACACACACCGCCTCACTTATTCATACAGATAGTAATACATACTTACTCTCTTCTACAATCTTTCTACACACTCACCCATACAGCCACTCTCACAATCACTCACTCTCACATACAGTGACTTATATACTCCAACACTCACATATACTGCCTTTCACATATGCAGTTACTCACCCATATACCACTGAGACATCCATACACTTACCAACAAAGCCATACGCACACTCACTCAACCATACCATCCCTCACAGACACAATCTTGAACTCATACATCCATGCAGGGAGTCACACAACCCCTCACCCACTTATACAGACACTCAGGCACCCATACAGGTACTCAGACAACTAATCAATAACCCGTATAGACACTCATGTACCTACTCACCAACCCATGCAGCTACTTACACGCCAACTGACAGACTGATACAACATTTACACAGATTATTCACTCACCCATACATTCACTAAGACAAGTTTAATCACTCACTTATACAGTCAGTCCGCACCCACTAAATCATCCATACAGAGACTCATACACCAACTCATTCTTCGAATACACCTTGGCGTATATATATAACATTCTTAAACTTTTTAGAAACACTCACATTCACATGATGATGTCATCAGTGATGTCATTTGAGATGTCATCAGTGATATCATGAGTGATGTCACTGACCATGTCATGAGTGATGTAATATGAGACGTCATCAGCAGTGCTTTGCAGGGCGCGAGTTATAGTTAGCTCAGCTAACTATAACGGCTGAATTTCTCTGCTTTAGTATGAGTGAAATGTTAGCCTAACTATAACGTCCCTGAAACCTGTGTTTTTTTCAGTGAATATCTAAAGCTTTTTAAATGTTAATTCCTAACTATAATGTCCCTGAAACCTGTGTTTTTTTCAGTGAATTTCTAAGGTTTTGTAACAAGTGCTCAAATTTTTAGAGTGGAACAGAAATGCCGCTACAGAATGCTTGTTAAAAATATTTTTGCATTCATAAAGGTAACGTAATTTTTTAACCCTTTTTTGATATATATTTACTAATTAATATACATTTTTTTTTAAACTGTGAGAATCGCGTACCGATCGCGTACCGGTCGGAGCAGGTGCGTGAATCCAAGCATCGTGCCGCCATATTTGTTTGTTTGCGTAGGATGCGCATAGTGTGCGCGGTTCCCAAATTTTTCATTTTTAAAAAAATATTAATATATGTTATATACCACATAATTTTGAAATCAATCGTATGTGTTTCATTGAAAGAGTTATAAAAATGATATTAATATAAATATTTGAATATTTGAGTTCTTATAATGAAGTTACAGAAGCCGCAATGCTCCCGTGTACCGACTCGCACGTATTTCCGGGTGCGCAATAGGTTCGCGAATCCAGCGCAAATTATGTAGTTTAAAAAAAACATATATATATAATTTTATAATATATAAATATTATACCAACAGATTTACTTTCAAATTTGTAAATCTACTGTATTTGTAACCTGGAATAAATACATAATATTGTTTATACATATTTTTACGAATCGCATCCGGTACACGGTGAATACGCGACCGGTAAGCGAATCCCATGTGAATACAAAACAAAGGATTTCATTGGCTAAGAAGCTTTCTATTCTACTACTTGGAGGACCCCACCCAATTTTTTCATTCTTCCAGGAATATCTTTAGAATAAACACCTCTTGTGGTTTTTTTCTTTTTTATTGGCATTTTCAAAAGAAAAAACAAACATAAAAAAACCAATAAGTATAATTGCATTCATAATGTCCCAGTATCAGTTACAAAATTGAGAATACATTATATTTATTCCAATCTTGCACATGTACACTGATATGTGATCAATGCTGAACTGACAAACCAGCAGTCATTCGCGTTTGGTGATTTTGCCTCTCTTGCTTCTTATCCAATTGTTGCATTACGGGCTTCTGATACCTGTTGTAATGTCAGGGGGAGTCGTCTAGATATTGGGCCCTGCTGAGGTCGCTATGAAGATCTTTGTTGCTGCTCGATCAGGGGGAGGGGGCTATCCGCTCTTCCAGCGTCTCCGAGTTTGTAAGTAGGTATGTGCGCAAAGGGTCCCAGATGTCTCTAGGTCTAGAGGACGCAGGGAGTAGTTCTGCATATATTAGCGTCTGTTCCTGCCAGAAAAGGAGGTCACAGACCCATTCCTTAAATTTGGGTGCTCGTCCTCTGCCCCATCTACGCGCCACCCTCCGCTTGGCCAAGAGTAGTCCTAGTGCCACATATCACCGATATGCTGTGGGTATGTCTGCCGTGTAGGCTAAAAGCGCCACTACCGGTGTTTGTGTTAATGTTGTAGAAGTCATCTGTCCAAGCGCCTCGAAGACTTGACCCCAAAAGAGCTTAATCTCCGCGCATTCCCAGGCCAGGTGCAGGAAGCCCGCCGCCTCCCGTCCACATCTGTCGCAAGCGTCGCTATTTCTTAATTTAAATTTGAAGAGTTTGACAAGGGTGTAATATAATCTCTGAATGTATTTAAAATGTATAATTCGCAGCCGGCTGCTGGCTGACAACTTACTTACTTGTCTGCTGGCAACAATAGGCCCATTTCTCTTCCTCTAGGGGTTCCCCCAGTTCCTGCTCCCATTTCTCTCGAGCAGTCTCTGCATGTGTCTGCATCGCCGTTTGCGTAGCATGGTTAATTAAAGATACTACGTGAGTAGCGCTTGTGGTCTGCAACAGTCAGTGCAGTGGGGTCACTGTATGGGGCTCTGCCAGGAAGTCGGGAGTGCCAGTCCTCACACTCTGCCTCTGTCTGACGTACATGAACAGATCCATCACTCCGGGGTCTGTATCCATAAAAATGTGCTCTCTGGTGCGAAATGTCCCTCCCATATATATAGATCTCCCCATTTCATAATTCCAACTCTCTCAAGGAGCTGGTGGCGTCGCAACTCCCAGGTGACCTCCAGGTCAGGGTGTCCAACCACCGGGAGTAGAGGTGAGTAGAGCATCGCTATATCTAATCTGTGCGCAATCTTTATTCCATGCAGCCACAGTACACGCCACAGTAGTGGAGCCTACCTCGCTCAGCTTAACTTGCATGGCTATGAATCCAGACAGAGGTGTTGGTTGCATATAATACTGCTCCACTGCCAAATGCGGCATGAAGGGCGGGGGGTTAAACCAATAAGTTGCATAGTGTTCCTACGCACTGGGATAGTACAATTCAAAGTCAGGGACTTCAAATCCCCCCTGCGCGTAGGGCAGGGTCAGGATCTCCCACTTCAGCCTGGTTTGTTTCCCTCCCCAGGCGAGTCGTATCACCTGTGTCTTTAAAGTTTTGAAGAATGTTGGTCCCGGTGCATGGGTAATGTTAACAAACAAGTACAATAGCTTAGGCAGAACCACCATCTTCATCAGGGAAATTCTCCCTGCCATGGACAAGGGCAGGGCCACTCATCTCGTCACCGATTCTGTGTTGCCCTCCATTGTTTTCCCAAAGTTTGCCCGAAGTAGTTCCGAGCTGTCTCTGGTGACTACTATTCCCAGGTATTTTACTTCATTGGGACACCACTCTATGGGGTAGTCTAGAGGATATGGGCGTGTAGCAGCAGTGAGCGGGAACATCTGGGACTTTTCCCAGTTTATTTTGACTCCCGATAATTCCCCGAAAGCAATGAACTCCCTTAGGATTGGAGTAAGGCTAGTCTGGGGTTCACGCACATACAGCGTGATATCGTCTGCATATAATGAGATCAATACATGCCTAGTGGGGTATTCGAGGGCCCATTCTCAATGATGCTGTCTAAGTTTGGCCACCAGCGGCTCGATGGCCAGGGCAAATAAAAGCGGCGATAGTGGGCACCCCTGACAGGTGCCCCTTGTGATGGCAAAAAAAGGTGAGTTGGTGCCGTTTATGATCACGCTGGCATTTAGCTGAGTGTAGAGTAGCCGTATCCACGATAAAAAACTATATGGCATTCCCATCCTTTGCAGAATGCCAAACAGATAGTCCCACTCCACCGAGTCAAATGCCTTACTGGCATCCAAGAATACTGCGGCCGCTTCGAGATCCGGGTCCATGTCCTGCATCACTGCAAACAGAGTTCTAAGATTATGGGAGGTAGCATGGCCTGGCACGAAGCCCGCTTGTTCAGGCAACACCAGCGCTGTCATAAGAAGGCTCAGCCGATTCGCAATTAGTTTGGCTAATATTTTCGCATCGCAGTTGATCATGGAGAGCGGTCTATATGAGTCGCATCTATTTGCCGGCTTTCCAGGTTTAAGTATGGAGATTGTTGTGGCCTCCCTCATAGTGGGCGGTAATTCCCCTAGCTCAAGAGCCTCTTCATAACCCTGTTTGAGTATTGGGGCGAGATGTTCTATATATGCTTTATAAAAATCCGCTAGTATGCCATCGGGGCCGGGGGCCTTGCCAGAGCAGAGCTGCATACTTGCTGCACAAATTTCATCTAGCTCAAATTTGGCAGATAGGAATTCTCTCTGGGAGTCTCCAAACCAGCCCAATGCAATTGGTTCCAAGTACTGTTGCGGCAGTAACGGACACTGTCACGCCGAGGTGTATAGTGAGGAGTAGAATGTCTGGAATGTTTGGAGGATACCTGACGTGCCCCTGACTGTACTTCCTTCTGGTGTCTGTATTTCCAGGCCATAACTCGAGAATCAGGGCCTACGAATCTGTTCAGCTAGCGCCTTCCCAGGTCTTTCGCATTCGCCATACCTGTGGGCCTTGAAGTATTTGCCTCGGAACTGACATTCTCTATCTGCTGTTTCTTGGTATTCACTTATTTTGTCTCTGAGTTCAATGTACTTCGGCGAGGATGGCGAGCGAGTAATGTCTGTCTCTAATTGTTTGATCTCTTTCTCTAACCTAGTAAGCGTTGTACGCAGGTCCCTAAGCACTCCTCCTCCCTTGGCAATACATATTCCCCTAGCGGTGGCTTTAAACGCCTCCCATTATTGTCGTCATGTGTTGGACCGAGCCCGTATTGCACTGGAAAAAATCTTGAATTTCCTGTTCCATTTCAGCTCGGAACACCGTGTCTAAAAGCATAATGGGGTTCAGGCGCCTGTTCATGTAGGGAGAGTGTTTAACCGGTGGTGAAATGCACATGACCACCGAGGAGTGGTCTGAGTAAGTGCGTGCTAAATGTTCCACCTTGGTTAGCCAGGTGCTAAGTCCTCTAGTGATTACCCAGTAGTCCAGTCTCGACCACAACCCATGTGCCACTGTATAACATGTGCCCTTCCTCCTCTCTGGGTATATCTGCCCCCACGCGTCTAGTAGGCCATATTCTGTCATTATATCACACACTTGATGCTGGGTATGATTGTAGTGGTATGGTTGCAGTCATGATCTATCTAGCGTCGGGTTAAGCACTGTATTAAAGTCTCCCCCCATTCTACATGTGTGGATCCTATGTCTGTGTTTTTCCCCCATAAAGTGAGAAAAAAGTTGGGTCATCGGTGTTGGGCCCGTAGCAGCTGACCAGCGTAACTGAATGGGAGGCTAGCATTCCCCACGTCAAACTAAAGCAGGCCTGCGGGTCTAAGATCGTGCCTGCGGGCATGTACGGAGCGTTTTTTTTAACTAGAATCGCTCTGCCTCGTGAGTAGGTGGAGTAGGATGCAAAGCAGCTGTACCCTGCCCATTTAGCAGTGAATTTCTGTGGGCGCTGAGGGTCAAGGTGGTTCTCCTGCAGCATCACCACTTGTATAGAATGCCTGTCTAAGTATGCTAATATTTGCCTGCATTTGCGTGGGTTTCCCAACCACCTAATGTTCCAGGTAAGGAAGCGTATATCAAGGGTTCTACCGGTGTTCATCATTTGACCAGTTTGTCGTATTATTCGCCCAGGTGCTCTGTGTGGACCAGGTTCATCTCTCCTCTTAGGCCGGGCTATTTTGTTAGTGTCTTGTAATGTGCTCACTTGTACATACTGTGTGCAGATTGAAAAGTCTGGTGCATATTTTGTATTGACATGCATTAAACTTACACTCAAACATTCCCTTGAACCTCCCCCACCCACAACGACAACCCAAACTTGTTGTGAATCCTATACCCACCCATGTACTCTGATAGAGTCAAACTTACAACAAGGAACAGTAATGGATTCTCCCCAGTTTATCTCAAATGAGATTTGTTTTCCTAAATAAAAAGGGGGGGGACTACAATATCCGGGGGTTCACCCTGTGGGGTAGCGTCAGAGGGCGCGTCTACCCACCTCCTCCTCCCGCAAGGTCCAGGAAAGGGCAGGGTCGGGGTGCCTGGGGATTGGAGTATGCGTGCTCACCAATTCCCCAGCTAAATACTTTGTTAGTTACTTGAATCAATCAGTTATTATGAGTTTCTGCATAAATGCTTACAAATTTAAACCCAATCAGTGTATGTGAAGTTCTCGTTCAACAACATCGGTTGCTTAGTACTCACCGCCAGTCCATATATATGTACTTAATCATTATCGGACAGTTGCGAAGAGGATCTGGTTTTTGCGCCGTCGGCCTCTCGGCTTGATTTCTGCTTCTTTAGTTTCTTTAGGTAGTCCTCCACTTGCTGCGGGTTGGTGTAGAAATGCTGTTTCCCCTGATGAGTGATCCGGAGATGAGCAGGGTACATCATTGCATAGTCAATGTGCTCTTGCATCAGTTTCCGCTTGACCAGCGCAAATTTATTTCGGGCCTCTTGGACAGAGATCGTGAAATCCGGGTACAGTGCAATGGCGTGCCCATCAAATGTCAACTGTTGTTTCGCTCTTGCTGTCTGCAGTGCCGTGTCGCGGTCTCTATAATTAAGCAGTCTAGCAATTATAGGCCTGGATGGCGCCCCCGGGGGCGGTCGGTGGCCCAGTGAGTGGTGTGCCCTTTCCACCACCAGTTGGGCCGAGAAAGCATCTGCGCCAAGGAGACTGCCAAGCAGCTTTTCAATATAGTCCTCCATTCTATCAGTACTGGTGCTTTCGGGCACTCCCAGGACGCGGATATTGTTGCGCCTTGAGCGCCCTTCAAGGTCCTCATTCTTGGCCGCTATGACTTTTAACAGCCCTTCCATTTGCGACAGCTGCTTTTCCTTGGCAGACTCTGTGTCCTCTAGGTCTGAAATTCGTTGTTCCGCTTCTCCTATGCGTGCGTCGTGCTTTTCCAATTTTTGGGCCATAAGATCGATTTGATTGCACATAGTGTCCATCTTGGACTCAATGGAGGTTAGACTGTGTTTCATAGTGACTAGTAGGGCTTTTAAGTCCTCTTCTGCGGGCCTCATCTTGTTTATCCGTGAGTGCTTGCTCGGGGTCCCCCTGGGTTCATGGCGTCTTTCGGGGCTCAAAGGGTAGTTTAGCCTGTTTGGCTTCCGTCCTACACATAGTGTTTGTCATGGAGTCACTACTGGTCGTTTGTGTAGGCAAGCTTGTGATCTGGTGCTGGTGTGTTGGGGCTGCTGCCATGTCGGGGGGGCTTCGCAAATATATTGGCTGGGGAGTCTCTCCGTCTCTCTATGGTAGGGGTCCGCTACCATCCAGATTTTTTTTAAATTTAGGCAATATACCATAGGGGCCTCAGTCCTCCCAGTAGTCAATCTGGAGAGGGGGAAGCTCCATCTTCAGACCCTTCTCTCCCCACAGATTAATTTGGGCAGTGTCTTTTTTTAGAGTCTCCCTTTTACCAGCGTCGAACTACGCGGTTTCTCTCCGGGCCACAGAGGTGCGCTCACTCCTCTAGGGCTCTCGTTGAACATTGTTGTATGGCCTCAGGTACCTCTGTGTCGACTGGGCCACATATACGCTGAAGTGTGGGCCCCCCAAACCCAGCTCGTAGGCCGCAAGTTTTTCTTAGGCCGTAGATGACTCCTGTCGCTTCTTCCTGTTGCGCCTTTTCAGAGGCATGGGCACCCTGCACTCCGTGGCTTCTATACCTCTCCCGATTATATCAGGGTGCTGCAGCACTCGTTGTCACTCTCACATCCCCCTGCAGGCGTACCTGCACCATGGAGATGCCTGCTGGATCTATTGGGGGTAGGCATAAACCCAGCTCCAGTTTCTGACCCGAAGGCCTGGGACTTATCATGACCCATCTCTCTCTGTTTGGTCTTCAAGGATGGGGCCCCTGCCTCGCTGCGCTCCACAGCCGCCGCACAGAATGGGATCTTTGTTTGCTTTTCGCTGCAGCTAACCACGGCGCTGCCTGTCTATCTCCGGCTCCGCTCCCATGCCGCCTTGAGGCCCGGTGGCGGGCCAGTACAAGTCCAGCGCGCAGGCCTCAAAAGCTCGGTAGGCCTTGGACAGTCTTCCTTTATTTCTTCATCTAGGAGCCACAGTCGCTCTGCGCCCCGTGACTTCCCTGCTGTTCACTGTCGCAGACGGGCACCGCAGCGCTCTCTGTCTTACTCGCGTTCCTTGCGGGCGTACCTGCATTTGCGGTGCAGAGGCCTGTTGAGTCTATTGGGGGGCGAACAGCGCCCCAGCTCCATTCCCCGTTCCAAGGGCCAGGGGCCTGCCTCGGCCCATCTCTCTCCATTCGGTTCTCTGTGGCGGGGCTCCCGCCTCTCCGCACTTGCCTCACAGTATAGGCTGTCGTTCTCTTTTGCTGCAGCGATTAACAACGCAGCTTGTCCGACTCCGGCCCAGATCTCGCGTCGCAGCAGGGCCCAGCAGAAAGCTGGTACAATCATCCATTCCCAGCGGCTCAATTAGGCAGATGACCTCACTCGCCGCAGCTGGGTAACCTCCGACATCGACTCCGTTGTTTTGTTTCAAGTAATCATGGGTTGGGAGCAGGATAATGTTGGATTATAACGTCCGGGCCGCCAGAGCCTCACTCAGGTGCGACCATCTTGCTTGCGCGCCCTCTAGCTCCCCCAAAACACCTCTTGTGTTTTCTCTCCCTCTCCATATATTTTTGGGGTGTTTTTACTCAACATTGGAAATGGCATCTGGAAATGCACCCCAAGATGTATTCGAAGATTAAGAGGAGCAGGAAGAACCTATCAAAAAAAGAAAGGATAGTGTTGTCTGGGCTTTTTTCTCCATTCCACTGCGGAGAAAAAAGTGAATGCCCGCAAGGTGACTTGCACTGTGTGTGAAAAAGTTTTATTTCAGGGCTCTGAGAAGAAATACTCCTGTGGAACTTCATCAATGATGAAGCATCTACAAACAATGCATCTAAACCGTCTCGCTCGAGAACAGCACCGACGAGAACTACAACAAGTAGCACAGGATGATGAAGTTCCAGGAACAAGCACATCTGCAGAATCTACACCAACACCAGATACATCATTGCGCATACCTGAGTTTGCTGGTTTAGAGCAACACTGCATAAACTGCAAAAAACTACTTTGTGCTCGGGAGCAGTCTATTGCAGCTGCAAAAATCACAAATGTTAGTTTTTTTGTTGTTTTTGCAATGGCGTTTTTATTGCAAAATGTTTTCAGTACTTTAATGCAGTTCGTTGCCTTTTTTTTTTTTTTTTTTAAACACCAAAAAAAAAAAAAAAGAGCTGGAAAAACACAAAAAAATGTAAAAAGAAAAAAATGGTTATTTTTAGAACCGCCTATTTGGTTAAAGATAGACAAACTTGTATGTGTTGTATGAATGAGTGCAAGGGTAATGCCTGGGTTATTGGATGAGTGTATGGATAGTTCCTGGGTGATTGCATGAGTGCAGTGGTACTGCCTGGGTGATTGCATGAGTGCAGGGGTACTGCCTGGGTGATTGGATGAGTACAGGGGTATTGCCTGAGTGACTTAATGAGTGCAAGGGTAATGCCTGGGTGCTTACATCAGTGCATGGTTAGTGCCTGAGTGAAAGAATGAATGCAAGGGTAATGCCTGGGTCATTGGATGAGTGCATGGGTAGTGCCTGAGAGAATGGATGAGTGTATGGGTAGTCCCTGAGTCAATAGTTGAGTGCAAGAATAGTGCTTGAGTGATTGCAATAGTGCATGGGTAGTGCCAGGGTGATTGCATGAGTGCAGAGGTAGTGCCTGGGTGATTGGATGTGTGCATGAGTATTGCCTGAGTGAAAGGATGAGTGCAAGGGTAATACCTGGGTCATTGGATGAGTACATGTGTAGTACCTGAGAGAATGGATGAGTGCATGGCTAGTTTTGAGTGAATGGTTGAGTGTAAGAGTAGTGCCTGAGTGATTGCATGAGTGCAGGGGTACTGCCTGGGTGATTGGATCAGTGCATGGGTAGTGCCTGAGGGAAAGGATGAGTGAAAGGTTAATGCCTGGGTCATTGGACGAGTGCATGGGTAGTGCCTTGGAGAATGGATGAGTGCATGGGTAGTGCATGAGTGAATGGTTGAGTGCAAGAGTAGTGCTTGAGTGCTTGCATGAGTGCAGGGGGACTTCCTGAGTGATTGGATCAGTGCATGGGCAGTGCCTGAGTGTAAGGATGAGTGAAAGGTTAATGCCTGGGTCATTGGACGAGTGCATGGGTAGTGCCTTGGAGAATGGATGAGTGCATGGGTAGTGCATGAGTGAATGGTTGAGTGCAAGAGTAGTGCTTGAGTGCTTGCATGAGTGCAGGGGGACTTCCTGAGTGATTGGATCAGTGCATGGGCAGTGCCTGAGTGTAAGGATGAGTGAAAGGTTAATGCCTGGGTCATTGGATGAGTGCATCGGTAGTACCTGGGTGAATGGTTGAGTGCAAGAGTAGTGCCTGAGTGATTGCACGAGTGCATGGGTAGTGCCTGGGTAATTTCATGAGTGCAAAGGTACTACATGGGTGATTGCATGAGTGCAGGGGTAGTGCCTGGGTGATTGCATGAGTGCATGGGTGGTGCCTGAGCGAATGGATGAGTAGAGGGGAGTGCCTGGGTGATTGAATGAGTGCACGGGTAGTGCCTGAGTGATTGGATGAGTGCATGGGTACTGCCTGAGTGAAAGGATGAGTAGAAGGGTAATACCTGGGTCATTGGATGAGTGATTCTATAAGTGCAGAGATACTGCCTCGGTGATTGCATAACTGCAAGAGTAATGTGTGGGTGCTTAGATCAGTGCATGGGTAGTGCCTGTATAAAAGGATGAGTGCAAGAGTGATCCCTGGGTGATTACATGAGTGCATGTGTAGTGCCTGAAAGAATGGATGAGTGCATGGGTAGTTCCTGAGTCAATGGTTGAGTGCAAGCATAGTGCTTGAGTGATTGCATGAGTGCAAGAGTAGTGCCTGAGTGATGTATGAGTATATGGGTAGTATATCGGTGATTGAATGAGTACAGGGGTAGTGCCTGGGTGACTGCATGAGTGCAGTGGTAGTGCCTGGGTGATTGTATGAGTGCATGGGAAATACCTGAGTGAAAGTATGAGTGCAAGGCTGATGCTTGGGTCATTGCATAAGTGCATGGGTAGTGCTTGAGGGAATAGATGAGTGCATGGATAGTACTTGAGTGAATGGATTAGTCCAACTCTAGTGCCTGCATGATTGGATGAGTGCATATGTAGTGCCTGAGTGAATGGATGAGTACATAGATAGTTCTTGAGTGAATGGTTGAATGCAAGAGTAGTGCATGGGTGATTGCATGACTCCGTAGGTAATGCCTGATTAATTGGATCTGTGTATAGGTAGTGCCTCCTTAATTGCATGAGTGCATGAGCAGTGCCTGGGTGATTGCATAAATGCAGGAGTACTGCCTGGCTGATGGGATAAGTGCATTGGTAGTGCCTGAGTGAATTCATGAGTGCAAGAGTAATATCTGCCTGCTTAGATCAGTGCATGGCTAGTGCTCGAGTACAAGGATGACTGCAAGTGTATAGTGGGTGATTGTATGAGTGCATCAGTATACCTGAGGGAATGGATGAGTGCATGGGTATTGCCTAAGTGAATTGTTCAGTGCAAAAGTAGTGCCTGGGTGATTGTACGATTGCGTAGGTAATGCCTGATTGATTGGATGTGTGTTTAGGTAGTTCCTCCTTCACTGTATGAGTGCATGGGTAGTGCCTGAGTGAAAGGATGACTGTAAGAGTAATGCATGGGTCATTGGATGAGTGCGTGGGTACTGCCTGAGAGAAAGGTTGAGCGCAAGAGTAGTCCCTAAGTGATGTATGAGTATATGGGTAGTATATCAGTAATTGCATGAGTACAGGGGTAGTACCTGGGTGATTGCATGAGTGCAGTGGTAGTGCCTGTGTGATTGTATGAGTGCATGGGAAATACCTGAGTGAAAGTATGAGTGCAAGGCTAATGCTTGGGTCATTGCATGAGTGCGTGGGTAGAGCTTGAGGGAATAGATGAGTGCATGGGTAGTACTTGAGTGAATGGATTAGTCCAACTCTAGTGTCTGTGTGATTGGATGAGTGCATATCTAGTGCCTGAGTGAATGGATGAGTCCTTGAGTGAATGGATAGTGCTTGAGTGAATGGTTGAGTGCAACAGTAGTGCCTGGGTGATTGCATGACTCCATAGGTAATGCCTGATTAATTGGATGTGTATATAGGTAGTGCCTCCTTAATTGCATGAGTGCAAGGGCAGTGCCTGGGTGATTGCATAAGTGCAGGAGGATTGCCTGGGTGATTGGCTAAGTGCATTGGTAGTACATGAGTGAATTCATGAGTGCAAGAGTAATATCTGCCTTCCTAGATCAGTGCATGGCTAGTGCTTGAGTACAAGGATGACTGCAAGAGTGATCATTGTATGAGTGCATCGGTAGTACCAGAGGGAATGGATGAGTGCATGGGTATTGCCTGAGTGAATCGTTGAGTGCAAAACTAGTGCCTGGGTGATTGTACAATTGCATAGGTAATGTCTGATTGATTGGATGTGTGTATAGGTAGATCCTCCTTAACTGTATGAGTGCATGGGCAGTGCCTGAGTAAAAGGATGACTGCAAAAGTAATGGCTGGGTAATTGGATGAGTGCATGGGTAGTGCCTGAGAAAATGGGCGAGTTCATGGGTAGTGCCTGAGAGAACAGTTCAGTGCAAGAGTAGTGCCTGGGTGATTACATCAGTGCACGGGTAGTGCCTGGGTAATTGTATGAGTGTATGGGAAATAACTGAGAGAAAGTATGAGTGCAAGGCTAATCCCCGAGTCATTGCATGAGTGCATGGGTAGTGCCTGAGTGAATGGATTAGTCCAACTCTAGTGCCTGCGTGATTGGATGAGTACATGGGTACTGCCTGAGAGAATGGATGAGTGCATGAGTAGTGCCTGAGTGAATGGTTGAGTGCAAGAGAAGTTTTCTGTGTGATTCCATGAGTGCATGGGTAGTGCCTGGGTGATTCTATGAGTGCAGGGGTAGTGCCTGAGTGATTGGATGAGTGTATGAGAAGTACCTGAGTGAAAGTATGAGTGTAAGGGTAATGTCTGGGTTATTGCATGAGTGCATGGGTAGTGCCTAAGTGAATAGATGAGTGCATGGATAGTGGCTGAGTGGATGTTTGAGTGGAAGAGTAGTGCATGGGTGATGGCATGAATGTATGGTTAATGCCTGAGTGATTAGATGTGGGTAGAGGTAGTGCCTCCTTGATTGCATAAGTGCATGGGAGTACCTCAGTGAATGCTTGAGTGCAAGAATAGTTCCTGAGTGATTGCATGAGTACATGGGCAGTGCCTGGGTGATTCTATAAGTGCAGAGATACTGCCTCGGTGATTGCATAACTGCAAAAGTAATATGTGGGTGCTTAGATCAGTGCATGGGTAGTGCCTGTATAAACGGATGAGTACAAGAGTGAACCCTGGGTGATTACATGAGTGCATGTGTAGTACCTGAGAGAATGGATGAGTGCATGGGTAGTAACTGAGTGAATGGTTGAGTGCAAGAGTAGTGCCTGAGTGATTGTATGAGTACAGGGGTACTGCCTGGGTGATTGGATAAGTGCATGGGTTGTGCCTGTGTGAAAGGAAGAATGCAAGGAAAATGCCTGGGTTATCCTATTAGTGCAAGAGTTGTGCTAGAGAGAATAGATGAGAGCACAGGTAGTGTTTGCGTGAAAGGATGACTGTCTGACTGATTACATCAGCAACATGATAATAGTTTGCAAATAGTGCAAAGTATCAATATTATTTATATTAGAGACAAATAACAAATAATTAAACTTTAGACATTTTTTCACGTTATCATGCATATTATATTATGTATTCTTACCTTTTAAGTCATTTAGATACATTACTCAGTAGAACTATTTTAGAATAGTATTCTCCTAAACAGCATTAAAACTCTTTTCAAACTTCAACAGTACCTACTATAAAGAAGAAGAAAAACTGTTATTTAATGATAATATATTACAGAAATTATAACATTATATGTTTTAGAACTCAACATACATTTAGAATTACATAACATTTTCAGATTCCCTTTTTTGCTGTTCTCAGATTCCACTTAACTTCACTATACACAGTGATTTTAATGTAGTATTATCATTGAACAGCGGGGAAAAAAACAATCAAATTGACTGTATGAAAAAAAAAATCAGTGTAGAGCATCATCATCAATATGTGTAGAAATGTGTTTTCCTATCTACACTTTCTTAATTACTTCCTTCATGTACATTAACTCTATTATTTATTTCAAATATATTTGCCAAAATATAGACTCTCATTTACATCTGGTACAACATAGACAACAAATATATAAAGTATTTCCTTTTAAAAACAATTTTTCAAATGCAATATCAATTAG
Source organism: Calotriton arnoldi (assembly GCA_963921515.1). NCBI lineage: Eukaryota > Metazoa > Chordata > Amphibia > Caudata > Salamandridae > Calotriton > Calotriton arnoldi. Next base: position 505,415 of record CAWUFW010010214.1, read on the forward strand.
CGCAAATAATAATCCAAACACTAATTATAAATACTAATCGTTTGCACTCCTGTCTACTTTCTGTTTACATCTTCCCAATAGGCCGAATGATGTACTCAAAACTTTGGCTTCAAAAATAACAAATATGAATTTGGTAATTCATAAGGCAATCTAGGTTTGAATTCCAAGTGGGCATCATTGCAATGTGTCCATCCTTTATTACACTTTAAATAAACAATATAGGGGCCGATTCTGATTCGGGCCGGAAAACATACCGACCGACTCGGTACGGGAATTTAGTCCGACCGACTCGGACCGGCGCCGCACGACCCGGGTAGTACGATGAAATGCATGTGAAATCCGACAGACTCGGACGGAATACAAAACGACCGACCGAGCCGGACGGAAACAAGCCATCCGGCCGGGAAATCACGCGAAACTAACCGACCGACACGCACTCGGATTGAACCCGAACGAAACGTACCCGCGAACTCCGACCCGCGTAGTACGATGCTGTGCGTGCAAATCACGACCGACTCGCCCGGAGCACAAGCCGTACGACCGACACGCATACAAAACCCAGCCGAAGCAACCCAATACTACGCGACCGACTCATACGCCACATATGAAACCTAGCTGACACACAGCGGGAACGAGTCGGACAAGATCGCACCAGACAACTGCAGCGTTCTACTCGGACACAAGAACAACTCCTACATGCACCAAAAACACCAAGGACATTTTTTTTTTAAAAAAGGGCCAAACAAGCAACCACTAAGCCAATAAATACAGGGAGGAAAAAAAATGGAACAAGGACACACCTCCAACTCCACCTACATAAAGGCCACAAATCCCTACCATGATCCCTTGCAAATTCCACTGACCTGCCAGACAGAACACCATCACACAGCAACCACAGACACACTCACAGCTCATACATCACACAAGCCACACACCATTACCACACTTACAAATAGCACCCTCACACACACCCAGCTAAACCTACACTCACCCCCCCCACTTGCACACACACACACATCAATCACCACCACCACCCATCACCATGCCCCCAAAGAAGAACCATAAGTTCCTAGATTGTGAATAGGAAGTCCTGGTAGACAAGATCCTCAGTGTAGAGCCACAGTTGTTTGGTACATTGGTACAACAGACCCCCTTGTCGCAGAAAACCAAGTAAGTTGGAGAATTGGTGTACTTGTTTGTTTGATTGGGGCTTGTTTGTACCTACATTTTTGGGGGGGATTTCCATAGTTTTTAAAATGTATTGTTGTGGCCTGTAGTTTCGGCAGGGGCCTAGTTGTTTTTCTTTGATTGGAATTTCAGCCAGTAGGCCCGGACTAGAGCCAGAGGTACCCATGGGTGCATGTTTCTGTGGTGTCTGTTGAATTTAAAGTTTAAACATCATGTAGGGCATGCATGGATGGCATTGGATTGAATTGGTAAAAGTGGTTTTTGGGGTGCATTTCATTTTTTGGGTGTTTGTTAAATAAATAGGCCTTTTCAGCCAGTAGGTAACCCTGGGCGTTCAGCTCGCGGACTTTGGGCAACGCCGCACTGCGCGACAACGTGGACTTACTCTTTTTATCTTCTTCGTGCGCTCAATATACGTTTTGCGCGCGTGATAACGACTTTTTGTGACGATCGCGATGCCGAACACGCAGAATTTACAATCTGGCGAAGAATATCTCTCGAGCATCATAAAACCTTCTCGAAAATGTTGATTTAGTTCATTTTGCACAAAAACTCCTCAGGTTGTCATTTAGATGTAGTTTGGCGAGCAAGGAGTCACTTTTTTTTGTTTTACAATTTTTTTCAAGAGGAAGGAAGTTGCCCAGAGTCTCCAACTGCCTGGTCCTGTCCTTTGTCTTCACTTTTTTGTTATTTTGGGTGGCCTGGCCATGTGGGTGGCAGCCATTTTGTAAAGCCAGGCATTGTGCTTTTGCCATAGGCCTGCATTGTCTGTCTTGTGTTCCTTTTCTTGTTGTTCTGGGTGGCCTGGCCATGTGTTGGCGGCCATTTTGTGTGAACAGCCACTGTGCTTTTGCCATAGGCCTCCAAGCTTGCGGCCTAGTGTGCCAGTAGGCCCGGAGGTAGTCATCCTCATGGGTGCATAAAAACTGTTTCTGTGTTGTCTGTTGAATTGTAACCTAATTTAGGCCATGGATGGCATTGGATAGATTTGCAAAATGTGGGTTTTGGGGTGGTATTTTATTTTTTGGGTGTTTGTTAAATAAATAGGCCTTTTCAGCCAGTAGGTAACCCTGGGCGTTCAGCTCGCGGACTTTGGGCAAGTCCGCACTGCGCGACAACGCGGACTTACACTTTTTATCTTCTTTGCGCGCTCAATGTACGTTTCGCGCGCAATAACGACTTTTTGTGACGATCGCGATGCCGAACACGCAGAATTTACAATCTGGCGAAGAATATCTCTCGAGCATCATAAAAACCTTCTCGAAAATGTTGATTTAGTTCATTTTGCACAAAAACTCCTCAGGTTGTCATTTAGATGTAGTTTGGTGAGCAAGGAGTCACTTTTTTTGTTTTACAATTTTTTCAAGAGGTAGGAAGTTGCCCAGAGTCTCCAACTGCCTGGTCCTGTCCTTTGTCTTCACTTTTTTGTTATTTTGGGTGGCCTGGCCATGTGGGTGGCGGCCATTTTGTAAAGCCAGGCATTGTGCTTTTGCCATAGGCCTGCATTGTCTGTCTTGTGTTCCTTTTACTTGTTGTTCTGGGTGGCCTGGCCATGTGTTGGCGGCCATTTTGTGGGAACAGCCACTGTGCTTTTGCCATAGGCCTCCAAGCTTGCGGCCTAGTGTGCCAGTAGGCCCGGAGGTAGTCATCCTCATGGGTGCATAAAAACTGTTTCTGTGTTGTCTGTTGAATTGTAACATAATTTAGGCCATGGATGGCATTGGATTGATTTGCAAAATGTGGGTTTTGGGGTGGTATTTTATTTTTTTGGGTGTTTGTTAAATAAATAGGCCTTTTCAGCCAGTAGGTAACCCTGGGCGTTCAGCTCGCGGACTTTGGGCAAGTCCGCACTGCGCGACAACGCAGACTTACACTTTTTATCTTCTTCGCGCGCTCAATGTACGTTTTCGCGCGCGCGATAACGACTTTTTGTGACGATCGCGATGCCGAACACGCAGAATTTACAATCTGGCGAAGAATATCTCTCGAGCATCATAAAACCTTCTCGAAAATGTTGATTTAGTTCATTTTGCACAAAAAACTCCTCAGGTTGTCATTTAGATGTAGTTTGGTGAGCAAGGAGTCACTTTCTTTTTGTTTTACAATTTTTTTCAAGAGGAAGGAAGTTGCCCAGAGTCTCCAACTGCCTGGTCCTGTCCTTTGTCTTCACTTTTTTGTTATTTTGGGTGGCCTGGCCATGTGGGTGGCGGCCATTTTGTAAAGCCAGCCACTGTGCTTTTGCCATAGGCCTCCAAGCTTGCGGCCCAGTATGCCAGTAGGCCCAGAGGTAGTCACCATGGGTGCATAAAACTGTTTCTGTGTAGTCTGTGGAATTTTGACATCATTTAGGCCATGGATGGCATTGAATTGATTCAATTGAATTGCGAAATGTGGGTTTTTTGGAGGGTCTGACTATTTCACTTTTTGGGTGTGTTAAATAAATGCCTTTTTTTGTGTGTGTACTGTGTAATTATAATTGTGTTGTTGTAGTGGTTGTCTAACTTTCAAAAGTGTTTTTAGCCATGTGGATTTTAGTTTTTGCATTAAAGCTGTGTGTGTTTTATAAGGCATCCTTTGTCTGCCCATATATAGGCCTGCTTGAGTTCATTGTTTGCCGTGCCTTGTGCCTGTGAGTCACCATGTTTCTGGGGGCCATTTTGTTGTGGTAGTTATTAGTGTGCTGGTTTTGCCACATAGGCCTGCGTGTCTTTCCATTGTTCCTCTCGTCTTACTGCTTCCAAATCCATCCCCATTGCCAGCTGCAGCTCCCTGATGCTGCTATATAATACATCCCACGTGATGCACAAATTTAGGCCAAACATGCTCCACTACATTTTAGTTTTTGTTCTTTACTATTCTTATTCTTCCAGAGTGTACACTAGCACTACACAGTAGCCAGGAAAGCCCTGGCCTTGTTGTCAACGTCTCATAAATGGCTAGACTGTGTGTTGTTGTTCACAGAGTTTCTGAAATTTAATAATTGAGGCCACCACACACTAAGTTCTATATTCTATTTGTTTGATTTGTGCTATGTTTGACTGATGTTCTGGCTTTTTGCTTTTAGGTGCACAAAGACTGAGGAGGAGGTGTGTCTCTCATCATTGCCCGTTGCACTTCCAGACAGACATCCTGCTGCTGTACACACAACACAACGTGACGTGTGACCTGACCAGACATCTCTGCAACTGAGTGCTGCTGACATCTGAAGAAGATGGGCCCAAGAAAGCAGGTACCAGGTCCTCCAGTACCAAGAAAGTTGCTATTGAGAAGAAGAAGGAACAAAAGAAGGAAGTGACACTTAAGTCTGGTGTGCCGGCCAATACCTTTTTGGGAAAAAAAAATTGCGCCTGCAGCAGCGGTGTCCGGGGGCAAGCTGGGGGCAGCACCTCTGCATCAGTGGACCCAACCCACCAACCCAGGCCCAAGCACATGAGTGTGGAAGAGGTAGCCAGCCTAATGGTGGAAAGCAGTGATGCTGAGCCTGAGATAAACTTATCGCTATCTCAAAGTAGTACCCAATCAACGCAGGAGGAAACACAGCAGATAAGTGGTCAACAACAACAGCCGCAACCACCGCCCGCAATAGTAGTTGTTGTTCCTCCTGAAGTAGGGGCAGTTCAGGAAATTGAGCCTCATGCAGAGGTAGAAGAAGAAGCCACTCATTCAGAAGATCCATTGTCTTCCAAATCCCCAGCAAGGAAAAGGAGGGGTAGTCCATCAAGTTCTTCGCCAAGCCCCCTTCTGATGATCTAGATGCCACTTGGAAGCCACAAACTGAGTCTGAGAGGGAGCCACGTTCCAAGACCAAGCTAGGGAAAAGGAAGGTTCCGGAAAGCCTTACACTTATGGAGGTCGATGTAGAACAGCAAGATGATGATGATGACGGGGCAGTCATCACGAACATCACTCCCGGCCCCGAGGAGATGGAGACCAAGATTATTACCCTATCCAAAATCGCTGCGAGGGATGTAGCACGCATACCTCCACAGGTAACACCAACACGACCTACAGCTTCCATATTTGCATTAGCAAAGGCCCGGCAGCGACCTACATCCAGCACAGCCACCACCTCAGTAGGAGTAGGTAGTGGTACAGCAGCACAGAGTCAAATTCAACACATACCCTACAGATCATCCGGCATTGGAAGTGGCACCTCCAGCAGGAGGCCAAAGTTAAGCTCCCCAGTTTGGGACTTCTTTACGGTTAGCGAAAAGGAGGAGAACATTGCTATATGCTCCATTTGTAATACCTCTGTTAGTCGTGGTAAGCTTGGTACAAACTATGGTACCGGAGGCCAAATGACCCATCTGAAAAAACACCACTTGATCAGCTGGGAGGACCACCTTCGCGGCAGAAAAAAACTGCAACCATTGGTGTTGGTGGGGATAAAGGAGTAGAAGAAGAAGATCCGATCACGGTGGAAGAGGAAGGACAGGGAGACATTCTCTCTGGTAGTGGTACACAAGGTGTCCCTGACCCCAGCAGTGCAGTCTTAACGTTGCACACATCTTCAGCAACATCTCAGTGGCACAAGAGTAAGAGTCAGCCGGAGACACCAAGAAGTACCAGGTCCGCACTACCAAAAAGTGCGTTGAGCCTAAGAGAAAGGAAAACCATGCATCCTACCATTATCAGCATGTTTGGGGGTGAGGGGCAGTACGAACGCAACCACCCAATAGCACGTTTGTACAATGCGAAGCTGGCTAAAATGTTAGCACTGGACCTTCTCCCTTTTTCTTTTGTTGAAGGGGTGGGTTTTCTGGAATTTGTGTCAACCATCTGCCCAAAATGGCATGATCCCAGCCGCTACTATTTTGCCAGAGTTGCAGTTCCAGCACTACATCACGACGTGCTGGAATTGCTAGGAAAGGCATTGAAGCAGAGTGCTGTACACAGTATCCACCTGACTACAGACATGTGGACCAGTTGCCAAGCCACAGATTACATGTGCATCACTGCACACTGGATCTGTTTTGCGGGGGTTAGAGAACAGATATCTGCTGGTGTTGACACTGCAGAGATTTTTCATGCCACTCGCAAACATGCAACTGTAGCCATGTTTGCCATGGAGAAATCTCATACTGCTGCAAACATTTTGGAAGAGTTTAACACCAAGGTCTTTGAGTGGCTGCGCCCAAGAGGGCTTACGATTGGTTTTGTTGCCACGGACAATGGCAGTAATGTAGTTTTGGCCATGCGCAATGGTGGCTATTTCAGGGTCCCGTGTTTGGCACACTGCATTAACATTGTTGTTCAAGACTTTTTGAAAAATGAATCCAAAGTCAGCAACTTACTGGTCACCTGCAGAAGAATATGCACACATTTCAGCCATTCTTTTAAAGCCCGGAAGCAGCTGAGGGTCATTCAACGTGAGCATAAAATGCCAGTCAAAGCGCTCATCCAGGAGGTGCCAACACGTTGGAACTCAACTTATTACATGCTTGATCATCTTTTTGAACTGTACATACCACTCAATGCTTATGTCATGCAAAGATTAGGGGAACCTACTGTGAGAGGCATGACCGTTGAGATGGCTCAATGGGACCTCATTAAATGCCTGACTGAGATGCTACTTCCTTTTGAGATCTTCACACGTGAAGTCAGCAGGGAGGACTGTACTATGGGCCAAGCTATCCCATTGTTGCACATGCTAGAGCAACAGCTGAAGGATGTGTCTGAAACGTACGCAGGTGTGGATGACAAACAAGACGCATATCATTTGGCGGAGACCTTAGCCGCTCGCTTATCGGAAAATACAAGGATTAAAAATAAAATTTTGTCACAACCACATTACATTAGTGCCACAATTTTGGATCCACGGTACAAAGTATTTCTGAACAGCAAGGCAGTAATTCCTTTTTCGGAATTGGATGTTGCCAACTACAAAACTTTGATAGCTAAGGAAGCCACTATTTTCGAAAGCGAACGGCTGTTAATTACAGGCCCCCACCCCAGGCCATAACCAGTACTACAGGGCATCCAGAGTCAAGTTCTACTTCGGAGCCTGAGGGCAGTGCATTTGCCTCCCAGCAGTCACCTACACCAACAATAACATCAAGAACAGGATCATCCACAGCACAATGTGCAACTGATTGGTTTCTACAGCAGGGGTATGGTAAGTCCAGTGCTGATGCAAAGGCAAAACAGGCCGAGCACATCGGAGCACCCCTGAACATTGAGCGGATGGTCCAGGCCTATCTGGATGACCCAACAGAGGTCTTCATGGATCGAAACCCATTGGTGTATTGGTATGGGAAAAGAAGCCAATGGACAGTGCTCAGCAGGCTGGCGAAAAGTATCTGGCTTCCCCTGTCGCATGTGTCTCTTCTGAGCGTGTTTTCAGTGCTGCTGGTGCCATTGTAACTTCGAAAAGGACCAGTCTCTCGGCCCAAAGCGTGGAGAGGTTAACCATGATCAAAATGAATCAGCACTTTATACCACCGGATTACAAAATACATGAATCACAGCAGGAAGAGGAGAGCGACTTGGATGACGTAAATAGTGCGTTACAGGACCTACTTCTGTCCGAACCACCAGAGTTTGAGGACGAGCTCCTCTTCCCTGACAACTAGGCTTTCAAATTGTTACTTTCTTCCTTCCTTTATGTGTCTGTGTATGTGTCTTTCTGGTTCAAATCACAACAAATCCATCACCACCGTCTTCTCTTTTATTTCCCTATTGGAGTTGGATGTCTGTGCATTTAACTGTCCACTCTTCAGAGTCCTGCTTCATCTTCCTGTCTCGCACAAGTACATTTCCATCAAGCCAGACATTAGTACAAGAAATGTTGCCTTTACCAGTCCCGCCTCCATAAGAAGTGAAACGTGACTATAGCTATCCTCCGTTTTGTTTTTGAGCCGAAACTCATCAGTGTCCGAAGGCTACAGCCTCAGCAGGCATCCAAAGGTCCTCACTGTCAGGACAGAAGGTACTTGGCAGAGAAAGACAAGAGACTCTTCGAAGAAACTTGCTGACATTTGTGCAAACTCAAATGACCATCAATGAACGCTACCCAGGCCGCGGCCCATCATCACAGTGCTGACCATGGGAAGCAACTTAAACTGTGACAAAGTGCCACAGAAGAATAAGACGAAAACCGAAACAGCGACTAACACTCAAAATGAATGTGGACTGGAGTAATGATGAGGCCACTGCCCCGTAAAAAAAAAAACACACACCTGTCAGAACTAGGCATCTGATGATCTGACAGCCAAAGAGAAGAGCAAGACAGGTAATGATGGAATGCATTGGATGCTTGCAGACTCTGAGCGATTGCTGTTGTTTGTTGTTGATGTTGTGCATGAAGTCGAACTCTACTCTACTAGTTAATCTACAAAGTGACTCAAGTCAGTGACAGTCAATGTTTCCCTTCTTGTTGTTTAATAACCAAATTGTACTCCTACTACTGCAGGTGCAGGCCAATATCTGTTGCAATTTTTTAATATGGAATATGGACTTAATCGGAGTCACTACAGACTGAGTTGTAGTTGACAACACGTACCACACCATGATGATGACCATACTATCTTTGCACGCAGTCATTCAGTTGGATCGGAGATGATTCAAGGAATAACTGCATTTCATGAAGTGGCATAAGGTAAACATAAACACAACAATTCAACAAGAAATTAAACACAGCAGACCTACATGTCCATGTAGTGGTGTGTAGTCGAGTGTAGTGATGACTGACAGCGGCGCATTGATTTTGTCACTTAATTAGGAAAATGCTAAGTTGCTGTGTATGCCTTTTGTCTGGCTATGTCAAAAATTAAGGTAAATGGAGGTTGGGTCACGGGCTGGTGCTGTGGTGGGCCTGTTCTGTCCTGTTGTTGTTGTAGCTTAATGCTGTAAACAGAATCTACACGATATATCCAAGCCGCCTCACTCTGAAAGTGTTCTCTCTTCTCTTTTTGGACTCCACCGTAATTGATTTTTTTTTATTCATTGATTTTTCAATACCCCTTTTGTTTTTCCATCTAGACGTTACAGGCCGGCCTTTACCCTGTGCTTGCTATACTGGGAGACACAACTCACATTTACCTTACCAATCGGCATCAGGAAGGCCACCAAGATTGATGTGCGGAGCGTCCATGGAAGATAGGACCAAGAGGAAGGACGAGATTCAACTCCACAATTTGAGCATGATAATACAGTAACTTTAGTATCATTCATCATTCATCTTTTAATTAATTTGAATCCTTTTTTCTCTTCAATCATTAGGACTGTGTGTTGTGTGTTGTTTGTTTGCTAATTGATCCCTACAACTGTGTTTTAATTGTCTTTGCTATCTTTACAAGTAAGCCCAGTACAACATGGAATTTGGGTCTCTGAGGGCATATTACAGGCAAGGCAAATTGCATAGAATATACTGCTGCCCTGTACTGTCTAATTGTCTATTAGGAGTTATTAAGTACTACTCATTAACCATCAAGTTATCTTCATCATCATGCATGCATTTCCCTTTTCTCCCTTTATAGATTTTTTGTATAAGATCATGGTCGTCTGCCAAGATTGCGCTTTGCTTTTGTTGTCCATGCGTACTGTTTTTCATTCTCAAACCTTTCCCCAAACCCCCTTCCCATCCATTCATCAAACCCTAACCCTCTTCCCCGGGCTGTGATTTATATTGAGGTGTGATGTGACTACATAAAATGTACACCAATTGATCACACGCTTGCTGGGGCAGATGTGGTGAAAGCAACACTAATTCAATTGCAAGGCAGGGCGAGGAGCTTCTTCTGCTTGCCCACCCATGCTCAGTCTATGTGCAAGCCGTCACCGGCTAATAGTAGTACATCATAATTAATTGCCGTCATTGATTGGATTAATCATCAAACTCCTACCACACAGCAGTAAAGGTTCACGAATTACAATTGTGTTAAGTTAAGTGACTCACTCGACACAACTACAGTTTGTAACTTCTTGTACTAGGCTGTCCCCGCCACCATTATGTTTAATTTGACTTTAGCAGTTGCAACTGCAATATTGTTTGTTTGGCAGTCTTCTTCTGTACTGTATTTTACTTCGTTCTACTACTCCTCCCACAGTCGCTCTCAGGAAAGTGACTGTCTCTTTTTAAATTTTTTAGCAAATGCTACTGCCAGTGTCTACTCTACTACTACCACCACAACCATGGCATCTTCTACATTCTCTCTGGAAACCATGCAGCCATCGCTGTGCCGAACGTAATCATCATCAATCACAGGTAAGATAAGTTTGGTGGGAGGTATAAATGGACTAGGAGGAGAGACTGACAGTACTAGTAGGACAAATAACTCAGTGAGGGGTACCGCATCTATCTGTTTGTGTTACATCATCGTCAGCAGATTATTTAAATCAAACACTGGCTGCGGCCCTACAGCAGCAAGGAAACCAATGTGACGTTAATTCGTAAAACAGTAACCCCCACAAAACATTAACATTGTATGTTTAAGTATAAATATAATTTATTACCCTAACAAAAATAAACTATCCCACACCTGACCCACCCTTCTCCCTAACCCCAACCAATGTCCAAAACGAAAAAGTCCAAAGAATGTCCCGAAACCCCAACGCCCAATTCCCACCCACCAAAACAAGGAATAAAAAGGGCAAAGCAACAGGGTCCTCGATGTTAAATTCGGCGGGCTTTGAGGTGTTTGTCCACCAGGATTTTGACCCGCTCCTCCATTTGCTCCTCTAGCCGTGCCATCCGGAGGAAGAATCTTCCTGCGAAATGCCCTGCAGTGGCATCCAGGATGGGGGACAGCAGTGCTGGCTGCTAGCGGATTGCAGCGGCGGCGGGCGGCTACCAGACCGCGGCGCCGTACCGCTGGAGTTGTGGCCTGGCTGGGGCCCGGGGCATCGGACGAGGCTGCAGCTGCTGCTGCCGCCTCCTCCTCCTCCGCCTGAGCCACCAGCCGCCGGTACTCCTGGCATATGGCCTCCAGTTTCCGGCGCCGGGCTCTGGCTGCCAATTCCTTCCGCGATGGTTTGTCTTGGGAAGGAGTACTATCTATATCAAGAAAGAAAAAAAATATTGTTGTAACCAGTACTCTTAGCTAAACAGTAACACAAAATTAATTCAACACATAATGGCACAGTAGCACTAGCAAGAAGCACAGTACATAACATTTGTGGTAATAATCTATCTATCCTCCCACTTCCTCGGCCTCTAACATTTGTGGGAGTTTCAGGCATTATACTAGCACTATGGACTCCAACCAGTACACAGTACACCAGTGTTCTTCTTATCTCTAGTTTAGCGAAATGACATAACCTGGTTGTAGCCGGCATTGCCAGCTCGGTCATCTATGCTTGCACCCAAGACAAACATACGAGTCATGACGCAGACTCACGTTAGTTGGATTTACTACTGTTTGCAGGTGGGGAAGCTCGTATTTTTCTATTACGGGTGGCACTGGCCATACTCTCTCTGTTACATGGAGGGCAATTGCTCAATTTCACAGTGCCTTGGCTACTACAAAAAGGCAGATTATATATCTGATCCAATGATCGTTGCTTTTATATGGGACAACGACATAAGGTCAGTAGCGGTCGGTGGTGGGACTCGGGGAGTTCGGCCGGGCGGTGACGTGGGTAGGGGCAGGATGGGGGTAGTAAACTATGGATTACGGCCAATACAGGTAAGTAAACATATAAATAAATGAAACTAATTTTGTTGCGCACACTGCATCGCATTTGGCGGTGCAGTGCGCACAATGAAATTCGCTTTATTTATTTGTATGTTTACAGTAAAGTTACCTGTATTTGCCCGCGTAATACATTGTTTACTACTACCCCCACCCTGCCCCTCCCCACATCGGCTTTGCTACTCTGGCGTGGTTTCTTTTACATTCCCTAAAACTGTGCATCCCGTGACAGTCTCCACCTATGCTGTCTATGATGAATACATACAGGCATCCATCCATTCTAAGTAAATGTCAATGATTCTTCTTAATCTCTCCACAAACCTTACTTTGTTTCACCAACAACAACGCATGCGTCCACTCACTCCGTTGCTTGCCTTGGCTTTGAGTTTCACCCAAACACCGCTGATGATTCTTGCTATCCACAGTATCCACCCATACTGTGTCGCCCACCCAGGCAGGCATCCATTCTTCTTTCACCTTCCACCCATCCTTCAACAACACATGCATCTGATTCCTATCAGCCACCTATCCATGCTTCCAACGTATCCTTCTCTGCCAGTCATCATATTAAATCTCGCCCGCCCTTCCTCCTTCAACCCTTCTTTCCCTTTTTGTTCAACACATCCATCAAGGTCATCTGATCTGACTTTTAGTCTCCTCCATAAAACTTCCACAGCTGAGTTGGAGTCAGATATAAGAGGCCATTGGTTAATCAAGTCACGCTGGTAATGCTATTGCTACTGCATTGCTCATGCTAAGTAAAGGGTGTCTTCTTTAACCATTGTATAATGTTCACTACAACTTCATACCTAATAAGTCTCAACAACAGTACAGTGAGTGAAGTCCACACACCCTTCCAGCTAGTGCAATGTCAATAAGTCATGAATATAACTTACCACCGCCCGCCACTGCTGCTGGCTCCCCCCCTGTAGCTCCTGCAGGTGCCGCATCTTCTCCTGCCCCCTGCGGAAGGCTAGAATCGTCGGTGGCCCCGCCGCCACTGGTGGTTGCTAGTCCGCCTAGATAAAAACATGACACATTTTTAGATGCCTGTACACCTCCCCTATTTATTCTTTTTCATTAGCAAGATTGAAAAAAAGTTAATACATACATATTATTATAAATCACATTCAATAGTCCAAATCGGGTACTAGAGTACAGTCAGTAGACACTAGTAGTGTTATGGTCCCTAGGGTCATTATTATACTATACTCTACTCTTTGCAAAGTTAGCCTGAGCCATGCAACCATTTTCCGCTTCATGTCTTTTGCGCATGTTACCTCGCAGCTTGTTGCGCAGTAACAGTAAGACGCCTTTGAGCCCACATGAGCACATACAGCTACTGTCTGAGCGTTGCGTACAAGAGGTCGAAAAATAAGCCACTTTGTTATGGAGTTTGGTTAGTCTGTATTGCTTAGCCATAGGTAACATGTTACACTTTTGGGCAGGACTGAGAAATGCTTGCATTATACTATATAACACGCACCATTTTTCTCAGGCAGAGGATTCCCTTCTACGAACCAGAGATTTGCAGAGCTTATGAATGATGCATGTAACCAGTAATTCTACGTTCTACGGTGAGGAGTCGCCCAGAATTCGCACAGATCTTTTGTCTTATATATCATCAATGATCATGCACTTGTTGCAACACTGTTTATTGTTTTAATCTTATGCATTTTGCTGTTGGAGCTGGCTGGAGTACACTGAATTTTATAGAACAACATACATACAGAGCTTGTTAGTTGAAAATAAACCTTTTGAACTTACACATAGACTCTGTGGTATTTGGTGTGGTGGTGGTGGTGGACTTACCGAGTGAGTGAGCGAAAGGGTGTTATGTTCTGGGTTGTGTAATCATAATCATTGGGTATCTTCGGGTGGGGGTTCGGGGACCTAATGAGACACTATAGCTAGTCGTTCAGGGGATTGTGGGTTCACTTCTGACTGAGGTGTGAGGAACGTCCAAGTTCCAAACTCGCATCACCAACATCCTATTTCATTGTGCATAGTTCTGCATGGGGCTGTGCAGAATCCAAGTAGTATGTACTATATCCTATCAAAAATAGTCAAATATCTGGTTGGGCATTTTGTTTGTGGTAATTGTCAAAGCCTCAAGATTAAGAAGCCTAGAAGAGGACAACCGAAAGGACTGGACTCAGTGGCTAGAGCTATTAGTATTGGTCAATCTGAGTTTTATTCAAAACCGTACAATAAAGAGTGGCAATGCAAACTGGGCAAGCTTAGCGACAGACTAATATTAGTAATACAGAGTACAGACATTCATAGCAGAGGCAGTTAGAACTTAGAGGCAGGGATAACCAGAATTTAGAAACAGACAGTCAAGTCAAGATCAAAGAATCTTTTGTAAAAAATAGAATTAGGGAGTGGAGCCAGAATTAATAGTTCTGAAAAAATAAGGTGCAGTAAAAGTTAGGGCAATATAATTGTTAATATTAACCACTGGAGGACTTACTGGGACCAGCAGCAGGACCCTCGGTAGAGGAGCGGTCCTCTGGTGGTTGTCCCGCCGTATCGGACCCCGTCTTCTTGCCCCTGGGTGCTGCACATCAGTGATCATGTAAGATATAATAAAGAAAAAGAAAGACACAAACATTAATGATTGCTGTAAAACAAATAAATTATCTAAAAAAAACGCTCCAAAAACGTTTTAGGAAACAAAAATTGCAATAAAATTGACCTATCTAATCCGATCAACTACTGGCTTGCGGGATTCACGGACAGTCTACTTATTTGGGAACACTAATTCAGTGTTCCATTCTGATTGATTCAAATAAAATCCAGAACACTAACTAAGCCTAAGTACCACCTGACCTAGCCCACCTATTCCAGGCGGGCCAATTGTTCATTAAGCCTGCATTTACATTTTTTTTTGCCATCAAAAATGCATAGATGAGAAGGAGGACACATGCATAAAGTGCATAATGCATACACCAAATTGTTGGTTGGTTGCGTCTGATGTTCTGCAGCTAACTGACACTGCTAAGCTAAGCTTACCAGTACCACTCACTAAACAAACTACAAAAGGTTCTAAGGACTGGGGTAAGCAGCACTCAGTGACAGAGGATGCGTCACGCAGACCGCTCAAAAATTATCAACTAATAGTAACTAAACCTAGTATCAAATGCATCCACCACTATTTGACAGGAGGACAAAGGAAGGACTACAGTCTCTCTAGCAATAGCATTACCTAACTGAAGTTCTCTAAAGTAAACTCTTACAGAATAATGACAAGCGAGCGCAAAGTTGCAAAAAGTAAGAGTACCGCCCAGCACCTGTGTCCTACAATCACAGAAGATTTTGAAACGTAATTTACCTGCAATGTAAGCAGCAGTATTCTTGTTATTTGTAAAAAATGTATACACAAATCACAATACTTATACTACTATATATATATTGGCTACTCACCAAGCCCCACGACCTCGACACCTAGCAGGTCCAACAGGTCCTGCTCCCGGTCAAGGATGTCTGACCACCGGTGGGCCAGCTGGTTATGGGTGCGCCGGACCTCGGAGCAGCGAAACACTGCCCGACGCACCTTCGTCCCACCGGCGGTGACGCTCCTGGGTCGGGTACCCGGAGCCTGGCCTGCCGCCTGCTGCCAAGGTCAAGGGGAGGTGGCGCTGAATAAAAAAACAAGGGCGGCCACCTCCCCTCAGTAAACAGCTGGCGGGCTTGCACCCCTGCAGGGCGCAGTCTGCCGCAAGGCAGGCGGCGATTGGGCGCACGCGCCTTGCCCTTTGAGCCGCTGCTGCTACCCTTCGCCATGGTTCTGGGGTGGGAGGAGGTGAAAAAGAAAAGTTAGAAGGGAAAAATAAAGTTAGGGGAAGAAGTAGGAGCTTAAAGAAGAAAGTTATATAAAACAGTCGAAAAGTAAAAAAAACACAGTAAAAAGTAGAAAAAAATGCAAAATATAGACTTAAGCAGAGAGTGAGATAGATAAGAAATAAAGAAAAATTGAAAAACAGTGTAAAAAACTAAGGATTGCAAAGATTGAGGGAGGATAGAAAAGCAGGCCCAGAACCATAGCATAGAGTGGTAAAACAAGATGGCCGCGCCCATCGCGACCGCGTGGGTAAGTTCGCGCGATATTTGTCCCCGAGCACGCAAAAACATCGAGAACACGTACAACGCGTTCCCGAACAAGGAATGCGCATCGCGAGCACGCTATACACGACCCGGAACAGGAAATAAGGGATCGCGAACGGGCGGGACAAGTGAAAAACAAAATGGCCGCGCCCATAGGCGACCGCATGGGTAAGTTCGCGCCCCCGAGCACGCAAACAGCGTCCCGAACAACCACAACGCGTTCCCAAGCAAGAAAAACGCATCGCGAACGGGCGCAACAAGCAGCTACGCACGCTCGCGAAGCTATGCGTAGCTCGCGTAGCACTCCGACGTCTTCGCGTAGCTTCGCGTAGCGCGACTACGCGAACTACGCCCAGGCTTAATGCCTTCCCACATGTGAGCCTGGGGGTATGTGACATGTCATACACATACACAACCTGGAAATGTGACCATGACACATGCTCAGAAATGAAAAGTTGCACACCACAGTGGTCAGGTGCACAACACACAAAGGACCCTGTCCCCATGAACACGTGCACAGCCTGGGTGTGTCTGCCCCCAAGTGCCACCCCAAAATCCACATGTTCACCCCCATACACAGATAAGGTTATGCTGCCACACATGCCTTATATACAGTGTGGACTGGGTGTGGTGTTGTAGGTGTGCCCCTGAGTCCCTGGAAAGTAAATGTGGCTGGCATAGGTTCACCAGTGACCAGCATGGTGACATATGCGTGTGACCTGTCCAGGGACGCGTTGTAGAGCTATGGACCGATCGGTGTGCCCGGTCGGCCCATTGAATTGTATGTGAGCGGGTACGCGTTGTATGCCGGGTACGCATTGTACAGCAATGGACCGATCGGTGTGCCCGGTCGGCCCAATGCATTGTATGTGAGCGGGTGCGCGTTGCATGCCTGGTACGCGTTGTACAGCAATGGACCGATCGGTGTGCCCGGCCGGCCCATTGCATTGAATGTGAGCGGGTACACGTTGTATGCCTGGTACGCGTTGTACAGCAATGGACCGATCGGTGTGCCCGGCCGGCCCATTGCATTGTATGTGAGCGGGTACACGTTGTATGCCTGGTACGCGTTGTACAGCAATGGACCGATCGGTGTGCCCGGCCGGCCCATTGCATTGTATGTGAGCGGGTACGCGTTGTATGCCTGAGTACGCGTTGTACAGCAATGGACCGATCGTGTGCCCGGCCGGCCCATTGCATTGTATGTGAGCGGGTACGCGGTGTATGCCTGGTACGTGTTGTACAGCAATGGACCGATCGGTGTGCCCGGCCGGCCCATTGCATTGTATGTGAGCGGGTACGCGCTGTATGCCTGGTACGCGTTGTACAGCAATGGACCGATCGGTGTGCCCGGCCGGCCCATTGCATTGTATGTGAGCGGGTACACGTTGTTTGCCTGGTACGCGTTGTAGAGCAATGGACAGAACGGTGCGCACACATTGGCTGGGGCCTGGCATGGCAACGGACGCGTTTTCGAAGCTCCAACGAGTCTGATGCAATGAATTCAGTTGGCCAGCCACAACAATGTTGCAAAATCATGGGTGTCATGAAGTTGAAGATTTGAAGGATGCTGTGGGCGTGTATTAGTGCTGCTATTCCATGGATTGGTCAAATTCAGAAGATGCAAACGACTTGGACCTATCACTTTGGACACATGGGACAGTATCGGCCTCTGCAGCACACATATAATGCTGGCTGTTCCCCTGAGAGCTCACTTGCCTGCACTACATGCTCCAGGACGACATCTGCCACCAACACTGCTGCTGTTTATGCATCCTCTGGCTCCTGCAATGGCACGTACTGTGGAGAGAGCCCCAGCCTTCAGCCTTGAGGAGAACCAGGCCCTGCTGGACAGCCTCCTTCCACAGTACAGCAAGCTGTATGGGAAACCAGGGGAGCAGGTGAGTGTGCTGTCCACTGCCTCACTAATTGTGCATGTTGTATGACTAGCAGGGCTTTCAGTGTGCACACCACTGGCTAGCATGCCCACTGAGTAGTTGTCACACCCCAAAGTGTGTAGTTACATGCACTGAACTGGTACAGTGCAGTAACAGTGCATTCCAACTAGGTTTACTTCCCATGCAATGATACCATGTAGTGACTGCTGGCAAACTGTTCATAGCCATTGTTGCACTGCCTGTGTACATCATATGCCCCTGTGATTGAGACATGTATATCCAACTGTGTGATGCACGTATATGTTGCATGTGTAGTAATGGCCTTTTCACTTTGTCATCCTCACAGTTTGATGCCCACCAGAAGCAGGAAATTTGGCTGACCATCGCCCGGAAAGTAAGATCCGTGGGGGTCTACAGGCGCAGGATCCGCAACTGCCAGAAGAGGTGGCAGGACCTTCGTGGCTGGACCCGGAGGATCGCAAGGGTCCAGCTGAAGCTGTCGCCTCCTCGCAGGAGGGGCGGACACCGGACCCTGACCCCCCACATGCTCCGGATCCTGGCGGTGGTCTTCCCTGACCTGGATGGGCAGCTGAAGGACAGACAGCAGCAAGGAGGGGGTGAGTCCATGACTGCACTGTGCACTTTGTCTGACATGCTATGTGCCCTCCTCTGGCCTGGTTAAACTTCCACAGTACATCAGTCATGTGGTCCAGGACCCATGTCCCTCATTTGTGACATGCCCACTTCTCCTCTGATACGCATATGTGTGGCCCTTATAGTCGGGAAATTGTGTCATTTGGGGACTGTGTCATTGCATTTTGCTTTGCTCAAGGTGGGGGACAGCATTTGTTCCCGTGACTATGTTGTGCGATTAATGGGTGGCTCAATTGCTTACACAATGCCTAAGTTCTGACATGTGATCTGGGTGTAACTTTGATATGTGGTCCGCTTGCTGCTCTGACTCACCACATGTCCCTGGGGAATTTGCCACACACCCATGCTGCTGGTGGGAACAATGTTTGGGCCTCAGGAGTATGTGTATCCAGTGTGTCACACATGCTTAGCCACCTGCCTACTGTCCAGGACTCATCCCTCTTACAGGTGGAGCTGGACAGTCATGCCTACTCCAGGGCATGCAATACACTCTGTACTCCCACTCCCGTGTATCATCTGGCATGTTGTGATCAGTGAAATGTACCCTCAGGTGTCTGCCTCTGTCTCATTGTGCTGTGTCTTTGTTGTCAGGACTACTGGTATGTTTATGGGTTAGGGCTCGGCATGCCATCTGAGATGTCACCATGATAGACGATACTTCTGTGACTTATAGGTGTCTGATCACTTGACTGTGCACACAGGTGTTTGCGACTGTGACTTTCAGGCAGCTGTGTTGTGATTCACAGCACACTGTGAGGTGCTCATGTTCAGAGAGTTGTGTTTCATGTCCCCCATATGTCCAGTTGGTATGACGTGGACAAATAGTAGTACAGATGATGTGGTATTTGGGGGATGGACATGTGCACTTGTCAGTCACATAACTTGCATTCCCCATGCCCTCGGATTGTGACACAGTGCAGACTGTTGTTGGCAGGCTGCCATGGCCATGTGACTTGAGACAGTAATGTATGACTTTGCACGCATTCCTGTGTCATGGCATCAAACTTCCTGAGACTGATCCTGCAGGGGAGTGACATGTGCAACATGCACCCCATTGTGGCATTGACTATCCGGACATGGGTGCATCAAGGTGTCTGGTGCTGGTATGCATCACATGCATTTCTATTTAGACTCTGGCCATCCCTTTATCCGGACACCTGCACTGACTAAGTGGCAAGAGATGTGATGTGTGCATGTTCACATACTTCACTGTGTTCCCTGCAATGTCCAACAACTGTGTAGGTGGTGCATGTGTCCATACTGGGGTCTTACCATCAGACAGGCACCAGACAGATGGGTGCAAGGGCAGGAGGGGTGTGAGTCCCATGGTTGACCATCAGACTGACAATTGGCTTCCCCGAATCTGTGTGGGGACTTTAGGCAATGTTCAACTAAGGATGCCAGGGCTTGCTCTGTAGTGTGCTGTACTTACTGTGGTGTGTGCGGTCAGTGCAGGTGACTGATGTTTGTCTGTTTCCCTAATTGTTTGCAGATACATCCACGGCCACAGGAGGGGACAGCTCCATGGACCAGGAGGAGCAGCGGAGCCAGACTGGGTCAGCATCGGACGAGTGGTCAGAGGGACCCAGTGGCACGGAGGGCGAGGGGAGCCACACCGAGGAGTCCTCAGCACCATCCACCTCAGCTGAGGACCACAGCAGCTCGGAGGATGACTCCCTTGTGGAGGCGGGTGTCAGCAGCCACCAAAAGGCAGGTAGTCTGTCTGGCCCCGCCACCACCACCACCACCACCACCGCCCTCCCATTGGCTCCCATTCCTGAGGTCCGTGGAGGCTCCCGTACTCGGGAGCGTGTCTCCTTCATGCCAGGCACCGCACCCCCTGCCCCTGTGTCCCCTGCTGCCCTGAGTGAGGAGTCTGTGTACCTCCTTCGGCAGCTCCATGTAGGGCAGACAGCAATGCTGAGTGTCCTCCATGCACACACCACTCTGTTGACACAGCTGGTGTCGTTCATGGAGGGCATCTCGACGGGTATGTCTGCCCTACAGAGGAGCAATAAGTCCATGGACTCCTCCCTGACGGCAGCAGTGTCCCTCCTCCAACAGTCCCTCACCCCTCCCACCTCTGCCCCATCCACACTTCCTGCCCCCCTACCTGTCCAAAGCACATGCACACCTGCACAGTCACCCAAACACACAGACACGAGCAGCACAGACACACCCAAGAGAAAGGCAAGACGTGCACACAAGCATCCTCAGGGGACTGATACCACAGACACAGGGGATGGGGAACACACACACACACAGGCAACCACAGTCACTCCGCAATCCTCAAGATCCTCTCCCTCCAAGACCCCTTCCCTTGCCTCACCTGCAACCCCACCCTGATCAGCAGCTCTTCCTCAGTGACCTCGGCCTCTTCCCCTCCAATCCCGCTGATCCAGCATACCGGGGGAAGAGGAAGTCCACCCACACAGAGGGGAGTGCCCCTCACCCCCGGACACCCTCCTCCAGGCGCAGGCAGAGTGAGCCCCCCACCCGCAAGTCCCCCCGGTCCCGGAAGAGCAAGACCCCACCACCGCCCTGCAAGTCAACCACCCAGTCTCTCACCTCCATCCCCCAGGCCACCACTCCACAGGTTCCACCGCCACACCCTGCCCCAGGTTCCCCCACACACCGATACCGCATCCCCAAACTGCTTAGGCCCTCCCCCCTGCCACTTGCTCTTCCACCCCCAAACCAGACGCTCTGCCTGTTTGTGCCACTGGTGTGGAGACCGCGTCCCCCCTCTGTCCTGCCCATCTCTTCTGCCCCCCTTCCACTACCTTGGAGTCATGCACTGCGGTGGAGTCCACAACCACCCCGTCTGACTCGGGCACTGCATTGGGGACCCAGTCCACTCCATCTGACCAGCCCACTGCAGTGGTTGCAGCACCAACACCATCTGACTTGAGCCCTGCGGTGGTGCCAGCCCCCTGAGTCAGACACCTCCACTGCAGTTGCCGGTGACACTCCTGCACCCACCTCCCCTTCACTGCCTCCTTCTGGCATCCCCTGATCCTGTTCCTGCGGGGCCTGGCCTGCCCCTCGTATGCCCCTCCAAGGGGGATGTCCCCTGTCCGTACCTGTGCAGGCAAGCAATTGTTGACAAGTTGTCACACATCACCCTGTTGGGACTGTATATTTGGACTGGCCATTGGCCTTAGTTTATTTTGGACTTTTGATTTGAGTTGCACACTTGCTGAATAAAGCCTCTTTTTGTTTACTTGTGGTTAATCTTTGGAGGTACATGATGTAGATGTGTGGAATCATGCATTTGCTGTTGTAATAGTGTTCAGATCAGGTAAATGAAGTTTTGCTGTGATGGGCTCCATGTGGTCCATGGGATATGTGTCCTAATCTAGTCTGGATCTACAGCATCCTTTGCTGCAGTCTGAGGGTGTAATGTTCAGCATTTGACACAGGGATGTACGTTTAGCATTTGTAGATTACCATCTTTGTCCTACACTGATGCACATCTGGTGGGCTTACCACTGTCCAATGTTCCTAGTACCCTGACTGTGTGCCCGTCTCCAATGGACATGCAGTTTGGCACATCAAATTTGGAGGACTCATCTGTGTACACAGTGCAAGTTGCTTGACACGTGTCTTGGGTGTATGCAGATGACTGACGTGACACTCCCGTGCCCAGGCTGATATGAGCAGAGCCTTCAGTGTGTTGTAGTTGTTGACTCACTGACCGAGTGTTCTGCTGACAGGTTTGAGTCGTGCACAGACAAGGTTTGGCACAGCTGACCTTCCACAGGAGTAGAGTGCCCTCATGGCAGTGCGTGATTCCGTGATATAGGCTGTGCCCGTGTTGTGTAGGCATGTCTGTGCGTGTACCCTTCTCCTTTTCCTACATTGGCTGTGTCCCTACGGATGTTCCTGTTTGTGATGCTTGCTGAGTTGTTCTGTGTTCATCCAGCATCTTGGACCTGGTTTCTCCGGGATGTGGGTGCATGGCAAACTAATGTTAATGAGGTTGTCATCCCTAGTTGTCTTTGTTGTCAGGGCTGGGGATGTGGGCAAATGCAGATGGGACACAGTCAAAATTCCTCTTGGCACTTGTTGGTTACACGAGTAATGTGATTTTCTGTTCGTGTATGCTTTCAGTGATTGTGACACGTTGTGTGTGTAACTGCTGCCACTCCTCAGGGTCAGAGCTGCAATGTTGGAAGTTGTCTATGTGTGTCCTTTGTGGGTCAGCTTGGCTTCTTCATTGGTGTGTGACTATGGCCAGGATCCCATTGTTTGGGGTGGATTTGACGTCATGCCCATGTACGGCATACTGTGCAGTGTGTCAGACATTCACAAGTATTGTTGCCTGGCCATGTGTGATGGGTTTCTGCACCTTATTTCCTCCCACCACCACTGGGATTTTCATGGGTGCATGTGCAATGTCAGCAGTCCATGTGAGCTTCACTGCTGCACATTGGTGGAGTTCAAGGTGTGTGTCGTTGAGTGTGTGCAAATGTGAGTTGTTGCACGGCTAGGGCACTACCTCCATGTTGTCCTTGGCTGGCAGGCCATGCTGAGTGCTTTGTGCTTGTATAGGTGTGATGGTAGTTTGCTGCTCAGGACACATGGCTGTGGTTCACAGTGTGGATGACATCTACCTTTGCCATCACAGTGTGATTGTCATGCAGGCTAGTGTCACCACAATGTGGGGTCCCTGGGGGGAGTGCTGTGGTGGTTCTGTCTCTTGCTGTGTTTGTTGCTGTTCCTACAAGCTTGTGTGACATGTGTAATTTGGGCTCCCTCTCATCTCACAACGCCTGTTTGCCCACATAGGGGAATCCAATCCCTGAGTTAGTTTTGTATGTGGCTGTGTTGACATCTGTGTATTAGTGAATCTGGCCTCCTCATGTGTTGTGTGTTTGCCTGGGGACACTGGCACACAACCCCCTCACCTGTTGTGTATGATATGCAGTGTGAGTCTGCCTGTTTGTGTTTGTGCATTTGCACCACTGCATTGGCATATCTTTAGTTTGCCATTGGCTGTATGTTGTTTGTTGGCTTTCCCTGCTGGTCCTGGGACTGCTAGGTCATCAGTCAGCACATTGATCATGGTTAGTATGTCCCATTGCTGCCATGGTATGGTATTTGTTCACATGACATCTACAGTCTCCACAGGATATCTACATTTGTGTGTCCATTGCTGCAGATATGTGGGTCTGCATTATGATGCTCACTTCTGTCATTGTGTTATTTGTGAATGTAGACAATGTGGGCCCCCATGGCTGATGTTTGTGTGCACATGGCTAGAACGATGTGTCATTGGCACTGCACTGCTTGCCTCACACAATCTATGTTGCTATGGGACACAAGAACTACAATGCCACTGTAGTGTTTGGTGTTGTGTGGCCAGGAATAATCCCTGCATTTTTGGCTTAGCAGCTTTTACCAGGACTACACTTACCTTTTGGGCACTGTGGTGATGGGGCTTTGGGCCCCATTGCCACACTGTTCAAAATGTGCTTCAGCTATGGAGCACACACTTACCTTTTGGCCACTGAGGTGATGGGGCTTAGGGCCCCATTGCCACACTGTTCAAAATGTGCTTCAGCTATGGAGCACACACTTGCCTTGTGGGCACTGTGGTGATGGGGCTTTGGGCCCCATTGCCACACTGTTCAAAATGTGCTTCAGCTATGGTGCACACACTTACCTTTTGGGCACTGTGGTGATGGGGCTTTGGGCCACATTGCCACAGTGGTCATGGTCTGCTTGCATTGTGTAGGCCACACACACAATTATGTGTGACACATGTGTTAGGGGATCACATTGTATGTTCAATGTCATGTTCAGTGTTGTATGCATTTGACACAGACCACACACGCTTGTCATGGTGTTGGGGGTGGGATGTAATTTACAGACAGTCCTTATGTGGGAGTATGCTAGTTGTGTCATGCATTACCCATCCTATGAGTAGGGGTGGTTGTAGTGACAGGCATCCTGCCCCCCATGAGTGGGGATGGTAGTAGTGGTAGGCATCCAGCCCCCATGAGTGGGGATGGTAGTAGTGGTAGGCATCCAGCCCACCCTGAGTGGGGGTGGTGTTAGTGGCAGCCATCCATCCCCCCATGAGTGGGGATGGCAGTAGTGACAGGCATCCAGCCCCCCATGAGGGGGGGAGTGGTGGCAGGCATCTAGCCACCCATGAGTGGGGATGGTAGTAGTGGTAGGCATCCAGCCCACCCTGAGTGGGGGTGGTGTTAGTGGTAGGCATCCATCCACCTATGGGTGGGGATGGTAGTAGTGGTAGGCATCCAGCCCACCCTGAGTGGGGGTGGTGTTAGTGGTAGGCATCCATCCCCCTATGGTTGGGGATGGTAGTAGTGGCAGCCATCCATACACCCATGAGTGGGGATGGCAGTAGTGACAGGCATCCAGCCCCCCATGAGTGGGGGTGGTAGTAGTGGTAGGCATCCAGCCCACCCTGAGTGGGGGTGGTGTTAGTGGTAGGCATCCATCCCCCTATGGGTGGGGATGGTAGTAGTGGTAGGCATCCAGCCCACCCTGAGTGGGGGTGGTGTTAGTGGCAGCCATCCATCCCCCCATGAGTGGGGATGGCAGTAGTGACAGGCATCCAGTCCCCCATGAGTGGGGGGGGCTGGCAGGCATCTAGCCACCCATGAGTAGGGATGGTAGTAGTGGCAGGCATCTAGCCACCCATGAGTGGGGATGGTAGTAGTGGTAGGCATCCAGCCCCCTATGGTTGGGGATGGTAGTAGTGGCAGCCATCCGGCCCCCCATGAGTGGGGATGGTAGTAGTGGTAGGCATCCATCTCCCTATGGGTGGGGATGGTAGTAGTGGTAGGCATCCAGCCCCCCATGAGTGGGGGGGGGTGGTGGCAGGCATCTAGCCACCCATGAGTAGGGGTAGTTGTAGGGTGGTGTTGGTGGTAGGCATCCATCCCCCTATGGGTGTGTATGGCATTGGTGTTGGCCATCCCACCCCTATGGTTCTGCTTTTGCTTGTGTACGTCATTTGTGCATCCCTATGTGTGTGTGACATATTTCGGGTACGTGTCGTTTGTTTGTGTTGTGGGTGTTTGACTTACCGTCTGTGCCGTACGCGTCCGTGCCGGTCCCGGTAATAGATGTAGAGTATTCTTAGGACCTGCGCGATGGGATTCATGGTTGGTTCGTCTCGTTCGGGTTTCTCGTGTCTTCGACTCGTACTCGTCGCTGGCTTGTTCGTCTCGTCGCCGTGGATCATCTTGTGGCGCGAATCGGAGCTTATGTACAGCTCTCCCGGATGCTCAAACGTGCCGGACGTAGCGACGAGTTCGGCGCGTACGGGAGACGCATCGTACTAGTCCGGCCAGAAGGTGCTGTGTATTTGGTTCCGTGCGACTCAATTCGGCGTTTACGGATCCGGCTCGGGCGGGGAACAGGAGCTGGAATGGGTAAGTACGGCTCGCTCGGAATCTGGGCTGTTATGCGCATCGTACTTGTTCGTTCGGTAGAGTGTTCGAGTCGGTCGGAAAACACGCGTTCGGCTGGTATTTTTTCCAGACGAATACTGTTAGGTGCGCTTCCGGCCGACATCGGAATCGACCCCATAGTGTCCAGATTTTGTGGTAGGTCCATCATGGAAAATAATAGCCACTGCTGTAAAAGTTCTTTCTGACATAGATATTTCACTTCCTTTAAAATTTGAAATTTTAGTTTGCAATTCTCTTCCATTTGCTCTACAACGTTGTAGCATTAAAATGAGATATTTTCCAAATCTTTCTATATGTAATGTAGACAACATCTCTGATCTACAATGCAAACATCCCATGATCTGATTAGCTGTTTTTTTCAATTTGTTAAAAGGTACTGATTTGCAGCCTGGTATTGTCAAGTATATGAATCGTTCTTTTTGTATTTCAGTGGTAGAAGTAAATGAACACTCTTCACATTTATGATCCCATCTGTAACATAGTCCAAAAAAGTTTTCAATCTGTATTCCTTCATATTCTAATACTTCAAGCATAAGCATTAGAAATTCTTGTGCATCTTGTTGTATATTGAGAGTAAATCTCAATGAACCAGTACATATATCCAAAAGATGCTGAATGCCAGAAGCAGTATGGATTTTAGTTCTGTCAGTTACCAACTGTTGAAATATATGATGTACTGCAGAACAGAATCTTTTGTTATGATTTTCCATGATTTCATGATTAAGATCTTGTAGATAAAACAGAACATTCAGAATCACATTAGCATAACAGTTGATACCTGAACTATTTTCCAACTGGTATCCTTCAATGTCGTCAACAGTTTCCATTTTCTTTTTCTTTATGCCTTCAAATTTCATTTGTTTTCTTTTTTTGAACCTCAATTCCATCTTTGACATATTTCCCTTTTGGACACACTACACATTTCTCATATATGGGATATTCACCTAAATCAGGTGTATAAAGTCTTCTCAAACTATTATACTCTCTTACACAATTTCTATCAGCACTAACCTTTTTCTCATCGAAATCTATCTATCAAATACAAACCAGACAATGTTTATACTCGAGACAATGCAACATATGCCATTCCCTCTTTGAGCACTGTACTTCCAATATTTGCAAAAGCACTGTCTATACTTAAACCTTGAGATTTATGAATAGTTACTGCATATGCTAAAGACAGAGAAAACTGTTTTTGCGAACATACAAATCTTTTACAAGCAAAAACGTACAACACAACGCCCAATCTGTCTTACCTCTTTAAACTGATCACATTTTATAACCAAAAATTCTATTCCATCTCTGTTCTGAAATTTTACAAAATCAACAACTTTTCCCTTTGCTCCATTTACTAAACCTTCTTCTACATTCAAATTACGCCGTAAAATTACCCGACAGTTTATACATACATGTAAAGTCTTTTCTGAGCCTGCAGTTTTAGATACAGACTTTTCCAAAGAATGCAATTTAGCCTATAGTTTCTTTGTAAGAAGAATAGTCACTCCCTGGTGTTCAATTTGGTCAATAGCTTCAATTTCCACTATTTGTTGTTTTTCCAGTTTCAAAAGTTCTTGATTAAATGTAGAATACTCTTGCAGTGTAGGCATTAGGCAAATTATAGACTTCTTTTTTCCAAGCTTATTGTACATTACTTCAGCTGCTGTTTCCAGTTGTAAACAAGTTCCTTAGTAACCGACTTTCTAAAGCTTGTTTACCACGTTTCATCAAAACACCAATTTTTATGTCTTGAAGAATATTTCCGTAATCTTCATGAATGAATGAATGAATGATAGTATTTATAAAGCGCAACGTTCACTCCAGGGAGCATCTTGCTGCTAGCGGAAAGAATATCTAAGGATCTGTAGTGGGGAAAGACTAAGTTAAGGCAACAGAAGCAAGAATTTGATTTAGATTAACCCTGGGCGGAGTTCGTGGGGTTGCACTACCCAGAACACCGCGAAGTGCATAAAAAACTCCGTCGCACTACGCAGAGCTCCGCGAGCGGCGGAGCATGATAGAAAAATGCAGTTCGCGGTGATTGCACAGTGCCGGATGCTTGTCCGCCCTGTGCATTCATTGCGAACGGCACCATGCACAGCGCAAGCTTCCCTTTTCTGCTGCTCGAGTAGATTTTTACTCGAGCGGCAGCTTTCTCAACGCGAACGGGCAGTTTCTCAACGCGAGCGGTCGTGAGCATACGCGACCACTCGCAATGAGAAACCTGACCCCCCCGCATTGAGAAATCTCGCCGGGATGTTGATTTTCCACGCTCCTGCTCACCAACTTGATGTTGACGATCGCAAACGAGGAAAAATCTCACCGGGAGGTTGATTTTCCTCGCTCGCGGTCGCCAACTTGATGTTGACGAACGCGAGCGAGGAAGAAAACTCCGCTACACACCGCGAAGCGGAGTTTTTCAGAACTCCGCGATCTCCGCGTAACGCGGAGTGCAGGAAACTCCGCAAGCGGAGCAGAGTTCACCGCCCAGGCCTAATTTAGATGAGAGATAGCACAATGTGGTCTGGCTTGGCAAAAATCCAGGTTTTCAGAAGTTTCTTGAAAGAGGGTTCCGTTTGTGTATGTCGAAGCTGAGTAGGCAGAGAATTCCATGCTTTGGTCCCTAGGACAGCCATTGCCTTGCCCCGTCTAGATTTTAGTTTGAAAGTGGGGGCTGTTAGGAGGTTCTCTGAGGATGACCGCAGGATGCGATGGGTGGTATACGGTCTGATTCTAGATCTTAGGTATTCTGGTCCTGTTGCCCTTGTGGCTTTGTAAATGATGGTTACGATTTTAAAGAGAATCCTCTTATGGACAGGCAGCCAGTGAAGAGTTCTGAGTGCTGCTGCTGAGGAGGAGCCTTTCGGCTATTTGAGTACCAGCCTCGCTGCAGCATTTTGGACAACCTGCAATCTTTTCAGGACCGTCTTTTTTGTTCCTGCGTACAGACTATTACATTAGTCCAGACGTGATAGAATTAGGGCTGCTGCAACCGTTTTCCTAGCAGGTAGTGGGAGAAGGTCAAAAAACTTTCTAAGAGTTTTTATCGTTTGGAAACAAGTGCCAGCCACAGCAAGGGCTTGCTTATGGAAAGATAGTGTGGGATCAAATTTGATCCCCACATTTCTCACCGTATCTACTGTGTTAGGGGGTGGAGTCGAATTTGAGGGCCACCACTGGTTGGGAGTAAATAGGTTGGATTTTCCAAACAACATGATTTCTGTCTTTGCGCTGTTGCATTTGAGATGATTCAGTTTCATCAAATCCATCACTGCCGTTAGGCAGTGGTGAAACTTCTCTTCAGCTGCTGTAGAGTTTTTATCGAGAGTAATAATCAGCTGTGTGTCTTCTGCATATGCTGTGGCTTCCACATCAAATGTGTCCATCAAGGAGAGGAGTGGTGACATATAGAGATTAAAAAGAGTTGGGCTCCAGGGATGAACCCTGAGGGACCCCTGATGACAACCGTTTTTCTTTGGATTTGTAGCATCCCAGTATTACTATCTGGTGCCGGTTTTCCAAAAAGGATGTGATCCAGGCCAGTGCCCTGTTTGTAATTCCGCTTATGCCAGCCTATCTCTCACGATGTCATGAGAGACAGTATCGAACGCGGCTGATGAATCCAACAGAACCAGTACCGCGTTCTTACCCTGATCCAGGGCAAACTTTAGTGTCTCAGTGGTGTGGAGTAGTACTGATTCTGTTGAATGGCCAGGTCTGAAACCCGATTGCTTAGGGTGAAGGATGTTGGCTTCTTGCAAGAACTCATTAAGTTGTGTATTCACTAATTTCTCAGCTATTTTACTCAGACATGGCAATAGCGAAATAGGTCTAAGATTAGAGAGTGTGGTAGGGTTAGAGATTTTCTTTTTTGAAGGGTCTTCACAGCAGCGATTTTCCAATTTTCAGGAACTCTCCCTAGCCTAAAGGTGGAATTGATTATATGGTTGATAATGGGATTTATCGTATCTACCAATGCATGTAGAATCTTTGGGGGGCAGGGGTCGAAGAGTGAACCTGACTTACAAGAGAGAATGGCTTGCCTAGATTGCTCCAAACTAATCTCCTTGAAACATGTGAGTTTGCTTTTTATTCCTGAGGTTTGGGGTTCGGTGGGCAGGGGAGTTATATCCGTGAAATCTTTCTTTAGGTCTGTGATTTTGTTGTCAAAGAACTCAGCAATTTGATCACAGAGTCCCTGTGATGGAGGTATTTCTTGTTCTAAACGTTTAGGGTTTGTGAACGATTTCACAATATTAAAAATGGTTTTCTGGTTATCTGCTCTGTTTATTAAATAGGAGTAGTATGTCTTCTTTTCTGCCCTAATTTGCTGGTGGTCTGATCTAAGTGCCAATTTAAAAGGACCCAAACCTTCTAATTTATAGTTTTTTCTCCATAGTTTTTCCAGTTTTTTACATTGTCCTTGTAGATCTTTTAGACGGGGGGGTAAACCAGGGGCCGACTTTTTGTTGGTAGTAATTTTCCTTGAAGGGGCTAGGGGTGCCAAGTGTTGGCCAATGACATCATCCAGTCATTGAAAAGATCATTGTCCGTTGAGGGGTTTCCTGTCATGGTTGGTTTTCCTGCTTCTGCATGCTCTGTAAATTGGGGTTAGAGAGCATGCTATTCCACTTTCGTGCCTGTACGAAAGCCGATTGACTAGGTTTTTTTTCTGGTTGGCCATTGTTGTAACTGAACACTTGCTTGTCGCATATTCTTAACAAGTTCTTTATAATCAAAATGTAACCATATGTTCACATTTCCAAAACTTCCCAAAGATTTCCTAGTGTCTTCGTGGACAAGTGTTTTAAAAACAGGTTGTCCTTCTACAGGAGTACGTTGTAGTTAATCTCCGAACACAATTAAATGTTTTCCTCCAAACAGAACATCGTAATTTGTTTTTAAAATCTTAAAGCATTACGTTTGAGCCCATGCTCACCTCATCAATGATTAAAAGTTTCATTTTCTTCATTACGCTTGAGACTTCATAACAAGCTTCTCCAGATAGCTTCTGATATTCCAATTTATTATCATGTTCAACTGGTAGCATAAGTAATCAATGTAAAGTAATCCTTTTAATGTTGTGTGCTGCTAATCTAGTTGGAGATGTTACAACACAAGATAAATGTGATTCTGTAGTTTTGTGTAGGTAACTGATCAAAACTTTAATTAAGAAACTTTTTCCAGTTCCAGCTTGACTGCTGATGTATATTAGAATAGGTTTAAATGATGAACATTGGCATTCATTTTTTTCATGTAGCAAACCATGTTGTATCTGTTCTTTTACTTGTAGATATATTACTTTCTGTTCAATATTTAGTTGTTCTTCTAACTTTTCCAACTGAATAATATCCTGTTGTGCTTGTTGCATTGCAGTTTCTACCTCATTCATGGCTATTGCTGCTTCATTTTCAATAATTGGTTGTCCCAGTGGATCTTGACTTAGTGGACCAGAACTTTGACTATCTTGAGAACTTTCTCTAGCTACTTCAGCTGCAATAGTACTTTCTTGTTCAATCTCATCATTTAACATTTGTAGATATATAGGGAAAATTGTGCACCAAATACTATCTTTACTTGCATTAAAAGAGTATTCATAGCAGTCAAAATCTCCAAGTAATTCCGTTTCACTAGGCCAAGGCTTGAACAGTTGCAGAAGAGCTAAATAGAAAAATTCCCTCTTATCTGGACTTTCGCAACTCAGTTTTCTGTGGTTAATAAGATTTCCTTTGGCATGTTTTACCAAACATCTGTCACATCCAATTACTGCATATTTTTCTTCTTTTATATTTTCTGTAACTTTTCTTTTAAAGCTGTAATGTTGAAGTATTTCATACAGACATAGATTTTCGAGATGTGGACTCCTTTTGGGATAGTATGTATCCAACATATTAGTTTTAACAATATCTGTACTTTATGGTTCATTCAGTGCTAGTATTCAATTTATTGTAATGTTTTCAATACTCTATTTCGTGTGGCGGCAGGACCTAGACTTACCCAAATGATTCCTCTTGACTTTGAATATAAACTGGCAGAGCTCAAGCGATCCGAACATTCATAGGATCCAATCTGTCGATGGCAAAGCATTTTCAAGCTGAAGCTGTACAATTTCTTACTAAGACTCTTTTCTT
This sequence comes from Calotriton arnoldi, assembly GCA_963921515.1. NCBI lineage: Eukaryota > Metazoa > Chordata > Amphibia > Caudata > Salamandridae > Calotriton > Calotriton arnoldi. The sequence continues at coordinate 537,472 of CAWUFW010010214.1, forward strand.
GTGAAATTTCTTCCCACATTTCTTTCATCTCTGTGTTTTCAGATTTGGTTATATATGATGTAACATAGCAAGCAGCATCAATTGAATTATCTGCAACATATTGAATATCCATGTTTGCATTCCACATTTTCAAAATCACTGAATTGTAGTGATGAATATACTTTGAATCTTCGGTTCTTTTAAGTTGTATGTATTCTTCGGAGAAGTCCGAGTTATTGTATGCCTTACTGCTGACATAAAACTATTTACTCTTCCTTTAGAAATTATTGGACGTGAGAAACCAAAACGACATTTTGCATAAAATTTCCCTTTAGACTTGTATTTTCGTCAACAGTATTTTCCACATCGATGACTTTGAAACCGTAAAACTTGTTGTCTCAATCTTTTTTCTCCGCCTTCTCTTGGAATGGCACAGGTAACATACTGTTCGATGAAAGACAAAACACTTTCAGCAGTATCAGTTCCAAATTTTGGAGCATTCTTGATCCATAATAGTATGTGTATATGAGGAGCACCTCTGGCTTGGTACTCCATTCTCCAAAAGAAATCTGTCACCTCTCCAAGAGTTGGAATATTTTTATTGCAGATAAATGACATCATAGCTTGAAACCTATCGTCAAAATACTTGCAGACATTTACAGGATCCAACGAACAGAGTTCTCCAGCTGTCTTCAATTCAATGTTTATAACATTTGAATTTGCTTCTCATAGAAATTCAAGTAAATCGTCCCACGCATATTCAGCACAGCTAAGTGTTACAAACCATGTAGGAGTACCTAAGTTTCTTAACATGCATTTAAGTTCTCCATGACGACGATTCCAATACTCATTGGTACCACATTGACATGCCATCAAATTAATTAACTGAGATTCTGAATGTTCATCTCTTTGTTGAGCTTTGCCCATGAATTCCTTTGCAGAAGCATGAGGCAGATGAACTCCTGTTTTTAATATGTGGTTCACTGCATATGAAAGTGCAGACAAATCACTTTCAAACAGTAGATGAAATATATATGGAATGCACTGTCGAAATCTTGGATCTTCTGAGTTCAATCTTCTCGAGCGGTATTCTGAAGCTGGAATCCGTACAGCTCACTCATCAAATTGTCCACCTTCTCCAGTGGGGAATAGCTGTGAAAAACAACGAGCTTCTAAACTTATTTCCCATACACTCATGGGAGTTCCCTTTGCTTTCTTCCTTTGAAATAATTCAATACTGTTTCCCATCACTTCTTTTGAATGTAGAGGATGTACATTATAATGTTCATAAATCTCTTCACTCCTAGACTTGTCCACTTTTTCTATTTGGCCACTTTAAATTTCTGTTTCATCTTCTAAGCATATTGCCTGTTCATCAATATTAACATACTTATAATAAATATTATTCTGTACCAGATATAATGTAGCCTTTTGAGGTTTATTAACATCTACAAACTCTTGTCATATTTTTCGACTCTTTGTTGGTACACCATTAATTAGAATAACTACTGGCTTGTTTTCCTCCCTGTCTACACCAACAGTTTCAATATTTTTCTTAAAATCTAAAGGTAAGTACACAACTCTTCCTTTCAGACCTCTTTGTAAATCTGTTGGTGGCAGCTTATCTGTTTTAGGCTCCATACGAACTATAGCCTGAAATGGGTGCACAGATTGAATAAGAATGGACTCATATGCATTAAAATCTGCCAGTTCTGCAGGAATAGCTACCAACTCTAAGTTGGTATGTACTGCTCTAGCTGGCATTTTGTTCTCTTCTAATTTGTTGCAACAATTTTTACAAATAAGTTGATCAGTAGCCAACTCAAATCGACCTTCTACCAATAAATAAGCACGAAATTGCTGCCACTTAGCATTGTTTTCCTTTTCACTTTTCAAATATAAATCAACATTCCTAGTTTGACTTCTATAATGAGTACGTCGACAACAAATACAAACATAGTTTGATTTTTGACATGAGGCTGTCTTAAACTTTGTAATTTCTGCAAACTCATCAATACTAATGTGTTTCCCATGTTCTTCAATATCTACACTTATCAATCTCTCACTTTCTCCACATTCCTCTTGTAAACCAAAAAAACAAAACTCTATATCATCCGAAACTTTTTGTACATCTGAAACTGAACCGTGCAAAAGAGCTGTGTTCATTTCACTTAAACATAATGCAGGAGTTTTTACATAGTAAAGTCTCCTTACTAACTTCCGCATTTCTGAGTGGTGTACTGCTAACATTCTTAAATGATAAAAAGTACTTTGACATACCTTTCTTGAAAGACAAGCCTGAGAATGACCCTGTAACTTAGTATATTTTCTTATTTTACATGGATCTAGTCCTTGTAACATCTTAATCTTCTGTTTAAGACTTTTTTTTGCATACTCTCGTAAAAGAATTCGCAATATGTCAATAGATTCCTGTTGATTACTACAAATACTGCTACAATCCCACTTATCTACAGGAGCTTGTGTACGCTTCCATTGAACTTCTTCAGCTATTACTTCCTCCACACTCCTAACAACCATTTTTACTTTTGGAATGGGACAACCATCTTTCACCTCATACCATCGACCACTAGTAATAACTGCATGCACTAATGTGTTCTGTTGAAGATTTCTTTCCTCATTAAAGAAAGGCTCAGTACTGGAAGTGTGCTTCCATTCACCAGTAAAAGTTTTACAAAAGTTACTTCTATTAACCAGTCTTTTTCTTTTGCTTTTCTCTGGCATTTTATGTTATAGGCAACCGGGCTCTAGGGTTGCCTTTAGTCAGGATTTTAGTATGCTTCTAGAACCTTATTGTGAAAGATCCAATCTTACTCTCCTGGTGGATTTCAATTTTCACTTTGATAACATTGATTGTAAGGATACCCAAAGTCTTCTGGAAACCTTGAGTTGCTGTGGTTTTTCACAACTGGTCAGAAAGCCCACCCATATAGCGGGGCACATACTTGACGGGGTCTTCTCTAATGACCCTCGTGTAAGGGTGGGAGAACCTATCCCCCTAGCTTGGTCTGACCATTTCGCCGTCCCTTTTGATTTACACTTCATGTCATCTGTGATGGCTCTCTCTGGTAACAGGACTTTGGAAGAAAGGAGGAACCTTAGCCTCATAAGTAAGGAGTCCCTTTCCAATCTCCTTAATAATTTTGAGCTCACTAAGCTTCACGACGCTAATTTGGCAGCGGCGGAGTTATCGCAACAATTGTCAGCAGCAATGGACACCCTTGCACCTCTTAGTAAGCACTACTCAGCAAGGAAAAAACCCTCTGCTCCCTGGTTTACGGAGAGGCTCAGAAAGTTGAGACAGGGCTGTCGTAAACAGGAGAGGCTCTGGCGTATAGACCTAGAACCGTTGAGTAGGGAACTACATAAGCAGGGCCTTAAAGAGTATAAAGCAGCCATTATGGAGGAAAAGAGATTATACTTTTCCAAGACTACTGACTCTATGAGATCCTCTAGGGATCTTTTTAAGGTAATAAATTCTCTTACCTCTCCTCATGTCTCTGACCCCTCAGATTTTTCCCAGGAGCGTTGTGATAAAATATCTGACTTTTTCCATACTAAGATCTCAGACATTTACTCCTTGCTTGAAGCCTCCAACCCCATCGCGGGGTCATCTGTTCGACTCACCTTCCATCCTATTGGGGCCTCAGTCATGGAGGGGTCGCCCAGTCTTCTCACTTTTCCTTACATGTCTCCTGAGGTGACCGGTCGGCTTTTAGAACGGGTTAAATCAGGTTCCCCACTGGATCCTTTTCCCCTCAAGGTGTTAAAATGTGGCCGTGAAATCATTATTCCCCATCTGACTGATGTTCTTAATGTTGCCATCTCAGAGGGGCAATATCCCACTCTGTGGAAGACAGCTGTAGTGAAGCCTCTTTTGAAGAAACCTTCTTTGGATCCTGGTGAACTGAAGAATTATCGCCCGATCTCCCTACTTCCTGTTCCAGCTAAGATTCTGGAAACCTACCTCAACTTTCATCTTAGCACCTACCTAAAAGATTTCCACCTACTTGATGGTTCTCAACATGAATTCAGAAGCCACCATAGCACAGAAACAGCACTGACGGCTGTATTTAATAATATCCGGACTCAAGTGGACGCAGGGCACACCACCCTGCTTGTTCTACTTGACCTCACCGCAGCCTTTGATACCCTGTCTCCTTGCAGATTGATTGACCGCCTCAGAGAGATAGGTATCGGGGGCTTGGCCTTGGGGCTTCTTGCTTCCTTTCTCAGTGAGCGGGCACAGACGGTTAAGCTTGGTCAATTCTACTCAGCCCCCAAACCCTTGGTGTGCGGTGTTCCCCAGGGCTCCTCCCTGAGCCCAACTCTTTTTAATATCTATGTCGCTCCTCTTGCTAAGGTTGTGAGATCCTATGGGTTAGAGGTGCTGTCCTATGCGGACGACACCCAAATAATGGTGTCTATTTCGCACAGTATAAAGGATTCGGCCCTTAACTTTAGGAACTGTATGCAGGCAGTCTCCTCCTGGATGGTGGAAAATGTTCTGAAATTAAATGGAGAGAAGACGGAGGACTTGATCTTTGGGAGTAAACAGGAGATCTGGTCCAGTGACTGGTGGCCGGACGCGCTTGGCTTCTGTCCCTCCCCGGTTTCCCATGGGAAAAACCTTGGGGTTATCGTGGACAATTCACTGTCCCTAAGTTTGCAGGTTAGCAGGACAGTCTCTACGTGTTTTGGGATCATTAGGATCCTAAGAAAAATCTCCCATTTTCTTACTTTCGATGCACGTAAGCAGGCCGTCATTGCCCTGGTAACGTCCAGATTGGACTATTGTAATGCGCTTTATCTGGGCATCAACAAAGGCTTAGTGCGACGTCTGCAGATGGTGCAGAACGCTGAAGCCAGGTTGGTGATGAATTTACCAAAATACCATTCAGTCACAGCCTCCATCAGGTTGCTGCACTGGCTGCCTATGGACCATAGGATCCTCTTCAAGATCTTGTGCATGACTCACGATGCCTACTACGGGTCAGGTCCTGAGGCGATTAAGGCTATTGTCCATCGCTATGTTCCTAGCAGGCGGCTCCGGTCCACAGATAAGAATCTGCTTACAGTACCGAGATTTAAGAAGGTTACATGGGGAGGTAGAGCTTTCTCCACTGCTGCTGCTAAACTGAGGAACTCCCTTCCAGAAAAGCTCTTAAGTCAGGTGTCCCATTCTCTTTTCCGCAAGGCCATAAAGACCTGGCTTTTCTCACAGACCTCGGTATGAGCATGTCTCTCTGTCTGCACCCTCATGTCTGCATACAGCGCCTTGACGCCCTTGGGCTAAGTTCGCGTTTACAAATCTTATATTCATTCATTCCTTCATAAAGTGCATTGTTTTATTCAATGTTTTCATTCTCTTCAATACTAATATAAATAATTTTCATTTCAATTCAAAAGCAGTATCTACTACACTTTCAATGTGTTACTTCTTCTTATGCGCTGCTGATCTTCTTTTATACTTTTTAAAATCTTTTAATACATTTTGAATTACTCTAATTCAAAACATTTGTACACGTATCTCTTGAAATAGTTTTTGTCTTATTGTGACATGAGTTGTTTTTCCATTAATGAATGTCTTTTTTCCATTACAAGTGTTTGTTTCCTTGTGCTTTGTAGTAAAAATGTTCTTTTTCCTTTCATTACTATTGTCTTTCTTTAATCTCTCTGCAACTGTTTTACGAAATTGTTTAGTACTCTTACCAGAACAGACTTTATCCTGATTAACATTTTAGTCTTTTTGTAGTCCACTCTTTTTACTTTGGTTTAAGTAGTTCTGTTTTCTTTGTTGTCGTCTCTTTTCATGTTTTCTTGCCATCTTCAATTTCTGATCAAAACAAAATAATTTTCTAAAAAAGAAAGAATAGTTTCCATAGTTGCTTACATCAATTAAGTATTTTTAATTATTTACATGTCAACATTAATAGTAACTAGTAAACAATTAATTACAATTACATTGCTATTCTCTTTATAACAGTAGCGGCTCGTGGTGGGAGTGCTGCCGGGCGGTGACGTGGGGTGGGGAAGGGCAGGGTGGGGGGTAGTAAACTACAGAATACGGCGGCACAGAGGTAAGTAAACAAAATGAAATAAAACAAATTTTGTTGCGCACGCTGCATCGCATTTGGCGATTCAGCGCGCGCAACGAAATTCGTTTTATTTATTTTTGTTTACTTACCTCTGTGCCGCCGTATTCCCTAGTTTACTACCCCCACCCTGCCCCTCCCCCCGCCCCACGTCACCGCCTGGCAGCACTCCTACAACGGGCCGCTACTGCTTTATAACTAATAAAAAAAAGGTACTGAAAAAAACAAGAGAAGTTCAGAAAAAAAGTAACAGAGATAAGACGGGTGCAGAAAGATGCAACATAAATAATGAAAGAAGCAACAGAGGTGAAGAAACAGTAAAGAAAAGTGCAGAAAGAAGCAAGAGAACTGCAGAAATGCAAAACAGCCATCTTTGCAATATTACTACTATAAGGCTCACCATATTCCTAAATATAGGCATACATGCATCTCTAGCTTTTGCTGCTGGCATCACACATAAGAGAAAGATACAAATAGTTATATACCTGTGTTACACACATCTAGCATCTTCAGAAGCACAACCCATATGAGAATATATGTGCAAGTACAGACATACCTCAGTCACAAGACCATGCAGACCTTAAAACTTCACAGACTGCACTTCCCATTTCAAGCAGACACATAAAATGATGCGGCATATTTCAAGGTTACCTTTCCACAGACTCATACACAGTAGCCTAATCAGTAATCCCTCTACCAACATGTCTTAAACCTCAGTTTTGAGCTGCAGCTTGTCAATTCTGCGACTACTTAAGGTGTTGGGCCTAGCAAAATATAAAGCAGCAACCCTTTGCATGTATCTGTTGGAACTCTCACTATATTTCTGAAAGCATGTATGCATGTGTCTGCATCTTTTCCTAGTGGCATCATATATAAAAGAAACATACAAATAGACGTATACCTGTGTTTTATGCGTCTAGCATCTTCAGATGCATAACACGTATGAGAATACATGTGGAATTAGACACATACCTCAGTCACAAGACCATGCAGGCCTTAAAACTTCACAGAATGCACTTCCCATTTCAAGCAGACACCTAAAATTAAGCAGCATATTTCAAGTATACCTTTCCACAGACTCATACAAAGTAGCCTAATCACTAATCCCTCTGCCAACATGTCTTAAAACTCCCTTTTGAGCTGCAACTTCACCATTCTACTACTACTCAGGGTGTTGGGCCTAGCCAAATATAAAGCAGCAATCCTTCACAAGTCTTTGTTGTAAGTCTCACCATATTCCTGTAAGCATACATGCATGTGCTTGTACCTTTTGCTAGTGGTATCATATATAAATGAAATATACAAATGGACGTATACCTGTGTTTTATATGTCTAGCATTCTTCAGATGCATAACAAGTATGAGAATACATGTGGAAGTACAGACATACCTCAGTCACAAGACCATGCAGACCTTAAAACTTCACAGACTGCACTTCCCATTTCAAGCAGACACATAAAATTATGTGGCGTATTTCAAGTGTACCTTTCCACACACTCATACAGAGTAGCCTAATCACTAATCCCTCTACCAACGTGTCTTAAACCTCACTTTTAAGCTGCACGTTTAATATTCTGTAACTACTTAGGGTGTTGGGCCTAGCCAACTATAAAGCAGTAACCCTTTGCATGTTTCTCTTGTAAGTCTCATCATATTCCAGAAAGCATACATGCATGTGTCTGCACCTTTTACTAGTGGCATCATATATAAAAGAAACATACAAATAGATGTATAGTTGTGTTTTATGCATCTAGCATCTTCAGCTGCATAACACGTATGAGAATACATGTGGAATTAGACACACACCTCAGTCGCAAGACCATGCAGACCTTAAAACTTCGCAGAATGCACTTCCCATTTCAAGCAGACACCTAAAGTTAAGCAGCATATTTCAAGTATACCTTTTCACAGACTCATACAAAGTAGCCTAATCCCTAATCCCTCTGCCAACATGTCTTAAACCTCACCTTTCAGCTGCAGCTTCACCATTCTGCAACTACTTAGGGTGTTGCGTCTAGCCAAATATAAAGCAGTTATCCTTTGCATGTGTCTGTTGTAAGTCTCACCATATTCCAGAAAGCATACATGCATGTGTCTGCACCTTTTCCTAGTGGCATCATATATAAAAGAAAAATACAAATAGGGGTATACCTGTGTTTTATACGTCTAGCATCTTCAGATGCATAACACGTATGAGAATACATGTGCAAGTACACACATACCTAAGTCACAAGTCCATGCAGACCTTAAAACTTGACAGACTGCACTTCCATTTTGAAAGAGACACCTAAATAGACATATATCTGCGTTTTATACGTCTAGCATCTTCAGATACATAACACGTATGAAAATACATGTGCAAGTAGAGAAATACCTCAGTCACAAGACCATGCAGACCTTATAACTTCACAGACTGCACTTCCCATTTCAAGCAGACACCTAAAATTTTGAGGCGTATTTCAAGAGTACCTTTCCACAGACTCATACAAAGTAGCCTAATCACAAATCCCTCTGCCAACATGTCTTAAACCTCACTTTTGTACTTCAGCTTCACTATTCTGCAAGTACTCAAAGTGTTCGGCCTAGCCAAATATAATGCAGTAACCCTTTGCATATCTCTGTTGTAAGTCTCACCATATTCCTGAAAGCATGCATGTATCTGTCTGCACCTTTTCCTAGTGGCATCATATGTAAAAGAAAAATACAAATAGGGGTATACCTGTGTTTTATACGTCTAGCATCTTCAGATGCATAACACGTATGAGAATACATGTGCAAGTACACACATACCTAAGTCACAAGTCCATGCAGACCTTAAAACTTGACAGACTGCACTTCCATTTTGAAAGAGACACCTAAAATTATGTTGCGGTGTTCAACTGTACCTTTGCACAGACTCATACAAACTACCATAATCACTAATCCATCTACCAATGTACACATATTACTATGCACAAACTATTTCAATCATCATTGCAGTACAATAAAACAAAGTACAATACACATCTGTACATTTCGTAACATATTTCAAACATCACACTTCTCTAATTATATACAAACTTTGAAAATAATGTTCTTCAAATATAAAAATATCACTACAAAGAGTGAAGCACTACTACATAATATATAACACAACTTACAAATTTGTAACTCTCCTTTCAAATAGTATTACAGAATATGAAATATCAGAAACTCATAAAAAGATTTTCTTTTGCGCACATTAAATGTAATGCACCACTCTCATCAAGGTAAAACCAGTAATGGCAAACTTTCTCTCTCTTTCTGCACACAAATAAATGTAATTAACAAATCAAATTGCTTTCTACATCATTTCAAATTGTGAAACATATTTATATTGGTTAGACATATTAACTCTTTCTAACTGTCTTCTAAAAGTGCCCAAACTGGTTCTGTAATTTTCTGGAGGCGGGACTCCACCGCGGTGCCGCAGTGTAGCGTCGCGATGGAGCCGCGAATCCATGCAGGAGTTCAAAAACCTATTTCTAATAATTCTAGTTTTTTTTAAAACAATAGAATACTTCTACACTTACTACTGACTTGGAAAAACTTAATTTAGTAACATATCACTTATATATAAGTTACCATTTCACATTTTAAATCCACAGTTAACTTTCAACCCTTCCCCCATTCTGCTTAATCCCAGTTTCCATTGTAACAGTTTCTGCAACATTCAACTGTACTGGCAGGTCACAAGTTCACCATATTTTCAAGTTCAGTACAGTAGCTTACAAAAGCAAATAGCGGGTGTGGTTGACTTTTGCAAAATATTACCTTATCCTATCTACTGTACCTTTCAAACATTTTTTAATAACCAATAATAAACATGCTTCTTCAGGAAAAAAACATGCATCCTATTTTTGAGTGCACAGTGTTAATGAACAACCAATCACTTATCAGCTTTTTCTAAAACAGCTTCTTCTCCACCATTTTAGATACCTTTCATTCTACAAACTGACTACCTGAGCTACAGGCATCTTTTCATTCCTTCCAGACATCCCTTCAAGATGCTTACAGTATGAATTGTAGGGCACAGCTATGTTTTCTGGTGCAAAAAGTATGCTGAACACAGAAGTATTGACAAAGACCTAGGTTTGCAAAATGTGAATATTACATGGATTGCACAGAGAGGATTAAAGTGGCACCAATTGATGCCTTTGGTTAAAACCTTTTTGCATCTCCAACCCCCTGACCTCATGATTGTGCACAGAGGTGGCAAAGACCATGGCACATTGACTGGGATAGGTCTGGAAATGCTAATGAAGGATACCTTTGCACAATTGATGTTGCTTTTGCCTCAAACTGTCTTTGTATACTCTAATATATGCCAAAGACAGAAATGGAAGTGGTCAAATCAATTCTGTCCACAGTTTGAAAAAGCTAGGAAGAATGTCAATAAAGCTGTTTCTGCTTACCTCAGAGACCATAGGATGGGCTCCATCTATAATAACAATCTACTTTTTGATATGGATGACATCTACAGAACTGATGGAGTTCACTTCACAGATGAAGGAAACAGAGTATTTCTCAACAACCTTAAGCTGTGCGTCCGCACTTACATGTAGCTCCAACAAAGTCATAATGAAAACAAGGGCTCTTGTTAGAGCCACCCTATAACCCAACAGTCAATCTTATTTTTTTTAAAAGATACATACTCTTTTTTAATTTTTGGTGGATTCGCGAACCCGTTGCGAATCCGCCAAACAAAAGCACAAAATCAATGTACTACAACACAATGCACTTTTCAAGTTTAACTTTTATTTTTTTATTTTTTATATTATTGCTAAATCTATCAAATTTAATGTGATTATTAACTTCAATCTCACTAACTCCATAAAAAAGTTCAGAAATGCAACACTACCTTCTAAATTATATACTATTAAATGATTTATTTATGGTAGATCCACGAATCCACTGCGACGTTACACTGGGGGCCGCGCTGAGAGCCGCGATGGGGTCGCGACTCCTATGATGAGAGAAAAAAAAAAATTGATGCCCCCCAGTTCCATTACCCGATTTCGTCCCCAGGGACCCTATCCCCTGGGGCCCGGCAAAAATGCATTTAAGGAAGGGGGGCACCATGGCCCCCTTTCCCTGGGCCTCTTTTGGCCCTGGGGACCCCATCCCCGGGGCCTGCCCAGCCTTTATTTTTTTTATAAATTTTGGAGGGGGGCCGTGTGGCCCCCCTCCTGAGGCCAATTATGGCCCCGGGGACCCCATTCCCCGGGGCCAGCCTTACCTCTTTTTTAAAAAAATTAATGAAATAAATTAGGGAGGGGGGCCTAGTGGCACCCCTCCCGGGCCATTTTTGGCCCCCGGGACCCCATCCCCCGGGCTTAGCCTCACGTTGGAGACCACGTGGGAGCCCCAATGCCCCCGCAGTCCCTGCCGACTCCCTGCCTCCTGCAGGAGCCGGCATTGCTTTTGGACTAGGGGAGCTGCAAACATACAGCTCTTTTTGCCCAAAAGCAAATCTGCTCAGAAGCAAACTACAATGTACTGGGTTGGGCACCCCAGGACATTGCTGGAGCCGGCCCTGGGGGGTGGCGGTCCCCAGGGCCAAGGATGGCTCCCAGAGGGGGGCCACGCAGCCCCCTCCCATCAAGTTTCAAGCCCCGGGGAGGTGGTGGTCCCCGGGGCAGTTTGGGGGGGCAGGAGCAACCCCACACTGGTTTTTAAAAATTGAAGCCCTGGGGAGGTGGCGGTCCCCGGGGCTCGGAGGGGCCTGCGAGGCCCCAAATACATATTAGAGGAATGCCCTGGGGAGGTGGCGGTCCCCGGGGTAGCATGGAGGGGCAGGAGCCCCCCCACGCATTTTTTATAAAAAGCCCCGGGGTGGTGGCGGTCCCCGTGGCTGGGGAGGCCCCCCCACACATAATAAAGCAATGCCCCTGGAAGGTGGCAGGTCCCGGGGCAGCGTGGGGGGGCAGGAGTTCCCCCAATGCATTTTTAATCAAAAGCCCCGGGGAGATGGCGGTCCCCGGGGCTGCAGGGGGGCCGCATGCTCAACACCGTGATTTGCCTAAGGTTTCCCCAGTGACCCACCCACATCCTCTTGAACCAGCAGTGGTTTGCTCCAACAGGTTTTCCCCCCTGATGGAAAGTTCAATGAGACGGATACCTGAGGCTGGTTGTGGGGGTGTGAAGGCTAGCATTACAACTCAGGCCATAAGACCGCAGGGTAACACAACAAGTCCAACACTTTCTTAGCCCTGTACCCTTCCTACTGCTGAAATCACCCAACAACATACAACAAGGGTTTCTCCCATCTAATGGTATGATATGCCTAACTTGCCCTGGATATCCATCTCAAACCACTAGTCATCAGGTAGGGCAACACGGACCAGTTACTGGAGGGGTCCTAAGACAAACCCATATTTGTTCTGACTTCCATAGCTCAGCACATTCTAGCAGGATCTTTGCTTCTGGACCCTCCTGGCAGGATAAATAGTGGGCGGGCACGGGCTGGTCTACCAGCTAGGGACTGCTGTGGTTCTGTGCATTGTGAGAGGCAATCTCAGTTCAGACACACTGAGAGGTCTTTCAGTTTTGAGTTAATTAATGTACCGAAACTAGGGATGGAGTGCTTTGAGGTTTCTACACTGGTTTAGGGGCAATATTGGTTTAGGTCAAATACTATGCAAGATATCCTGAGTGTATGTAGACACTCTTCAGAGCTTGAGCCACACAACTTAATAGAGGTATCAGTGGCCTCCAGGGAAATCCTGGATGGCCTACTGGCAGATGAAGCTCATGACATCCACACAACAGAAGCAGTGTTCCAGCTTGCATTTTACAGCTATGGAGAGTGTGGTGGCCATCCACTGTTGGGGTAGGGTGCCCCTCAGAGGGAGCGGACCACGAGTGGGCTTGACTAACTGCAACCCTTAACTGCCCATAGCAACTCTATCCCTGCACCTATTGCAGTTACCTCTGAAGTCCAGATGCTCCAATCGATAGAAGAGGCTGATGCTGAGCAAGGGGGTAAGGACTGTTTTTCAGCCATCATACGGGAGCAAACTAGACCTGTGGGTCAGCTGCGGATCCTCTCTTGGAACCTGGCTGGTCTACACAGTAAGATGGTCGACCCCTTTTGGGTGACTACATGGATTCCTTTCATCTTTGCCTCTTTCAGGAGACTTGGGCCTTAGAGCCTATACATAGGTCTGCCTCTGCCACTTTTTCAGTAGATGAGCTACCATCTTCATCTGGTTCGCCCCTCTGGGGGCTTTCTGATATGGGTCAAAATCTTTCTCAGCTGGGTCGTTGAGCACTAAAGCTAGTATTGCGAGACGTGCTAGAGCTATCTGTAAGGGTTAGCAAAGGGCTCTCTATCAATATTTATAACATCTGCAATTGTGGATTTAAATAGAGTCTCCCCCATCCTAAGTATTCTTGATAATCACCTTGAGTCCTTGCTTCACAGACCTATGCTCATTCTTGGGGGTAACTTTAATACCACATTCAAGCTGCTGGTTTATATTGCACTGGTGACTAAAGCGGAAGACAGTCTTGGCTATCCCCAAATTGAGTGCCCCTTTCTTAAAAACTTGTTCTGCTGTGGCTATACAAATGGCCCAGTTAACCATTATCCATGGGGTTCAGGAATGTAATGGCAGGACAACCTTTGACCAGGTCAGGGCTTTTATGTTTTCCAGGGGCTCGTCGAGAAGCAGAATTGACTATATGCTATCTCTTGATTCATGGTCCTGGTTGGAGGATTTCTGAGTCACCAATAGGACAGAGAGTGACCACAACCTATTGCATTTATCTCTTAAAGAGGTTGTTTGAGTTTTCAAATCAGATTAAGCTACCTGGGGATGTAAACAATGTTAATTCCAGGAAAGTGCTCAAGTGGCTAAAAATCAACTCCTGCCCTATGCAGCTTGCTGCAATTTGCAATCTTTTTGATACAGTCCTTTCTCCTTATGAGTACGCCGATTTAAATGCCATATCTATCCCTTCAATTCACAACCATTTTTTTGGCTCTTCAAGTCACCTTTTTGAGATAGAGGCTAACACTGGTAAAAACAAAAGAATTGGTTCTGAGTCTGCCCCTTGGTTTACCAAAGGCTGCAGACAAGACAAAACATGCTTGTTAACTGCTATTAGATATTTTTGTCCTTTGCAGATTCGTGAGGCTAAAAGCCATTACACAAAGTTGATAGAGGCCAGTAAAAAGAGCTGGGGTGAGCCAAATTAACAGAATTTGCTAGAAGATCCAAAAGGAAGGATGTTTCTTCCTTTTGGCATGTAATTGCCCGTGGCAGATTAGAAGCTCGCACTTCAGAAGTCCACCACATTCAACAACAGTTGTTGCCTTTTTCCTCCCTGGATAACACTAAGAAAGCAATCTTTGTTGCAGTGATTCTGCTCAGGAACAGAACGATGCTTGGGACCATAGAACATCAGTAGTTAGGGACTGAGTAACCATACCATCTCAGTTCCATGAGCCCGAGTCTGACTAGCTATAGTGTCTCACTTGCCCTCTTACTTATAAAAAGAGGAACAAGTGGATTGACACCCCAGAATACAACACTCTTGACTCTCTCAGGGATCACAGTGACAGGACATTCCCTTTCGCTCACACACTCGTACTTGTCCACAATAAGATATGAAAGAGACGCAAAGGAAGTTTGAAATGTTTATTTAAACTAAAATGCTCTGAAATGCAGTATACATGCCACAACTGGAAAACAATAGCCTAGCAAAAATACCATCAGCATTGTCAATAAACTATATATTATGAAAAGACCTGTTATATTATAAGACAGAATAGCCTAACTCCCCTCCCCTTCTACAAAAGCCAAACTGATTATACAGCAAAGATCTCTTGGTTTAGCAGCCGGACCCCATACCTTAGCATACACAGATGAATGTTCTACATCTCAGATGCAGCCATGATCTTCTCTCAGGGACTATCTGTCACTCTCTCTGTTACATGACTGTGCATACCTATATGACAAGGTTCACATGCTCATGAACAAAATCTGCATTTCTATGTTGTGCTGGATGCAAATGCCTGACCTGAACAAAATAACAAGGGACATGGGGCCACATGTATCAAGTAATTTTGCGTTTGCAAACGGGCCGATTCTGTGAATCGGCCCATTTGCGAATGCAAAAAAGGCTTTTTCTATGTATCTATGTATCTATGTATCTATTCTGTGATTTGGTAACCTGTCAACGAATCCCAAAATGGATTAGCTATTCGCTAATTGGAAGGGGCGTGTTTAGGGTGTCTCTTCCAAATACCGAATTGCAGCGGTATGTATGAATGTTTTGTGACCATGAATGCGGTCGCAAAACATTCTCAATTACCACCAGCTTCAAATTGGTGGTAACCCCTTTGACAATGGTGGGGAAAACATTTTTTAGGAGCAGGCAGTGATCCCACGGACCACTGCCTGCTCTTAAAAATAAAAATACAACTTTCCATTTTCCTTTTTTAAATGCAAACCGTTTTCCTTTAAGGAACAGTAGGGAAAGTGTTGGATTGTAGAGGGATACAATTTACTATTCGCAATCCAATAAGTGCAAAAGTAGAGAAAGAGTTGGATTGCAGAGGGGTAAAATTTACTATTTCTAGTCCAATGAGTGCAAAAGTAGGGAAAGTGTTGGATTGCGGAAGGGTAAAATGTAATATTCCCACTTCAGTCAGAGCAACAGTAGGGAAAGTGTTGGATTGCAGAGGGGCAACATTTACTATTCTCACTCCAGTCAGTGCAATAGTAGGGAAAGTGTTGGATTGCAGAAGCAAAGCAATTAATATTCCCACTGCAGTCAGTACTACATTAGAAATAAACAAATTCTCTGCAAAACAATAAAATAATAAAAAAAATAAAAAATAGAAATATTAAAAAAACCACAAATATATTTCATAAAAAAATATTTAAAATAAATACGTTATAATGTTAAATATATAGAATAAACAATTACAAACATTCTTAAAATTTAAATCCCAAAAATAATTTTCATATAAAATTGTTTTTTTCAAAATTATTTATTGACAAAAATGTTTTATTAAATAATTTTTATTTTATTTACCACCCACCATACACCCCTACAAAACCTACAAACAACACCTAAAACCCATCTTTAAAAAGCTAATTATTTACACTATTAACATGAATAATTATCAAGCTAATTATCAGTAAATAAAACTGAATTATTATTTAATTATATTTAATTTACTTACCACAATATACCCCCACAAAATATATAGCACACTCTTAAAATGTAATTACACAATTAACATAATACATTGTACTTTTCATAATTATTTTTAAAAAAAATCAAATCCTAATTAAATTTAATTTACTTCCTACCATATACCCCAACAAAACCCAAACCCGCACCTAAAATGTTTGCTAAAACATGTAATTACACAATTAACATAATTAATTATAAAATAAATAATCATTATTAAATTACTTAGAATCTATTTACATTCCACCCTGTACCCTTATAAACCCCACAACCCACACCTAAAATTAAAAAAAGTACACAATTAACATAATTAATGAACAATTAAATAATGTTATGTTATTTTAGGAATGCTTATAAAGCGCAACGGTTACACTAAGGTGTCCTGGCGCTAGCTGCAGTCCTCCGAGAGCCAAACCTTTTATGCCCAGTGTAGTTCAAAACAGCCATGTTTTGAGGACCTTCCTGAAGACAAGTAAATCATTAGCGTTCCTCAGATGAAAAGGGAGCTGATGCCAAGCCTTTGCCGCACCAGCGGCAAAGCTTCTGCCTCCCCCCCCCTAGCTTATTTTACGGGTGGTACTATCACTAGTTTTGATCCTGAGGAGCAAAGTGGTCTTTTGGGCACATACCACTGAAATTGTTGGCAGAAAAGGCAACATTTTCTTCGTTGTTCTGAGAATGTATGTTGTAGCGGAGACTACTGCATTAACTTGCTTTCCCGGGTCAAGCCGGTCATCTCATAGTACTCCCAAGTTTTTCACTTTCCTAGAGGGAGTCGGGAGAGACCCCATAGTGTCTGGCCACCAGCTTGGGGTCCAAAAATTAGCGTCATTCCCAAACAGGATGACCTCAGTTTTGCTTGAGTTGAGCTTTAGGCAATTTCTGGACATCCAGCTTCCAACTGCTTCCATGCAATCCTGGAGCCTCTTACCGGTTACCTTTTCTTGCCCCCGTCAGAAAGACACCACAATTTGAGTGTCGTCCGCGTAAGAGGTAAGGCGAAAGCCAAAGGACTCGATCAAGGGGGCTAGAGACGACACGTACACATTAAAAAGTGTGGGACTCAAAGATGACCCTTGAGGCACTCCACAGGGCAGAGAGAACGGTCTAGAGTAGAAATCGCCTAATGCAAATATCTGTCGTCTATCTGAGAGGAAGGATTTCAAAAGAGGCCATGCTTTATCCTGAACTCCGTAGGCCAGTAAACGGTCCAACAATAATCCATGATGGACCGTATCAAAGGCCGCAGAGAGGTCGAGCATCATCATGACAGCCTTTCCTCTCTGGTCCAAGGCCACCCTAATCTCTTCAGTAGATTTAAGGAGTGCAGTTTCCGTGCTATGCCCTTCTCTGAACCCGTAATGCATGGGGTCCAGAACTTTGGCATCACGAAGATAGGTACTTAATTGTGTGTTCATACGTCTCTCAATCATTTTAGATGGAAATGGAAGACATGAGATAGGTCGGAAACTATTTGGGTCCTTTGGGTCCAGACTCGTTTTTTTTTAGAAGCGGCATGACTGATGCGATTTTCCACAATGTGGGAAAATGTCCTTCCTCAAACATGGAATTAAATAGGAAGGTAAGTGACGTGGCGATCGCATGTAGAGCCAGTTTTGCCACTGCCACTGGACAGGGGTCATATGGGGAGCCTGATTTTACTGACATGAGGAGCTTACATGTCTCCTTAATGCATATTGGTGCAAACTTATCCATAATGGGCTGTGGTCCTGGGCCCAGCCTATGACCCTCTGTTAAGCCCGCTGTCCCGTCATTGACAGAACATTTAAAAGTGGCGAAGATCACTTCCACCTTTGCCAGGAAAAAATTTGCAATTTCATCGCATAATTCCTGGCTCCTTTGAACACTTGCTGGTTGCGGGTGTGCCAATCTCGTTACTATTTTAAAGAGCTCTTTAGGCGAGTTTATGGCCTGGTTAATTTGCCCATCAAAGAAATCTCGTTTTGTCTTAAAAAGTAGCTGTTTATAGATCAACAGACTTTGTTTGTACCTGATTCTCTCAGTTATTTTGTACTCCTTCCTCCAGGCGCATTCCAACTGTTTACATTTCAATTTTTGCACTTTAAGTTCCTGAGAGTACCAAGGGGCCGATGGTTGTGACCTTTTGGGATAGAGTAATTTCTTAGGGGCTAACTTATTACAAGCATCTTCCAGCCAAGAGGTGTATGCAGACGAGGCCTTCTCCACATCTAGAGGCATTTGACCTAAGGTTAACCCTAGCAACTCTGTTAACTCTTTCCCTCCAATTTTGTTCCAGGATCGAATTTCCTTAAGTTTCCTCGGGGGTTGGCCGTATCCTGGTAGTCTGGGATGGCCACCTCAAATAAACAGCCGTATGATCTGACCACACTAGGGGCAGCAGGCCTGTAAATGAAAGATGTGGGTGGTTTGAAAAGATCCCATCCAACGTGTACCCTGCCACGTGAGTGGGCCCGATTACTTGCTGTCTTAGCTCCACACCATTCATCAGATCTAAAAAGTTCGCTGTATCTGGTTCTGTGTCTGCCCCCAAGTGAAAATTAAAATCACCCAATGTAGTGTAGGAGTCAGTGCTCAATCCCTCTTCCATAAGATTACCCATAATTAATATTAATTAACAATTAAATCTTAATTAATTAAAATTAAATTACTTCCTACCCTGTACCCTTATAAACCCCACAATCCACACAACATTGTAAAAAAAAAAAAAATGTACACTATTTGCATACAATTATTGATTAAAAAACAATATTAATTAAAAATGTATAATTAATTTATTATAATTAAATTACTTCACACCCTGTGCCCCTAAACATCCACAACCTGCGACTGTACTAAAAATAACTAAAAATACTTAAATTTAATTTAATAACTACTAAAAAATTTACAAATACATTAAAAAACATAAACAATAATTATACAAAAAATAATATCATATACATTTAAAATATATACCAAAATACATAACAATAATTAAAAAACAATATTATAAACAACTATATTTTTGCAATCAATATTAATGATTTTGGTATTTTAAAAATCAATATTACGTACCGTAAAATCAATATTCTTGATAACGATATTCTTGCTGATATTTCCATGTGCCAATATTTTTGACTCAATATTTCTGCAAGTCGATATTTCCAACTTGATATTTTGTCTCAACACAGGGAATCTGAATTGGGAACGCTAGCTTTCGTGACACCATCTAAGGCTGGCACAGGAGAAATGAGAATAATTTATTTACCTTGAGCCAAAGGCTGTTCTTTGAGGACGGCCATTTGGACTGCGGTCAATATTTTTTCGATAGATGCAAAACATATTTCTGCCTGGGAATATAAATGTGATTTGTGTGCAATAGGAACTGTATCTCCCTCATTAAATGTGACATAGGTAAAACCAATAGAACCCGGAACAATCTGGATGACCAAATTTGTAGCATTTAGGTGTGTGTAAATGTTATGTTTCAAGCAAATCAGACTGTAGAGATCTGAGAATATCAGTGTGTTCAGACATCCAGCAGGATGCCAAAAAATCTGGGTGTATCAAAGCATATAGCGATTTAATATGTTGAGCATAGTTTGGAATGCAAGTTCTTCCAAAATTTAAAAAGCCAAGCAAAGATTGTAGCTGTTTGAGTGTACTTGGGGATTGCAACTATGCATATTTTTAAAAAAAATGAGGGGCTAAGTTTTTACTCTCATTGGTTAATTCATAACCAAGGAAAAGAACACTGAGGAAAGCAACATGAGATTTTGAAAAATGTAACCTGTAACCAAGTTCAGCAAATCACAAAATTATGCGATCCACTCTAGCTAAATGAGGATTCAATTCATCATCAGTCAGGATATTAGACACAATTCGAGCTGCAAAAACCCCAGGGTCATTTTCATACCCCATAGTTAAATAAGCGTATTGCCGCTGAGAACCAAGTGCGGTAAACGCAAACCTGTCACGGCTCTCGAGAGCCAAAGATTAACTGAATAAAACATTTGAAATATCAAGTTTGGTTTTTAATTTTTAACTAAAAATATTGTTAATCAGAGCTGTACTGTGTGTAGTTTGGACAGCGAAAGTGCGAGTATGGCAATTCAAATGTTTAAAACAATACGATAATATTGATCAGGTTTAGAAACCGGAAAAAAGGATTATTCATCTTTGAACACACGGTTCAATTACTCCTTGGTATTCCAATTGAACAAGAATGCCTTTAACAGCCGCTTTGGCTTCACGTTTAATAGGAGACTAAGGTTGAGGTTGAAGAGTGGACTGTATAAGGATTACATGGAAAGGAGAATCTTTGTCCCATCCAGCTTTGTTGCAATATAAAGCAGGGGCCAAAGCAAGGGCCCATTTAGAAGCATAAGCCTGTTTAACTGTGTCAGGAAAGAGATGCAAAAATAAAGGGAGGATTATATCCTCACCTTGGGGACAAGCAAGAATAAAATGAGGTGGTCAATCTACCTCCGCCAAAAGAATATCATAAGAAGAAGTTAAATTGCCCCAAAAGATACCTTTAATGGAGCGTTTTACTTCACCCTCAATCTGTGGTGACTTCTGCTGTGATGTCGAGGAGAGTCACTGCACAACTCCTGTCCAGGAGAAGGGTTCTCACCATCTGGGGCATATTTAGCTGTCAAGGCCACAACTTTCTTTTTTTGAAAAGGGGGCTTGTAAGGAGGTGGTTGATCCTCCTTCATCTTCTAGTGAAAAGTACGTTATGTGTCCCGTTTTGGTTGCGCGTACTCTTTTGTCTACGATCCAATTGCCCTCCTCTGTCGCACTGTTGATCAGATGAGTTCTCAAAGGAACAAGGAGAATGGGTATCAGGAACCTGAAAGCGATCAGGACTTTTAATTTTAGAGCGGTCACGAAAATCGTAACGTCAAGAAGAGTATTCCGGGGGCGGTGTACCGCCACGAGGTCTACCCTTTTGTTGTTGTTTAGATTGATCCCATGGTATCTTTTGAAATTCACGGGCAGGGAAAGTACCTTTGTTAGAAGCTGGTTTTACAGGGATAGAGCCTGGTCCCTAAACTATTACGTCCTAAGGACCTATACACCTTATATTAGGAAACTTGCGCTCAAGGTCTGCAATTGCCACCGTGGAAAATCGCTGGCATATAGCCAGGGAAGCAGCTTTACCTTTACATTAGAAAGAATCATTTCGGAGACAAACAGACATTTTCCAACCAGTTTAATCCCCAAATCTAGGCTAGGACCTGCCCCATGTTCACTCTGTATTTGTTTGAGGTGGTTCAGCCGAACGCCCATGTGGGAACACAGGCCGGATAAACAGACGCGGAGGCTGGATGTACTTCTTAATAATGTCAGCTTTATTGACGTTCTTAAATTGTCCCGATATAGGGGGGGGGGGTTTGGCTTCTCCGTCTGTCCGGTTTTCCTCCTCCAGCTTCCCTGTTCCCTGTTCGCGCGTCCTCCGTCGTGCCTTCACTTTCTCTCTTCAGTGGTCTTCCAAGGAGGCTCGGGACAGAGAGAGAAAGGAGCGGTCAGTTAATGTTTTGTGTGGGGGTTTAATGAAACGTATACCCGTCACCACACCCGTTCGGTGCCCGTATGCATTTGTGAGGAAAAGAAAAGGGATGTCTCCAATAAAAGGAAGGGAAACAGAAGAAACAAAGTAAAGAACCTAACCTGGAATGCTTCTTCTCAAGTTAGTCTGTCACAGCACTTTGAGTTTCCTGCTTACTACAGCAGGTGGAATCTTCTTTATACTAGGGGTTTGTATCAGCCCCTCTGTTCTATCTCTCACAGTGACGTGCCACAGGGTGTTAGGGGAAGAATCAGGTGCGGGTGACCAGCATTTCACGCCCAGTGCCTGGGATGAGGTTCTAGTTCCCTTCCCACTCCTCTCTGTTCCCCCCCTACCCTCGTTCCCTTCTCCCCGTTCACCCAACTCTCCTGAGTTGCGGCCGCTCTCCGGCTTCCTCCGTAGGACACCACCACTCCTCGCTCCACCGCTCGCCGTCCTCCTCAGTTACGACATCCTCGTCCCTGGTTCCGCCCGGTTCTTCCACCCGGTTCTTCCACCCGATCTGTTCCGCCTGAGTCTTCCACCCGATCCGCTCCTCTCCTTCCGTCCGGTTCGCTATGCCTTCCTCCTCCGAGCCGTTCCTTTTCTCTGGTGGCTTGCTGGTTCTTCCGGGGTCAGCTCCGCCTCTTCCCACT
The DNA here is from genome assembly GCA_963921515.1 of Calotriton arnoldi. Classification (NCBI taxonomy): domain Eukaryota; kingdom Metazoa; phylum Chordata; class Amphibia; order Caudata; family Salamandridae; genus Calotriton; species Calotriton arnoldi. The sequence goes on from CAWUFW010010214.1 coordinate 559,979, forward strand.
GCGTCACTCCAGTGTCTCTCTCCCTGTATGGACATATGACATGGGGGCGGGGTTATCGTTCCGTTTTTCCCGCTGTTAGTGTTAGTGTTCCGGGTCCTGCTCCGCTGTTGTACATAGGAATGAACTATGTCATCCTGAGGGGTAAGTGCATCCTTGGACCTGGTTGGGGCTCTCTCACAGCCCATCTAGGGAGTGCTGTAACACAGTGTATACACTGTGGCAAACATGGTCCCCCAGGTGTTGCAGTCACCTAAAGGGGGAACCAGACCATTAAGCAAACACATAATTAAAATTCTGAGATTTTACTATCGACCCATAAGGGGGAACACAGCATCAAGTTGATCAATTTTCTGGGCAATCCAAAAAGGTAAGTCCTCGCGATTAGGTGGGCGTTTGTCCATAACTGAATTTACAATCACTGGACTGATAACAAGTCCTGGACCCTGGTGTGATGAGCAGGTGCACCAGCCGAGCCAGACCCGCCAGAAAGGCACGGGAAATAAACTGTATCAAGCGTCTATATAGGAGAACAACTTGGTAATTTAACAGATGCGTTTGTCCAAATTTTGAGCAGACATATTTGGGTAAGATGTAAAGCCTGCAAGAATAGGCCCGGTGGACCCATCAATACTTGAGGGGCCCATACGAACAATGCCATGGACATGGGGAAGGGTGCCATTAAACCAAGTCTGGTGAGAGGAATTTCAAGAAGGGCATAGGGACAATAAACGTTTGGTGCAATAGCGGCGGTATATTTATCAAACATATCATCATTTGCGATGACAGCCAGAAAAGTGACCCAGGAATAAAGGACTTCAACGCGGTATGCTGCTTCTGCTTCAATCACAAAAACTACAGTGGCTCCCACATTAGGGACTCCATGTGCCTGTAAGTGTTGAGTAACTGCAGGGTGGCAGTATGCTGCAATGGCTACAGCCATAATCTATAAGCAAAGGATTTAAAAGGCAGCACAATAGTGGGTATAAACCTTTTAATATTTAAGCTTGAAAAACCACCAGAACTAGGTGGTCCCTAAAACCTGTGGAGGCTAAATCTCAAACACCACGGACGTCTCCGCAAGACGGTGCAAGGGTATTGTGGACAAGCACAAGCGCTATTCAGGGTTCCTGCAAATAAGTACCAGACTGAACGTTGGTGGCACCATATTGCAGGGATTCTGCTCAGGAACAGAACTATGCTTCGGGCCAAGGAACATCAGTACGTAGGGACTGAGGGCCAGATGTAGGTGGCCAAATAGCGAGCGCTAACGCTGAAATTCGTAGAATTTCAGCGTTTGCGATCGCTATTTGGCTGCGAGCAATGTAGGTGAGTTTAAACCTACTAGCAAAATAAGGAATCGCAAAATTGCGATTCCTTATTTTGGTCTTGCATTTAAGGAATCGCAAATTGCGATTCCTTAAATGCAATGTAAGTAGCACAAAAGAAAGTGCACTTTAGCCTTAAGTGAATCGCTAATTACCACCAACTTCAAGTTGGTGGTAATTAGCGATTTCCTTTAAAAGCACTTTTTGCTTTTTTTAAAGTGCCATGTGGCACACATTCATGCCCTTAGGGCATGTATGTGCGCCACATGTGCACACATGCACATTTCAGGGTGCAACAGGGTGTCCTTTTGACACCCTGGCACCCTTGAAATAGCTCCCGCTATTTGCGATTCTTTAATAGCGAATCGCAAATAGTGAATATCTTCCCATTCATTCCTATGGGCCTCCTAGCCCATAGGAATGAATGGGTAGGTATTCCTTATTAACGAATCTCAATTTGCGATTCGTTATTAAGGAATATTAAGGAATCGCTAATATTTTAGCGATTCCTACCTACATTCAATTTTGCGAGTCCTTAATAGCGAATCGGTAAAATTCGCTATTAAGGACTCGCAAATTTGATTTTACCTACATCTGACCCTGAGTCTCCATACCATCTCAGTACCATGAGCACAAGTCTGGCTAGCTATAGTGTCTCACTTGCCCATCTACTCATAACCAGAGGAACAAGTGGATTGGCACCCCAGAACACAACACTCCCGACCCTCTCAGGGATCGCGGTGACAAGACACTCTCTTTCACTCACACACTCGTACTCCTCCACAATAAGATATGAAAAAGACACAAAGGAAGATTGAAATGTTTATTTAAACTACTGTGCTCTGAAATGCAGTATACGTGCCACAATTAGAAAACAACTGCCTAGCAAAGATACCATCAGCATTGTCAATAAACTGCATATTATGAAAAGACCTGTCATCTTATAAGAGAATAGCCTAACCCGACTCCCCTTCTACAGAAGCCAAACTGATTTTAAAACAAAGATCTCTGGTTTTAGCAGCATACCGTAGCATTCACAGATGAACGATCTACATCTCAGATACAGCTGTGATCTTCTCTCAGGAAATATCTGTCTCTCTCTCCGTGAGTTACATTACTGTGCGAACCTATGTGACAAGGTTCACACGTTCATAAACAACAGCTGCATTTCTGTGTTGTGTCTAGGTGTGAGTACCTAACCAGAACGAAATAACAAGGGACATTGTTGTTTGACCTTGTCTGCTGTTCAGACTGAATCTCAGGAAAGAACAGAATGAGAAAACAACTGCAGGTTCTGTGTGAAAATATAATGTGGCACAGAAGCAAACGTGATTATGTAGTCCCCTGTGCAAAGCTAACACAGCCTGTGTTGTGCACAGTTAGGCTAACATAGGGACAATTACAATAGACCCTGTATGGAACACATGACATCTTGTTCCTGAAACCCAGAAAAGCACGTAGATTAGTTCTCATTCCTGGTGACTTGTATCACTATGATATTGAGATCTGGGCCCGTATATCAACATCTTGTCTCACTATCATGTCAGGTGTCTCTTTCTGATTCATGGAGAGGAGCAGTGATTATACCTAGGGTGCCAGATCTGATCCCAGTAATTACAGGTCTTTTAGCTTTATTGACATCTTACAAAAGGTGTTTTGTCGCGAAGTTCTGGTCATAATTCAGGCGTGGGCGACCAACTTTGATATCCTTTCCCCATTTCAGGCCGTGTTTCGCTCCAAGGTGGGAACAGTTGAGCAAATATTTAGATTCATGTTGATACTTTGGAAGTGCATTAAGATCCTGAAGGACCATCCTTATGTTGCATCATTGAACTACGAGCAGCCTTTGATCTGGTCCTCAGAGCATGCCTCTGGGACACTCTCAGGTCAACGAGGGTTCCACACACCTGGGTAGGGATTTTGGTGAGGCTGAATGAGAACAACTATGTCCAAGTGCGGAGGGATAAGGATGGGGCACTAACCAAGAGGATTAACGTCACTAGGGAGTGCGACAGGGATGCATTCTCGCACGAGCACTGTTTTCCCTGTATATATTCGATTAGTTTAACCCCTTCGCTGCGTTCGTCGGCCAACGGCCGTCGCGAGCACTACCTCGGTAGTGCTGCGCACGTCCGTTGGCCGACGCGGCCCCGCCCACTCCTTTAAACCGCCGCACCGCGGTGGAATGTTCGCCGCGGTAAAGGGGTTAATTACCTACATGATTGTACTAATGACGCTCCCAAACTCTGTGATATCTTCATCCCCAGCCTGTTCTTTGCCGAAGACATGCTGCTCATTTCCAGAACGCCTGTCAGCATCGAGAATCTTCTTAACAAATTTCATGAATTTTGCATTCATAGGGATCTTGAGATCAATGGTAAGAAAACCAAATGTATGACTCTAAGGCCGCACAGATCCTTCCGTAGAAACTTGACACTGGGGACCACGAAACTTGGGGTGGTTAAGCGCTTTGATTATTTGGGTGTAAGACTCAGCAGCTCCTTATCATGGTTACCCCACATTGATAAGTCAAGGGCTGTCTTACTACACAAATTTGCTGCTATTTGAAGGATGCATAGGATTTCCACCCAGAGGGCAGTATCTCAAGTAGTAGAGGTGTATAAGGCCACAGTGCAGTCGGCTACACTCTATTGGGCTGATGTTTGGGGCACAGGTTCTTTGGATAACCTTACAGCTAGAGAGAATCATTTCATAGGCTCCCCTCTTCTCCTTCTTCAATCCATACCACTTGTTCCCCTGTACTTTCACCTAGCTCTTAAGCAGGTTGATGACTTTGCTGCTTTGAGACCTCTGGCTTATTGGATTAAGATCTTGTCCTGTCCTGAGCTTGACTCATATAGGCAAGGCCTTCGCGAACTTCTACAATTGGACAAGGACGCGACTGTTCCTTGGCTATCTTTCATCAAAAAATGGCTCTATATTTTGGGTCTGAATGCCTTGTGGAACAACCCTTCTTCTATTAATTCATCAATGAAGGTTCCCATGAAGAAAGCATTCTGGGGGCATGTAAGAACATAATGCACAAGGAAAGCAGACAGTGATAGCCTAACTGGCAGGTTTTTATCTATCAAACCTGTTCCACAGTTTTAATTGTACCTTGATGAGGTCACCCTGCCGTGGGCCAAATCCCTTTTTATGAAATTTAAGGTTGGCACTCTAGCATTGAATGACTTTACATATAAGTGGAGCAAGGCGAGGGCTGATTGGAGTGACAAGCAGCTGTGCCCGTATGTTTGGACTGGGTGGAAACTATAGAACATATTCTTTTCTGTTGCCCACTGTATTCTTCTGCCAGAGCTAAATGGTTGAAACCTCACTGCCGGAGGCTGGGATTCTAGCCCTATCTACCTGATCTGTGAATTTTGAGGTCAGATACGAGCAGACTCAGGGGCCGATTCCGATCTCGGTCGGAGGCGCACCCAATACTATTCGGTCGGGAAAAAAGCCATGCGAAAGCCAGTTTCCCGACCGATCCGTACAGTACACCGAACGAGCAAGTACGATGCGCACAACAGCAAAAATCCCGGCCGAGCCGTACTCACCCAAACCAGGTCCTGTTCTCCGACCGAGGCGAATCCGGAAACGCCGAATCGAGTCGCACGGAAGGGAAAATGCAGCCCCGTCCGGCCGGACAAGTACGATGCGCTTTCCGTACGCGCCGAACCCGTCGCTACGCACGGCACGTCAAAGCATCCGGGAGAGGCGCACATAAGCTCCGAATCGCGCCACAACACGATCCACGGCTACGAGACGAACACAGCACCGAGCGAGGACGACGCGAAGCGACGAGGACGAAGCCAAGCGACGAGGACGACGCGAAGCAACGAGAAGGACGAACGACCACGAACCAACCATGAATCCCTTCGTCCCGATCATACCAATATTCTACATCTACTACCGGAACAGGCACGGACGCGTACGGCGCAGAAGGTAAGTCAGACACCAACCACAAAACACATACAACACGTACACGACACATCACACACATACACTGGGAATCTGAATATACTTACACCAGCAACAGCAGCACCATAGGGGCGGGATGCCCATCACCAATGCCACATATGCACACAGGGGCCTGAATGCGCGCCACCACCCCAACCCAGGGGGGCTGGATGCCTACCACTACTACCACCCTTAGCCAGGGGGCAGGATGCCTACCACTACTACCACCCTTAGCCAGGGGGCAGGATGCCCACCACTACTACCACCCTCAACCAGGGGGGCTGGATGCCTACCACTACTACCACCCCCACCCAGGGGGGCAGGATGCCTACCACTACTACCACCCTCACCCAGGGGGGGCAGGATGCCCACCACTACTACCACCCTCACCCAGGGGGCAGGATGCCCACCACTACTACCACCCTTAGCCAGGGGGCAGGATGCCTACCACTACTACCACCCTCACCCAGGGGGGCAGGATGCCCACCACTACTACCACCCTTAGCCAGGGGGCTGGATGCCTACCACTACTACCACCCTCAACCAGGGGGGCAGGATGCCTACCACTACTACCACCCTTAGCCAGGGGGCAGGATGCCCACCACTACTACCACCCTTAGCCAGGGGGGCTGGATGCCTACCACCACCCTTAGCCAGGGGGCTGGATGCCTACCACTACTACCACCCTCAACCAGGGGGCTGGATGCCTACCACTACTACCACCCTCACCCAGGGGGGCAGGATGCCCACCACTACTACCACCCTTAGCCAGGGGGCAGGATGCCTACCACTACTACCACCCTCACCCAGGGGGCAGGATGCCCACCACTACTACCACCCTTAGCCAGGGGGCTGGATGCCTACCACTACTACCACCCTCAACCAGGGGGGCAGGATGCCTACCACTACTACCACCCTTAGCCAGGGGGCAGGATGCCCACCACTACTACCACCCTTAGCCAGGGGGGCTGGATGCCTACCACCACCCTTAGCCAGGGGGGCTGGATGCCTACCACTACTACCACCCCCACCCAGGGGGGCAGGATGCCTACCACTACTACCACCCTCACCCAGGGGGGCAGGATGCCCACCACTACTACCACCCTTAGCCAGGGGGGCTGGATGCCTACCACTACTACCACCCTCAACCAGGGGGGCAGGATGCCTACCACTACTACCACCCTCACCCAGGGGGGCAGGATGCCCACCACTACTACCACCCTTAGCCAGGGGGGCTGGATGCCTACCACCACCCTTAGCCAGGGGGCTGGATGCCTACCACTACTACCACCCTCAACCAGGGGGGCAGGATGCCTACCACTACTACCACCCTCACCCAGGGGGGCAGGATGCCCACCACTACTACCACCCTTAGCCAGGGGGTGCCAGATGCCCACCACTACCACCCTTAGCCAGGGGGCAGGATGCCCACCACTACTACCACCCTTAGCCAGGGGGCTGGATGCCTACCACCACCCTTAGCCAGGGGGGCTGGATGCCTACCACTACTACCACCCCCACTCATAGGATGGACAATGCATGACACAACAAGCACACCACAACCTAGGGAATGCAAGATTAAGACATCCCCCCACCACCATGACAAGCGTGTGAGCAGGCTGTGTCAAATGCCTACAACACCGAACATGACATTGAACATACAATGTGACCCCCTAGCACATGTGCCACACATATATGTGTGTGGCACCCACAATGCAAGCAGCCCATGACCAGTGTGACAATGGGGCCTAAACCCCCATCATCACAGTGACCAAAAGGCAAGTGTGGGGTCCATAGCTGAAGCACATTTTGACCATTGTGGCAATGGGGCCTAAACCCCCATCATCACAGTGACCAAAAGGTAAGTGTGGGGTCCATAGCTGAAGCACAGTTTGACCATTGTGGCAATGGGGTCTAAACCCCCATCATCACAGTGACCAAAAGGCAAGTGTGGGGTCCATAGCTGAAGCACATTTTGAACATTGTGGCAATGGGGTCTACACCCTCATCATCACAGTGACCAAAAGGTAATTGTTGACAAAGAAAGAGCTGCAACTGCCAAACTGCATGGATCATTCCTGGTCACAGAACCAAAAACTCATCTGTGGCAAAGTAGTGTATGTGTCCCATTGCAACATAAATTGGGGGAGCCAAATACTGCAGTGCAAATGAAACATTCCTTTGGCCATGTGCAGACAAACAACACCCATGGTGGCTGAGACCGTCAACAGTCATCAATGACACAATGACAGAAGTGACCATCAGAATGCAGAACCACATATTTGCACCAATGGGCACACAAATGCAGATACCCTGTGGAGACAGCAGATGTGAGGTGAACAGATACCATACCATGGCAGCAATGGGACACACAAACCATGATCACTGTGCTGACCGATGACCTAGGAGTCCCAGGGACAGCAGGGGAAACACACCAAACAACATACAGCCAATGGCACACCCAAGATATGCCAATGCAGTGGTGCAGATGCACAAACACAAACAGGCAGACCAACACTGTCATCATACACAGCAGGTGAGGGGTGGGGGTGCCATTGTCCCCAGGCAACAACACAACACATGAGGAGAGCTGAATACCAATCATACAGATGTGCATACACTGCCACACTAAGGTAACTCATGGATCCAAATCCCCTATGTGGGCAAGCAGGCATTGACAGGTGAGAGGGAGCACAAAACACACATGTCACACAGGCACGTAGGAACAACAACTGACACAGCAAGTCACAGACACACCACAGCACCACCCCCAGGGCCCCCACAATGTGGTGACCCTGGGCTGAAGAAAAATACCACTGTGATGACAAAGCTAAATGTCGTTCACACTGTGAACCACAGTCAGGTGTCCTGAGCAACTAACTACCATCACACCTACACAAGCACAAATCAATCAGCATGGCCAGTAAGCCAAGGCCAACATGGAGGCAGGGGACTAGCCGGGCAACAACTCTCATCTGCACACACTCAACACCACACCCCTCGACCTCCAACAATGTGCAGCAGTGAAGTACACATGCACTGGTGACATTGCACATGCACCCATTACTATTCCAGGGTGGTGGGTGGGAACCAAGGTGTAGAAACACATCACACATGGACACTCAACAAGACTCCTGAATGTCTGACACACTGCACACTACGCTGTACATGGACATGACGGCAATACCACACCGACCAATGGGATCCCAGCCACAGTCACACACCAATGAAGAAACCAAGGTCACCCACAAAGAACACACATAGACAACAACCAACATTGCAGCCCGGACCCTAAGGAGTGCCAGCAGTCACACACACAACGTGTCACAATCACTGAAAGATAACACAAACTGGAAATCACATGACAGGGGCAAACAACAAGTGCCAAAGGGAAACCTGACTGTGACCCATCTGCGTCAGCACACAAACTCTGCCCTGACAGCAAACACACCTATGGGTGACACCCTGATGACCAGTAATGTGCCATGCACCCACATCACAGAGAACACAGGGAGAAGACTTTGGGGGAACATAGCTCAAGTCAGCAAGCATCACAAACAGGTACAACACTAGGGATCACAGCATGCGCAGATGAATGGAAGTGAACACACAGACATGCACATACAACACACACCTTGGGCGCAGGCAATGTCACACGTGTACACACTGCCATGAGGGGACTCCACTCCTGTGTGAGGAAAGCTGTGCCATATGTTGCCTCAGTAGGGCCCCATCATGTCAGCTGAGCACTTGGTCACACAATCAACAATTAGCACCAAATGAGGGCTCCCATCACATCAGCCTGGTCATGGATGTGCCAACGGAATCATCAGCACAGATCCAACACACTTGTATAGCAATGTTGCACTGACTACACGGATGAGTCCCTCCCCATTGATGCCCAAACCTGCATGTCCACTGGAGATGGCAACACGGTCAGGGAAGTAGACAAATGCTACGATGGCAGGCACAACAGATGTGCAGGGGTGGAAGCCACAGATGTGAAATTGCCAATGTAAGTAGGAAACCCATTGCCAAATACTGAACACATGACACCCTCAGATGCTGCTATTGATGACATGGATACACCACATGATAGGACACATTCCCCCTGGACCACATGGGTTCCTGCACAGTAACACTTCATAATCATGAGACCAGATATCACCATCACTGCAGCAAGGGCATGGTTAGCTGCACCAACAACATGTACATCTGAAGCATGAGCACTAGAGAAAAGAAAGTTGCTTTATTCAGCATATGTGTTGAGGCCAAACGAAGTCCTGAAAAAGAGCAAAGGCCAATGGCCAGTCCATTGTCAAAGTTCAAACAGGGTGACACTGGCAGATGTCACCCTACGCATGCCTGCACAATACCAGGGACAATCCACTAGGAGGGGCAACCGGGGGGCAGGCCAGGCACCGCAGGGACAGGATCAGGGCTCACCAGGGGGAGTCAGGGAAGGGGTGGTGGGTGCTGGAGAGCCACTGACAACTGCAGTGGAGGTGTCTGACATGGTGTGTGCCGGCACAACTGGGGGCATGACACAGATGTCGTGGGTGCCGGCACAACTGCAGTGGACCCTGCAGATGGGGTGGACAGGTCCGCCACTGCAGTGCCCAAGTCAGACAGGGCGGTAGTGGACTCCACTGCAGTGCCTACCTCCAGGGGAGGAGAATGGGGAACAGGCAAGGTGGGTTGGACAGAGGGGAGGACACCCTCACCACATCAGTGGCACAGACAAGCGCAGCGGGGGTGTGGTGCTGGGAGAGCAAGTGGCAGGGGGAGAAGGCCGGAGCATCTTGGGGATGGTATATCTGTGGGTGGGGGAACCTGGGGCAGGGTGTGGTGGGGGCACCTGTGCAGTGGGGGCCTGAGGGATGGAGGACGGAGACCTTGTGCCTGAGCTGCAGGGCGGTGGCGGGGTCTTGCTCTTAGCACTCCGGGGGACTTGCGGGTGGGGGCCTCAGTCCGTCTGCGCCTGGGGGAGGGTGTCCGGGGGCGAGGGGCACTCTGCTCCGTGTGGGTGGGCTTCCTCTTCCCCCGGGATGCTGGAGCAGCTTCATCGGTGGGGAAGAGGCCGAGGTCACAGAGGAAGAGCTGCTGTGACTTTGGGGTTGCAGGTGAGGCAAGGGAGGGTGCTTTGGAGGGAGAGGGAACTGAGGACTGCGCAGTGCATGTGGATGCGTGTGTGTGTTCCAGGGCCCCATCCCCTGTGAGTCTGGCTTCAGTCCCCTGAATGTGCTTGCGTGTGCGTTTTGTCATTGGCGTGTGTGTCAGTGTGCTGGATGTGTGTGTGCTGGTGTGTGCCAGTGTGTGTGTGCCTGGGATGGGTAAGGTGCTGGGGAGTGTGGATGGAGCAGAGGCAGGAGGGGTGAGGGACCGTTTGAGGAGGGACACTGCTGCCGTCAGGGAGGAGTCCATGGACCTATTGCCCCTCTGTAGGTCAGACATGCCCGATGAGATGCCCTCCATGAACGACACCAGCTGAGTCAACAGCGCGGTGTGCGCATGGAGGACACTCAGCATGGCTGTCTGCCCTACATGGAGCTGGCGAAGGAGGTACACAGACTCCTCACTCAGGGCAGCAGGGGACACAGGGGCAGGGGTGCGGTGCCTGGCCCAAAGGAGACACGCTCCCGGACATGGGAGCCTCCACGGACCTGGGGAATGGGAGCCAATGGGAGGGCGGTGGTGGTGCTGGTGGTGGCGGGGACAGCAACACTAGCTGGGGTGTGGTGGCTGCTGACACCCGCCTCCACAAGGGAGTCATCCTCCGAGTTGCTCTGGTCCTCAGCTGAGGTGGATGCTGCTGAGGACTCCTCGGTGTGGCTCCCCTCGCCCTCCGTGCCACTGGGTCCCTCCGACCACTCCTCGGCTGCTGACCCAGTCTGGCTCTCCGGCTCCTCCTGGTCCGTGGAGCTGTCCCCTTCCGTGGCCGTGGATGTATCTGCAAACAATGGGGAAACAGACAGACATCAGTCACCTGCACATAACGCACACACCACTGTGAGCACAGCACATCCCAGAGCAAGCCCTGGCATCATTAGTTGTACATTGCTAAAAGTGCACTAATTGAACAGGAGAAGTCAATTGTCAGTCTGATGCCAAGCATGGCACTCACATCCCACATGGCCTTGCACCCATCTGTCTGGTGTCTGTTGGATTGCAACACCCCAGTGTTGACACATGCACCAAGTACACAGTAGTTGGACAGTGCAGAGGACACGGTGTGGACACATCACAGCTCTTGCCACTGAGTCAGTACAGGTTTACGGATGTAAGGGATGCCCAGAGTCAAATAGGAAATGCATGTGATGCATACCAGCGACAGACACCATGATGCACCCATGTCCTGATAGCCAGCGCCACTATGGTGTGCATGTAGCACATGTCACTCCCCTGCAGGATCACCAATCAGTAGACACATGCCATGGCGGAGGCATGACTGCAAAGTCATACATCACTGTCTCAGTGATGTATGACTTTGCAGCCAGACAACAACACTCTGCACTGTGTCACAATAGTAGGTCATGGGGAATGCAAGTCCTGGAGCTGCACAAGTGCACATGTACATCCCCCCACAACACATCCTCTTAACCCTCATCTGTCCAGGTCATACCTATTGGACATATGGGAGACCTGTGACACTACCCTACATGTCAGAATACAGGCATTGTGTAAGCAATGGACCCACCCATGATGCCCACCACAGAGTCAGGGAAACAGATGCTGTCTCCCACCTTGAGTCAAGCAAACTGCAAGGACACAGTCCTAAGTGACAGAATTCCCTGCATGTAAGGGCCACACCTGGGTATCAGATGAGGAGTGGGCAGTGCACAATAGAGGGACATGGCTCCTGGACAACATGACTGCTGTACTGTGGCAGTTCAACCTGGCCCGAGGAGGGCACATAACATGTTAGACAGAGTACACAGTGCAGTCTTTGACTCACCCCCTCCTTGCTGCTCTCTGGCCTTCAGCTGCCCATCCAGGTCTGGAAAGACCACCGCCAGGATCCTGAGCATGTGGGGGGTCAGGGTCCGTGTTCCGCCCCTCCTGCGAGGAGGCGACAGCTTCAGCTGGACCCGTGCAATCCTCCGGGTCCAGCCCCGAAGGTCCTGCCACCTCTTTTGGCAGTTGCGGATCCGGCGCTTGTAGACCCCCACGGACCGGACAGCCCGGACGATGTCCTTCCAGATCTCATGCTTCCGATGGGCAGAAGCCTGTCAGGATGACAAAGTGATAAGGACATTACTACACATGCAACATATCCGTGCATGACACAGTTGCATATACATGTCGCAATCACAGGGGCACATGGTGTACCCAGGCAGTGCACGGCTGCCCATGGACAGTTTTCCAGAAGTCACTACATGGTATCATAGCATGGGGAGTAAAACCCTGTTCAGAAGCACTGTCACTGCACCATACCTGTCCAGTGCAAGTCACTACACACTATGGGGGTGACAACTACTCAGTGAGCCTGCTAGCCAGTGGTGTGCTGACTCTCAGCCTTGCTAGTCAGACAAAATGCACATTCAGAAAGGCAGTGCACAGAACACTCACCTGCTCCCCTGGTGTCCCATACAGCTTGCTGTACTGTGGAAGTAGGCTGTCCAGCAGGGCCTGGTTCTCTTCAAGGCTGAAGGCTGGGGCTCTCTCCACAGTACGTGCCATTGCAGGGTCCAGAGGGGCAGAGACAGCAGCAGTGCAGTGGCAGATGTCGTCCTGGAGCATGTAGTGCAGGCAAGTGGGCTCTCAGGGGAACATGCAGCAATATATATGTGCTGGAGAGGCAGATACTGTCCCTTGTGTCCAAAGTGATAGGTCCAAGTCGTTAGCATCTTCTGAATCTGGCCAATCCATGGAATAGCAGCACCAAAACACGCCCACAGCATCCTTCAAATCTTCAACTTCATGACATACATGATTTTGCAACATTGTTGTGGGTGACCAACTGATTTTCCAGCAACCGACTCGTTCGAATATTCAAAAACGCGTCCGTTGCCAGGCAAGCCCATTGTCAATGGGTGCGCACCGATCGGTCCATTGCTGTTCAACGCGCACAGGGGTACAACGCGTACCCGCACACATTGAATGCAATGGGCCGGCCGGAGGCACCGATCGGTCCATTGCTGTTCAACGCGCACAGGGGTACAACGCGTACCCGCACACATTGAAAGCAATGGGCCGGCCGGAGGCACCGATCGGTCCATTGCTGTTCAACGCGCACAGGGGTACAACGCGTACCCGCACACATTGAATGCAATGGGCCGGCCGGAGGCACCGATCGGTCCATTGCAGTACAACGCGCACAGGGGTACAACGCGTACCCGCACACATTGAATGCAATGGGCCGGCCGGAGGCACCGATCGGTCCATTGCTGTTCAACGCGCACAGGGGTACAACGCGTACCCGCACACATTGAAAGCAATGGGCCGGCCGGAGGCACCGATCGGTCCATTGCTGTTCAACGCGCACAGGGGTACAACGCGTACCCGCACACATTGAATGCAATGGGCCGGCCGGAGGCACCGATCGGTCCATTGCAGTACAACGCATCACTGTACATGTGACTGGCATATGTCAGCATGCCTGTCTCAGATGGACATATGCCAGCCACAGATAGCTCCCAGGGAGTGAGGGGCACACCTACATCACGACAGCCTGTCCAAACCTTATCATAAGGCATGTAAGGCTGCATTTCCTATTGTGTGTATGTTGGTGTACATGTTGTCCTGTGGGTGTCACCTGTGGGCAGCCACCCCCAGGCTGTGCACGTGTTCATGGGGACAGGATCATGGGTGTTACGTGTACGTGACCACTGTGATGTGCAACTGTTCATATCTGTGCATGTGCCATGGTCACATTTCACAGTGGTGTTTGTGTATGTCATGTCACATACCCCGTGAGTCCCATGTGGGACGGTATGTTTGAGCCAGGGTGTCCCAGTGGCACAATAGTGATGGCCCTCCACAGTCTTTGTGCATGTAGTGTTTACAATGTCTCTGATTTCATGTGCACAATGGGAGACAGTCTCCACATCCACGTTGTGTGTGCATGGACTCTGATGTTGTGCGTGTGTGTCACAGACGTCCATGGCTCTCCTGCCATGGCAAGTGTGGCCACTACCTGTGGGGGTCATGTTTGTTTTGTTGTGGTGTACACATGATACTCCAGGTGATGCCAGTGTCCATGTGGCATTACAGGGTCCCTGGGAATGTGCCTGTCGTTGAGCTGTGGTGCCTGGGGCACATCTGTCCTCACATGTCACTGGGGGGTGACTGTGACACAGCATCATGATATCCAATGGGCCAAACAGGGACAAATTGATGCCACCTGTAGGACCGTGTTGACAGATGTTGGCCATGTATGTACCATAAATGTCGTTCCGGTACTGCACACTTCATGTAGTTGTGCCTCATGATGATGTATGTTGGGATCTTGAGTGTGTTCAATGCCGCATATGTGGGGTGACTGACGATCTTGCTTACTTCTCCTCTGCACTGCAGGGCTCCTGCTGTCCATCGGCCATTCCCAGACCTGGCAACGATGGTGGAACGGGACAGCATCCGACGGTACCGCTTCACCAGGCAGCTGATTGAGGATTTGGCAGTGCAGTTGTCCCCACATTTGCAGCCTGGCCGGCCGTATCCTACAGCGCTGACCCCCAAGGTGAAGGTGATGGCAGCCCTACACTTCTTTGCCACCGGTACCTTCCAACATACTGTGGCGTCTGCTGGTGGGATGTCACAGACCATGTTCAGCCGTGTGCTCCGCGATGTTTTGGCGGCAATGTTGCTCTTCCTGAACCGGTACATCTATTTCCCTAGACTGCGACGACTCACTGACGTGAAGAGTGACTTTTATGCCCTGGGGAGGATGCCGCATGTCATTGGCTCCATTGATGGGACACATGTGGCTTTGGTACCACCACAGGCCCAGGAGCAGGCCTACAGGAACCGCAAGCACTACCACTCGGTCAATGCACTGGTGGTGTGTCTTGCAGACATGACCATCACACACGTGTGTGCCCGTTTCCCTGGTTCAGCACACGATGCCTTTGTGATGAGGAGTAGTCGCATCCCCAGGTTGATGGCACAGATGCAGAACCAGCGTGCCTGGCTTGTCGGTGTGTACTGACTTTGTGCCATTGTGTGTGATCTGATCTGTAGTATTCCGCCCACTTTTCCAAGTCAGCTGATGTGCACTTGTCTGTCCGTAGGTGACTCGGGATACCCCAACATGCCGTGGTTGCTGACACCCCTCAGGAACCCTGTGACACCTGCCCAGATGCGCTACAATGAGGCACATGGTCGGACCAGGAGAGTGATTGAGCGGACCTTTGGTCTCCTGAAGAGCCGCTTCCGCTGCCTGGACAAGACCGGAGGGTCCCTCCCATATGCCCCTGCGAAAGTGTGCAAGATTATCATCGTCTGCTGCATGCTCCACAACCTGGCAGTGCGGAAGGAGTTGCCTCTCATCCAGGATGACGATGACCAACATCCGCCACCTGTGGAGGATCCTGGCCTGGACCACGATGCCAGTGACGATGATGATGATGATGGTGATGGTGATGTCCGCACACAGCTCATCACCAACTTCTTTAGCTGAATGTGAGTATCCTGAGGTGTCATGTGAATGATGTGAGTTGGCATGATGTGTGGGTGGTGCTCTGGTGCTGTTGGAGTGTGTCCATGGGCTACTTGACAGGATGTGTGTTGCGATGTGTGGTGACAGGTGGGCTGTACTCCCCAACAGTGTTGACATGCTAACTTGGTTCTGGGTGGGTATCTTGTAACATGTATTGTGCATGAGTTTTGCTGTTCTGTCCTGTACTGCATTGCTTTTGACTGTGTGTCATTTCTGTCCTTCACAGGGTACTTTCAGATTCGTTTGGTGAACTGTGTCCACCGACGACGTGATTGCACATCCAGGCTGGTAGCTGTTGTGTCCCTACAGGTGATGTGCGCCACACCCATGGACTTCCTTCAGTCTACAGTTGTTGACTGTGTGCCCGCTGCCAGGTGGGATTACCTTGCATCTGTAGTGGTTACAGCATGTTGCAACTGTGTAATAAACCTGTGCTTCACTTAGTGATGTGCGTTGTCTGTGGTCACACATTTGACTGCCATTTGCTTACTGCACCTGTGGGCTACTTGACTACAACTGGGAATGGGTGTGGTGTCTGTGCATTGCACCGTCTTCCCTGGCAACATCAGTGTAGGCAATGAGTCAGATGGCCTAGGTGTGTATGTGTTGTGTAGCCCTGGTGGTGTGTCTCCCTCATATGTGTCACGTTGCCTGTACTCACATGCCTGTGTTGTCCTTGCTGTTGCAGTTCGCATACACTGTGTAATTTTGCAGTTCATCATCCCCATAACAGCACCCACGTTGGAATCACGACAGAGGCAAGTATGGTGTATTAGTGTGTTTATTGTGATAATAGTGCATAGGATGGATTGTGCTGTACATGAATCTTGCAATCCCAAGTTCCTAGATGAATAGAAAGTCCAGGTAGACAGGATCCCCAGTATCGGGGCCACTGTTGTCTGACACATTGTTCCAACTTATACTCCCCATGCAATGTGTGGGAGTAGTGTTGCCATCAACAGGGTGAACAGTCTGTGCACAAAGGCGAAAATCCAGAACAGGTTCAGGCTTCCTGGGAGTTGCGCTTGGCCATCAGCCTCTCACTTTCCCCTCCTCGGACGACCCCTCTTCTTGGGGGGGGCCCTCAAGTGCAGGCTGCTGCGGTGCAGGGGACTCTCCGCCAGAGTCCTCCTCCCTCCCTGTGGCAGTTGCAGTTTGTTCGGTACCAGATGTTGTTGGCACACAGGGAGGTGTGGACTGGTTGCTGTTCATCTGGCGGAGGCATTGTAAAATGTCCCTGTGCACCGCCGTCATCTCATGTAGTACATCCCACTTGGACTCCACGCGGGTCATGTGGGAGTCCACACGTGACATGTGGGAGTCCACACGTGACATGTGTGACTCCACTTGGGACATGTGGGAGTCCAAGCGGGCATGATGGGCAGCCTGCTGCTGTTTAATGTCTCTGAGGAGCCCCACTACCTGGCTGAGCTCTCCGGTGCTGGACTGGTACGCATCAGCTATGCGTACCAGTTGTGGGTCTTCATGCACACCAGCAACGTCTGCAAGCAGCGACCTCTGTCTCCCACCCCTCCCACCACCCCTGCTGACATGTGCAGTGTGTGCAGTTGCACGCACAGATAACCCTGGTCCACCTTGGGGGTTGGTGGTGGTGGTGGTGTCCATGGCCCCAGGTTGGTCCAGGGTCACTGCGCTGGTGTTGTTCCTTATTCTGTCCATGTCGGCAGGGATGGTATTCGTGGTGACAGTCGTTGGAGGGGTGGGTGCAGGGGTGCAGCTGGTGGACCTGCTGGTGCTGCAGCTGGTGGTCCTGCTGGTGCAGCATGTTGACTTGCACCGGATGTGCCAGGTTGTTCTTCATCGTCCGAGGAGGACAGAGGCTGTACGACGCCAGTGAGCTCGGCATCCTCTTGAGCCTGGGACTGGGACTCCTCAGCGTCTGCTGCTGTGTCCCTATCATCACCTGTTTTTGGGAGACACAAACAATGTATGTCATGTTTCTGCAGGCATCAGTGGTTGACACACCTGACAGTTGTGACTGTGCCTCGGGGTGCGGGCCTGTACATTGTATTGTCCTAAGTCGTCACAGTCAGGGGTTGATATTGGTGTGGCACATTGTCCTGCATTATTTGGGCATTTCTATGTATTCTCTGGGGTGTGAACATGGTCTGCATTGATTGTGTTTGGTTGACAGCCAGACCTCCTTCCCACCCACCCACCCACCCAGTCAGTTATCCCACCATGGAACGTGCTTGCATTGCAGGGAGTGTAAGTTGTCTCTCAGGATGTCAGTCAGTGGTGTCCTGCTGTTTGTTGGTGCACAGTTGGCAGCAGGGCCTTGTGCTCCCCACAGCAGTAGCCAGTGTCAGCCATCTTGTGAGTCCTTCTCCACTCCCTGTGATGTGAGCATGGTTCAGGGTGGTGTTGATGGGACAGTTGTGGGGGTGAGCTATGTCTGTGACTACGTCTCCCATCATGCTATTGCCTCCACCCCCTTCCCAGCATGCCCATGCTTCCTTCCTTTTGACTCTGCTTCCCTGTGGGGTGGGCTGGCTGTGCTGACAGGATGGCTGGGAGTGTTGTCCTGGCAGTTGTTTGGCTAAGAGTCCCAAGAGTGTCCCTGTGCTTCACACAACATAACCCAGGGTGGTGGTGCTTTGTGGGATCTTGTGTTAGGATGGAGGGCATTGCATTCTACCAGGTGGGTACTGTGGAGTTTGTGTTGGGGGGGTGTGAGGGGAGGTGCTGGTGACTATAGTCAGTGCTGCAAGTCCCCCTTCCCACCCAGCCAGCCAGATAGCCCAACATGGAACGTGCTTGCATTGCAGGGAGTGGAAGTTGTCTCTCAGGATGTCAGTCAGTGGTGTCCTGCTGTTTGTTGGTGCACAGTTGGCAGCAGGGCCTTGTGCTCCCCACAGCAGTAGCCAGTGTCAGCCATCTTGTGAGTCCTTCTCCACTCCCTGTGATGTGAGCATGGTTCAGGGTGGTGTTGATGGGACAGTTGTGGGGGTGAGCTATGTCTGTGACTACGACTCCCATCATGCTATTGCCTCCACCCCCTTCCCAGCATGCCCATGCTTCCTTCCTTTTGACTCTGCTTCCCTGTGGGGTGGGCTGGCTGTGCTGACAGGATGGCTGGGAGTGTTGTCCTGGCAGTTGTTTGGCTAAGAGTCCCAAGAGTGTCCCTGTGCTTCACACAACATAACCCAGGGTGGTGGTGCTTTGTGGGATCTTGTGTTAGGATGGAGGGCATTGCATTCTACCAGGTGGGTACTGTGGAGTTTGTGTTGGGGGGGTGTGAGGGGAGGTGCTGGTGACTATAGTCAGTGCTGCAAGTCCCCCTTCCCACCCAGCCAGCCAGATAGCCCAACATGGAACGTGCTTGCATTGCAGGGAGTGTAAGTTGTCTCTCAGGATGTCAGTCAGTGGTGTCCTGCTGTTTGTTGGTGCACAGTTGGCAGCAGGGCCTTGTGCTCCCCACAGCAGTAGCCAGTGTCAGCCATCTTGTGAGTCCTTCTCCACTCCCTGTGATGTGAGCATGGTTCAGGGTGGTGTTGATGGGACAGTTGTGGGGGTGAGCTATGTCTGTGACTACGACTCCCATCATGCTATTGCCTCCACCCCCTTCCCAGCATGCCCATGCTTCCTTCCTTTTGACTCTGCTTCCCTGTGGGGTGGGCTGGCTGTGCTGACAGGATGGCTGGGAGTGTTGTCCTGGCAGTTGTTTGGCTAAGAGTCCCAAGAGTGTCCCTGTGCTTCACACAACATAACCCAGGGTGGTGGTGCTTTGTGGGATCTTGTGTTAGGATGGAGGGCATTGCATTCTACCAGGTGGGTACTGTGGAGTTTGTGTTGGGGGGGTGTGAGGGGAGGTGCTGGTGACTATAGTCAGTGCTGCAAGTCCCCCTTCCCACCCAGCCAGCCAGATAGCCCACCATGGAACGTGCTTGCATTGCAGGGAGTGGAAGTTGTCTCTCAGGATGTCAGTCAGTGGTGTCCTGCTGTTTGTTGGTGCACAGTTGGCAGCAGGGCCTTGTGCTCCCCACAGCAGTAGCCAGTGTCAGCCATCTTGTGAGTCCTTCTCCACTCCCTGTGATGTGAGCATGGTTCAGGGTGGTGTTGATGGGACAGTTGTGGGGGGGGCAATATGTGTGACTGCGACTCCCATGATGCTATTGGCTACACTGACTTGGCCAGCATACACAGAATTCCTTCCTTTGAGTGGTCTTCACTGTGTGTTGGTGTTGTTGTGGTGGCTACATGTGTGGATGTGTGTGTTAGTTCTATTTGTGCCACTGCCTAGCTGTAGTTGTGGTTGTGTTTGTACATGTGTTGGCACAGTTGGATGTGACTTTTTTGATGGCATGTGTTGTGTTTATCTGACTGACATACACATTTTGGGATGATTCTGTTCTAGTTGCTGTGTAATTGCTATGTGTGCATGGTTTGACTCTCCCCTTGACAGTGATGTGTGTGTTTTGTGGCAGTTTATTGTGTACATTTGTTGTGTACTCACCAGGCTCTGGGATGTTCTCTAGTCCATATACGCTCACTGGCGGAAGGATGGCCCGCACCTTCTCCTCCCAGGGCCTGAGGTATATTGGCTTGGCAGGAGGGCCACTGCCGGTCTGTTGGCTGTTGCTGTAGTCTATCTTCAGCAGGTCCCGTACCCTCCTGCGCACGTCATACCACCTGTTCTGGATGTCCGTCTTTGTGCGCCGACATGATGATTGGGCGTTCACCCTGTTGATGATCCTCTCCCACATCTTGGTTTTCTGCGACATGGGGGTCTGTTGGACCAGAGTGCCAAACAGCTGTGGCTCCACCCTGAGGATCTCGTCTACCAGGACTTCCAATTCACAATCTAGGAACTTGGGATTCTTCTTGGGGGGCATGGTGATGGGTGGTGATGGTGAGTGATGTGTGTGTTGGTGTGCAGGTGAGGGTGTGTGAGTGTGTGTTTTGCTGGGTGTATGTGAGGTAGGTATTTGTTGGTGTGCTGATGGTGTGTGGCTTGTGTGAGGGATGAGCTGTGGGTGTGTGGTTGCTTTCTCTTGGGTGCTGGCAGTGAAATGGCATTTGCAAAGGCTCATGGTAGTGATTTGTGTCCTTTATATAGGTGGAGTTGTGGGTGTGTCTTTGTTCTCTGTCCCCACCCCCCAGTGTTTATTGGCTTGGTAATTGCTTGTTTGGCCTTTTTTGGTTGATTTTTCCTTTGTGCTGTTTGTGTATGTTGGAAACGTTCTTGTGACCGAGTCGGACCCTGCATTGGTCTCGTACGGTGTTTTCCGTTTCGTCCACGCTGTGTTTGTGCAGTTTTGTATGCTGCGTACGCGTCGGTCGCGGTGTATTGTGTTGCTTCGGCTCGGTTTTGTATGCGTGTCGGTCGTACGGCTTGTCCTCCGTCCGACTCGGTCGTGTTTTTCGCGCCTTGCATCGTACTTTGCGGGTTGGAGTTGGCGGGTACGATTCGGTCGGATTTGTTCCGGGTGCGTGTCGGTCGGTTGGATTCGCGTGTTTTTCCGGCCGGATTGCTATTTTCCGAGCGGCTCGGTCGGTCGGCTTGGTTTCCTGACGTGTCGGTCGGATTTATCGCGGCTTGCATCGTACTTGGCGTGTCGGGCGCCACTGGTACGTGTCGGTCGGTATTTTTTCCGGATCCGAGTCGGTCGGTGCTTTTTCCGGCCCGAATCGGAATCGACCCCTCACTGTTTTCTGTGTGAGCAGATCTTATTGGCAGTGGGGACGATCAGGAAACAACTTGGCCTCCTGGTGTAATACTAGAGCACTTTACTAAACCTGGTCGACCTATGGAACTACTTAGGACATATATGTGTACCTGAGTTGAGATACGGGAGTTGCCATCTGTACTTGTTGGTAAATGGAAGGGTTATGTTATGTTTTAATTATTATTTATGATTCATTATATCTTACTTTTAACTGCTTTTATGGTCTTTAACAGCAACTAATTACCATTAGCATATTACTACAACATGCATAAACTCCACTATTAGACATTGTGGGCCATTTAGGTCTTTGTCTAGAGTTGTGTTGTGTTTCTTTCTTTCCATGTAACTAGGTGAATGGGGAAGTATTTTATGTGACAAGCTTATGTGTGGGAGACTCCCAAGAGTGTTGTATTGTGTATGTATGAGTCTAATGTATTGTGTTTTAACTTCTTTAGATTGTACACTTTTATGGCCTATGGTCGAAATAAAGTATTTTCTGCTACACTTTATCACCATGTAAATTTTAAACAGAGCACTGGGCCTAGCTAGCAGAGCCCAGGACACAGTCAGAGTCAGAAAACCAGGATCTAGTAGTCCAAAGGGGGCAACATTTGGGGGACATCTGCAAAACACCCTGTTTTCTAACACAACCCCCCACAACCCAGCCAACACACCCAGGAGACTCAGCTCAACCCTGGAAGAGTTTTCCTGGCTTGTCTGGTGAGGAAGCAAGTAAAGAGAACAGGCTGTACTACAGCAGGGCATACTCAGCCTCACATCCTCCTGCTAAGATCATTCTCCTCAGTAACAGGACTCATCTTAAACTGAAACGTCACTACAGCTGACTCTCTTTCTTCCTCCCCTTTTATTTTGGATAGGGATGTGCCCACCTCTTCTATCTATAACTTTGGTAGGGCCATACCCAGCCTACCCATAAAGGTTACCCAACACTTGAGCAACCCCACCATGACCAGCAGAGTCAGGGGGATTAGTTTGCATTTTGCTATGGGGTCTGCCCCTATGTCAAGTTCAGTGCTGTCATGAAGACCAGCACACAACATAAGCTACTGACAGCTGTCAGAATCCAAAATCACACCCTAAGCTCGACAATGTAGGTGTCTGAGCTGCTTTAGGGGCAACTGTGGGTTCTTGGAATGCCCTTCTGCTGTTGAGAGTGGGGGCTACCACATCCTATGGCAGACACCCTTCTTTCACTCTCTCTTCTGTCAGTGCAAGGGGGATACCCTGCTTCTTGACAGCTGCCTGATTGCGCAGGACTTCCTTGGGGTCAGGTGAAGCCGTACCAGTGCCAACTCTGGACTTCCCCCTTACTGGTTCACTGGGTCTCTATTTAAGAGTTGCTTCCATTTCCTTTTCTTTTTCCCTTTCTTTTGGGACCCCAGTCTCCTAACTGTAGGGGCTAGCTCACCAGGATTTGTGTTGTGGGGAAAACTCACCACCCCTTGACATCTAAAACTCTGTTTCACTGCCACTATCTCTTGTCTCTTCTTCCCTTTCCTGCTGCTTCTTGGGCAGGACCAAATTCCCCTCTTCCAGAGCTATGCAGGCTAACTGGACCGTAGGGACTGGCTCACCAGGATCTTGGTGTTGTGGGGTGCCCTGGGAACCTCCCCATTTGGGTTCAGACCAACCTCTGGGAGGTCATTGCCTAGAGATACAATCTAATGGAAGGTCAGAACTGACTAACACCTTATGCCAGCTAAGAGTACCCTCCAGTTCCAGGGGTACTATGGCTACAGGTTTGGTTGTGACCTCACCTGAGAATACCCTTACTCTTTGTGTCTCTCTTGACACGTACTGATCTGGGGATACCAACCTGTCAACCACCATGGTGTGACTGGCACATGTGTCCCTCAGACCAGGGGCAGGGATCCTATTGCCCTGAATGGGGTGGAAGTACATACTCTCACCCTCAGGGATCACTAGCTTACCATCTGGACCTCTCTCCCAGAAAAACTCTAAGAGCCTCCTCATCTGAGGTATCCTCCTCTATGGCTACACTGGATAGCCCAGTGCTAATCACCTATTTGGAAGAGGCACGGTCACCCATGTAGTGACATGACTGCTGACAATCAGAACACACTCTGGGGCATATTAGCAAGAACGGTGTTAAAATTATCGCCGTTTTAGCGGCAGGAAACTGCCGCTAAAGCGGCGATAATGGGCTTGATAATATGCCCATGAGAATTCAATAGAAGCCCAGGATCACAGCAGAACATGGGCTTCTATTGGTATTCTCAAGGCATATTATCAAGCCCATTATCGCCGCTTTAGCTGCAGTTTCCTGCCGCTAAAGCGGCGATAATTTTAACGCCTTTCTTGCTAATATGCCCCTTTGTTCTCAAAGAACTTTTTGAGCCCTGGGACCCCCTACCCCTGCTTGTCAGAGCTAGGGGTGGGATCTGCTTTCCACCTTTTTATGGTTCTGGGGCATTGAGGAAGTCTCTTTGGTGGGCTTACCAGCTCCTTCTTTTGGTTTCTGTGGGTCTAACCCCCCCTTTCTGGAGTCATCCTGGGGGAATTTTTGGGTACTCTTGTTCCTACCCACTCATCTGCTTTCAAAACGAACACTCTGAGGCTAGAAAGCTTTGAATCTACCAGATAATGGTGTAACTTGTCTGAGGGAAAATTAGATAATATGTGCTCCTTCATAAATTGATTATAGAGCTCCTCATAAATACTTACCTGGTTACCCTGCATACAGCCCTCTAGTGCCTTTACAGAGATGTCAACAAAATCCACCCAAGATTGGGTGCTGACTTTCTGGGTATCCCTAAACTTCATCCTTCACTGCTCTGAGGTGAGACCAA
This sequence comes from Calotriton arnoldi, assembly GCA_963921515.1. NCBI lineage: Eukaryota > Metazoa > Chordata > Amphibia > Caudata > Salamandridae > Calotriton > Calotriton arnoldi. Next base: position 584,448 of record CAWUFW010010214.1, read on the forward strand.
ATTTTCTGATCAGACACTGTTTCATGTGGGAGTAAGATTCTGCTGCTTCCCCCTCTAAGGTCAGAAGCCTATCCCTCCAAGCTACTGGGATCAACACCCACCGGAGTAAAACCCGGTATTGAGAGCTAACCCTCCTCATCCTAAGGGCCCTCTCAAATGCTGTCAGCCATTTATCAATATCATCACCCTCTTAGTACTTAGGGACAACACCCTTGGGCAGTCTTGGGTCAAACCCACCACCCCTTGACATCTCAAACTCTGTTTCGCTGCCACCATCACTTGTCTCTTCCTTCCTTTCCTACTGCTTTTTGGCCAGGACCTACTTCCTCTCCTCCAGAGCTATGCAGGCTAACTGGACCTTAATCTCTCTAACTGTAAGGGACAGTTCTGCTTCCTCTTGAGTGGATCCCACATAATCTTCCTTACCACTAGCTGAAGGACGATCCCTGGTTTCTGAAGTAGTAGACAGGCAGTCATCATCTTCCTCTTGGACGTTGGAGGGGTCAACTTCCCCCTACCATTCTATCTCTGGAGCGTCCTCTGTTTCTTATAGCACTACCCAGGTCTCAAGGGACTGCACCAGCTGTGCCTTCCTAGTGTTGGTATGGGCTGGTAACTCCCTCTTTTTGCACACCAACCTAAGCTCAGCTACAGTGTATGTGGGTAGGCTAGTCAGATCAAGCTCCATGGTCTCCCTAAGTTTTGGGTCACACAAAAACATTAGCACCAATTGATCAGAACAATTTAGAAAAATTAAGAATAAAATAATTAAAAGAAATTAGTCCAAATTTAAAACATTTCAAAACTATTTTCCTCAAAGTCAATTTAGAGATTTTTAAAGATCTTCACTTAAATGCTGTGTGGTAGTATTAAACATAAGTACTGGATACCACCACTGCGCACCAAATGTTAGAAGGTAGTTTATTAGTAACAGCAGGTAGACACATTTTTAGTAATAATCCCACAATCACAAATAAGGTCCAGTCAAGGTCCTAATAAACTAATCCTTGTTCAACCCTTGGTAGTTTAGCTGCGAGCAGGCAGGCTTAATTGAGGAGACAGGTGTGTAAAGCATTTAAAAACACCAAAGCAGTAAATAAGTAAGACACAACACACAATAAAAATTCAGCACCAGTTTATAAAAATAGGAAATAGTTATATGATTAAAATGACACCAATATGACAAAAATCCAATGTAGGGTACCGAAGATATGAATTTGTCAAGATTAAAAGTAAAACTAGCGCTTAGAAGCAAATAGCGCTCAAAGAGTTAAAAATGTTGTGCTGGACCGGGACAAAGTCAAGAGTTGAACCCACCCGCGATGTAACATTTTTACTCTTACTTCCAGAAGTGTTCCTTGATGCAGGAAAGTGGTCCACAGCACCAGCCATGGGTTCAGAAGCTCTGCTTTGCCTTTTGGGGTCTGGGACTATAACTCCCACAATGCACCTGGTAAAAGGAAAATCCAGGTGAAGCTTTTCAGCTGGAGTTGTCCATGTTTGTGATGTTGCAGGTATATGCAAAAAAAACAATTGACGGACGGAATGCTGGACAATGGAAACATTCACCCCCAGTCACAAGGATATGGGTTTAATCCATAATTTTTTTGCTCACCATACCACCCGAGTTTGGACCCAGCCATATGCAAATCAGTCTAGACCCTGTTCCGTGTGGGAACAGTTCAGCCCGAACTGCCAAGCCAGGTCCTCCCTGGACCGGACACAAGCATCCTGGGACGGGTTTCAGAGCATCACCCTTCATCAGCCAGGCTAGTTTGAATCCAGTGGTGTAGTGAGCACGGGACCCACGTCTGGGCATACCCTTCCCACTTAGGGCGACATATGCAAAAGAAACAATTGATGGATGGAATGCTGGACAATGCAAACATTCACCCCCAGTCACAAGGATCTGGGTTTTTATCCATCATTCTTTTGCTCACCACACCACCCCAGTTTGGACCCAGCCATATGCAAATCAGTCTTGACCCTGTTCCTTGTGGGAACAGTCCAGCCCGAACTGCCAAGCCAGGTCCTCCCTGGACTGGAAACAAGCCTCTGGGGACCGGTTTCAGGGCATCACCCTTCATCAACCAGGCTAGTTTGAATCCAGTGGTGTAGTGAGCACGGGACCCACGTCTGGGCATACCCTTCCCACTTAGGGCGACATATGAAAAAGAAACAATTGATGGATGGAATGATGGACAATGCAAACATTCACCCTCAGTCACAAGGATCTAGGTTTAATCCATCATTCTTGTACTCACCACACCACCCCAGTTTGGACCCAGCCATATGCAAATCAGTCATGACCCTGTTCCTTGTGGGAACAGTCCAGCCCAAACTGTCAAGCCAGGTCCTCCCTGGACCGTAAACAAGCATCCTGGGACCGGTTTCAGGGCATCAATCTTCTTCAGCCAGGCTAGTTTGAATCCAGTGGTGTAGTGAGCACGGGACCCACGTCTGGGCATACCCTTCCCACTTAGGGCGACATATGCAAAAGAAACAATTGATGGACAGAATGCTGGACAATGCAAACATTCATCCCCAGTCACAAGGATCTGGGTTTAATCCATCATTCTTTTGCTCACGACACCACCCCACTTTGGACCCAGCCATATGCAAATCAGTCTTGACCCTGTTCCTTGTGGGAGCAGTCCAGCCTGAACTGCAACGCCAGGTCCTCCCTGGACTGGAAACAAACATCCCGGGACCGGTTTCAGGACATCACCCTTCATCAGCCAGGCTAGTTTGAATCCAGTGGTGTAGTGAGCACGGGACCCACGTCTGGACATACCCTTCCCACTTAGGGCGACAGATGCAAAAGAAACAATTGATGGACGGAATGCTGGACAATGCAAACATTCACCCCCCAGCCAGGAATGCTGGACAATGCAAACATTCACCCCCAGTCACAAGGATCTGGGTTTAATCCATCATTCTTTTGCTCACCACACCACCCCACTTTGGACCCAGCCATATGCAAATCAGTCTTGACCCTGTTCCTTGTGGGAACAGTCCAGCCCGAACTGCCAAGCTAGGTCCTCCCTTTACTGGAAACATGCATCCTGGGACCAGTTTCAGGGCATCACCCTTCATCAGCCAGGCTAGTGTGAAACCAGTGGTGTAGTGAGCACGGGACCCATGTCTGGGCATACCCGTCCCACTTAGGGCAACATATGCAAAAGAAACTATTGATGGACGGAATGCTGGATAATGCAAACATTCACCCCCAGTAACAAGGATCTGGGTTTAATCCATCATTCTTTTGCTCACCACACCACCCCAGTTTGGACCCAGCCATATGCAAATCAGTCTTGACCCTGTTCCTTGTGGGAACAGTCCAGCCCGAACTGCCAAGCGATGGATTTAGGCCCAGATCTCTGTACTGGGGTGAATGTATGACATTGTTCTGCATTATGTCCATCACTTGTTCATTTTGTATTTGTCACCCCGAGTGGCACGGGTATGCCCAGACGTGGGTCCTGTGCTGGAGTCAAGCTATCTTGGCTGATGAGGGGTGAAACCCCGAAACCGGTCCTAGGATGCTTGTTTCCAGTCCAGGAAGGACCTAGCCTGGCATTTCAGGCTGGACTGTTCCCATTGGATGCAGGGTCAAGACTGATTTGCATATGGCTGGGTACAAACTGGAATGGCATTGAAGGAAGTGACCTGATTTGGGTCACCCGGGTCACTCACGACCACCTCTCAGCCTTCCATACAAATCAAGAGTCGGTCAGACAGTAGACAATACAAACCAATATATATTTATTGAGATACGCTCGAGCGGAGCCTGGTCTGCCCAGTCTCTTAGGAGTGCTGCAGAGAGGGACTGGCATCAGCAAGCATAACAATACATTATGTACATTTCAGAACCAATGAAGGCACGCCCACAATGGAATTTTCCAAGCAGAAGCAGCTAAACAAAGAAGTACAGAAGGTTAGGTTTCGATTCTGAGGCCGGGCACACATTTTCTCCTACTCAAGGTCGCTCTGTCCGTGCCCGCCACTAGACTAGTTTGAGAAGGCCTCTATCCAATGAGAAAGGTATGCACTAATAAGAACGGTGTATTCATTAGCAGAACGAGGCCCAACCTAGGAGAAACGAAACTTACCACAACCCATTCCTCGAAGAGGCGAGGAGCAGTTTCGAACATGATTAAAAATGGAGGCCAAACATAAAATGGTGCCGCGAATGCTAACTTACATAGAAAAATGGACAAGCAAAGTTAACGGAAACATTTCTATTCCCACAGACCCTCCTTTTAGCATAAGCTAACCAGTTTATGTGATGGTCAAAGAAAACATAACATACTCGTGGACAAAGGAATATCAGCATTAGGAGCAGTTCATTTAGTCAGTGTCAGGAATAGAGGCTGCAAGGAAAGATGTGGTCTCAAAAATACCTTTGTCTATCTGCATCAAATCATCAATATCCTTTTGTAACATAATTGCAGCATTAGTATCATGAATTGACATTTTCTGTTTGGGAGTTAGGATATTAACACAATAAGAATAACAAGCTGGGAGACATTGTATGCAGAGGCAACATGTGAAGAAGATACCGGCAGCCACAGCCAAGAAAGTGAGGATCTTCCAACCCCAGGATTTTAGCGTGTTCCAAAACCACCCCGACAGTGTCCAAGTACCTACTTCTTGGTGTATTGCAGCGGATATTCTATGTAATTTTTGTATGGCTGAATAAGCATTGGGAGCGTTATCAGGTATGTAAACACAACAGCTGCTGCCTATGACGCGACAGGCTCTCCCCGATCTGCAAGTATAACGTCTAATACCATCCTGTTCTGCAAAGTGACTAACCTCGTAGCCTGGAGTTCAGCAGTGACATTTGTCATTATTCCAGCTGTTGTATTGATAACCGCCTCAACAACTCTAGTTAACTGATGAACTTGAAGGCTATTAGCCATGGGGCCCAAAAAAAGTAGTAGGCCCTTCACAGCGTCTCCAAATTGCTGTGCAGTGGTGTCAGTCTGATCTATATCCTTTGTGTCAACAACCCTTTTGACTCATGGCAGGAATATACTCCTACGTTGCAGCTGATGCATTTTGTGATAATTAGATGGGGCAACATATACAGGGGGGAAAAGGAAACAGAGATAACATGTACCTGACCATCCCCTCAGGAGCCAGACATGAGCTTGCGACCCACAGACAAAATAGACATTGTGGGGTAGGATCAAAGGTGGACTATTAGTCATATTCAGTTTTATGTGAAATTGCATTTACTCTCCCCCACCATTATCTCCCCAGTCCCTGGACAGAAAACCCAGCTGTCTTATTAACCACTGACACAGGTATTAGTTTATCTTTGGTAATATTCCAAGCTCGGAAGGATTGAAAGTACTCAGATGTGTTAAACCATTTGAAATCAGCCATTCCCATTCGAAACCAGGTATTATTTTTTACTTTGTGGTACGTTTTCAAGCATGACTTTGAGGACATTGTCCCTAGAGTACCTTGTCCTGCCGGTCCTATGGGGGTAAACCCTTGGTAGAAGTGTAAATATTCATTCGCAGTGTGAGAATCAGTGGATGTTATATTCACAGCAGGAAGTTGAAATTGGAAGTACACCAACCAAATCAATTCATACCAACCCTCGCAGGCTACCAATATACGACAGTGGCATAGACAACAAATTGTCACTCCTATGGGTGACCGGTGGTAGCAACCCACAAACCCAACAATTAGTCATATTGGGCACATTATGAGCATGATACAACATTTGTATGAAAACATTATCTGTGTAGGACTGCCTATGTACTTCTTTGTGTGGGGCTAGAGTAACACAAATGTGTTCAGGTGGAGTGGGAGTAGTACCTACTAAGGAATGTACAGGAAACTTCTCCTCTAAAAACCAAGCTATTCCAAATATTGTCACTATTGCGATCACAACAATTAGTATGCAGACTATTTTACTCTTTGTCGAACAACCCCTCATTGAATGTGGTGGTGCAAAAGGTTGTTGCTCGTCATCAACAGGCCGACCAAAGGGATGCATAATTAAGCAAGGAGAGAAATGCCACAGGAATGATAGTGCAACAAAATTAATAGTAAAGGTAAGTGTTCCCAGTGTCCGCCAGAGCCTCACTGGTGCAGGCTCCTATTGTTCATCAATACGTTGGCGCTCTTGAGCACCGGCGATGGAGCTTGCTCTGTCCTAAGCTCTTGATGTATCCCACGTCGATCAGGATAATGTACCCCCAAAGCAATACCTTTTGAGCTATCTTGTCCAATTTTTTTAAAAACAGTGCACAAGTCTCACATCACCCTAAACTAATTCCGTTGGTACTATCACAAAGTACACCTGACTTACACAGTCCATCCCTATCTAATCTGACTTCTCCTTTTGCGCACTGTTCCTCAACCGAGGACGCAAATTGTACCTGGCAGCCCCAGGCACCATGGGATCAACAAACAGTGGCTCCTTAATAGCTCGTATTTCTGGGGAGGGCCTTCTGCATTTAGCACTTCATCATTTTCCAAATCCGTTTGGGTCCAAGTTATCTTTGCACCACTGAAGGGGATGAACTGAGGTACCTTCTCGCACTCAGAGTCCCCTATTCCATCCCTCATCCATTGGTCATAGGGCAAGGGCAAAGGTATCCTGCGGCAGTGGGTAGCGTGCACCCAGTTCTTTCGGCCGGTGACCTTCACCGCAGTACGTATAGCCAGGAGGACCTGTTCTGATCTCTTCCAATGAGGCTCCAAACTCTTCTTCCGCTGGAAGTTTCTGATGAGTATGAAATCTCCAGGCCGAATGGCGTGTCCGGGTCCTTCTGGTGTGGCGGGCAGGGACTCACGGACCTGAGGTGAATAGAACGCAAATTTTCAGTTAGCTGGCACAGGTAGTCAATTAACAAGGGGTACTCAATATCAGAGAATGAACGAGGTCGCGGGACGCCCCTGACATTTGCCGGGTGTCCAAACATGACCTTGTACGGTGACAATCCTGTTCTAGAATGTGCTGTTGTTCTTGTCAACAAAAGAGCTAATGGTAGAGCATCTGGCCATTGGAACCCTGTTGTCTCCTGAATCTTTGCCAATTTCAGTTTGAGAGTACCATTGTACTTCTCAACCAATCCTGCTGACTGTGGGTGATTTGCAGCATGAAACTTCTGTTTTATGTGCAAACCATCGCAAATTAACTGAATGACCTTGGCATTAAAATAACTTCCGTTATCACTCCAAATCAAAAGGGCAAGCCGAAACGAGGAAAGAACTCCTTCAGGCCTATCTTTGCAGTCGTAATGGCTGTATTGTCTTTAGTAGGATAAGCCTCAACCGATTTACTAAATGTACAGACAACCACCAACACATACTTCAAATTATTACACCTGTCTAGCTCTATGTAGTCCATCTGAAGGACCTCAAAGGGGAAAGTAGGTGGTGCAAAATTACCGGGTGGTGTAGGGGTACCCTTTCCAGGATTGTGTATCATACACACCATACAGTATTTCACTAAATGTGCAGCTGTTTTTGAAATGTTGTCATTCTGCCATACAGGGTCTAACAACTTGCAAATACCTTTAGCGCTGATATGGGCTGGGCCATGGCCCATGGTGACTACAGGGAGAACATATGCATCTGGCAACATCCATCTCTGCTTTCCTGACTTATCAATCCAACATCCCTCATCGTTCAATTGTGCTGTACTTTCTTGCGACATTGCTAATTCTTCTATTGTGGCCTCACTCTGTATTTCTTTCACATTCTCAAGCATATACTCAAACATGGTAACTTCAGGTACCCACCTAGCGGGACCTTCTATAAACATTTTCGTCATTTTAGTCCGTGCCGTTTCCTTAGCTCTCTGATCAGTAAAAGCATTCCCCCTCCCTACATCATCAGTAATTTTCCTATGGGCGCTACACTTCACTATTGCCAACTTCTTAGGGAGCGTCAACGCAGACAAAAGCCTCAATATAAGGTGACCATGTTGGATCTTTGTACAATGGGAAGTAAGGAACCCTCTCTCAGCCCAGAGTCGCCCAAAATTGTGCGCGACCCCGAAGGCATACTGGCTGTCAGTATAAATATTAACAACCAGTCCCTCGCTCAATTCACAAGCTCGAATAATGGCGGCTAACTCAGCTGCTTCGGCTGACTGATAAGGGTCTCGTGATCTCTCTATGACTGTATGCAATGTGGTGATAGCATAAGCAGCAGTTGTAGTGCCATCTGGTAATTTGAAACAAGAGCCATCGACATATAATTCCCCTTGTGGGTCAGATAAGGGAACATCAGTCAAGTCTACCCGTCCTTTCGTCTCTTCTTCCGTCCGGAAGATACAATTATGTTTCTAATTTTCATCATTTTCAGAAAGGAGGTGTAGTAACGTGGCTGGGGTCAGAGTGGTACATCTTTTAATCGTAATATGTTTGGCAAACAAGGTCAATTCATAGCCAGTTAGACGTGCACTGGTGAGGTGCTCTGTCTTTGTCTTATTCAAAAGTGTATCCACAGCATGGGGTACCATGACTGTGAAGTCAGTATCAAGTATGAGTCCAGCCGATTGTCTTATCTAGACAGCCACAGCCACGACTGCCCTTAGACAGCTCAGGAGGGCTCTTGCGACAGGGTCAAGGACAGCAGAGAAATAAGCAAACGGCTGTTGCATATCTCCAAATTTTTGTGTTAAAACAGAAACCGCACAACCATCCATCTCATAGACGTACAACACAAACCGCTTGCCAGAGTTGGGTATGCCAAGCACAGGAGCCAAACCAAGCGCAGCTTTTAATTGCTCAAAAGACTGCTGACATTCAGGCGTCCAAGGCAGGGGCTCATGCACACCTTTAGTGGTTAGTGCAAGCAGGGGTTTGGTTATTAAGGAGTAGTTAGGTATCCACTGCCTACAGTAGGAAGTGATACCTATGAATGCGCGCACATCCTTCTGAGTCTGTGGGATGGGCATTTTAACAATGGTACCGATGTGCTCAGGAGTTAATCTCCTACCCTCCATCGACAGTAGGTGACCAAAATAGGTGACCTCCTGTCGACAATACTGAAATTTGGAAAGGGACACTTTATGTCCATGCTGTGCCAAATGCAACAACAATTTAACTGTACTATCCCTATAACCTTGTTCTGTGTCAGAAGCGATGAGGAGATGATATTGCTTGACCATAGATACTTGGGGGCAGATCTACAAGAAAGTGCCGCAGCGTGGCGCTGCAAGCCCTTTGGCTGCGCCACGCTGCGGCACTTCAGAGCACAGGAATGCGACATATTTACAAGAATATGTCGCATTCCTGTGCTCTCCTGCGCTGAGCGCACAAACAGCTGCCAGCGCCGGCGCAGGCACCCTTGCACCATGGTGCAAGGATGCCTGCGCCATGGGGAGATTGTTTTTGTGCAGGAAGGGGCACCTTTCTGCACAAAAACAATCAGTACAGAGCTTTTCCTCTTTCAATGCGTGCTGCAGAATGCAGCACGCATTGAAAGAGAAACGAGAGAAATGAAAACATTTCTCCTCGGTGCGCCTCGCTTACGCCTACCTCTAGGGTGGCGTAGCATTCCTACGCATCTCCAGAGTTACGATTACTCGTAAATCTGGAGATGTGTCTTGTTCCATGGGTGTTGCGTGGGAACACCCACAGCAACACCCATGGAACGCCCCTTCAACGCAAAGTGCTGCGTGTGAAGGGACGGTATTTACAAGGAGAGGAAAAGTCACGCATGGTGGCTTTTCCTCTCCTTGTAAATATCGAGGAGCCCCCTGCGCCACCAGTACGTCACGAAAAGTGACGTACTGGTGGTGCAGAGAACTTGTAAATCTGCCCCACGGAGTCTCAGTATAGCCTTGAGGAGCTCGACAGAATCTAAAACTTCTGCCAGCTAGTGTAAAACCGAACAAATACCTGCTATCTGAATGGATAGGAACACTAAAGAATGCATTTTTCAAATCAATGACAGAGAAGAATTTGGCAGTAGAAGGAATCATTGTTAAAAGAGTAGTAATGTCGGGGCCCACAGGAAACTGGAAAACTACTATTTTATTAACTTCGCGCAAATCAATCACAAAACGATAAACATCTACATGATCATCAGAGGAACCCGAAGGTGTCCATTTTAGAATGGGAAGAATAGGGCTATTACAAATTTTAGCAGCCGTCTCCTCAACCGGTGATATCTGTAACAGTCCCGCATCTGTGTCGCCTGTTGCCCACAAATTGGGCGACACATCTTTAAACTCAGCAGGAAGGGGCGCATCTTTGGACAGACACTGTTTAGCGTGTGCCACATCCGGACCGATTGTCATATAAACACCTGTCGGGCAGCAATAAATCGTAGCATGCAATTTCTTCAATAAATCCAAACCCATCAAATTCTCTCCACAATTAGATGTCAATAAGAATGGTGAATCCACGGTGAAAGGACCAATAGTCAATGCAAGAGGTCTTGAAATGGGGCTCACAACCGGTACACCAGAGAAACCTACCGAAACATTATTATGGCCAAACAGAGCCGCCCCAGCGACCAAAGAACGAGAAATAGAACTGTTTGTTGCACCTGTATCCATCAAAAATTCCTTAGCCGAGCCATTCAAATGCGCAGTAACATGAGGACAGGAGGGAAAACAACAAGAGAGAGAGGGAAATAAATTAAGGAGCACTCTTAGTCCCCCAAGTAATATATTCTAAACAACAAAAGAGTGTGCCTTTCAAAAAAGAAGAGCATGTATGTGGAATCCTACTAGGTTCTATAGAAAGCCCTCACTCACCAACCTAGTTGGTGACATGCTTCATCATTGGGCCCCACCAGGAGAGGCCGAATGCCACCCTGGTGTGCTTCAACGCCAGAATTACTGCGGAGCTGGAGAAAATGTGATTAGTAAAAAAGGTGAAAGTAAGTTAAAAATGTCTGAAATGTGTCAAAAAAAGTATTTTATTAATTGGCCAATCAGACATGATTAACCCCTTCGCTGCTAGGCCTTTTCCCCCCCTGTGCTAAGCCTTTTTTTGGCTATTTGGGGTAGTGCGCGCTTAGGCCCCTGTAACTTTTTGACCACATAAGGTACCACGCCAAATTTGCGTCCTTTTTCTCTAACATCATGGGGATTGTAAAGGTTGCCAGGGTTTGTGGATTCCCCTGGAGGGGACCCAGAAATTAGCCAAAATACAGCAAAATTTTGTTTTTTTGGGGACAAATGCGAAAAAAGGGCTACAGATGAAAGCATCTTGTTTTTTCCCTGCAAATGGCATAAAAAAAGGGGTTGTGGTGCTGAAATCACCATCTTCCCAGCTTTCAGGGACAAGCAGACTTTTGTCAGAAAACCAACTTTTTTTAAACAGTTTTGGCATTTTTCTGGGACATAGCCTATTTTTGCTATTTTTTGTGCTTTCAACCTCCTTCCAGTTAATGGTAGAAATGGGTATGAAACCAATAATGGATCCTGGAAAGCCATACCTTTCTGAAAAGTAGACGAAATTATGAATTCAGCAAGGGGTCATTTTTGTAGATCCTTAAAGTTTTCCTTATAGAAACTAACAGTTAAATGAAGGAAACATTGAAAATTAGTTGAAAAAAACAGCCATTTGTGTCAACGTTTTCACCTGTAACTTCTTCTAATTATGACAGCTATTTGAAAGCAATATACCGTTATATCCGCTGGACCTTTCTGGTTGTGGGGATATATAGGACTTGTAGAGTTCACCAAGAACCCGACGAACCCAGAGCCAATAACTGAGCAGCATCTTGCAATGGTTTTTATTATGTACCGGGTATATAGCAATTATTTTGGGAAAATGTATACATGGAAAAATTGTTATGAAAGACACCTATGTATTTCTGAAATGGGAACAAAATGTAGATTTTAGAAACAGTAGATATTTGCACATTTCCGAAATTGGGAGTACCCATACTAGCATGAGAATTATAGATCATTTTTCAAAATGACTTATTTTTTACACATTGTCTTTCATTTGGAAGGCAGAAATGCATCGAAAGTCAATAGGTAATAACAGTTGCTCTACAATTCTACCCTAAGTCTCCCGATAAAAATGGTACCTCACTTGTGTGGGTAGGCCTTGTGCCCACAACAGGAAATGGCTCAAAATGCAACGTGGACGTACCACATTTTCACAATGAAAAATTACCCTTTTTTTGAAAAGTGCCTAGCTGTAGTTTCTGAACCCTAGCTCTGCGGGCACTTAGGGAAACCTAGGAAACCTATACATTTTTGAAAACTAGACACCCAGGGAATTCAGGACGGGGTGACTTGACTGGCTCTCACCAGGTTCTGTTACCCAGAATCCCTTGCAAACCTAAATAATTGGTTAAAAAACACATTTTCCTCACTTTTCTGTGGTGGAAAGTTCTGGAATCTGCGCGGATCCACAAACTTCTACCCACCCCGCGTTCCCCAAGGTCTTCCAAAAACAATGGTACCTCACTTGTGTGGGTAGGCCTAGTGCCCGCGACAGGAAGCAGCGCAAACGCAACGTGGACGCACCACATTTTCACAGTGAAAAATGACCCTTTTTTTGCAAAGTGCCTAGCTGTAGTTTTTGAACCCTAGCTCTGCCGGCACCTAGGGAAACCTAGCAAACCTATACATTTTTGGAAACTAGACACCCAGGGGAATCCAGGATGGGGTGACTTGACTGCCTCCCACCAGGTTCCGTTACCCAGAATTCCTCGCAAACCTAAAAAATTGTCCAAAAAAACACATTTTCCCCACATTTCTGTGGTGGAAAGTTCTGTAATCTGCGTGGATCCACAAATTTCCACCCACCCCGCGTTCCCCAAAGTCTTCCGAGAAAAATGGTACCTCACTTGTGTGGGTCGGCCCTAGTGCCCGCAACAGGAAACGGCGCAAAACGCAACGTGGTCACACCTCAATTTCGCAGTGAAAAATGACCCTTTTTTGCAAAGTGCCTAGCTGTAGTTTTTAACCCTACCTCTGCCGGCATCTAGGGAAACGTAGCAAACCTATACATTTTTGAAAACTAGACACCCAGGGGAATCCAGGATGGGGTGACATGACTGCCTCCCACCAGGTTCTGTTACCCAGAATCCCTTGCAAACCTAAAAAATTGTCAAAAAAACCACATTTTCCCCACATTTCTGTGGTGGAAAGTTCTGGAATCTGCGTGGATCCACAAATTTCCACCCACCCCGCGTTCCCCAAAGTCTTCCAAGAAAAATGGTACCTCACTTGTGTGGGTCAGCCTTGCCCGCGACAGGAAACGGCGCAAAACGCAACGTGGTCACACCTCAATTTCGCAGTGAAAAATGACCCTTTTTTTTGCAAAGTGCGTAGCTGTAGTTTTTTAACCCTACCTCTGCCGCGACCTAGGGAAACCTAGCAAACCTATACATTTTTGAAAACTAGACACCCAGGGGAATCCAGGATGGGGTGACTTGACTGCCTCCCACCAGGTTCTGTTACCCAGAATCCCTTGCAAACCTAAAAAATTGTCAAAAAAACCACATTTTCCCCACATTTCTGTGGTGGAAAGTTCTGGAATATGCGTGGATCCACAAATTTCCACCCACCCCGCATTCCCCAAAGTCGTACGAGAAAAATGGTACCTCACTTGTGTGGGTCGGCTTAGTGCCTGCGACAGGAAACGGCGCAAAACGCAACGTGGTCACACCTCAATTTCGCAGTGAAAAATTACCCTTTTTTGGCAAAGTGCAGAGCTGTAGTTTTTGAACCCTAGCTCTGCCGGCACCTAGGGAAACCTAGCAAACCTATACATTTTTGAAAACTAGACACCCAGGGGAATCCAGGATGGGGTGACTTGACTGCCTCCCACCAGGTTCTGTTACCCAGAATCCCTTGCAAACCTAAAAAATTGTCCAAAAACCACATTTTCCCCACATTTCTGTGGTGGAAAGTTCTGGAATCTGCGTGGATCCACAAATTTCCACCCACCCCGCGTTCCCCAAAGTCTTCCGAGAAAAATGGTACCTCACTTGTGTGGGTCGGCCTAGTGCCCACGACAGGAAACGGTGCAAAACGCAACATGGTCACACCTCAATTTCGCAGTGAAAAATGACTCTTTTTTTGCAAAGTGCCTAGCTGTAGTTTTTTAACCCTACCTCTGCCGGCACCTAGGGAAACCTAGCAAACCTATACATTTTTGAAAACTAGACACCCAGGGGAATCCAGGATGGGGTGACATGACTGCCTCCCACCAGGTTCTGTTACCCAGAATCCCTTGCAAACCTAAAAAAAACACATTTTCCCCACATTTCTGTGGTGGAAAGTTCTGGAATCTGCGTGGATCCACAAATTTCCACCCACCCCGCTTTCCCCAAAGTCTTCCGAGAAAAATGGTACCTCACTTGTGTGGGTCGGCCTTGCCCGCGACAGGAAACGGCGCAAAACGCAACGTGGTCACACCTCAATTTCGCAGTGAAAAATGACCCTTTTTTTTGCAAAGTGTGTAGCTGTAGTTTTTTAACCCTACCTCTGCCGCCACCTAGGGAAACCTAGCAAACCTATACATTTTTGAAAACTAGACACCCAGGGGAATCCAGGATGGGGTGACTTGACTGCCTCCCACCAGGTTCTGTTACCCAGAATCCCTTGCAAACCTAAAAAATTGTAAAAAAAAAACACATTTTCCCCACATTTCTGTGGTGGAAAGTTCTGGAATCTGCGTGGATCCACAAATTTCCACCCACCCCGTGTTCCCCAAAGTCTTATGAGAAAAATGGTACCTCACTTGTGTGGGTCGGCCTAGTGCCTGCGACAGGAAACGACGCAAAACGCAACGTGGTCACACTTCAATTTCGCAGTGAAAAATGACCCTTTTTTGGCAAAGTGCCTAGGTGTCGTTTTTTAACCCTAGCTCTGCCAGCACCTAGGGAAATCTAGCAAACCTATACATTTTTGAAAACTAGACACCCAGGGGAATCCAGGATGGGGTGACTTGACTGCCTCCCCACCAGGTTCTGTTACCCAGAATCCCTTGCAAACCTAAAAAGTGTCCAAAAAACACATTTTCCCCACATTTCTGTGGTGGAAAGTTCTGGAATCTGCGTGGATCCACAAATTTCCGCCCACCCCGCATTCCCCAAAGTCTTACTAGAAAAATGGTACCTCACTTGTGTGGGTCGGCCTAGTGCCTGCGACAGGAAACGGCGCAAAACGCAACGTGGTCACACCTCAATTTCGCAGTGAAAAATGACCCTTTTTTGGCAAAGTGCCTAGCTGTAGTTTTTGAACCCTATCTCTGCCGGCACCTAGGGAAACCTAGCAAACCTATACATTTTTGAAAACTAGACACCCAGGGGAATCCAGGATGGGGTGACTTGACTGCCTCCCACCAGGTTCTGTTACCCAGAATCCCTTGCAAACCTAACAAATTGTCAAAAAAACCACATATTCCCCACATTTCTGTGTTGGAAAGTTCTGTAATCTGCGTGGATCCACAAATTTCCACCCACCCCGCGTTCCCCAAAGTCTTCCGAGAAAAATGGTACCTCACTTGTGTGGGTCGGACTAGTGCCTGCGACAGGAAACGGCGCAAAACGCAACGTGGTCACACCTCAATTTCGCAGTGAAAAATTACCCTTTTTTGGCAAAGTGCCTAGCTGTAGTTTTTGAACCCTAGCTCTGCCGGCACCTAGGGAAACCTAGCAAACCTATACATTTTTGAAAACTAGACACCCAGGGGAATCCAGGATGGGGTGACTTGACTGCCTCCCACCAGATTCTGTTACCCAGAATCCCTTGCAAACCTAAAAATTGTCCAAAAAACACATTTTCCCCACATTTCTGTGGTGGAAAGTTCTGGAATCTGCGTGGATACACAAATTTCCGCCCACCCCGCGTTCCCCAAAGTCTTACGTGAAAAATGGTATCTCACTTGTGTGGGTCGGCCTAGTGCCCGCGACAGGAAACGGCGCAAAACGCAACGTGGTCACACCTCAATTTCGCAGTGAAAAATGACCCTTTTTGGCAATGTGCCTAGCTGTAGTTTTTAACCTAGCTCTGCCGGAACCTAGGGAAACCTAGCAAACCTATACATTTTTGAAAACTAGACACCCAGGGGAATCCAGGATGGGGTGACTTGACTGCCTCCCACCAGGTTCTGTTACCCAGAATTCCTTGCAAACCTAAAAAATTGTCAAACAAAACACATTTTCCCGACATTTCTGTGGTGGAAAGTTCTGGAATCTGCGTGGATCCACAAATTTCCGCCCACCCCGCGTTCCCCAAAGTCTTTTGAGAAAAATGGTCCCTCACTTGTGTGGGTCGGCCTAGTGCCCGCGACAGGAAACAGCGCAAAACGCAACATGGTCACACCTCAATTTCGCAGTGAAAAATGACCCTTTTTTGGCAAAGTGCCTAGCTGTAGTTTGTGAACCCTAGCTCTGCCGGCACCTAGGAAAACCTACCAAACACACACATTTCTGAAAAGTAGACACCCGGGGGCTTCCAGGATGGGAGTGACTTGACTGCCTCCCACCAGGTTCTGTTACCCAGAATCCCTTGCAAACCTAAAAATTGTCCAAAAAAACACATTTTCCCGACATTTCTGTGGTGGAAAGTTCTGGAATCTGCGTGGATCCACAAATTTCCGCCCACCCGCGTTCCCCAAAGTCTTTTGAGAAAAATGGTCCCTCACTTGTGTGGGTCGGCCTAGTGCCCGCGACAGGAAACAGCGCAAAACGCAACATGGTCACACCTCAATTTCGCAGTGAAAAATGACCCTTTTTGGCAAAGTGCCTAGCTGTAGTTTGTGAACCCTAGCTCTGCCGGCACCTAGGAAAACCTACCAAACACACACATTTCTGAAAAGTAGACACCCGGGGGCTTCCAGGAGGTATGGCTTGCGTGGATCCCCCAACGTTTCCTTACCCAGAATCCCCTGCAAACCTCAATTTTAGCTGAAAAAATCACTTTTTTCACACATTTTTGTGTGGGAAAGTGTGGCATCACTGGCCTCACACAAATTTCCCACCACCAGCGTTCCCCCAGGTCTCCCGATAAAAATGGTGCCTCACTTGTGTGGGATGCCCAAGTACCTGCGACAGGCAAGGGCCCAAAACGTAGTTAGGCGACCTCAAAATTGCCTATCTCAAAACCACCTGGTTTTGCAAGGGGGGTCACCTGGGTTTTGGCCCCGTGCTCGGCGGCCATCTAGGGAAACCTACCAAACCCACACATTTCTGAAAAGTAGACACCCGGGGGCTTCCAGGGAGGTATGGCTTGCGTGGATCCCCCAACGTTTCCCTTACCCAGAATCCCCTGCAAACCTCAATTTTAGCTGAAAAAATCACTTTTTTCACACATTTTTGTGTGGGAAAGTGTGGCATCACTGGCCTCACACAAATTTCCTACCACACAGCGTTCCCCCAGGTCTCCCGATAAAAATGGTGCCTCACTTGTGTGGGAGGCCCAAGTACCCGCGACAGGCAAGGGCCCAAAACGTAGTGAGGCGACATCAAAATTGCCTATCTCAAAACCACCTGGTTTTGCAAGGGGGTTCACCTGGGTCTTTGGCCCCGTGCTCGGCGGCCATCTAGGGAAACCTACCAAACCCACACATTTCTGAAAAGTAGACACCCGGGGGCTTCCAGGGAGGTATGGCTTTGCCGTGGATCCCCCAACGTTTCCTTACCCAGAATCCCCTGCAAACCTCAATTTTAGCTGAAAAAATCACTTTTTTCACACATTTTTGTGTGGGAAAGTGTGGCATCACCGGGCTCACACAAATTTCCTACCACCCAGTGTTCCCCCAGGTCTCCTGATAAAAATGGTGCCTCACTTGTGTGGGAGGCCCAAGTACCCGCGACAGGCAAGGGCCCAAGAACGTAGTGAGGCGACATCAAAATTGCCTATCTCAAAACCACCTGGTTTTGCAAGGGGGGTCACCTGGGTCTGTGGCCCCGATGCTCGGTGGCCATCTAGGAAACCTGCAAACCCACACATTTCTGAAAAGTATACACCCGGGGGCTTCCAGGGAGGTATGAACTTGCATAGATCCCCCAACGTTTCCTTACCCAGAATCCCCTGCAAACCTCAATTTTAGCTGAAAAAATCTCTTTTTTCACACATTTTTGTGTGGGAAAGTGTGGCATCACCGGGCTCACACAAACTTCCTACCACCCAGCGTTCCCCCAGGTCTCCCAATAAAAATGGTGCCTCACTTGTGTGGGAGGCCCAAGTACCCGCGACAGGCAAGGGCCCAAAACGTAGTGAGGCGACATCAAAATTGCCTATCTCAAAACCACCTGGTTTTTGGTTTTGCAAGGGGGTCACCTGGGTCTTTGACCCCGTGCTCGGCTGGCCATCTAGGGAAACCTACCAAACCCACACATTTCTGAAAAGTAGACACCCGGGGCTTCCAGGGAGGTATGGCTTGCGTGGATCCCCCAACGTTTCCTTACCCAGAATCCCCTGCAAACCTCAATTTTAGCTGAAAAAATCACTTTTTTCACACATTTTTGTGTGGGAAAGTGTGGCATCACGAGGGCTCACACAAATTTCCTACCACCCAGCGTTCCCCCAGGTCTCCCGATAAAAATGGTGCCTCACTTGTGTGGGAGGCCCAAGTACCCGCGACAGGCAAGGGCCCACAGCGTATTGAGGCGACCTCAAAATGGCCTTTCACAAAACGACCTGGTTTTGCAAGGGGGTCACCTGGGAGCCCCCGGGGTGTCTACTTTTCAGAAATGTGTGGGTTTGGTAGGTTTCCCTAGGTGGCCGCTCGAGCCCCGGGCCAAAACCCAGGTGACCCCCTTGCAAAACCCAGGTCATTTTGAGATAATGTGTTGTTTATTTCTGCAGCGTGAAAATTTTGGCACAATATTGCAAGGAAAATGTGACAGACATTTTGAGGTTTGCAGGACATTGTGGGTACCATAACTTGTTGGGATCCACAAGAGAGAGATATCACCATGTACTCCCATGGGTGTTTTGTTTACGACAATATCTACAGTTGGTAGGTTATTCTTATGACGGAATGTACACCTTGGCAGACAGACTAAAAAGACAAAGATTACTGCACAGCCATCTATTCCTCAAGCACACACACATACTGGTTGGATTTGGCACGAGGGCAAGTGATGGTTCAGTATATACAATTTTATTAACAAGAGATTTCACAAAAATGAAATGCACTGTCAATAATTGAAAGGACAAAAAACTGAACCAGTGACTCGCAGCTCGTGAGCTGTAAAGCCACGTCAAGGCCCCAACAGCTTACAGGCCATTCACACACCTTTCATACGTGATACACACAAGACCATTCACACCACCAGGCACAGAAACAAACACATTACAACATTCACAAAAAGGGACAAGGTACACCCTGCTTGAGAAAGACAAAAAAATTATTGCACAGCCATCTAATCCTCAAGGGTGAGTGATGGTTCAGTATATACAATTGTATTAACAAGTGATTTCACAAAAATTAAATGCACTGTTAATAATTGAAAGGACGAGAAACTGAACCATTGACTCACAGCTCGTGAGCTGTAAAGCCACGACAAGGCACTAACCTCTTTACAGGCCATTCATACACCTTTCATACGTGTGACAAATACAAAACCATTCACACCACCAGCCGCGGGCCCATCACATTACAACACTCATACCAGCAGACAGCGCCATTCAAAGGGCCCATCACTTTCACACGCGCCACATTCCTAACACAGCAACCACACAAGCTGATGGATTGCGTGGAGTGTCGCTCTGGCTAGCAGTGTGTGTAGTGACCAGCAGCAAGTCACTACTCACACACTGCCAGCCGAGCGCCAGTCCACGCACACCGCCAGCCAAGTGCCACTCCACGCACACCACCAGCCAAGCGCCACTCCACGCACACCGCCAGCCAAGCGCCACTCCACGCACAGCCGCCAGCCAAGCGCCACTCCACGCACACTGCCAGCCAAGCGCCACTCCACGCACACCACCAGCCAAGCGCCACTCCATGCACACCACCAGCCTAGCGCCACTCCACGCACACCGCCAGCCTAGCACCACTCCACGCATACCGCCAGCCAAGCGCCACTCCACGCACACCGCCAGCCAAGCGCCACTCCACGCACACCGCCAGCCAAGCGCCACTCCACGCACACCGCCAGCCAAACGCCACTCCACGCACACCGCCAGCCAAGAGCCACTCCGCACACCGCCAGCCAAGCGCCACTCCACGCACACCACCAGCCAAGCGCCACTCCACGCCACACCGCCAGCCAAGCACCAGCCTACACACACCACCATCACATTTAGGATTTTTTATACAGAAAGAAAACACAAACAAATTGCAAATAGATACAAATCTACTAACACAAAATCAGAAACTAAATACATTGCACTAATGCCAACCTTGAAACAGAACAACAATTCTTAAACATTACAGACCAGGCAGTTCACTTTACCACTCATGGTTGCTCCCAATAATTATTTTGCTTGTGGTACGCTCTATAACTAAGCAGGCACACACAGCCCAGGGTTAGAAGGACACTCAGGGCAGTACATACGAGTCTCCTTCCACGTACCTCTTCGCCAACAGACTCAACATCTCCTAGTGGGAAAGTCTTTTGAGGGTGTAGGAGGAATGTGATCAGGAAAGTGGCGATCTTTCAATCGAGCCACATCCTCCACCACTCCAACTCTAGGAACACTTGCCTGTTCCACAACAACAAGGCTGCCTATGACAGACTGCTGAAACTGAACAAAAGTCAACTTTGACGCAGGAGAACACTCCTTGAACACAACAAAAGCATTGAAAGTTGCTAAATTGAAGAGATGGATGGCCAACTTCTTATACCAAATGTAAGCCTTACGAATAGCAGTGTAAGGTTCCAACCTCCTGATCTACTCTATCAACACCACCCATGTGCTTATTGTAGTCTAAAATGCACACAGGTTTGCGCACTTCAGCAATCTGACCCCAAACAGCCACAGGTGAAGTACTCTCATCATGGATGGTAGTCAGCATGTACACATCCCTCCTGTCCACAAATTTCACAGCTAGCAGTTCCTCACTACGCAAGGCACTGCACTGTCCCCTCTGAAGTTTTTTGCAAACAAGCTCTTTTGGATAACCTTTACGGTTAGAGCGGATTGTGCCACAAGCAAAAGTGTCCACTTTGAACAATTCCATAAACAATTGCACAGCAGTGTAGAAGTTATCAAGGTACAAATGGTGGCCTCTGTTAAACAGTCCTCTAGCAAGATCCCACACAATTTTCTCTGAAACTCCAAAAGTGGACGGACAACCAGGGGGGTCAATAGTGGAATCCCTACCAGTGTACACACGCAAATTAAAAACATATCCTGTCCTACTCTCAGACAACATATACAGCTTAATTCCATAGCGTGCCCTCTTGCTAGGAATGTACTGCCTAAAAACCAAACGGCCCTTGAACAGGACCAAAGACTCATCAATAGATATTTCTTTCCCTGGAGTATAGATCTCTGAAAATCGATCTACAAAGTGATCAAGAACAGGCCGAATCTTAAAAAGACGGTCACATTCAGGGTGATCTCGTGGCAACGCCAAACCATTATCAACAAAATGCAGCATCCGAACCAAAAGTAAATACCGATCACGAGTCATAACTGCAGGAAATATGGCCGTTGCCATCAAGGGACTGGTAGACCAATATGAACCCATGGACGGCTTCCTTATCAAACCCATCAAAAAAGCAAAACCCAAAAACTTCTTCATCTCTTCCAGATTTGTGGGACTCCACCGGGTAGCTCTAGAATGGGGCCTAAGTCTGGCACTGTTGTCCCTCAAAAACTGTTCAGCATACAAATTAGTCTGCTCAACAATCTCACCCAAAAATACATCATCCATAAACAACTGAAAATACTGTATAGGCAAATAATGTTCACAATCCACTCTACACCCTGCATAACCACTAAAGGCAGGCAACACCGGCTGCACCATGTTTGGATCAACCCAGAGTCCAGCACTTCCAGTAGGAAGCCTAGCAGCCCCAGGCTACAATCCAGATGCCTCTTGCACCATCGGCACAGTAGTATCCTCCTCTAAAACAGGCACTTCATCTGCACTGAGAGTACCTTCATCATCCGATGATTCCATGTGGAGAGAAAACTCACTGCCTGAATCTTCCCTCCCTCCTCTCCCTCAGACGCACTGTCAGTCTCATAATCCTGCTCAGAGGAAGATTCAAGAAGCAAACCAACCACCTGCTGAGCAGTAATTCTACGGCTAGCCATAATGCTTACTAATAAAGGTTACTTGTCAAACAAGTCAACAACAAACCCTTTGTAAAAAAAAAAGAAATAAACAAAATGTAGCTTTATCACAAAGACCTATATACTCCAACACTATACCACTCACGTGACAGAAGTAGCTAGACTCACCAGCACCTACTCTGCACAGACACAGTAAGGATCAACAATATCCCACTAAAAAAGAAGAAAAAAAAATTACACATAAGACAATGCAAAACATCGCAAAGAATTTCATGCTCTGAACACTAACAAATATGCTGCCATTATGACACCACTTACAAAAAAATTCATTCATGCATGACAATAATACTCATTTGGACTACACACAACAAAAATATTTTTCTTACCAAATAAATGCAATTACGCAAAACTGCAGAACAACCACTGCCGAAACCGCAAACAGGAATCAAAAGCTTTACACTAGAATAAAAAGGAGAAAAAAAACATTACAATCACATATGCAAATAATGCACCAGTCCACACACAATCCACCAGCCAAGCTAAGGGGTAGGTGGGCCAAAGAGTATAAATAAAATATTCACCCCCGTAAAAGGGGAGCAACCCTTGCCCTTTTGGCCACTCCCCAACACAAAAATTAAAAAACCCTGGTGTCTAGTGGCTTCTGCCCTCCTTGGGGGCAGATGGGCCTAAAAACATACTGCTATTCTGCCACCCAAGGGGTCACTCTCCACAAATAAATGCCTGGTGGACTAGTGGGAAGATACCTTTATCTTCCGCACACGATCTCTCACTACTCAACTCTACTCTCAACTCTATTCACAACTGGATGTTAGCTCACCAACTCATTCTGAATCCCGCCAAAACTGAATTCCTCCTCCTCTCTACCTCTCTCTCACCTCCTCCTGTTCAATCTTGGATGGATCAGCTGAACCTACTCAACAACAAACCCATCATTGTCGACAGCGCTAAATCCCTAGGTGTCATTCTTGACAAAAGACTCAACCTAATCTCCCACATCAACTCTATTGCTAAGAACGCACGTTACCAGTTGCGCCTTCTATGGGGGATCCGTCGGTTCTTCCCGGAGAAAGACTTAAAAACCTTGGTACAATCTCTGGTTCTCTCAAGACTGGATTATTGCAATTCTCTTCTGACGGGCCTACCCAAATCCCACCTCTCCCACCTCTCCCCTCTCAAATCCATCCTCCATTCAGCAGCTCGCTTCATTTCAGGGTCTAAACGAAGCGACCACGTCACTCCTATCCTGTCCTCTCTTCGATGGCTTCCGATCGAGGCAAGATCTATTTACAAAACTGCCTGCATCACACACAAAGCCTTACACACGTCCTCCCCTCGTTACCTGGCGAATAAATTGAAATTGTCCGGTGGCTCTCGCCCTTCTCGCAATGCGAAAAAGCTTCTGCTTGTGCCCCCCCCGTCTTCAAAAGGGAAAGATCGATGGCGCAATCCTTCTCAGGCAATGCGGTGAGAATCTGGAACTCGCTTCCCCCATTGCTCCGTGCCACCTCCTCTACCCAGATCTTCTAAGCTGACCTCAAATCTCTTCTCTTCCAAAGACACTTTCAGAACTAATACTTTCACTCTCAGCCCCCTCTAGGAAGTTCGCTCTTCATTGTAAATTTATACTTTTTCCTGTACATTCCTCACCCTTGCGTGCTGTGCTGGATTTGTGTACCCTTCATTTAATTCACGCCCTCTCTACTCCCTCAAGGAAGTTCTTCCACTATAGGAAATTCTGTACTCCATGCCTATAGAAGTGCCTTCCCAGTGTGTTCTGCCACTTATTGCAGTATTATACCTCTATTTGTATTTTGTATCTCATGTATCATGCACAATTGTCACTTTTTCCTCATGTAATGTAACGCTTGCTTTTGTATTATGCTCACTTGTAACCTTCTCATCATGTAATGTTACTGAAGCGCTCTCACACCTTCGGGTAAAGCCCCGCGCTATATAAATAAAACTGCCCCCCCCCAGGGGGGCAGAGCACCAAAAACATAAGGCCCCCAAAAGGGGAGCGACCCTTGCCCAAGGGGCCGCTCCCCATAACAGTATTTTCAGTTTTTAAAAATAATTCCCTGGCGTCTAGTGGGCATTCCTGCTGCACGATCGCATGATCGTGCAGCAGGAAGGCACAAAAGAGGCATCGAGGGAAAGGAAAGGGTTTTCCTTTCCCTCGATGCCTCTTCTGTTTCAAATCCCCTTTCCCCGGAGCCAAAACTAACCTTATTCCCCGACGCGCTGGAAGCAAATGGCTTCCAGCGCGTCGGGGAACAAAGGGAAACCCCCAATGACGTCAGCGCGCCTCGCGCGCTGACGTCATTGAGAGGGGGGGCGGGGGGAGGCAGGGGAAGCCCTTCCCCTGCCTTCCCCCAAAAAAACCCGACGATCGGATTCCCACGGGGGGAGCGCCAGCGCTTCCCCTGTGGGTGGTCTTATGACGAGCTGGACTCGTCATGAGCACACGACCACTGTGTGCCATGACGAGTCCAGCTCGTCATGAGCATCGAAGGGGTTAAAATGAAGTGCAGGACATACAAACTGAATAAATTGTTCAGCTATGTCCGCTGGTGTGTGGTCAATATGTTTCTGCCTATGTGTGAAAATTAATCAGGCATTCGTCAGGACCGAAGGTGAAATAAACCACGGCGGTATGGGCACTCTAAGGCCCACCCTAACCAGAGGTTATCAATGTTAAAAATATTTTCAGACTATAATAGTCAAGTGAACCTCGTGTTGAGAGGAACCGAGTTTACACTACACAATAATACAGTAAACAATAACAGACGAACATACAGAAAAAGAACACACAAAAAACAGTTTTAGATTTGATGTTCATAGGTATGTTATAACAGAAACATACATGCACTTGTGCTCTTCATGGTGCACTTGAGCTCTAACACTGACCAGATGTGCCATGGTGCAAGATCATGTGCACTTAAATGGTAAAGTGCCAAAAGACTAAACTAACAGCATTTGCGCTCAGTATGCCCATTGCGACGTTTAACCATAGCCAGTAATCCGTAGAGTCTATATAGGCTATAAAATGAAATAACGAAGACAATTAGTGCTGTTGGGCACAAAATAATCTTGAAGTACAAGATAAAAGGTATATCTTACATCCGGTGTAACCACTTATTACACCATGGGTCTCGGGAGGGGGGTGGTGGCAAAATGGCACACCCTACGAATGAAAGGTAAAAAAGGGAGTCAGCTACATGGCCTGGAGAAAAGGGGTATTACTTATCTCAAGTCCGAGTCTCAATAAACTCACGCCTTCGCTGCCAGGCACCCGCTCGGTACCTGCATCGACCCTCGAATAGCCGGACCCCGCTGGTACTGAGGAACGGGAGGCGGCTCGATTTTAAGCTCAATGAAAGCCTTGGAATCAAGACATGTTCCGCACACGTCATCGCGTGAGCGTCGATGACGTGGAAGGCGCGGGGGAGGCTACGAGCCAATGACATTGTCTGTGGCTCGGGATCAGAATGACGAAACGGACGGTCGGTCTAAACAGCTGAATGGTGATGTCAAGGGAACGCTGTGTCTCTTTTAAAGCGGTAGACGATAGAGAATAGGCTGTTGATCTCAGACGCCAAACCCATAGACAGATTAGTACAAAAAATAATAATAAAAGTGAGTGTGGACTCTATCAGGATTGCACCTTACCACAGGAGACCGGATCCAACAGAAAAAGGCTTTACAGACTAGGAAAATTAGAGCAAGTCGCTTGTGTGATGCAGAACTAACATTCAGTGAAAGATATATATATGAAAAAATATATATATTCAGTGTCGTAGCACTGTACCCCACGGAATATTATCATTCAAGCCTTGTTTGTGTGTGCCCAGCCGGTACACCCACCTCTGCTCTTTTTCATATAAAATTTGTTGTGTGTTGCTTTGTGTTTTCACTTGTTCGATGATGGTCCACCTAAGATCATTGGTGGTATGATTGGCCTGCAAGAAATGTTCACTTAACTTCGTGGTGATCCGCCTACATCTAATGTTACTCCTGTGTTCACACACATGCAGTGTGACTTTGCTGTGGTCATGCCCACATAGCGCAAACCACAAGGGCAACTTATTAGATACACCACATTGGAGGAGTTACAGTTTGTATGAGCACGCTGGGTCCACGTTTTCCCTTGTTCAAGGTTCAAGGTTTTGGTGCTTGTAGTGAGATGGCAGATACTGCAATTGGCGCAGGGGAAATGACCCCTTACTTTCGGAAGGCCCCATGCGTCAGTTATAGATGGTGTATCTCGAATAGCGTTGTCTCTGGGGCGAGTGTGGACCAGAGTGTCTTTGAGGCTACGTCCTTTTTTGAAGGAAAAAAGGGGTTTCTTCCATTCTCTTTTGTTACTGGTCAGTATTCGCCAATGTTTGTTTATCACTTTCTTCACAGTGTTGGATGCACTACTGTAAGTCGTGACACAAGTTAGTGGTGTTTCTACTATCTCCCTTGGGTTATCCTCTAGCAGGGCCTCTCTAGGTTGATTCCGCGCCCTTTTATAGCCCTTCTTTAGGACACTGTCTGGATAGCCCCGATGTTTAAGTTTGGTAGTAAGGTCTGACGATTGTTTACGGTAATCATCTAGGTGACTACAGTTCCTTCTCAACCGTAAAAATTGTCCTTATGGCAAATTTTCCCGTAGAGATCTCGGGTGGAAGCTTGAAAAATCTAAAAGATTGTTTTTCGCAGTTGGTTTATAGTGGGTTTTAGTTGTCAAGCACCCATTGCCCGTAGAAATTACTACATCTAGGAACACAACTTCCTGTGTACTGCAGGTATGTGTGAACTTTAGGTTCAGATCCAGAGTGTTGATCCATTGTAAAAATTCTGCTAGGCAATCATCAGATCCTTGCCATACCATGAGAATGTCATCTATATACCTCTTCCAAAAACTTATGGAAGAGACAAAAGAGGCAAAAGGGTTACTCACACTTTGGATAAATTTACGTTCAAAATCATGAACATACAGACCAGCTACGCTGGGGGCAAAGGTACTGCCCATCGCAGAAGCGCGATAAAGAGCCTTTATCGCGCTTCTGCGATCAGAATTTTTACAATGGATCAACACTCTGGATCTGAACCTAACGTTCACACATACCTGCAGTACACAGGAAGTTGTGTTCCTAGATGTAGTAATTTCTAAGGGCAATGGGTGCTTGACAACTAAAACCCACTATAAACCAACTGCGAAAAACAATCTTTTAGATTTTTCAAGCTTCCACCCGAGATCTCTACGGGAAAATTTGCCATATGGACAATTTTTACGGTTGAGAAGGAACTGTAGTCACCTAGATGATTTCCATAAACAATCGTCAGACCTTACTACCAAACTTAAACATCGGGGCTATCCAGACAGTGTCCTAAAGAAGGGCTATAAAAGGGCGCGGAATCAACCTAGAGAGGCCCTACTAGAGGATAACCCAAGGGAGATAGTAGAAACACCACTAACTTGTGTCACGACTTACAGTAGTGCATCCAACACTGTGAAGAAAGTGATAAACAAACATTGGCGAATACTGACCAGTAACAATAGAGAATGGAAGAAACACCTTTTTTCCTTCAAAAAAGGACGTAGCCTCAGAGACACTCTGGTCCACACTCGCCCCAGAGACAACCCTATTTGAGATACACCATCTATAACTGACGCATGGGGCCTTCCGAAAGTAAGGGGTCATTTCCCCTGCGCCAATTGCAGTATCTGCCATCTCACTACAAGCACCAAAACCTTGAACCTTGAACAAGGGAAAACGTGGACCCAGCGTGCTCATACAAACTGTAACTCCTCCAATGTGGTGTATCTAATAATTTGCCCTTGTGGTTTGCGCTATGTGGGCATGACCACACGCAAAGTCAAACTGCGTGTGTGTGAACACAGGAGTAACATTAGATGTAGGCGGATCACCACGAAGTTAAGTGAACATTTCTTGCAGGCCAATCATACCACCAATGATCTTAGGTGGACCATCATCGAACAAGTGAAAACACAAAGCAACACACAACAAATTTTATATGAAAAAGAGCAGAGGTGGGTGTACCGGCTGGGCACACACAAACAAGGCTTGAATGATAATATTCCGTGGGGTACAGTGCTACGACACTGAATATATATATTTTTTCATATATATATCTTTCACTAAATGTTAGATCCGCATCACACAAGCGACTTGCTCTAATTTTCCTAGTCTGTAAGGCCTTTTTCTGTTGGATCCGGTCTCCAGTGGTAAGGTGCAGTCCTGATAGAGTCCACACTCACTTTTATTATTATTTTTTGTACTAATCTGTCTATGGGTTTGGCGTCTGAGATCAACAGCCTATTCTCTATCGTCTATCGCTTTAAAAGAGACACGGCGTTCCCTTGACAGCACCATTCAGCTGTTTAGACCGACCGTCCGTTTCGTCTTTCTGATCCCGAGCCACAGACAATGTCATTGGCTCGTAGCCTCCCCCGCGCCATCCACGTCATCGACGCTCATGCGATGACGTGTGCGGAACACGTCTTGATTCCAAGGCTTTCATGGAGCTTAAAATCGAGCCGCCTCCCGTTCCTCAGTACCAGCGGGGTCCGGCCATTCGAGGGTCGACGCAGGTACCGAGCGGGTGCCTGGCAGCGAAGGCGTGAGTTTATTGAGACTCGGACTTGAGATAAGTAATATCCCTTTTTCTTCAGGCCATGTATCTGACTCCCTTTTTTACCTTTCATTCGTAGGGTGTGCCATTTTGCCACCACCCCCCTCCCGAGACCCATGGTGTAATAAGTGGTTGCACCGGATGTAAGATATACCTTTTATCTTGTACTTCAAGATTATTTCGTGCCCAACAGCACTAATTGTCTTCGTTATTTCATTTTATAGCCTATATAGACTCCACAGATTACTGGCTATGGTTAAACGTCGCAATGGGCATACTGAGCGCAAATGCTGTTAGTTTAGTCTTTTGGCACTTTACCATTTAAGTGCACATGATCTTGCACCGTGGCACATCTGGTCAGTGTTAGAGCTCAAGTGCACCATGAAGAGCACAAGTGCATGTATGTTTCTGTTATAACATACCTATGAACATCAAATCTAAAACTGTTTTTTGTGTGTTCTTTTTCTGTATGTTCGTCTGTTATTGTTTACTGTATTATTGTGTAGTGTAAACTCGGTTCCTCTCAACACGAGGTTCACTTGACTATTACAGTCTGAAAATATTTTTAACATTGATAACCTCTGGTTAGGGTGAGCCTTAGAGTGCCCATACCGCCGTGGTTTATTTCACCTTCGGTCCTGACGATTGCTTGATTAATTTTCACACATAGGCAGAAACATGTTGACCACACACCAGCGGACATAGCTGAACAATTTATTCAGTTTGTATGTCCTGCACTTCATTTTAATCATGTCTGATTGGCCAATTAATAAAATACTTTTTTTTGACACATTTCAGACATTTTTAACTCACTTTCACCTTTTTTACTAATCACATTTTTTCCAGCTCCGCAGTAATTCTGGCGTTGAAGCACACCAGGGTGGCATTCGGCCTCTCCTGGTGGGGCCCAATGATGAAGCATGTCACCAACTAGGTTGGTGAGTGAGGGCTTTCTATAGAACCTAGTAGGATTCCACATACATGCTCTTCTTTTTTGAAAGGCACACTCTTTTGTTGTTTAGAATAGAGTAACATGAGGACAGCCTTGGTCTACAGGTATCGGAACTGGTCCCTCACTCTGTCCCTGGCTGTCCTAGCTGTAAGACATCCCTGTCACCTCATCTGTCTCATAATCATCATGATAATACTGTCTGCCCCGAGGGTCATCAAAGTAATTATTATCAGAACGACCCTGTGAGGCCGCAGCATTTGGAGCCCTGTCTGCCCCACCAGCTCCCCGACCCCGTCCACGAGAACCTCGTCCTCTAGTGACTGCCACCTTCTGCAACAACACGGACACTCGCTACGCCTGTGTCCCTTCTCTTTACAATACGCACATTGATTCGGCCCTAAAGGCATAGAATTCGGCAGCCTGCTAGTGCGTGGAAGCTGTCGGGCCAAACCACCACGTCCTCTACCATTCCCTCTGGAAACCTGCTGCAACAACACCTTTGTCTTCAAATCCTTGTGCTTCTTCTCTGTTCTTTCCTTATCCTCATTTTCCCTATGCTCATAATACTGCGCCATATTCAAAATAACAGAAGGGGAAGAGGTGGACCAAGTGCTTTCAGAAGTCTGCAATCGAGTCGCAATCTCCGGAAGCAAATTTGAAACAAATCTATTAACAAACAACCAGACACCTCCCTCAATAGACAAATCCTGCCCACCATAATCCAAAAACACATCTTCAAACCGAGTGAAAAAATCAGACACGCTCTCATCTTTCTTCTGGCGACAAGCCATTAACTTGTCCCAATCATCCTTTCTCGGCGGAATAAGAGAATGCATATACATGATAATGCGGCCTGGCAAGGCAAGTATCTCTGCCTTAGGCTTATTGCCTGGTTTCCTTTCCTGATCCCATACTTTAATTTGATCCCATGTACCACCCAGTTCCGCAACATGGTCTTGTGTGTGCACCTGCCTCCAAATATCAACCGTAACCAATAAACCAAAGAACATTTCAATATCCGCAAGCCTCATTACTGTTGAAGAGGCAGCTTCAGTCAATTCTTTATAATATGCAGTAGGATTTTTCCTAGGATCAGGTAACTGAGTCTTAAGAGACAAAACTTCACTCCTTTTCCATGGAGTATAAACCCATTGTTCTTGGAAACGGGCCGCCACACCTGGTCTAGTGACTATACCATGCTGATCCGTTAGCTCTGCTATTTCGGGGTGGTATATAGGATGCACCTCCTGCATCGGGAACTGAGATACCTGAGTGGGGCTCTTCTCAAGTATCCTACGCTGGTAAGCAATAAATGTCGTAATACTACCAAAAACTTGATCAGGGTCCATGTTAGTAACATATACATGATCTTTAATATCATATAAAATCTGTGGTGCAGCATCTTTAAAACACTGCTCCCAAAGAGTGATCAGAGTAGCAGACATATGCTTAAGGGCATGCTGTTGTACAAAAGGCTTGTAATCTTTCATCACATTCCACACATCTTCCACACTGTAAATGGGGTTTCGGGCCCACTGCGCAGCCTGGTTAGCCACTACCTTTTTCTCTGCATCTTCCACTTCAGATCGCACATATGGACCCATGCGCTCTTTAAACTTTGTCCAGTCTCTCTCTCCAAACCCATGCACTGGCGTCCCATCACTCAAGGAAACCGGGGATGAAAAACCAGGGAAGGAGAGGCAACTGGAGTGACAGGTATCAGCGATGCTGAGCGCTGCGTCACAGGAAGGAATGCTGGCGAGAAAGATGCTGAAACAATGGGCGTGAGGGTGGTGCTAACAGTCACAGTTGCTGTGGGCGGCAAGGAAGCAGGAGGAAAAGAAAGAGGAAAGGAGCCGATGCCACGGCTGTCGAAAAAGCAGCAGTAGATACAGGAACAGAGAAAGTAGAAGCAACAGTAACAGGCGGCCGTGAGGGCAAGGGAACAGTGGGATAAATCTTTTGTGGGGCATACGGAGGTGGGGTCGACTATCTAATAATTCCTCCACAAAAGTATCATTTTCGTCTTGGGCTACACAAGATTTGTCAATGTGTAATCAAAACCTCCTATCTTCACGTTCAATTCCTATCTCTTGTTTCTTTCTATCATGTGCTACAGCTTTCTGAGTCAATGTTTGCATTCTCCCCTTTCACGCCTCCTTTTCCATCTTTAATCGTCTCTGTTTAGCCTCTTTTTGCCATGTTCGAAGAGAATCAAACATAGACTTCACTTTGCAAACAATTTTTCCTGTAAAAACCCAATTTTTTGTTCATCAAAAGTGCCCGTCAACGGCCACTGCAACTCGGCATTGTCCCTCGTATATTTGTGCCATAATGTACTAAACATAATAGGGCCAAGACCAAGTTTCACATACATATCAAAATTAGGAGTGCCTTGCGGAGGCGCCGGCTGAGCTTCTTCCAATCTAGCATCTGCAGAACAACAGCAACAGCACAAAGAAACCAATTTACTTATTCCAGGCATTTTCAAAGCAAACAAATTCACTATTCTATGCCTGGAAAAACATTAGCAAACGTTTTATCCCAAAGACGGCCCTTAGGCCGTACCAAATATAAACCAAAATGGTACCATATCCACAAAGAACCAAAACAAACTCACCTGATGAATGCAGGTCTAAATTAATTTATTCTCCACTGCCGACTCTTTAGACCAAACAGTCAGATCCAAGCGTTTCCCGGTTCAGGACTCCAGTCGGGATAACCACTGGGTGAGGCACCGTCCGGCGGGACAGAAGGGGCAGCTGCGAGTACAGGAACTCTCTCATGCAGGGATCCCTGATCCGTCCGTCCGACCTGACAATAGCCTCAACCTCCCCACCCGTCCGCGGAAGGGGATGGGTCACTCACCTAAAGGAGTCCCTGTTTGGGCGCCAACTGAAGGAAATGACCCAATTAGGGTCACCCGGGTCATTCGCGACCATCTCTCAGCCTTCCATACAAATGAAGAGTCGGTCAGACAGTAGAGAATACAAACCAATATATATTTATTGAGCTACGCTTGAGCGGAGCCCGGTCTGCCCAGTCTCTTAGGAGTGCTGCAGAAAGGACTGGCATCAGCAAGCATAACGATACATTATGTACATTTCAGAACCAATGAAGGCACGCCCACAATGGAATTTTCCAAGCAGATGCAGCTAAACAAAGAAGTACAGAAGGACAGGTTTCGATTCTGAGGCCGGGCACACATTATCTCCTACTCAAGGTCGCTCTGTCCGTGCCCGCCACTAGACTAGTGGGAGAAGGCCTCCATCTAATGAGAAAGGTATGCGCTAATAAGAACAGTGTATTCATTAGCGGAACAAGGCCCAACCTTGGAGAAACGAAACTTACCACAACCCGTTCCTCGAAGAGGCGAGCAGCAGTTTTGAACATGATTCAAAATGGCGGCCAAACATTAAATGGTGCCGCGAATGCTAACTTACATAGAATAATGCACAAGCAAAGTTAGCAGAAACATTTCTATTCCCACAGCATGGTGAGCAAAAAAACAATGGATTTAGGCCAAGATCTCTGTACTGGGGTGAATGTATGACGTTCTGCATTGCGTCCATCAATTGTTCTTTTTGCATTTGTCACCCTGCGTGAGATGGGTATGCCCAGACGTGCGTCCCGTGCTCTCCATGCCGCTGGAGTCAAGCTATCCTGGCTGATGTGGGGTGAAACCACGAAACCTGTCCTATGATGCATGTTTCCAGTCCAGAAAGGACCTAGCCTGGCAGTTCGGGCTGGACTGTTCCCTCTGGGCGTAGGGTCAAGACTGTTTTGCAAATGGCTGGGTTCAAACTGGAATGGGATGGAGAGCAAAAAAACGATGGATTTAGGCCCAGATCTCTGTACTGGGGTGAATGTATGACATTGTTCTGCATTCTGTCCATCAATTGTTCTTTTTGTATTTGTCACCCCGAGTGGGACGGGTATGCCCAGACGTGGGTCCCGTGCTCTCCATGCCGCTGGAGTCAAGCTATCCTGGCTGATGAGGGGTGAAACCACCAAACCAGTCCTAGGATGCTTGTTTCCAGTCCAGGAAGGACCTAGCCTGGCAGTTTGGGCTGGACTGTTCCCATTGGGCGCAGGGTCAAGACTGATTTGCATATGGCTGGGTTCAAACTGGAATGGCATGGTGAGCAAAACAATGATGGATTTAGGCCCAGATCTCTGTACTGGGGTGAATGTATGACATTGTTCTGCATTCTGTCCATCAATTGTTCTTTTTGATGTTGCAGGTAGCCCTTCCAGCCCTTAATACTTTTGAAGCCAGACAAAGTCCTCTTTTGTGAAGCCCAAAGTGCGCAGCAAGTGCAGTCGTTAATAGTGCAGTCCTTTTGTGGTGCAGATCAGGGTTCAGCAGGACACTCTTGATATTTCCAGGCAGAGATCTGAGTTGCTGGGCAGCTCTCCCATATTTATTTCAGTTTCTGGGCTAGCAAGACGGGAGGCACTCCTGACCAATGGGGTGAGGGTGCCACCCCATTGTGATGACAACTTCCTTAGAAGTATGGCATATTTTTGTATAAGAATGCACTTCTCAACAAAAATCAAAATGAAGAAAACCTCTCCTGTAGGTTCAGGTGTGGCTTTTCCCTACAGTTCCCTTCCAGCCGCTCTCCTAATCTATTTACAGGGGCTCCCAACTGGCTGGGGGTACAGGAAGTGGGGGTAGTCCTGGTTCCTGTCCTCACTATCTTTAACCCTTTGACGGCCAGTTTGGCTACCCAGCCCCCTTCTTGTCCTGGCATCTGCAGCAGCAGCTCTCCTCCCACCAGATGTCTCCTTAGTCACAGCCCAGGCCTCTTCACACCTAATCAAGGGAGCTTGGCTCAGCCTGTCAAAGGCTGGCCAATCAGAGGAGGATGATACAGGGCTGGATTTGGTAACTTTAGGAAAGTATTCTATAACTTCTTTCCTGCCATAGTTATGATAAATCCAACCTAGGCAAGTTGCTGGATTTATTGCAACTATTATCTTTATACTTTGAGTTGTTTTTCTAGCTCACTCCTGTCATTAGTTAAGCTTTATTAAAAATTAATAAAGCCTTCCCATATTAGCCTATAAGCTAGCAATCTACAATGGAGGTAAACTGAATTCACAGTTTTTCTCCCACCAGGGCATATAAAACACCCTACCCTGGGGACACCTAGGGCAGATCTTAGGGGTGACCTATATGTAGAACATAAGGTCGAACAAGACTTTGGAAGCACTTTTAATTCCAAAGTCCAATTTGGACATAGTTTTATATTGAAAGCAGCATGCAAAACAGGGCCGGATTTAAAATAGCAGCCGGACCACATCAGTGCACACTTAAGTGCATTAAATACACTGGACCTCTAAACCTACATGCTCTATCATATAGTAGGGACTTACCGGTAGATTGACAGTACCAGCTGTAATTACACATAATTGTCATGTACCTTTTAAACAGATCACAGGCCCTGGGCCTGATTAGCAGAGCCCAGGGCACAGTTGTAGTCAGAAAACGAGCATCTAGTAGTTCGAAGGGGGCAAAAAGTGGGGGGGGGGGCATCTGCAAAAAGCCCTGTTTTCTCACAACTTTGTACTGATACCAGAGTGCAGTGTTCATCGTTACCATAGTATTTTATCCCATTGAGGTTTAGAACAAGCTTCATAATGGATTTCAGTTCTATTTAGTTATCCTGAATGGTGTAGAGACTAAGTAAAGGACAAAATATCGAGTCCAAAATATCGAGAGGACAGAATATAGAAAAGACATAATATGGTTGGAAAAAATATCGACATATAGGTAAGTAATAATGAATGTCATTATATCGAATTTTATTATATCAATTTTTTTTATTGTTTTATATGTTGCTATATGTGTTAAAAATACATAATCTTTTTTTAATGTATGTTACAATTTTTTTAAGGTAATGGATTTTATGTGAATTAATTTTTTGCGTCTATTAGTTCCGTAGCGGATTGTGGGTTTATAGGGGAATAGGGTGGGAAGTAATTTAATTTACATTAAAAAAATTAATAATTTATTAATTGATAATTTAGTGTTTAATAATTAATATTGTTTAATAATTTTTGCGTATATTAGTTCCGTAGCGGGTTGTGGGTTTATAGGGTGGGAAGTAATTTAATTTACATCATAAAAATTAATAATTTATTAATTAATAATTTAGTGTTTAATAATTACTATTGTTTAATAATTTTTGCGTATATTAGTTCCGTAGCGGGTTGTGGGTTTATTGGGGAATAGGGTGGGAAGTAATTTAATTTACATTATAAAAATTAATAATTTATTAATTAATAATTTAGGGGCCTATTAGGATGGCGGGCGGAGACACGACTGCGGTGCCGGCGGTGGCGTTAACACCCATTTACCGCACGCCGCCAGCGGTCTTCACGCCCGCCATATTAGGATGGCCACACATTGCCCATTTCCCGTCCGCCGCGGTGCGACACCAACCGCCATCAAAGTGCGCCCGCCACCGCGGCGGAGTGAGCCAATCACCACACACCGCCGTGCGGAATGACGTCCCGTACGCCGAAAATATCACGATGCCGGAAACATGGCAGCGCACCGCGACGGAGAAACCGCACAGCGAAAGACGGCGGAGACACCACAGCGGAGACAGAAAAGAGACACCCGGGACACACCGCGATGGATCCTGCCCTACACGCCTTCCCAGTGCTGTACATGATACACCACCTGCAAGTCATCGTCCGCCGCGGACGCCTCCGCAGGTACGTACAGACACAACAGTGCAAGTAACAAAATACACAGCTCTAGGGTGGAAAAACTTTGCATGGGAACACCACACACCCCTGTGGGGACAGGCACACAGCCAACACTGCACACACACATGTTCCACCTGTGACAAACACACCTCGCCACATACTGACCACCCATGTACCGCCATAATGAACAAATGTCCCGGTGACATCACCGCCGCGGTCAGTGTGCATGAAACCATGCACACAACGCAGAGCCCAGGGCCAGCGCATGCCAAGGGCACCGTACAAATCGCACAGAGCCACAACTCCATCCACAACACACCAGCTACCTCCCTGAAGGGACACAACATGTGCCTCCCAAGTGCCACTCCTGCACAACAACCACACAACTACAGCCACACCATGCCCCACATCCCAACAACTGCATATACAGCCACAGCAGGACCCTTTGCACAGGAACACATAGCACAGAAGCCCAGGCCCCAGCCAACACACACACCACAACAACATCACACACAAGCCAAGAACACTGAGGCCAGGCACAAAATGTACACACACACAGATGAGGACCAAACACTTCACTGCACACACTACCTGACAAGTCACACACACACACACCACCCTGACTCACAGCTACATACACACACCACATGCCAGCAGTAATGGAGGACAACTAATTGGAAAGCCAAAGTGAGGTGCTCACAAATGGAAGGGCAGTGACACAACCATCAAGCATGTGTGATGCTCATGCAAGACAAGACACATGTGAGAACACACACAGCCCATCACAGCACACATGGCTGACACAGTCAGTCAACACAAACCACGGTCACCCCAATGCAACAACTCCTGGAGACAGCAAGGACACCCATGTATAGGCACAGGGATGTAAGGAAGGCCCTGAACTCAAACACTGACCAGCCACACATAGGCATCCAAATACTGGACAAGAGAATGTCTGCTGCACAACACACAGGGCCCAGTGACACACTACATGACAGCCAAGCACAAGTAGGGCATGTCACACATACCTCCTCCCACAACAGCAACACACAATACTGCCATGTGCACAAAACACAACCACAGGGCTCAACAAGTACACATACAGGCACACCACTCCAGGGTGACACATGGCAGTAGTTGACAATGAAGGTGCACACACATCCACATTCATAACAAAGTCACCCCCTTCACACCATACACTTCTCCACCACCCAAGTGCACACATTGGAAGTAAGCCATGGGACCTGGATAACTCATCACCACAAGATGTCCATACACCGACACTGATTGGCACACAGAAAGGAAGCTCACACAGACCCCATGACCCTGGCCTGCCTGCCTGTAAGCCTGTGCCCAAACTCCCACCCTGTGCTGCCATTGCCCACAAACCTGACATGTGTCCACCATAGATAACATGAGCTAAGAATGAAGATGACAACAAGAATTCATAGCCAACCACCTGCACTGCACCCATAAGTATCACAGTCAGGTAGAAATGAAGTGCCTCCCACCCCTGCAAAAAAAATGAAATGTGAGACAACCCATTGGCAATGTTGAAGTGGCATACTGAGCATGTGACACAGTAAACCATGCACACACAGAAAAAGCTTTATTCAGGAAGGACACTGACACAACTCACAGCAGGACCAACTGTATTTGCATATTGAGACAACAAATTTGGGCAACAGCAAAGCCAGTGGGCATTTCAATATGCACAGTATTTACATGAGAAGCTGCACAGGCAGGGGGCACACAGCAGTGAACGACAAGGCCAGTGGCCAGGACACAGTGCAGGTGAGGTACATGAGAAGCTGCACAGGCAGGGGGCAAACAGCAGTGAACAAAAAGGCAAAGACATTGTGCAGAGTAGTGACATCAGAAGCTACACAGGGAATGTATGCAACTCTACCATGCCCAGCAACAGAGTAATGGGCCTGACAATGGGCATCACACGCACCCCTGTGGACAGACAGGTGTGTGAGGGTGACCACCATTCAGATGGGGCTGTCTGTCGGACTTGGAGCTGACTGTGTGTTGGGGTCAGTTGGAGGGCTGCCCTGGGCAGTGGGAGTAACAACTGTGGAAGAGCCAACTGTGCTTGTGGGAGCTGGGGGGCTGCTTGGACCAGGTGGGGTGGTGGCCCGGGGAGGTGGACTCATGCCCTGGTGAGACACAGTGTGTGCCGGAGATTGTGGAGGGGTGCCTCTCCACTTCTTGGGGATCCTGAAAGGCTTCCCTGTCAGGGGATTGAGGGGCACTGGGGCAGACACAACAGGTGACCCCACTACCAAAGCTGATTCTGGTGTGGATGTTGACCCTCCCTCTGGGGACATGCTGGATCCCGCTGTGCGCTTGCCTGGTGTTTGCCGCTGCCCTGCCTCCCTCTGTCCACCAGCTTTGCCCCCTACAGTGTCCTCCCGTGCTGGCTTCACAGGGCTTGGGATGGGAGTGGAGGTCAAGGATGGATTATCCATGGGGCCCTCATCCTGTGTAATGTTTGCAGGCAACACCTTCTCAGTGGGTGTGGAAACTGTCATTTTGCCTCTGCGAGACGTCTTTGGGACAGGGGAGTCTTTGGCGGGGGAGGAAGGTGAGGCCTGTGACCCTGATGCTTGTTTCTTTGCTTTGTGGCCCTTGCTGTCGCCTGATGGGCTTTTCTCTCTGCACTCTGGGGTGGCCTTACTCTTATGTGTGGATGGTGTCTGCACCCTAGTACGCTTGGGCTGCTGCTGCTCCTGTGTGCTGCGGGTTCTGTATCGGGACTTTGGGGTCCGTTGAGCATTGTCACTGTCGTCAGAGGTGCACAGTGACACGGGGCCGGTCCGAGTGCTGGGAGACGCTCCCTGACTATGTGCCTGTTGCAGGGCTGCTGTCACAGTTGATGACAAGGACTGCACAGTCCGGTGTAGCCCACCTACGTCGGAATGTATGCCCTCCATGAAAGCTATAACCTGCCCCAACTTTTTGTCGTGCTCTTGGAAGGCATTGAGAAGTGCTGTCTGCCCCACACACAGCTGGTGCAATAGCTCGACTGCTTCTGCACTGAGGGCAGCAGGGCTGACATGGGCTGAGGCAGCTGTGCCTGGGGTGAAGGTGACTCTTCCCTTCCTACTCGTGCGGACACGGGCAGCACCAGTGGAGGTTGAAGGGAGGCTGGGCACTGGACTCTGTGTGGCAGAAGAGGAGGCCGCGTCCCCGTTCCCTGTACCCCCCAACATGGATGCGTCACCGCTGGCGTCAGATGAGGTAGAGCTTTGTGTCTCCGGCTGTGA
Organism: Calotriton arnoldi; assembly: GCA_963921515.1. Taxonomy (NCBI): domain Eukaryota; kingdom Metazoa; phylum Chordata; class Amphibia; order Caudata; family Salamandridae; genus Calotriton; species Calotriton arnoldi. The sequence goes on from CAWUFW010010214.1 coordinate 624,214, forward strand.
ATCCTCTAGCAGACTCCTGTCCCCCTCCTCGGCGCTGGTCACATCTGTGTCAGTCTGCTCCGGTCCGGCTGTTGCACTGGAAGCCTCACCACTGGTGTCCGTCCCCTCTCCCTCTGCACATACGGGAGCTGCTGCATAGGAGAGAGAAGTACTGTGAGATGAGTGGCATCAACAGAACTAACACGTGCCAATACATCTGCATCCTAGAAGAGGTGTGCAGCACATCGCATGCCACCCTGTGCACACATATATCTTGCCACCCAAAATATCAACCCAACGGTGCATGTCCGGCACACATCCTGCCATAAGTGCCCCAGGTGACTCACACAGCACACCATCCTGCTGTTGGCTCACATCAGACACAGCCACAAAATGGCCTGTGCACACACACTGTCCCGATGTTGGCAAGGATGAACACCACAACATGGTGCACATCACCTACATGTATGGAGCAGTAGGGGACCACACAGACCACAACATACCAGCCCACAATGACCCTGCACACATGCCATCCACCATATCGAGTTCATGGGCACATCTACTGTTGCACATTGGCCTCAGATGTCTGACTGGCAGACATCTGAGGTCTGGAATTGCACGCATTCATTGAAACGCATTCACAGTTGGCACACTGGCATTCCCATCCATCTGAATTCACACACTACCCCACAGCAGAAGGTACCTGAAGGCCACAAATCCAAATGTAAGAGAGATGCACAGTGCTAAAACTGACTTCATGAAGCACCGTTTGGGCAAATGCATGGCACATACACCCAGCACAGAGGCCACTCACAAAACATTGCACCACACAACCAACGTCACACAGCTGACAATTTGCACACTCTGTAGACACATGCACCCACTCCCATCCAAAGGCAGCCTGCAACACATACTCACCCCTAGCTTGCTGCTGATGCTCTTTCAGTTGTTTGTCCAGCTCAGGTTGTGTGACAGCCAGGATGCGGGACATTAGTGGTGTCATGCTGCGCCTAGCCAACCTGCCAGTCCGAGGGAGCAGCCCCAGCGTCATCTCGGCCACGTTCTTGCTCAGCCGGCAGATGTCGTCCCACCTTTTATGACAGTGGGTGCACCTTCGGTTTGACACACCCAGATCTCGGACTCTGGAGGCAATGGCCCTCCACACGGCTTTACGCTGGTGGACCTTCAGCTGCAGGCATGGGAGACAAGAGGGGTGAGGTTCCAGTGACACAGTGCACAATGACAACACAACGAAAATGCAGTAGCACGACAGTGACTCATCCAAAACTCCAGCTACAACTGTAACAGAGCCAACAATTGCTGTGAACATGGTACAATGTCATTGGTCAATCAGACGTACAGGCATGCATGTTCGATGGTGGACACAGTACCTCCACATCCCATTCACATGCAGGATACCAACACAGCCAGCAACATGTAGTCTGGCCGCAGCTACTGTCTGCAGTTACCTACAACTACACATAGAGAAGATAGCAAAACATGTGTCTTGTTGTTGGACTCACTGTGTCCAACACTGCGCAGACCTAAGTGTCCTAGCCCTGTGAAAGCCTCACTGTGTCCTGGAACTCACATAGAGTGACAACAACTGTCATACACACACCCTTCTCCCACGGCTGCTCCTGTGCAATCTACATGGCAGAGATGGGACTTAGATGAAGAGGCGTGAACCAAACACACATGGAACACACTGTACATGCAGTGATGTGGACATGTGGCATTCGATGGGGACTGTGCAGGGCAGGTGGACTGACACTGAGTGGGTAAATTGGGAGCAACACAGCCATTCACACAAATGATAACTGGCCAGACTCCTGCATCACCAAAATGCAGCTGCACTGTATGGCTGACACTACAGAACATGTCCCTCTACTCAGGATAGGCATGCAGGGTAACGTGTGAAAGAGCCCACCAAGCCCTTCCCGCTGTAGTAAACATGATAGGCAGTGCATGTCAGAGCCCCACAACCACTGACACATACCGAAGCACCTCCACCTCACGTGTGCCCACCCTGCACTCTCACTCACAGTCTGGGAGACTTACCATGGCATTAGGGCCGCCATAAAGCCTTGGGTACTGTGCAAGCACCCCGTCTACCAGGACCTCAAGCTCCTCGCTGGTGAAGGGACTGGCACGGATCTTCTGAGTCCTCGACATCACAATGGACATGTGGCAGCAGCAGCACATTGAGGGTGGCAGCCAGCAGTCCCTTGAGGCAGCAGCAGCAGGTGCAGGGTGGCAGCCAGCAGTCCCTTGAGGCAGCAGCAGCAGGTGCAGGGTGGCAGCCAGCAGTCCCTTGCGGCAGCAGCAGCAGGTGAGGGTTATCAGTCAGCAGTCCCTGGTAGCTGTGGGAATGTGGTGCACCCTCCCACACATATATAGGCCCCTGGGGCTGTGTCAGTGGTCCCAGGGTGCTGCAATTGGTGTACCAGGTCTGCCTCATTCAAATACATCCAATGTCCGCCTCCGCGGTGGCGGTGCACGCCTACCGCGATTTTCAAACTCACATCAGGCTACCGCGAGGCTGCTTCCCATTGGCTGCAAGGGCATGGTCCATGGCGGTGACACACCGTAGGGGCCAGGCGCGCGCTACCGCGGTGGTGCATCTTTTGAATGCCTCCAGTGACCGCCTCCGCGGGGGTGGTGCACGCCTACCGCGATTTTCAAACTTGCATCAGGCTACCGGGAGGCTGCTTCCCATTGGCTGCAAGGGCATGGTCCATGGCGGTGACACACCGTAGGGGCCAGGCGCACGCTACCGCGGTGGTGCATCTTTTGAATGCCTCCAGTGACCGCCTCCGCGGGGGTGGTGCACGCCTACCGCGATTTTCAAACTTGCATCAGGCTACCGCGAGGCTGCTTCCCATTAGCTGCAAGGGCATTGTCCATGGCGGTGACACACCTCAGGGGCCAGGCGGTAGGCACTGCCATATGTCTGCCAGACAGTGCCTGGAGTGACCGTGATTTGGGTAGCGGTGCATGGTGACCGCCATTGTCACATACATATCTGGCGGTGTCTCCCGCGATCGTGCCTGGGTTATGGGCGATGCCAGTCCGCAGGTGTCAAGCGGTAGGCACCGCCATATGTCTGCCAGACAGTGCCTGGAGTGACCGTGATTTGGGTAGCGGTGCATGGTGACCGCCATTGTCACATACATATCTGGCGGTGTCACCCCCGATTGTGCCTGGGTTATGGGCGGTGACACACCTCAGGGGCCAGGTGGTAGGCACCACCATATGTCTGCCAGACAGTGCCTGGAGTGACCGTGATTTGGGTAGCGGTGCATGGTGACTGCCATTGTCACATACATATCTGGCGGTGTCTCCCGTGATCGTGCCTGGGTTATGGGCGGTGCCAGTCCGCAGGTGGCAAGCGGTAGGCACCGCCATATGTCTGCCAGACAGTGCCTGGATTGACCGTGATTTGGGTAGCGGTGCATGGTGACCGCCATTGTCACATACATATCTGGCAGTGTCTCCCACGATCGTGCCTGGGTTATGGGCGGTGACACACCTCAGGGGCCAGGCACCGCCATATGTCTGCCAGACAGTGCCTGGAGTGACCGTGATTTGGGTAGCAGTGCATGGTGACCGCCATTGTCACATACATATCTGGCGGTGTCTCCCGCGATCGTACCTGGGTTATGGGCGGTGCAAGTCCGCAGGTGTCAAGCGGTAGGCACCGCCATATGGGTGCCAGACAGTGCCTGGAGTGAGCGTTAATGGAGCTGTGGAGTAGCTGTGCTGCACCTAACGTGTCCTCCAGCTCTCTGCATAGGCCAACATGTACAGTGCCCAGTGTCTCAACAATTGAAGGGTCCTCATGAGGGCAAATGCACAAAAGGGACATGTCACTCCACGTCACCAACACATACCATATATGGGTCGCCAATACATTGCATGGGCACATACACTCGCACATGTCACATGTGCTGTGTAATGAAATGTAGACTGTCCAGTTAATGTATTGCATAGCATATGTAGATAATGGTCAATGTCTGTGTGTGCAATGTAACGCACAATGTCGTCTCATTTACTGAACTAGGGGCATCAGCAACTGGCACATTGTCCAATGCACATGCACACACGTGTCCCCCACGCTCAGCCGGTGGTCAGTGTGTAGTTGATGTGTGCCATGTGCAACCTGTGTTGGGAGGTGTATCAGGGCCAGCAACATGGTGTGTTCGGGTAGTATTGCAATTAGTAACATATGCTGGGGGTCATACTCACAGGTATGCACACATATCTGTTAGTATATCACACTGTGCATGCGAATGAGCCGGAGGGGTGCACAGATAATTGCTGCTGGTAAGGGGACAGGTGTACGAGTAGTGTGCCTGATGTGTACCTACTTGTGAAGTGCCCTGTCGGTTAATGGTGCATGTTGTAAGACTTGGGAATGTGTCTGTAGAAAAAATTGATGTGATGCACATTTCATGTTCTTCTGCATTGACATCTGTGCACTTTGATCTGTCCTAGGAGGAGGAGGCCCAATATCCATCGTCCGTTCACAGTCCTGGCAGACATGGAGAATGAGGATATAATCCGCAAATTCAGGCTGGACCGACAAACCCTGCAGAACCTATGTGCCATGTTGGAGCCCCACCTGCAGCCACGTCGGACATATCCAACAGCTTTCACCGCAACATCTAAGGTGATGGCATGCCTGCATTTCTTTGCAACAGGCTCATTCCAGCACACGGTCGCAAGTGCAGGCGGGATGTCACAGCCGATCACACTCGGTAAATGTTCAAGTGGTGTGCCTGGCGGACATGATCATCTCACACGTGTGTGCCAAGTTTCCCGGCTCAGCCCATGATGCCCACATCTTGCGCAGCAGCATCGTTCCTCAGCTGTTGGCCAATCTGCTTCCGGAGCGTGCATGGCTTGTGGGTGAGTATGCATAGTGGATTAGAGTGGTGTGTGTGTGACATGCTGTTGTGTGGCATTTTGGGACTGCAAGGTTAATCTGTGTCTCTCACACCCAGGTGGCTCGGCATATCCGAACCGCCCGTGGTTGCTGAGCCCATTGCGGAATCCCGTCACGCCAGCTGATGTGCGATACAATGATGCCCATGGGAGGACACAGCGTGTGATAGAACGGACATTTGGTCTCCTAAAATCAAGATTTCGGTGCCTGGACCGTACTGGAGGTGCCCTTATGTACTCGCCAGGGAAGGTGTGTCAGATAGTGGTGGCATGCTGCATGCTCCACAACCTGGCCATTCGCAAGGCAATACCCCTGATCCTGGATGATGATGATGAGCAGCCAAGGCCCCCACCTGCAAATCAACCCGGATCCAGTGACGAGGGCAGTGGAGAGGAGGAAGGGGTCGACATGCGTCGACAGCTCATCACCCGCTACTTCACTTGAAGGTGAGTGACGATGTAGAAGGGACAAAATGGGCTGATGGTGTTGCAGTTGCTGTGTGGGTGTATGTGAGCTTGCTGACTGCAGCTTTGTGTTGACTCATTGCTGCCTGCCAATGTATGTGTGATTGGTTAGTGTGATACAGAATGTCTCTATGGTGACTGTTGCTCTGTGTAAAGTTTGTAGATCTGAGTACCTTGTTGACAAGTGTTGTGTGATGTGTGTGATGCCACACCCATACAAGTGACTCTTGTTCTACGGTTTTCCCTAGGTCCCTTCAGCATCTCACTGCCTACCTACATTCCATTCCCCTGGACCATGTCCTACACGGTGAAGGTTGCACATCCTGTATTAAAGACGGAGCAGACACAACAACATGTGTGTAAGGTATATTTATTTACAACTGTGACATGCGAGGGTGGAGAAAATGTGAAGGGGGGAATTGAAGAAGTGAGTTGACAGTCATGGTAGATGAGATACTTGAGTAGTCCCCACAATGATGTGGAGACCCAGTCCAACAGATAGATGCCATTCACATGGGAGTGCTCCATCCTGCTCAGCTGTGGGACAATGGGGCCTGGTGGGAGTTGTAGTGCAGGCCTCCCTATTCCACAGACACCTCCCTGTAAAGATGGCACCTACCTGTTAGGTGAGGGTGAAGCACACAATGGCTGAGGCATGCTTCTGGGTGGGGGGGGTGCTCCATCCTGCTCAGCTGTGGGACAAGGGGGCCTGGTGGGAGTTGTAGTGCAGGCTTCCCAAACATCCACCCACCTCCCTGTAGGGATGGCTACCTACCTGTTAGGTTAAGGTGAGCAATGCTATGGTTGGCACATGGGTTGGGGTGGAGGGCTCCATCTTGCGCAGCTGTAGGACAAGGGGGCCTGGTGGGAGTTGTAGTGCAGGCCTCCCTATTCCACAGACACCTCCCTGTAAAGATGGCTACCTACCTGTTAGGTGAGGGTGAAGCACACAATGGCTGAGGCATGCTTCTGGGTGGGGGGACTGCTCCATCCTGCTGAGCTGTGGGACAAGGGGGCCTGGTGGGAGTTGTACTGCAGGCCTCCCTATTCCACAGACACCGCCCTGTAAAGATGGCTACCTACCTGTTAGGTGAGGGTGAAGCACACAATGGCTGAGGCATGCTTCTGGGTGGGGGAGTGCTCCATCCTGCTCAGCTGTGGGACAATGGGGCCTGGTGGGAGTTGTAGTGCAGGCCTCCCTATTCCACAGACACCTCCCTGTAAAGATGGCTACCTACCTGTTAGGTGAGGGTGAAGCACACAATGGCTGAGGCATGCTTCTGGGTGGGGGGAGTGCTCCATCCTGCTCAGCTGTGGGACAATGGGGCCTGTTGGGAGTTATAGTGCAGGCCTCCCTATTCCACAGACACCTCCCTGTAAAGATGGCTACCTACCTGTTTGGTGAGGGTGAAGCACACAATGGCTGAGGCATGCTTCTGGGTGGGGGGAGTGCTCCATCCTGCTCAGCTGTGGTACAATGGGGCCTGTTGGGAGTTGTAGTGTAGGCCTCCCTATTCCACAGACACCTCCCTGTAAAGATGGCTACCTACCTGTTAGGTGAGGGTGAAGCACACAATGGCTGAGGCATGCTTCTGGGTGGGGGGAGTGCTCCATCCTGCTGAGCTGTGGGACAATGGGGCCTGGTGGGAGTTGTAGTGCAGGCCTCCCTATTCCACAGACACCTCCCTGTAAAGATGGCTACCTACCTGTTAGGTGAGGGTGAAGCACACAATGGCTGAGGCATGCTTCTGGGTGGAGGGAGTGTTCCATCCTGCTCAGCTGTGGGACAAGGGGGCCTGGTGGGAGTTGTAGTGCAGGCTTCCCAAACACCCACCCACCTCCCTGTAGGGATGGCTACCTACCTGTTAGGTTAAGGTGAGCAATGCTATGGTTGGCACATGGGTTGGGGTGGAGGGCTCCATCTTGCGCAGCTGTAGGACAAGGGGGCCTGGTGGGAGTTGTAGTGCAGGCCTCCCTATTCCACAGACACCTCCCTGTAAAGATGGCTACCTACCTGTTAGGTGAGGGTGAAACACACAATGGCTGAGGCATGCTTCTGGGTGGGGGGAGGGCTCCATCCTGCTCAGCTGTGGGACAAGGGGCCCTGGTGGGAGTTGTAGTGCTGGCAGCATGTACACATGTACCCATGGTGATGTTGCTAGCTACCTTTGGAGGGGCTTCAGGGGGAGTGTCTATTGAATCTGTGAGAGATGTGTTGGGGGAGTGTTGTGCACATGAATACATTTGAAGCTAGGAGGTATTACTTTGTAGTAGTGCAAGACAGTACATTTGTGTGATGTTAGGCATTTGTTTGTACTTACCAGCCTCCACTCCCCGGGTATTCCTGAGAGACTCTCTGGATGTAGAATGCCAAGCACCTTCTCCTCCCATTCAGTGAATGTTTTGAGTGGAACGGGAGGGCCACTGCCTGTCCTGTGAGCCAGCTCATGGTTCTTGGCTCTCTTCTTTTTGACCACTGCCTTCAGATCGTGCCACCTCTTCACGATTTCATCTCTATTGCGTGGCACGGTCCCTACTGCATTTACCTTCTCTACTATCCTTCTCCACATTTGCGTTCTTGTTGCTAGTGGTGTCTGTTGGACCTGGTTACCAAACAATTGTGGTTCTACCCTGATTATCTCATCAACCATGACCCTCAACTCACTCTCAGTGAATTTGGGCATTCTCTGTGGTGACATGGTGTGTGATGTGTCAAGGTGTTTAAGGTGCAGGTTTGGAAGTGGTAGTGGTGGTTGTGATGTGTATGGTGTGTGCTGTGCAAAGGTGTTAGAGGTGCAGGTGTGGAAGTGGTGGTGGTGGTGGTGATGTGTGTGTGTTGTGCAGATTTGCCTCTCCTGTCATCTGTGGTGGATGTCCCCTCAGTTGTGGAGTTTTGCAAAGGATTGTGGTCTGTTGGGGGCTGGATTTATACTGGTGTCTGTGGGTGTGTCAGGATGGGGTATTGGTAGCAGGTGTGGTGTGTGTGTGAACCTGGGATTTGTAGTTTTGGAGTTTCCCATGGGGGTGTGTCTTTGGGCTGTGTTAGGTATTTTTGGGTGCATGCCTTGTTTGGTTGGTGCACTTTGTGGCCATGTTGTGTGATTTTCTCGCGACCGCCATTTTTTTAACGGAGCGTCCGCAGCGGTGGCTCGGCTACAGCGCTTCTGCCGTCTCACTGATTCATCAATGTTGTCGACCGCGGCGGGCGGAAACAGCGCACTTCACCGCGGGGATGTCGAGAATATCATAATTTCGATGGCGGTGCCTCCGCTGTGGTTGCGGTCGTTTGGGCTGTTTACGCTGCGAAACCGACCGCCGCGTACGGGTTTGGGCCTTCTCCGCAGGCGAACGGCAGTTTCTCGGGTCTCCTTTCCGCCACGGTTGGATTTCTACCGCCGAGGATCCTAATCTAGCCGTTGGTTTTATCGCGGTAGCGGCGGGCGGTGATTTCCCGCTACCATGGCGGTCGGTTGTTTTTCCGTCCGCCATCGTAATGACCTCCTTAGTGTTTTATAATAACTATTGTTTAATAATTTCTGCGTATATTAGTTCCGTAGCCGGTTGTGGGTTTATAGGGTCATAGGGTGGAAAGTAATTTAATTTAAATAAAAAAAAAAAATTATTAATTAATAATGTATTGTTTAATAATTACTATTGTTAATTAAGTTAATTAATTTATTATTAAATATATAAAAAGTGAATAATAATCTTTTTAAATTATTTGATAATTATGTAAATTGGTTATTTTTTTATTAATTAGTAATTAATTACATATTAATTATTAAAAATTAATTTGTTAATTATGTACATTTTTTTAGTAGTGTGTTCAGTGTTGATAGGGGAGTAGGGTGGGAATTAAGTTAAATTTAATTCAGATTTTAATAATTTTTAAATATTATTTATTCAAAGGTATTTTATAGTGTTAATTGTGTTAATTAATTTAGATATGATGGATATTAATTTAATTGTTAATTGTAATTAGCTAATTAATTAAATGTTAATTAATTATGTTGATTGATTAATATTTTACACTGTTGGAGGTGACGTTTATAGGGGAAAATGTTGGAAGGTAAATACATTTTTATTAATTAATTATTTGTTAATTAATTTTAATTATATTGTAGGAGTGGGTCTACTCAATTATTCCCCTACGCTACCCAACACTTTCCCTACTGTTGCACTCACTGGAGTGGGAATAGTTATTTTTACACTCCCGCTATCCAACACTTTCCCTACTGTTCCACTCACTGGAGTGGGAATAGTAATTTTTAGACTCCCGCTATCCAACACTTTCCCTACTGTTCCACTCACTGGAGTGGGAATAGTAATTTTTACCCTCCCGCTATCCAACACTTTCCCTACTGTTCCACTCGCTGGAGTAGGAATAGTAATTTTACCCACCCGCTAACCAACACTTTCCCTACTGTTCAACTTGCTAGAGTCGGTATAGTAATTTGTACACACCCGCTATCCAACACTTTCCCTACTGTTCCAATCGCTGGAGTAGGAATAGTAATTTTTACCCACCCGCTATCCAACACTTTCCCTACTGTTCCACTCACTTGAGTGGGAATAGTAATTTGTACCCACCCGCTATCCAACAAATTCCCTACTTTGGCAGTTGTTGGAGTGTGAATACTAATTTTATTCCCTTAGCTATGCAACATTTTTAATTTTGTTATATTTAATGTAGTGTAAATTATTAATTAACATAAAAAAATTACTTTAATTATTTAAATGATATATTATTTATTTTTATATTTATATAATATGTTTATTTATATATATGTAAATATATTTTTAATAATGTTTTAAATATTTTATAATTAAGATTAATAATTATTTTATAATATTATTAAGTACATATATATATGTTAAAAAATAATTAATATGTTTTTTTACATTACATTTATTATTTTTACATTTTAAGGTTTTTTACATTATTTTAACTATGTTTTATTTAATTGTGTTTATTATTTAATTACTGTTATATTATTTTTAATACACTTTAAAAATTCGATATTTTAGTTAACTATATTTTATACATCAATATTTTGTACTCGATATTTTAGTACTTACCTGTTTGTAGATAGGGACTCAATATTCTGTCCCTCGATATTTTGGCATCGATATTCTGGACAGTCGATATTCTGTCCCTCGATATTCAATCACTGAACCATCATGAATGGGACTGGCATTATATGCTTTCTATTTATACTTTTAATGATTGACCCAACCTCATGTTTCCACATCTCCTCTTTACTCGTGGGCTCCAAGCATCTTCCTAGCTTAGCAGAGGGAGAGGGATGACATTCAGGACCAGACCAGGACAGAAAATATGTTCGGTCACTAAAATAAAAGTGGCCCCCACTAACGAATCAGATAGATGAAAAGTGGCCCACATCTCCAACTTGCATTTGTAAAGCTGGTGGCGCTTGGTGCAACAATCTTTTTTGGTGCCCCCTCCACCCCATAACCTCCTCCTCAGATTCCCTCACTACCACCCAGCAAAAGTTTCCTGTATCTCTCCATAGCCCCTCTCTCACATACATTTCATTTGTTTTAAAGCGTTGGTAAAGGCTGGCTTTACTAATCCACTCAGCTATACACATAAAATACAGATCTGTTCTGTGCAGCAGTCGTGTTAACTTTTTGAGTTACTGTATGGCGAGTCAAAACTGCCGCTAGACAAAAGCCCAATCTCTGTTTCTAGCAGGAACATTAATCACAAGAGTTATCTTAAGATTTTATTGCTGCCTGGAAGCTCGATGCACAAGGAACTCTGCAGCAGATGCTTTTAAATCCTAAGTTATTGCTAAACACAGCGTCCCCCCTGAGGTCAGTGACCCCGCCACCCTCCAGGTCAGCACCCATTGATGGTGCACTGGTCGCAAGGCCTAAAGCCAGCCCTATGTAAAGACACAGGGCCTCACTTATGAGAGGGTTGCATCATGTTTGCACCACGCAATGTGGTACACGTGTGACACAAACCTTTAAGTCAGATTTTTTAAGCCATGCAAAGCAACTTTGCATGGCTCTGAGGGGCTTCAAAAATCTGGAGTACTGCAACACAGTGCAAATCGATGTATTGCATTACTCTTCCCTGGGTAAGTGTTCCCTGAACGTTGCGTGGGTGTTACCATGCAATCCCATGGATTTTGACGCATCCCCAGATTTACAAGAACTTGCAAACCTGTGGAATGCCAAAAACATACACCTTTCCAGGGGAGGTGTAAGAAGAAAAAATATCTCCATTTCTCCTCGATTCTTCCTCCTTCTATGTGCGCTGCATTCTGCAGCACACATAGAAGGAGGAATATGCCTCCCAGGATTGGCATAGTGCATGAAGGTGCCCCTTCCTGCACAAAAACTATCCTGCATGCAACACAGGCTCGCCTGGGCTGGCGCTAGGCTGCCAAAAAGGTGCAAGGGAAAGGACAGGAAAGCACTGTTTTGCCTTAAATACGGCACATTCCTGCCATTTCCGTCATGCAGTGAGGGCAGCAAGTCACTTGCTGGGCTGCACTGCGTGACTTCCTCATTAATTAGGCCTACACCGTATAAGTATTTTGCAAGGTGCGGCAGACTGCATGCATTTGTGCTTGCTGCCAACAACATTTGTGGTAATCATCAGTAAGAACTGGCCCGCAGACCATAAAACAGGCCCACAAACACCCCAAAAAAGGCCCAAACATTGACGTGTCATTTAAGTCCTTCTGGCAGCTCTTGATTGCCCTGTGGCCCAGTCCGATCCTGATTGCATTGGCCTTTTTGATTTTGATTTTGTGCTCCACCTCAGCTGTCTTTCTGGTGAGGCATGTATCTGCACTTCACACATTTCAATACTGCAATAGCCGAGGACAATCGGAAAATAGGGGGTCTTTCCAACAGAACATTCCTTACAAAGTTCTGAAAAAAAGTTAAATAACTGCAACTCAAAAATATTCCAGCTGTATTTCAGGTTTCGAGATACGTCTTCACGTGCTTCTGCCGCTGTAATCCGTTGTAGCTGACGTTTAATTTTTCCTCTGGACAGTTTTACTGCTGAGAGGAATATACAGGTCACTTTTCTCGTTTGTTTTCCTCTATTGACTTGGAAGAGACAGATGAAGATGGTACACAGAGTTAATAGCGATGCCACGGCCCACTGGTTTGCCTTGGAGCGATGGCCTCACAACACTACCCCAGCGTCCATCCATTTACAGAGCTGCTTCAGAGTCAAGCAACTTAGAAAACATTGCAGGAGGGGGAGCCTCGCGGACTGCTCTATATGGTCCCACTCCTCAGCGGTGCCACAAGGGCGAGACCCGCTATTATTCTGTCTTGCGTCGACGTGGGCTTATGAAGGCGTCTGCCTGATTGTCATGCAGAATGCCACACTGCCCATGGATTCCTGCGGCCATGTTTGCTACGGAGTTATGTGCAGCGGTTAATTAAGTGGTGCGGCCATTGTAAGCTACTTCTCCCTTGTTGGCTGACATTCGGAGTGAATCACCAAGATCTCCCTCGACTCGTGCATCACGTATCATTGCATCAAACGCCTTTCAGCCTTTCCCTTCTGGTGCATCACTTATCATTTCTTAAGAAAATCCATGCTGGCATACTTTAAGAAGATGGTTTAACGAAGTCTCGTCGCTCGCAAAAGAGGTTGCAAGTTTGATAGCACTCTACGAATCTACTCACTCTGAGGGTTTTTGAAAAAAATTCAATATAATGCGGGTTTCTGAATCATAGACCTATTTTCTTGGTAATGAACTCTATTTCATAAAGACATAGGGGCAGATTTACAAGCCCCATGCGCCACTTTTGCGTCACTTTCCCCATGTTGAAAATGACGCAAAGTGGCGCAAGGGGCTTGTAAATCTGCCCCATAGATCTTAAAAATGACAAAGCAATGGATGCAAATAGCACTTGCATGAAATGTTGTAAAAGCCAAACAGACAACCCGCAGAAGCTTTAAAAACCTCCCTGGAATAAATGCACTTTTCAAAATATCAATCATTCCACAATAAAATTATCATGAAAATAAGCCTGTTAGCGGTCACGGTCAGTGAATGAGCCTAGTCTACACAAGGAGCAGGTACGGGGGAGAAAATAGAAGGGATTCCCATCTCAAGCCAGATTGAGCTGTTTCCAAAAATGGAGCAAACGATCAATTTCAGGGCTTTTTCAGTGGACTCTAAAAATGAAAAGAAGTTACGGGACATTCTCTTCCATAACCTTGAGGTGTGTTTCCTTGGGCAGATTACTATCATTAGAGACCACAAGCCGTCAAAAAGAATCAACCATTGGAATCACAGCATAGAAGAAATCTCGATGGGGACAATCAGATTAATATTAGCTGAGTTTCACATGATGTCTATGGTGATGACAGTGGAACCCTGGTTCATGAGCTGGTGAAAGCAGATAGGAAAAGCAAATGGGCTCAGAAGGTGTGTGGTTGTTATGGATATCTGTTAAAGATATACATTTGGCTGTTCCAGTTTAGTCTGGTAGAATTGTTCTATCACCTTTGGTTATACAGATTTAAAACCTGTGAAAAAGGTTGAGTTTTCTGAAACCACTGTAGGAAGTTCCTACTCTGAATGATCATCTTACAGAGCACACGAGCATTTGCTAACAACATAGACACAATTGTTGTTGTGAAGGATGTGTTGGCTTATTCAGGTTGTTTGGAGTTAGTTTGTTCATGACTCGCTTGTCCTTGCAGTAGGAAGTGCTTTGTGAGGATCACATGGCCATTTGAATTCAATGGGAGCCAGTAAAGCCTCACTTGCATTTTTTGACAGCAGTGAAGTTCTGAGAACCTGAAGAAGAGGAAGGCTCAGAAAAGGATTCAGGGAAGCACACATGTTTGGTTTCTCTTCTGTAAAAATTTGGTAGATTTGATGTTTCAGTTTGCTTTGCAACTTTATGGTGCGGAAACAAAGGTGGCTTTCTTGTTGATATGAGGACATAAAGTGAATCGGAGTTTGGATAGAAATTTCAGGAATTATGCTCCAAAACTGATTTTGGTAGAGTAGGGGACAAATAGATGGTTGTTTAGGATGTCAATATAACAGATACATAGCCATCTAGACAAATTATGGGGACATTATTTTTCATGATGTTTAAACATGGTCTATATAATCACATCATCAACACTTTTCATGGTCATGGGCTTTAGTTCCCTGTAAAACTTGCTGTCTGTACATTATTGGCATCCTGATAATCCACCATTCTAAAATCTGTCATAATAGAGTTTCCAATCCAATGCTTTCTACACCTCTACATAGTGCTCAGTAGGATTGCGTAAAAAATAGGGTTGGTAGTTGTGCAGGTTGTGAGGCCTGCTCAAGTAATAGGTCCCCAATTTTCTCCTTACTGGGAAACAAGCACCCCATTGTAGCACTTGCCTCTCCAGGGCAATGAAGCAGAGCAGTCCAAGGCCTATTAAGGAGAGGTGGTGTGGGAAATCCCAATTCAGTGGCACACAGCAACAACACTCAATGAATAATTGTCCAGTCAGTGCTTTTTCTTCGAAAATGAAAAGTACATATTATTACACACACACACACTACTAAATACTATACATTAAATTAAAATAAGTACATCAGATAGGGGAAATGCCTTTAGTGACATTCTGAAATCCCATTTGACCCTAGTGGGTCATGACCCCCAAAATCACAATATTCACCATCCATATCAGACAGACAATTTCAAAATAGGGGGTGCCATTTTAAAATTGGGTTTGCCAAGGGGTCACTACAATCAAATAGAACAAGGACCACAGGTTAAAGTCACCATCATACCAATGGAAACAGTGATCAGGTTTAAATGCAATGTCAACAAAAGCATTGTAATGTTTACCAAAAATCCTTGTCAAAGACATACTTTGAAAATCAACATAACATGTGTCTAAATGTTTCTTTTACACATTCAGGCCACACTAATTGCAGCCATAGGATGCACCACTAGGAATCCTTGCACTCATTAGATGGTGAACAAAAGCTCCAACTCAAGGAGTATCTTGAAAATGATGAACAAGCTTATCCAGGTCATACATCCTCTGACCTGGGAGACATAGGGTTGTGTTTTTGAATCCATCCTGGGGCTTGAGGGCTCTGCACTCCCTCCATCACACATAGTGCTTAAAACCCTTGTTGGTGGTCCCTGCATTCCTTGAGCCACCACGAAAGACAGGAAATATACAAACAACCTTCTCTTGATGCATTATGGGGCGCTTCAAGATGGGAGCTGATGAATATTAAATTAGCAGCTCCTACCAAATTGTTTTCACGCATTCGGTCTCACGGCGCATGTTTTTTTCCTTTATTGGGTTTTTTTTTTTTAGATTGTGTAACCTGGTCCCTACATTGACACCCAGAGCCAATGTTAATGTTGAGACAGTCTAGGGAGCCCACTCCCCATCTGCCCTGCCTGCTCCCCACCCGGCTGACACTGTTAGGGGCGTGGCATGGGAGCAGGTATTCTTTCTATCTCCCACCCACAGTCCGTGATGATGGGGTCCGGGGACCCTATCTCTGTCTTTGGTGGCCCAGGGAAGGGATCCTGGGCTACATCAAAACTTACACCGACATTGGGAACGAAGTTCCCGGGCCTAGTAAGAGACTTGAGAGGGGGCCCCCACACACGCCCCATCCCTGGGCCTGGACCTCCCTTGGAAAATGTTGGAAATGAAAGTGTTGCACCACACGCTTGTCGTTCTTGGTGGAGGTCAAAAGTCAAATTCTTTAATGGTCAATATCTCAGGCCTTGTTGGTCCAGCTTTGAAGATATTGTGCTTTTTTACTCCCGATGGTGAGCCCTAGACACTGGGAGCATTTTCCACATGCTTCTGTCCCTCTAAAAGGGTGCATTCTTTCAGAAGCTGGTTGTACTGGCTCCCTACCCCAACTTTCTCCTTTGTCTGGCTCCTTGTACTTCTTTCTTCCTGCAGGGTCACAGAAGTCCAGATCTTCCCTCAACTTGTCCACAAGTGGTGTAAGTGGGCTAGTGTCACTGGCCCTGGAGAGACCCATATAGACCTTGGGTCCCGCTTCTCCCTTATGCAGGGAGTTTTAAGTGAGGATGGAATGTTCTAAACCCCACATCATCCAAATCCTCCTGCACAGTATGTTGGGACAATCCTATATGGTACCATGAAGTTGTCTATGTGCAATTCCTCTGAGGGCTTCAGCTCCATCCCTAATTGACATCACTGCCAGATACTTTCCCTCCAAAACTTCAAAGGAGAGCCACTCCACTTTTTAGCTCCAAATCTGTAGACTTTCTCCTTTATTCGGTGGGCCTGGGCTTTCCCAACCAAGGTGCAGTGTGACAGCTAGTTATCAGAAGCAGATTTTCCTTCCCATCTCTTCCTTCTCAGGAACTGAGGCAAGCAGTGATAATTGTTCCTGTTGTGTGGGAGGCCTTTGCTCCCTCTGCTGGAGAGCAGAGTAATGAGCTTGGCCCAGCAGCGGGACAAATGGCATGAAATCTGAGCCTGTGAAATATGATAATTATAAATGACCAATAAGATGTGCAAGTAGGTTATTGAAACCTGCATATTCAAACACAGTGTGCATGTTTCACCCGAGTTTGACACCTTACTGGACTGTGCATGCCTAAGTGGGGGACAACTGCACTTAAAGGCCGATTTTAACTATGTGTATAATACAGTGACACTGCAGATAATCCAGTAAATCCTACTGACCTATCTATGAATGCCCACTAATATTATTAGGCCAACGTCAGGTCATCATCTATCCTTGCAGATTCCCTTCTGTGCCACGCTACCTGTGCACGGTGTGCACACATATTCACATGTAACCAGCCCAGTACACCTTACCCTAGCTGTATCATAGTGGCCTTATCTTAAAGTAGTCCTTGGTGTAATTTCAATTACAGCAGAGTAACTGGAGTAAGTCAGTAATTCTGCATTACTCTTGTGAAGCGTAATTGCTAATTTTATCACCATAGCTCCACGTTACATAACCGATTCTCCCATTTGTGGAAAATCGTCCCATGAGCGCCCTGAAACATGCTATAGCGGTGACCGCTCACGTTTGTCTTCTTTTGGTGAACATGAACAGAACATTCAGCAGTCGGTTTGAGGTCGCCCGACAGTTCTTGAAAGTGAGTGGTCGCCGGTCTGCATTTCAGGTAGTTTTTTTCCTCGAGAAGTACTCGAGCGGCCAGAAAATCAACTCTAGCTGTGTTTTTGAGTTGATATTTTATCTGAATGGACTGTATGGGTATTTGTTTAGCACAATATGCACTTATAGTTTCATTTGTTTTCAAACAGGAAGCAAGTGCAATAGAGAATGAGATGCTACTAGAGATACAGTGGAAACTTCCTGTTCCTGTCCTGAAGACTCCTCCCTCTGCTTTGTCCAGTCCTTGGTCACTTTGGGTTTGAATTTTGGAGGGAAAGTGTCACTCTCTCTCTTTGTCTGCAATATCTACCTCATCCATACCACTGGATTAATACATTTTTGGTAAAAATCAAGTGCGTTCAATGGAGCCCTTTGGAAAGCATTTTTTGTTTGAGGGAGGATGTGCAACTGTATTTTTTTTATTTTGTAACTTTGTTGGTGGGTTGCTGGAGTTCGACTATGGTAGGTCGGGCAATGTGGAATTAACTTTTTTTAAGGTAAAATGTGTACAGTTTTTGATGGTGGAGGCCTAGAGTTAAATATACTTTTCTCCATTTTTCTTGTGTGGGTTTTGTAAATATTTTGAACTGATTTGTTTAGCATTTTACTGTGATTTTGTTTTACTGTTTAGAGCCTAGTCTGCCCTGCACTAGGCCGTGGGTGTATTTTTGATATAGTTTTAACATTCCCACTGCTGCTGTGCTATATATTTCTTTAAAAAAAACATTTAGGGGTTGTGGTGGATGGCATTGGATTAAATGTGAAATGTAGTTATTTTTTGCTTGCTTGTGTCTGTTGGTAGGTAGGGTTGGGGGGTCGGGGACTCCTGGAGTTCAAGCCCATGTAGCCAGACATCTTCATTTGCTCTCAGATACTTTCTTGTTCACCATTATTTGTGAGTTTGTGTGATATAGTTGATATTGTGGTTGGCAAATTTAAAATCTTAAGTACATTTTCATATTTGGCTTTGCTGATTTAATGTTGATGGATAAATGGAAATTGCATATGTGGGCCCAGAAACAATAAGTAAATAATATCTTTGCAATCCTTTTCCTTCAATGCTACAAGATGTTTGTTTTTTTGGTGGGGAAGGTGCTCCAGGCAGAACAGAAACATTGTCTTCTTTGTTCTCCATGTCTCCTTCTTTGCAATCCATGTGGCGGTGGCTATTTAGCTTAGACAATGTTTGTGTTGGCCATAGGCTGCAATGGGTTGTTGTTCTTAATGCCACCTTCTTTGGTGGGCATGTGGCGGTGGCCATTTTGTGTAGCTAATGTTTGTGCTTGCCATAGGCTGCCCTGTATTCTTTATTCACCATGCCTCCTCCTTTGCTGCCCATGCGGTAGTGGCCATTTTGTGTAGCTAGTGTGTGTGTGTTTGCCAGAACCTTGCATGTGTTCTTTGTAGGCCCGGTCAGAGTTTGCGGAGTTCCATGAGAGGGCAGAGGTGCTCGGCGCACCCGTTCATGTGATGCAGTGCCAGTAATCGTGTGCGAACAGCACTACGTGGTTCACATGGGTGTGGCCATCTTGTTTTTTGCTCTGTTTCTGGTGCTGGGCTGACTTTTTATTCTTTCTTCAATCTCCTAAATCCTCCCTTATCAACCTTATCTACCCCTCATTTTTATTTAACATATTAGTGTGTCTTTGTGTTTGTGTATATTATGTTTTTTGTAATTCTTTTTGTGGTTTTTGTGACTTTTGTACTTTTTTCGTATTTCACTTACTTCCTTAATCGTTTTCCTTCCTTTTCTTGTTTTTTATCTTCCCCCCACCCAGCGCCATGACAAAGCAGGGGAGCGGCAGTACCAGCCCCCCGAACTACCCACCACACCAGCCGCGCACCTTGCACCATTTTTTCAGAGATGGAGGTGGCTGCGCTAGTTTTTTATTTACAACACCACCTCCCCTCTACCTTGGCAGCAGGCAGCAGGCCTGGCAGGGAGTTTGGCCTCCGGGAGTGCCGGCAGCAGTGGGAGAGTGTGCACCAGGCTGTGAGCCAAAGCTTTGGGGTACGGCGCACCCAACAACAGCTGACGAGCCGGTTGGCCGACATCCTGGAGAGGGACCAGGACCTGCTGGGTGTGGCGGTTACGGGGCTTGGTGAGTAACTATTTATTTACTGTGTTCTTTTTATGCTAATATTTTTTCTCCAAATTGCATGCTGCTAACATTCAGAGCTAAGTTAAGTTTACATTACAAATATTTTGTGATCATCATCTAGCCAGGTGGTCGGTGCTACCTAATCGTATGAGTTGGCGCTCACTTGTGCAGATTATTATTTCAGAAGGAATGCAGTGACTTCTCTGCCATCCAGTCATTAAGATAGTGCCAGCTGATAGTATTAGTGAGTTAGCATTCTCACACTTCTCTGTGCCTTTCTTTTTGTACAATCCCACGCAATAGCCTAGTGATGTGTATGCATGCATCTATACATTGAAAACAATGCACACTGAGTTGGTCCATCATAGGGGGTTGAGATGATCTGTTTTGTTTTATTTTTTTTATAGATTTTTATATAGCACAAACTAGACCTAAAGATACTGGGTATCAGAGCGCTTAACATAGCACCAGTTTCGTTACACAAGAACACATTCATTCCTTTTGTTAGGCATGGGGAGATTAAGTGATTTTCCCAGAATCACAGGATGTTAAGCGTTGTTGCCAAGACTCGAACCCGGTTCCCCAGCTTCGAGGTCGACCGCTCTAGCAGTACACGAAAAGAACAATGTTATTGCGTTTGCCTGTCAAAATATGTTTGGGGAGAATAAATGTACCACTAATCTATATTACTTTAACTTCTTTATTTCTTACATCAGCATCCAGGGGCAAGAAGAGGGCCACAGAGGGGGATGAGGAAGCTGGGGATGCCTCGGTTAAGTGCCGTTGCAGATGGATCTGCTGGATCTAATAAGTCCTTCTGTAAATATAATTATTATTTCTGTAACTTTTCCTGCTCCACATTTAGAATAATTTTTCCTTTTTTTTGTTTTTTACTGTGCCTACAAATTTTTTACAACTCCTCTTCATTCTATATGATGTTTGCCAGTTTCTTCTTATCCCAGCATTATCCTATTTATTTATTTTATATATTTGAGGTTTCTATACTTGACTTCAAAC
The DNA here is from genome assembly GCA_963921515.1 of Calotriton arnoldi. Lineage (NCBI taxonomy): Eukaryota > Metazoa > Chordata > Amphibia > Caudata > Salamandridae > Calotriton > Calotriton arnoldi. The sequence continues at coordinate 644,861 of CAWUFW010010214.1, forward strand.
TGTCTGTAATAGTCTGTCTGTAGCTTCATTTCTTCTGTATTGTCAGTAAGCTTTCCCTCTCCCCTTATATATCTTGTGAACTGGTACTGTAATATTCAGAACCCATTTTAGGCCAGGAACTCTGCTGTGAAGATTGTATGCACAAGTAAGGTATCCTACGCATGTTTGTTGAGAAGGATTTCTTTCTCTTGCTCATGCTAAAACAGTACAATGAGACAGTGGCCATGGTCATAGTGGACCCCCCAGTGTTGTGTATATATTATTATCATAGCATACTAGCAGTTGATGAAAGTACAACGTGGCAGGAAGTATGAGGACAGCCCCGTTGCATTTGCCAACCAAGACCATAAGTCCTTCATTGACCAATTATTCCATCCCTTCATTGCACTTCAAAGACTCAGATTCATCATAGCTTTGCCGTTCCAATACAAACAGTTTTTGGTTGGCTTGACTACCTACCTTTTCAAAGATTGTCAACCAAAAAAGTGCCCAATGTGATATTTTGATAGAAGATACTTAAACCAAACTGTAGTAAAGTATTGTGGTTGTATTTTGTTTAAAAAAATATTAGGGTGTGCCGTATCTGGCATCTAAAATGTGTAATGTTTTTTTCTAGCTCCACAGTCCACTAGTGCAGAGGTCAGCAGTGAGAGCGCCAGCAGAGAGGACGCAGTGGTCAAAGGGGGAGTCCCAGTGGTGGCAGGGACAGGCGATGGTAAGTCACATTGCTTGCTTATTGACAATTAGTAATATTCTCACTGCAAGGGCGTTGACTCGTAATCACCCTGCTTTAGCAGGCACAGCGGGGGCTGAGTAGTTAAAGGCCTCTGCTATCTGCAGCTCATAATGAACGCTAACAACGATGAGTGAATGTAAGAGGGAAAAAAGGATGGCATGAGAAAGGATGGGTGAAATGTAATATGAGTAAAAGGATGCGTGGGTGAAAGGATGCAGAGGTGGGTGATAGGATGCATGGTTGGGTGAAGGATGGAAGAAAGGGTATATGGTTGAAAGGATGCCTGCCTGAGTGGGTGAAGGGGTATATGTATATGGGTGAAAGCCAGGATGCCTGCCCGGGTGGGTGAAAGACATGCTCGGGTGGGTTTAAGCAGGATGGGTGAATGGGTAAAAAGATGTGTTGGTGAGTAAATAGATGTTGGTGAAAGGTTTGTTGAGAGCTGTGTTTGGATGGATGGATATATATGGCTGGATGGTTTTCAAAGGTGAAAGACTGGATGAGAGAATGTAAAACTTAAATGGTGTGTATCAAAGCCAAGGGTGAAGAAGAATACTAGAACAATGAGATGATGATTGGATAATTGCTTGGATAAAGAAACAAGAGAGCTCTTCCAGGGCGTGTTTACCTACTTTGCGTGCTTGGAATGGTTTTATCAAAGCTTTGATTAAAAAAGTTGGGGTGGTATTTCTGTCGAGCGAGACAGATATTCTGAATCCCACTCATCATCAATCATCACCTCCCTCCTTACCCATGGCATTTTGCCAGTGCCACCCATGATGACCTAATTGCTGCATGGCTCAATTCAGCACTGCAGTGTTGGCTGTGCAATGAGTGTCTGCTTCAGGTAATGTGGCATTTACAAAGTTTTCAATGCATGGCAATGCAGAAACTAGGTGTATTTCCCTTCCCTCCCAGTGCCCATTCAGCCACTTCCTAGTACTTAATTAATTGATTCTTTCTTAAGTTCTGTCACAGCCTTCCCAAAAATTTGAGAAAACCATTCTTGGCTTGTGCCACTTTTTATATTTCATCATGGCTTCCATAATGGATTTACGCCTCTTCAAATCTTTCTTTTTCAAGTTCAACATTTGTCAACCACAGTGACTCACCACTAGCCAAAGCTTAGGCAGATGATGATGATCAGTGACACCCCACTATCCTGTAGTAAAACATCTACTACTTACCTGGCCTAATTCATCTAACTTACCCTGCAGTAGAATAAGTTAAGTTTCCTTTCCTTACTGCCAAGCGTATGTATTTGTCGGAAATAATTATAAAGTGTTGTGGAGGGTGAGGCCAGGGAGTAAAGTGGGACTAAGTGCTTTGACTTTTGTGGATGAGATAGTCTGTGACGAACATGCTAAATAAAATACAATCAATATCCGGTTCCTTAATCCTTTCCCTGTACTGCAGTGCATTGTTTTTCCCTCATCTACTTACGGCAGACAGGATATTCGCATGATTTTAGACGTGACGTGTATTAATCATTATTCTTCTTCTGCCTTGTTAGTCAGAGTAAAATTGAAAGGCATTTTGAAGAAGAGAAGGGCCATTGGAATAAGATAATTGTCCATTACAGTTGCCCCAGCTGCGGACTGCGGAGAGTAGCAAAGTACAACTAATAACAACTAGGGCACCTGCTAGCATGCCTCCATTAATTTGGCACAACAAGAATACTTGCATAATGCCTTATTCATTAATGAGAGGTAATTTATTTTTAATTTTCCACACAAAGTGTCTGTTTAGTTTTTACTAGGAAATCCTTCAAAAGAAAAAAAACGGATTTTTAAAAGAGGATGCTCAGAAACATTTGTCATTTGTGTTTAGTTTTAAGTGAGGCATGTGTGGCTAATCACATCAAAAATTGAATGGGCCTAGGGGACCAGCAATGTACTGCTAATGTCCCACTATATAATTTTGAACAAGTGTTTTGCACAGAGCGATGTTATCAATTTGCCTTTTTTCTTTCTTGATATAGCTACTCCTGCTAGTCATCCTTCAAGGAAGGATATGGCAGCCCAGCTGCGGCAGCAGAAGATGGAGGCCATTCGGGCCAAATATCAGCTGCTAAAGGCCCAGAACGAGGAGGAGGAGGTAGTTGCCCAGGGGCCCAGCCAGCCACCAGCACCTCCAGCTTCCCAACAACAAAGCCGGCACTGCAGTCTGGCAGCCGACCATCACACCACCACTGCTGCCCTCTCCTTGCTTACTGACCACACTTTCCAGTACTGCGTCCTCCAGAGGCTGGCACCACGGATGGAGGGGAACCTGAAAAAGATTCTGGCCTGTATCTTGTGCCCTCCTCTTTACCCCCCTTTTATAATATTTGTTCTAGTGGGTCGGACTTGTGGGTGGAGAGGGTGGGAATGATGGGATTTGGGATCAGGAATACTATTTGGGCTTTTTGTTGGACATTTTGGCCATTGGTTGGAGATGGGGAGATTTGTTTGGGGAGAGGAGTGGGCCAGGTGTGGGTAGAATACATGGGTTTTAATATATTGTTAAAAAGGGAAATACTGATATATTTTACTTTATTTATGCCTCAAATCTTCTTCTGGGTTTTTTATTTTGTCCTGATGCCTTTTTCCGCAGCCTGTTTTTAAAATCTGCTTTAAAAAGTGCACAACAATTAGTTATATGGTACCCTTGTCCTACTACTCTCTAGGCTCTGCAGTCTGCAAGTATATTGACCACTGGGGGGGGGAGATTTCCATTGCCTATATTGCACAGGAAGGTTGATAGCAGTCAGTCAGTGGTGCTTGTCTTCCTTGACCTGTCAGCAGCCTTTGACACGGTGAACCACAACACCTTACTCTCTAGATTAGCTTCAGTAGGTGTTGGTGGTCTCGTGTCAAGATGGCTAAAATCATATTTACAAGACCACTGCCAGGCTTTGGCTCTGTCCCCCTTCTATTCCAGTTTCAGAACTATTCAAAATGGAGTCCCACAGGGCTCTTCACTCACTCCAATTTTGTTTAATGTGTACATTAAGCAATTGATCTGGCTTATTAAAACCTATAAGATCAAGATTATTGATTATGCAGATGATACTCAACTGATTTTATTACTTAACAACAATCCGTTTGATTCAATCAATAACTTTCAGACCTGCATAACATTTCAAATTTGATGCGTGTAAACTCACTGAAACTAAACAGAGGTAAAACAGAGCTACTTTGTTGTTCCTCCAATAAAGTTCCAGTATCTGTGCCCTCCAATTTGTTGCCTCTGTCTACAGAGGCTCCTCTTGGTGCCTCGGAAAAGGTCCAGAACCTTGGAGTAATGTTGGGTGAGAATCTATCACTCAAAAAGCATGTGAATGGAGTAGCAGGGGTCTGCTTTGCTCTTCCTCTGGGCCTCAGAAGTTTTTTCCAATGCTACCTGCTCAAGCCAAATCTCTCATTGCCAGGTGTGTAGTGCTTAGTAGGTTGGATTATTGTAATGCCATTCTTTTGGGGTCCCCTAATACCTGATTAAGAAACCGGATCGAGTTGAGGTAGCATACGGCCAAACTAACATTAAATAGACCACAGAATTTCTACGCCTCTGGTGCTCTTAGTGATCTTCACTGGTTGCTCATTGAACAGAGGACCCTCTTTAATTCACTTTGTATTGTACTCAAAGCCCTCCAGAATAAGGGCCCAAAGCCACTACAGACAAGGCTGAGGAAATACACTCCAGGAAGGCTGCTACGCTCAGCTACAACTAATCTTGTTCAAGCATATAGATTCAATAGGGTGCGTCAAGGAGGGCGTGCTTTTTCTATTAAGGCTGCACAGATCTGAAATAAGTTACCATCTCAATTAAGATCTCAGACTGATTTGCTTAAGTTTAGGAAAGCCCTTAAACCTGGCTCTTCCCAAAATAGCATTGGGAGGACAACTGCATTTTCCTTTGGTTTCTCTTCTTTATTTATTCAGCCTTTAACTATGACTTTAGCAAGATTAGTGACAGGATACCAGTCTGGTCACAGTGAGCTCTATAAATACTGCATACAAATACAAATACAAAATACAACAATGCTCTATAGTTCCCTTACCTTAATCGATGAAGCGAGGGCTGTTACCTCTCTCAGTCTTCTTACTGCAGAGTTTTCAAGGTGCCATCTTATGGTGGTGGTAGTAGTAGCAGGGTAGCTCACTAACAATGAAGGAATAAGAAGTGAGGTCCAGCACCCACCTAGGTTAAGTCCAACTCTAGGACTAATCAGAAGGATTATTCATCGCAGGCAACTAAATTTAAATAAAAACACTGAGTTAGGGGTTTATTATATCACAGCTGTACAAAGAATTGAGACCAGACTACTACACAACAAAGAATACCTGATAGTGATACTATAACAAAAATAGCAATAGTAACTTCGGATCAATGGTGATCTAGTATTTTAATTAAAGCTAAAGTTACAAAATCCTTGAGTGATTAAGTGGACTCAAGCTCTGGGTTTGACAAGGTTAAGTGTTTATGCAACACAATGCCTGAATGATGATGCTGACGAATGATGTTCTTCTATATCTAAAATATGGATCACTTTTTATGATTGGGGGGGTAAATGGGGCAAGTGTGGGCTATTGTTTCAGTAAAAAAAGATCCTGTACTGAGTTGGTGTTGCTTTTTCCACATCCGACCCACCAAGTGTGTGATCAATTTGTGTTGTAATTTAAGTAGGCCTGGGCGGTAAATTCCGTTCCGCTCGCGGAATTTGCGGAATTTGGGTAATTTCGCGTTCCGCGGAGAACGCGAAATTGCCAAAAATTCCGCGATCCGCGACTTCGCGGAGTTTTTTGCTTGTTCGCGCTTTCAAAATGCGTGTTCGCGAGATATTTCTCCCCGAGCACGCAAACAGCATTCGCGAACAGGAAAAAAGCATCGCGAACGGGCGGAACGAGCAATTCCGCGTGTTCGCGGAACTTTTGCGTGCTCGCGGAGATTTTTTACCGTTTCGCGGAGCTTTGCGTAGCGCGATTGCGCAAATTCCGCCCACCCCTAAATTTAAGTCACACCTCAATAAATCACATAGCCCAGGGGAAGAGGGTTAGAGGTTTGATGAATGGATGTGAAAAGGGAATTTACGGAAAGGTGTGACAAAGACAAACACTACACAAGGACAATATTCATCTGGGTGATGAGCAGCATATCATCGTCACGAATCTGTTGTGGAAGGAAACAAAGGAATGAGTATGACACAGTACAGTTAAATTTATTGCAAACAGTCCGTCAGCCCCAGACACCCAAGTTATTATTATATATATAAACGTTCTGTCACCTATGTTTGAAAAATAGTAAATACAAATTATGGGGGAGTGAAGCGAGCCCACACAGTTCTAAAAAGTTATTCTTAAAAGGAAAATGATACTGTATTGCAAATTGTGTGGTTCATCTGCATTCTTCTTGGATTATCCATCAATCTTGTATGTCTGGCTGAAGTGGTCCGGTAAGGTAAGCATGAGTGTTGTGGTGCTTTTGCCTTTTTTGCAGGAGAAGAGAAGGCCATCGGATTGTCAAACAGAAACGATGTTGTAGAGACAAGGAGAAGGACAGAGGGTAATCTTCATGAGGAGTGTAACAAGAAGACTTAGAGGCAGAGCAAGAGGATAGTATGCTGCAATCATTTATTTTATGACTCATGTGTGATCAATTAAGTGAGAGCAATTACAACAACCAACAATGACAGACAAGTGGCTTCATGTACCGGGCTGATCAAACTTGCAACTCATTTATCCTAGTGCAAGCATAATGTGATGACTTTTTTTATTTTATTTATTTATTTTATTTATAAAGTTTTGTATAGCACGAATAAGACCCAAGCGGGTATCAGAGTGCCTCACTTTTAGGATAGTAAGGATACAATAGAGGGAAAGGAACATTCATTACAAATATTTGTATAGCATGTTAACGCTGGCTACCCAGGTGTACAATCGTGGCATCAGAAGAGCGGATATGAAAATAAGCAGTAGAGCCAAGGCTCTTTAGGGCAGAAACTTGTTCATTAGTATTTATTTCACTTCCTTTTTGAAAGACGCGGTGGATGAGAGTCGACGGACTTCCGGTGGAAGCGAATTCCAGATATTCGGGGCAATCCCTGAGAAGGCTCTGTGACTCGTCTCTTTTTGTGGAAGATCTGTGGTTTCAGACTCAATGAACTTGCAGTTCGTGATGATCTGCAACCCCCGATAATTCTAGCTTTTGAGCCATATAAATGGGGTTCTTGAAATGTAGGGCTTTGTGAGTCAAGCAGGCAATCTTGAGCTGTATTCTTGCTTCGTAAGGCAGCCAGCTTAGGGTTTTCAGGGATGAGGATATGTGATCGTTTCTTTTTGTACCGGTAATCAATCGAGCTGCAGCATTAATGGAAGCTCTTAGCGGGGCCAGGCTATGTTTGGGAAGACCGTAAAGAGTGGCGCTCCTGTAGTCTAGCCTTGGGAGTACATGAGATTGCACTGCCTGCTTAAAGTCATCCTGTGGGAGGAATGGTTTGAGATTCCTTAGTAAACCCATCTGGTATTTAGCTCCCTTGGTTGCTTTGGGGATTGGAGTCTTTATGTTCAAGTGCATGTCTATTATAATTCCGAGAGATTTCGCTGACTCAATAATGTAGGGAGAGCAGTTGAAAGCTGAATGATGTTTAATCCAGAGGTCGATCTTGGGAGTGTGATTAGGGGGAGCAATAAGGAGGAATTCCGTTTTGGAGGTAATGAGCAAGAGGTGGTTCTCCGTGAGCCAGTTTTGCATGTTCAACAGGGTAGAGTTGAGTGTAATGAAGTCTTCTGGGGAGGTGATTTTCAGATATAGTTGAGTGTCATCCACATACATATGAAAAAGAATGTTCGCGGAGTTCAGAGCATTTGCTAGTGGTTCCCAGCATAAATTGAAGTGTATGAGTGACAGGGTGGACCCTTGAGGAACCCCCATGGTTACTGTAGAAGGCTGAGAGAGGAAGTGATTCACCTTGACTCCTTGGGATCTGTTGTGGAGGAATGAAGCAATCCATTGCATTATTGACATTCTCTCATGTGGGTCTCCAGTTACCTACAACAACAGGACCCCCAACCCAACCACATACTTTCAAATGTGAGCCAGCCAGCACCCACACTCAGCAGCATTGCATTTCCCAAATACATGCACCTCTCACCAGTCCACAGATATGAGTAGGCCTCTTAGAGTCATCATCAACATGTTGGTTTCCCTGAAGTAGTTGATAACTTTCTTCTGGCAGTTGTTGAGGTAGTCCCGCCCTGAGTTCTTACATTATTCTCCTGACTCCGAGTAACAAATATGTTCAACTTCATTCCGACTACCAATCCAAATCAGAGATATCGACCTGTAGTGCAATGCTGTTAGTGAACAATAAGAGAAACATTGAGTAATATGTTTGCATGGATTTGTGTTTGTTTGCTAAACGGACTGGTCCGATCTTTGAGGAGTGTGTGAGGCAGAAAATAAAGCAGTGAGGACCTGGCAAACAAATCTCGCTAAGTGTCAAAGGGAAGGAAATAATCACCCATTAGGCCACCAACATTGTACATTATCAGAAACACAATCAAGCTTACAAATGATAGATGAACACCGTCACCCACCTTCACTGCCTGCCACCATGTGAATCATCTCAACACTCACAATCACCAACATTTCACTCATTGGTGCATTACTTACCTGTTCCAGTTCCTACATGCAAGATTGGCTCCAGCTTGATTGCCGATCTAGAAACCATGAACATACCACTCCGTAATTCGGGTCCTACGCACAGGGGTGGCCACTTGCTTGACCCCATATTCTCGAACTTACCTAATATTCATAGCCAAAAAGCTCTGCCTTTACTCTGGTCTGACCATTTTTTAGTAAATTTTAGGTTGGTGTTTGATTCACAGTCTAATAGTTCGGCCATCTCCGCACCTAAAGTTAGGAGCAGAAATTGGAAGAAACTAGATATTGACTCATTAAATCAACACCTGGTGAGCAATACTCCTGATTTGTCTCCCATTCAAATCTCGGACACAGCTACCATCCACACTTGGATAACGGCATCTGTGAACACCTGCCTTCCCATTTCACAAAAGAAATTAAATAGTCACCGTCCTCCTGCCCCATGGTTCACCGAAAAATTAAAAATTGAAAAAACAAGATGTAAGGCTTTAGAAAGATGTTGGAGGAAGGATTATGCCTTAGAATCCAAGCAGTGTTATAAAACTGCTAAGAGAGAATATAATGCCCTATGTAAAGCAGCGCGTGCGGAATATGTGAACAAAACTATCACATCAGCACAAAATAATGCAAAAGTCTTGTTTAAATTAGTTGGGGATCTCTCGGGAGCAACCTGTCAACCGGTACCCCCGACACTTGATGTAGCACACTGTGAAATTGTGGCGAAGTTCTTCATCGAAAAAGTAGAAAAGATCCATGCAGAGCTTGAGTCGGCAACTACTAAAATGGTACAGCACTTAATGAATCCATCCCCCACTTCTGACTGTAACAGCCCAGTTGGGTTCTCGGACTCGGCGTCTACCATGAAAGTAACAAACTGGCAACCCTTAGACCCTTTATCTTTCAGTTCCATTTTAAATAGTCTTAAATCAGGCTCCCCTAATGACCCACTTCCAGTCAATATTCTTCAAACACTTAATTCCTCCTCATTGAGGATCATCATGGATCTACTTAATGCCTCACTGAGGGAAGCCACTTTACCTGCAGAATGGAAACACGCAATGGTTCTTCCTCTTTTGAAGAAACCAAATGCGGATCCAGCTGAGCCTTCCAACTTCCGCCCAATTTCTCTACTCCCTGTTTTTCTAAGATCCTAGAAAAACAAGTGAATCAACAGCTTACACGGTTTGTGGAATCCAATAACATCTTACACGGGTCCCAATCTGGCTTTAGAGCTGGTTACTCCACAGAGTCTACTCTCTTAGGAGTTACCGAAACAATACGCCTGCTTCTGGATAAAGGGGAAACGGTGGCACGCATTCTATTAGATCTGAGTGCCGCCTTTGACACGATATCTCATCCTACCCTTCTAAAAGCTCTCCAGTCCCTGGGAATTGTTGGATCAGCTTTGGAGTGGATTAAAAACTTCCTCACCAACAGGACTTTTCAGGTCTTCTCTCCATCGGCTTGCTCCAAGACCTATGCATCTCCTCATGGAGTGCCTCAGGGATCGATACTTAGTCCTATGCTATTCAATCTTTACGTCAGCCCTTTAGCTACCATCGCGGAAGAGGCTCGGTTGTCAATCTTCTCTTATGCGGATGACACCCAGCTTCTCTTTTCACTATCCGCCAATGACAAATCCAGTTTTCATCCCTACAGTTAGGGCTGTATAAAATCGCCAAATGGATGCACACTAACTGGTTAAAGCTAAATGGAGGAAAAACGGAGATTTTGATCATGGGGAAGGATAAAAATCTTTGGGGCCCGCATCACTGGCCGCCTGAAATGGGTGAACTTCCTAAACCGGTACAAACTGTACGTAATTTGGGCATAGTGATTGACGATCAGCTGACTATGAAACAGCAAGTAGCGAAGACCACTTCTATTTGCTTCACTATTCTCAAATGGCTCCGTAAGATATTATGGATGATGCCTGAATCTACTCAAAGAACAGTCATCCAAGCCCTAATCATGTCAAGGCTTGATTATGGCAACGTCCTTTATCTAGGAGCAAATAGGGAATTAATACGCAAGCTGCAGGTGGTGCAGAATTCTGCAGCCAGGCTACTTCGTCAGGTACCGAAAACATCCTCCATCACAGGCTCTTTGCGTGATCTCCATTGGATCAGGGTTGAGCAACGGACGAAATTTAAGGCCTTATGCTATATGCATAAGATTAAGCTAGGTACAGCACCCCATTACCTATGCTCCCTAGCCCAGACATATCTTCCGCCCCGTCTACTTCGCTCCGCATCCCAAGCTAACTTCATAGTTCCTAGATTTAAACTTTCACGTATGGGCGGACGCTCTTTCTCGTACCTGGCCCCAATGTTGTGGAACTCACTACCTTCCCCACTTTGCCACGAAATTAGCCATAAAAGCTTCCGCAAAGGCCTGAAGACCTGGCTTTTCAACCAGTGAAAAGCTTGTCCGATTTGTCTGCAATCTGTCCTGTGCGCCGGGAAACCTCCGGGTAGCTGTGCGCCTTATAAATTTAATTTAATAATAATAAAAAACACAGTAGTACATTGTCGATCCTCTTTAATTCACACAACACACATTTACCAGTCTTGTAAATCAGATATTCTGTGGCAGTCCTGCTGGGGGATGAATTAAAGGATAGGCATGGGATGGAGGCATGCATTGTCTCTCCAATGTCCTTGAAGGGAATGCGAGGGGAGGCTTCTTTACTGCACACTGGTCCAACTCCAATTCGGCCATGTATGAGTCTAAAACTGTGGGGCTCCGTTATTCAGTCAGCTAAAAACAAGCAAATTAATACAATGTTCCCCAAGCTATATCCTTTTTTTGTCAAAGCAGTAACAGAAAGTTCTATGCTGACCTAGGCCTACTCAGTAGTCAAGGAAGTAGAGTTTGTCCTCAAACATAGGTGGTTTGCCCAGAAGTTGGTCGGCTAATAAACTGCCATGACATGAGTCTGACCAATCACCCTCATCTTCCTCCTGTCATACTTCAGGTATGGTGCAATTCAGTGGTATAAAGTGCTGATTCATTTTGATCATGGTTAATCTCTCCACGTTTTGGGGTGAGAGACTGGTCCTTCTCACTATGACAACTGCACTGGATGCAGCAGACACAGTGGAACTGGACAAGCCAGATACTTTATTGCCAGCCTGCTGAGAACTGGTCATGAGCACCTCTTCCCATACCAATAGACCAATGGGTTTTGATCCAGATAGATCTTCTTTGGGTCATCCAGATAGGCTTGGACCATCCTCTCAATAGTCATTGGTGCTCCAACTTGCTCAACCTCTTTTGCCTTCACCAATTGCACTGGACTTAAGCCCTGCCTTTAGAAACTAATCAAATGCAGATTTTGAAGCCTATGCTCCTGTTAGTTCTGTTGTTGCTTTTGTTCTTGTTGTTGATTTTGGCTGCTGTAAGCCAACAGCACTGCCCTGAAGCTGTATGGAAGTTGAAGGCTGCACCCCAGAATGGGCCTCTAATTCCCAGCCGTTCTTTTTCTAGGTTGCTGGCTTGCTAAGCAAACCCTGTATGGTAGTTTGAAAGTGACCAGTAATTGTTTGTACCATGGATCAAGAATTGTGACACAGATTTAATGTTTGGATGACATAATGTCTCTTTGCAGCCTTGTATTAACAGCCACGCAAAGGATCAAGCTCTTGACCAACTCATGAGCATCTTTTTTGGCCATACCTGCGTACATTTCAGACACTTCCTTTAGCTGTTCCTGTAGCATATGCAACAACGGGATAGCTTGGCCCATCATACTGTCCTCCTTGCAAACACCCTGTGTCAAACCCTTAAAAGGAAGCAGCATCTCTGTCAGGCATTTCACTAGGCCTCATTGGTCCATCTCAAGGGTCATGACTTTGACAGTTGCATCCCCTCTTTGCATGACATATTCATTGATCGGTCTGTACTGCTCAAACAGATGATTTAAAATGTAGTAAATTGAGTTCCAACATGTTGGCACCTGCTGTATGAGGGCCTTAACTGGCATTCTATTATCACGCTGAATGATCATCAACTGCTTCTGGGCTTTAAAAGAATCGCTGAAATGAGTGCAGATTTATCTGCAGGAGGACAGAAAGTTGCTGATTCGGTCTTATTTTTTGATAAAGTCCTGAACAACGATGTTGATGCAGTGCGCCAAACACAGGACCTTGAAATAGCCACCATCTGACATAGCCTTAACTATATTACTGCCATTGTCAGTGGCAGCAAATGCAATGTTAAGCCACCTGGGTCACAGCCATTCAAAGTCCTTGTTGTTAAAGTCATCCAAGATGTTTGCAGCTGAATGGGATGACTCCATGGCAAACATGGCTACTGTTGCATGCTTCCGAGTCCCATTACAAATTTCAGCAGTGTCAACACCTGCAGATATAATTTCTCTAACCCCCACAAAAGAGATCCAGTGTGCAGTGTTGCACTGTAAAACTTGTCCAACAAATTCCAGCACATCATGATGTAGTGCTGGAACAGCAACTCTGGTAAAATAGGTCTGGCTGGGAACCTTCCATTTCAGGCGGATGGCTGCCACAAATGCTAGGAAACCCACTTGTTCCACAAAAGAAAAAGGGAGTTGGGCCAGCACTAACATTTTAGCCAGCTTCCCATTGTGCAAATGTGCTGTTGAGTGGTTGCATTTGTACTGCCCCTCCTGCCTAAACATGCCAGGAATAGTAGCCTGAAATGTTTTCTTTTCTGGTGCCACTGACGCAGGTGACTTCCTGAGAGAAGAAGGTGGTAGACTCAATGTGCGTCTCAGCGGGGCAATCATTGAATGCTCTTGCCTGGGTGTCTTGACCTGACTCTGAGTTTTGTGCCATTGCGATGTTGCTGATATGGGCGATACTACTGTACTGCTGGGGATGGGGCTGATTAGCATAATCAAAATGTCACCCTCTGCTTCACCTTCCACCGTGATCTGAGCATATTCAAATTCCCTGCTCGCAACACCCTCACAAAAACCATGCTGCACGACTGCTCTGGTGTAATTGGCACGGATTCCGGTGCATTCCTTGGGGTTGACTAAACCCTCTGCCTTCTTACCTGGAAGCCTTCCGTTTGGATTGAGATTGAATTTTCTTCTCATATTTTGCTTATATATCTAGCTACATACTTCGAATTGGTCTCTTACATAGGACGTGATTATTATGATGCGCCAAGATAGAACACAACTTTGATCCCTGGATGGATGTCTTAACAGCACCACCAGTACTTACATCAATTCTATCCTTGCCCTGAAGAAGTCCAGTGGTCTGGACGAAACACGTTGGCTATTTGCTGAATATACCTTTCATACAAGATTTGTGACAAAATAACGCATTTTTGAAAATCATTTGGACTGTTTAGTTATCCTCATGGAAAGAATTCAATTTGCATATGGTGCACCGTTTACTATATTAGAACCCTCACCAAAACCACTCGCAGTTTTTTGGCTAAGGTGCGCCTCCCAGCGGTTTGCGTGGTGTTTTCTCAAATGGGTTGTTTAGCCGCTGGTACCATAGTTTGTATCAAGCTTATCTTGACTTGCCTCGCAAATAGAGCATTTGGGAATGTACACCCTGCTTACTAACTGTAAAGAAGTTCCAAACTGGGGAAGCCCACTTTCTGACACTGGTGCCAGTGCCAATGTCTGAAGAAGTGGTGGTAGGTGGGTGGTTCAATGTTTGCCTCCGGTTCAATGTTTACCTCTCTGCAGTGCCTATTTCTACTAAGGTGGTTGTGGGTACAGGTGACTAGGGCGTTGGAAATATGGACGCTGGGGGCGGTTGTTTCTGTGCCACATCCCTCAGGGCAGGTTGAGATGGGATAAAGTCAGTCTCCTCTGGGGCTGGACTAACATCCATGAGGACTGGGTCATCGTCATCCTCTTCTTCATCCATAACTCTAAGACTTTCAGGAACCTTCTTTTTCCCTTGCCTCTCCTAGCGTGTATCAGACTGAGGTGCGATCCAAGTGGAGACTTTATCATCAGACAGGGGGCTTGGAGAAGAAGATGGTGGAGTACCCTTCCTTTTTCTTGCTGGAGATCTGGAAGACAGTGGATCTTCTGAAATAGGGGCTTCTTCTACATCCTCAGCATGAAGCTCGATCTCCTGAAGTGTTCCTACTTCAGGTGGAACTACTATTGCTGGCAACTGCTCTTGTTGTCCGCTTACCTGAGTTTCCAGCAAAGATTAGGTACGACTCTGTGAAAGAGATAACTCCAATTCAACGTCACTGCTCATTGGCACAACAGTGATTAGAGGGGCTGCCTCTGTGCCAGTCATGGGCTTGTGCCTAGGTTGGGATGGGGGTATTCATATGGGAGTGCTGCTCCCAGCATGCTCTCCGGAGACCGGTGCAGCAGGCATGCAACGTTGCCTGAAAATGTTCTGCAGCGACATCCCAGTGGTGGTAAGCTCCTTCTTATTACTGGCCACTTTCTTGGTAGCACCTTTCTTTGGGGTCATCTTGAAGCTGTCAGTTGGCAGTGGTACTTACCTTCACAGGCTGAAGAGATGTGAGTACTGACGTCACAGTTGTGTGGTCACGCATCACATGCATTAACCTTCTGTCTGGCAGTACTGTGGGTGATGTCTCTTCTCTTGTGCACCTAAAAGCAAACAAGCAAGAAAAACAGTAATGAAACATGGTATTGTTGCAGTTTGAATTAGTAGTACAAACCATATCATTTAGTGTGGTTACTTAAGTTATAAACAATTAATATCAATACAGTGTATCCATTCAAAAGTAAAACCACACCAACATAACGTTTCATTTACAGCCAAGAAGGATAAGAAAGAGCAACAACATACAGATTTAACGGGTTGTTTATGTGAAGCAGGTTGGGAATAGGATGTGACACTCAGGGAGGTGCAGATGACAATGGAAAAATCCTTTGAAAATGAGTGCTGTTGTGGGGCTGTGCACCTATGGCAGACGGGGGTTAATGGATGTTGGGAAAATGTGAAATTGAAAATTACAAAAAAAATTAAACTTGTTTTTATTTAAAAACTGCATATAAAACAATTTTTTTTAAAAATGAAAGAAAAAAGGAGAATACAAAAATGAAAAAATAAATAAAAATTAAATAAAAAAGTATGTAAAAAATACAAAAATATAATTGCTGATGTTCTAGAGGACTACCATGAGAAACCCTTTGGATTTTGTGAGACAAGAAGTGTTGCAGGTGAAAAAAGCCAAAACAATATATTACAATACGAAACACTGTTCATACAATAAATTTACTATGAGCACTGAGCAGCAACTAGGCCTCAAGTATATTATTAAACTGATATCAGAAAAAAGTAAAAAAGAAAATGAGCACAAAAAAAGGCTTAAGCCTCTACATACAAAATGGCTTTGAAAACTGAAAAAAAGATGGTTGAATAAAATGACCACATGGTCAAACAACAAGCAAGGAGGCATGGTCATGACAAAGAACACATGCAGGCTTATGGCAAAATCACACTGGCTGGCTACATAAATGGCCACCAGCTACTTGGTCAAACAACAACAACCAGCAAGGAGGTATGACCACAACAAAGAACACATGCAGGTCTATTGTAAAAGCACACTATCTGGATACACTAAATGGCCGTCAGCCACATGGTCAAACAACAACAAGCATCAAGGAGGCATGGCCACAACCAAGAACACATGCAGGACTATGGCAAAAGTACTCTGGCTGGCTACACAAAATGGCTGCCAGCCCATTGGTCAAACAACAACAACCAGCAAGGAGGTATTAACACAACAAACAACACATGCAGGCCTATGGCAAAAGCACACTGGTTGGCTACACAAAATAGCCACCGGCCACATGCTCAAAGGAGGCATGTCCTCAACAAAGAACACATGGCTTGTAGTGGCTACATAAAATGGCCTCCAGCCACATGGTCAACCAACAACCAAGGAGGCATGGAAAACAAAGAACACATGCAGGCCTATGGACACTGACTACACAAAATGGTGCTGGCCACATGGCATGGGGAACAAAGACAAATGTTGGCCTATAGGAAATACACTCACACACTAGCCAGACAGAGGAGGCATGGTAACACAGACGAAAACAGCATTAATTCAGCAATGCCAAAAACAAAATTTAACTGGGCTAAAAAAAACAACCCACATCCTCCAAAGGCATAAAATGTATTACTCCACCTAAACACTGTTTTCAGAAAAAAATGTGAAATACCCCCAAAAAACACACTTTGTAATTCAATCCAATGCCATCCATGGCATAAATGATGTTTCAATTCAACAGCCACCACAGAAATAGTTGTTTCATGCACACATGACTAGTACTGGGACTACTGGCTGGAATGCCAATTGGCATTCTAGGCCACATAGTGAACTAAATGAATATTGCAAGTTCATTAAAAAAAACTGGAGACAATGTACTGAACTGTGCAACCTTTTTCCTTTACAAATGAAAAAAATGTACATGCAAAAATATAACTAGGCACCTACTCAAACTGTAGGCCACCCACCACAATAAATTTTAAAAATCGAATAAAAGTACAAATAAATCCTGGTGCATACTCTTAATCAAAAAACAACACCCATATACAACAGCTTTTGAACTTACTTGTGGTATCACAAAAACAAAGTCCTCAAATCCAATGATATATTCAGCAGAAAAACAAAGAGATCCTTCCTGCTCCAAATCCAAATGAGAAGTGGCCAGGAGGTGGACAAAGCACTGGGAGGAGCCTGCTGGACAACTTCAGGAAGTTAGAGTCTCTGGGGCACTTCCTCCTTGTTAAAAAAAATGAAATTAAAAAAAACTTTCCTCGCACATAAAAACCAACGCGAATGGTCTATTTGTGAAATTTATTAACTCCAAATTGTCTTTTGAGGAGATTTAGCTGCTTCTCCAGTACAGAATCTTCTCCATTTTTCAGCCACGGCCACTCACACTTGATCGTGTTCGCCTACGCCACAAAAAAAGGACCATAGTTGCTGGCGCAGCCTAAAGCCATGTTACTGGCCGCAAAATCTCGCCGGAGCTCGGCGTCGGCTAGCAAATGTCGTGGGCGCTCGCAAGAGCCCGGTAAATCTCATTGCACTCCCTGCACGCGCAAAACAATGTAACGAATGCCCCAACGGGAAAAAAAAATTCTGCTGAAGTGCGGAGTTTATTGGTAAATCGCATTCTCCGTGGAACACAGAGGGGCCGATTCCGATTCGGGCAGGAAATCTCTCCGACCGAGCCGGACCCGGAGAGATTTCCGACCGAATCGGACCCTAGCAGTCCGACCGAACGAGTACGATGCGTTCGCATGCTATCGGACTCGATTCGGTCGGACTCCCATTGAAGTCAATGGGAGCCGGTCGTACAACGCGTACGCGGGCTCCCATTGACTCAATGGGTGCGAGGCGAACAAGGGCACCCCCTATAGCGGGTACGCGTCGAAGAGGGTCGCGCCATACACGCACAGGTAGGAGGGACCCATGGGTCCCCCCTGTGTGCGACTCGCGCGGCTAGGCATACAGGGGGGTCCGGCACGGACCCCCAAAGTGCGGCTCCGACTGCTCTT
The DNA here is from genome assembly GCA_963921515.1 of Calotriton arnoldi. Lineage (NCBI taxonomy): Eukaryota > Metazoa > Chordata > Amphibia > Caudata > Salamandridae > Calotriton > Calotriton arnoldi. The sequence continues at coordinate 662,759 of CAWUFW010010214.1, forward strand.
TCGAGCCGGACGGTGCGAGTCGGTCGGACTGCTCGCGGCACGCATCGTACTTACCCGGCCGGGGAACGTCTCCATTGCGCGGTGCGAGTCGTGTCCGTGCGAGTCGGTCGGAGCGGTTGGGTCCCGCGAACGAGTCGGTCGGCGATTTCGCGTACGTTTGCATCGTACTCGCTCGCCCGGACGCACGTCCGACTCGGTCGGGAATCAGGGCTCCGAATCGGATCCGGTAATGCCGAGTCCGATTCGAAGCCCTACCGGCCGAGATCGGAATCCACCCCAGAGTTGCCAAATTCTGCAAACTCCGCAAGCTGAGCGAAATTTTAAGCCCAGGCCTAGTTCTTTGTTCTCCATGTGTCCTTCTTTGCTGGCCATGCGATGGTGGCCATTTTCTGTAGCCAGTGTGTGTCTGGTGGTGGTCATTTTGTCTTTGTTCCCTATGCTTCCTTCTTTGTTGATCATTTTGGCAACCACCATTTTGTGGAGTCAGTGAGTGTGTGTGTGTGTTTGTGTGTGTGTGTTTGGTGGCCGGTTTGTCTTTGTTGTCCATGCCTTCTTCTTCAGCAGCCATGTGTTGGATGAACTGGCTTACACCATTTTTTGCAGCCAGTGTGTAGCTTTTATTACACTTTTAAAAGCCATTTTCTAGGAACATTGATAGAAGAGGCCTGTGAAATTTTTATTATTTTTTTCCTGATATATTTATTTGTGCTCATGGCTGATTAATACAGTATTGTTTTTTTTTTTTTTTGCATTCCTTCCCCTGCCTCCCATAGGATTCCATAGGCCCTGGTGGGGTACCACAACTATTTAATGTATTTTTCTTTTTTTTGCTCACCTTCTGACACCTTCATTAGAGTCTCCATGGGCCCTAGTATGGTACCAAAAATTATTTAATATGTTTTTTTTAATTTTTGCCTGCCTTTCCTGGTCCCCATGCAGTCCCAATGGTCCCTATTGTTTAATGCAGCATTCCCCAAACTGTGTGTGGGGACCCACTGATAGGTCATGAAGGGATTTTTGGTGGGTCCTGAAAGTCCTGGTCTATATGTAAGTAATATTTAAATGATAAGCCCTATTGGTGCATTGGTGCAAAGGTGCAGAACAATGCCAGTAGGTCCAGTTTTTAATACTTGCTAGCAGTCCCAAGCAAGACTCCCTGTGAATCTTCTATTATTTGTTGCTGCTGTTTTTCTACTTCACAATGCCATTTCAATAAAAAGTGTGCTCACTATATGAGCTCCTACACAAATATACCACCTGAATATGATTTTCACATATAAATTAGGAAATATAGATGTGGCGTACCTGCCAGAGCTGCTGAAATGGATCTGGGTAACCAGGTTTGATTCTCGTCATTGTCTTAACATCCTTTGACTTTGGGCAAAGTACTTAATCTCCCAGATAAAACAGATCTGACCTTGTGTAATGTAATCTGATGATCATGTAAAGTGCTCCAATGCCCTTGGGCCATGTTCACTTTATAAAAAATTGTAAATTATAAATATTTATGAAGCCCAAAACCCACTATTGAACCTCATTTTGACACAAAAATAGATATAGGCCATAGCCCATACGCTGCTGCGAAGGGGTTTCTCAAATTTTCTATTTCATCATTAACTGCATGCAATTGAACATCTAGGAAGTCTATCCTATTCGTGTCATGGCACATCGTGAACCTCACATTGTAGCTATTGTAGTTCAGATAATTCACATATTCCAAATGATCATTCTCAGTTCCTCTCCAGATGACCAGGATATTGTCAATAAAACGTCCCCAAAATAGGATAAAGTCCATCCATTTCCCTGGATTCCTGGACCAGGCATGCTCCCTCTCAAACATCCCCATAAAGAGGTTAGCATAAGAGGGATTGCATGCAGTTAATGATGAAATACAGAGCAGATTGTTTCGCAAATAAAGAGCGACAAACAATATTCTAAGAGCAGACAGAGCTCATCTGGCTGCAGTTATTAAGGGCATCCCGTTATGGGGAAATGATAAGAACAAGTAGAAACTGCAGCAAGGAGGACGATTTTAGAACTAGCATAAAGGACCTGAAAAGGAGGCTGTCAGCACCTGGTTATTCAGAAGGCAGTCTTGAGAAAGCAGAGGCCAGGGTACACAGGATTAAGAGAGAGGAGACTTTGGTACAGGAACCAAAAAAAGAATCACAGGGGAGGTTAGCCTTTATCTCCACCTACAGTACTGATCATAACAAGATTTATAAGGTGTTGAACAAAAATTGGAATCTCTTAAAGGGGATACTGGGACTAATCAGCAGCATTACTGACAAACCACTAGTAACGTATAGGAAATGCCCCACGATTGGGAACAAGGTCATGAGAAACTACTTGGAACCCAAAACAGATATAGGACCAAGTTGGTTACCAGAACAACCAAAGGGCTTTTTAACATGCGGCTTATGCAAAATGTGTGGTTTGGGATCTAACAACTTGAAAGTATTCAAGTACAATACTGAAAGAACATATTGTGTTAAGGAATTTATTATTTGTAACAGCTGTGGTGTCATATATGTGATAAAATGTAATTGTGATAACATTTATATTGGTAGCACTAAAAGGGCATTGAAAACCAGGATTCAAGAACATAGGAGGTCAATACTGAATAAGGACACCAGATCACATATTTTCCAACATATGTTAGAAAGCCATCCAAACAGCACTAGTTTCAAATTCCATGGGATACAAAAAATAATCCCAAATAACAGAGGAGGAAATTGGGAACTCAGACTAAGACAGGGGGAGGTGAAATGGATCAGTAAATCGAGGACAGTACAACTAGGCCTCAACATAGAGAATGAGTTACATTATTTTCTGTAACTGGATCACAGGGGCCTAGAGCGGAGTTTGGAGATGTAGATAGGAGGTAGGGAATACACTCGGGTCCTGCTCATGTGTACATAACAGGGTAATTGCACTGAAGGAGAGCAGCAATTAAAGCAGGGTGTACGATAAGAATTGGAATGAACGAGAACTCGGGGAACACGGTGTTAGACTTGGCATCTTTTGGCGTGTTTCCCCTGACTTTTTGCTTTCTGACCTCCTGGTTTTGACTCTGTTTTTGCTGGTGTAATGATTCTGCGCACTTTCCTCACTGCTGTCCCGTGGGAAAGTGAAAGTGCTCCTGTATAAAATGTGTTATGGATTGGTGTTTCCATGATTGGCCTATTTGGTTTATGTGTCAGTCCCTTGTAAAGTGCACTGAGAGTGCCAGGGCCTATAGATCAAATGCTGTTGGTGGGTTGCAGCACTGGATTGTGCCACCCACGCAAACAGCCCGTAAAGTGTAACTCTGGCCTGCCATTGCAGAGCCTGTGCGCAGCCTGGGGCTGCCATGTCGACTTGGCAAGTGCGCACACTTGCAAGTCCCTAAACCTTCCCTTTTCTACATGTTAGTCACCCCTAAGGTAGGCCCAAGGTACCCCTGTGGGCAGGGTGCATTGTATGCGAAAGGTAGGACATGCCCTGGTGTGTGTGGCATGTCCTGATAGTGAATTACAGCCTATTTCGTTTTTCACTATTGCAAGGCTACCTGTTCCCCATAGGCCAGAATGGGCAGTTTTGATTATTACAGCTTATAATCCTAACTGACCCAGGGAACATGGTAGAAATTCGAGTTTAGTATGCCTGGACTCAGAATGATAAAATGCATCTTTTAGTGAAGTTGGTTTTAACATTCTGTGTTTGAAAATACCACTTTTTAGAAAATGGGTATTTTCTTGTCTAACCATCCAAGCCTGCCTCTGCGAGGTTGTGTATTCCTTGTCTGGAGTGCGAGTGACAGGGGCTGGGGGATGCCAGGAGACAGGGTGAGTCAGCACAGGGCTGTATAGCAAGATCTACATGTAGATGGGTGGGAGGAGATGCACCTGGGACCTGAATAGGGCTGGGCCTTCCCTCCACAATGCTGGCTCCACCTCCTGTGGTGCGTCTGATGTCCCTGGCCTACTCTCTGAAAGGAAGGATGGAGACTTGTCAACAAAGTGCTCCAGAACTGGTTTGGACTAGGCAAAGGCCTCTCTGCCTTCAGAGAACAAAGGAATTTGGGATATAAATATTGGGGCCCTGACCCCATGAATTTAGATCTCGCTGGAATCAAGGAACCTGCCAAGACGAAGAGCTGGAAGAGCTGCCAGGAGGAGTACTGCCCCTTTGCTGTGTTGTTGCTTTGTTGGGTTGGCCTGCAGCTGCTGCTTCTGCCATGGGCAGTGAAAGGACTGGACTGAACTTTCTACTACTTGTGCTGAGAATCTCCAAGGGCCTGAAACCGAGCTGTTAAGAAGTCTCAGGGACTGCAAAGACTTCACAACCCTCTGGGTACCACTTCTGGAACCGCTGTTTCAGTTTGCACAGAGGAAGGGAACTGCAATCGACTCCGTCAACCGACTCCATCGCTGGCCCGGTGTCCTGTTTGCACCGCAGACCACACCGTCCGCATCTCGCACCGCAACCCTGGTCTCACCAACGACGACGTCCGACGCCATAGCCACCGAGCCGCTGCTTGCACCGTGACCTGTGGGCACCGCAGTTCGCATCGCATCGCTTCACTGTGCCAGCCGGACCAGAACGACGCTGTCGCTGCAACTGGCTCAACACTCGTGACCGCATCGAAGTTGGGGCACCGCTCGCACGCTTGCGACGCACCGCTCCGACTCGAACCGCTGTCCGACGCCAGCTCCCGCACTCCGGCTTGGTCGCCTGCATCGCAACCTGCCAGCACCGCATCGAGCACCGTCTCACCCTGTACCGCACGCCTTGGACTCACCGACTCCGTCTACTCGATTGTCACCGAGCCGCTGCCTGCACCGCATCGAGAGGACACCGCGCCGTGCACCGCTTCCATCTTGCACAGCAACCGCGACGTACGCCGACTGGCGCGCACACTCCATGCCCGCCACAATGAGAAAGGTACTGTGACCGAGTCTGTTCACGCTTTGTGCTGGCCCGTATCGACGCGGTCGGCTGGAACTGTTCGACTCTGTGGTTTTCAGCATCGCGGTAGACTCGGACGGAGCTACCAACTCGTACGAACTTTGTTTTTGAACTATTCCTGCAAAGAAGAAGTTATCTTGCAATGTAATCATTTTTAAAGTACTGTACTGTGGATTTTTATCGTATTTGGTCTTGTTTTAAAGTATATAAAAATATTGGATATTTTTCTAAACTGGTGTGGTGTCAGTTTGTAGTGCTTACACGGTATTACTGTTGGTTATGTGCAAATGCTTTACACACTGCCTCTAGAATAAGCCTGTCACGAGTCAGTAGCATACAACCAAGAAGGCCACTAACCTCTAAGATCGGCCAGCAGGGACGATGGTGTGAAGAGAGTCCCCTTCCTTCCCTGAGAACAATCCCACACAGAAGACCATAAAAACCTCTGCGTACGGAAGTTCCCCGGGGATTAAGGGAAAGAAACAAACGATAAAACTCTGTGGTTTCTGGTATAGTGTTTGGACTGCGCCAGGAAGGAAGGGCGGTCCAGCTTCGAGTCGAGGACACTCAGGGGATAACTGCAAGTGGATGAAAACAACAGAGAAAGAAGTGTGAAGTGGAGGGATGCCCTTAGATAGCAGTCAAACAACCTCCCCCACACCTAGCTCCCCTATGCTCCCGTACTCACTTAAGGTTCCACAGAGACTCCTGAGGATAAGAAACGTAGACCAAGAGTGCAAAGCAGGGCACACTCTTCAGCAAGATGGAGACGATACGTCCCAATAATTCTCCGTGGATAGTTAAGAAGCTGTTCTCCTCACAGCTCTATTATTGGTGAGCATTACCAAAACGCTGTTAACTTCACAGCGGTAGAAAGCACAATGTCAGCGATGACGAGAGCCTACCCCTGTAAGGCTCCGTGAACGGGATCTTTTCCCAGTGAAAAACAGAAACGAAATCTTTAGGTGTAAACGAGTGGAGAATTCTTCTTCACCCACCCTCCAAATCCTAAATACCTGAAAGGGCTTCCGCGCCCTGTGGAAGTTTTGGCGCGCTGAAAATACCGGCCGAATGCCGATAACACACAACCCCCGCTAAGGGCCGTGTCTTCGGGGATTACGAAAAGCAAGGAAACGGTGGCTCAGCAATCGATCTCCAACGCTCGTCCTCCAGCGGGGAATACCGTCCGCTAGCGCTGAAGAAGACCGGACTCATCTGTTTATTTGTCAAGCCCCGTTTCCTGGAAGGGGCGGAGCTTATATAGCCAGCGAATAGCGAGGCGGCTCCTGCCATGCTGCACCTGACGATGTCCCGTGGTATTCTGGGCCCTGTAGTTTTTGTGCCTCACATAGGTATGGTGAGCCCTGTTCCCCCTTGTCCTCCACATGCACACCTTACAAGGGGATGAGGGAGCTAACGGACCCGGAGTCTCTCCCTGGCTCAAGATCGCGACAGAACCCCCTCTCGAGGACTGCCGACTCGGCGGTCGTCCTGGTTTGCCCGGATACCTAGTATGGAACTGCTGTAACAACCTTGGGCAGTTCAGATTGTCTAAGGGTTCCCAGGTTCTATCCTCCACCCCATATCCCTTCCAGTCTACTAGATACTGCACTCTACCCCTTACAAGTCTAGAATCCAATAGTTCTCTGACCTCATATTCCTCCTGTCCATCAACTTCTACAGGCACTGGTGTCGAAGGCAACCTCACACTGAGGGGACAGGGCCTGAGCAAGGATACGTGGAACACAGGGTGGATGTTCCATGACTGGGGCAAGGATAACCTCATGGCAACAGGATTAATGATTTGTTCAATTCCATAAGGTCCTACATACTTGGGAGCTAGTTTAACCACACCTTTTAGCTTTAAATTCTTTGTTGCCAGCCATACCTTATCACCCACTTGATAAGAGGGTTCCGGGCTTCTCTTTTTATCTGCGTTATGTTTTTGTGTGGTCTGTGATACCTCTAGTTGGCGTTTAGCTTCAATGAGCACTGTTCTAAGATGTGTGTGGTGTTCTTGTATGGTGGGATGGTTGGTTATCACAGGCCATTCGAAAGGGAGCATGTTCGGATGGAACCCATACAAACAGAAAAAGGGGGAACACCCCAGTGTGGAGTGTTCTGCATTGTTGTATGCAAACTCTGCTGTCCAAATCAGAGGGTACCAGGCCATGGAGATTTGAAGGGTAAAACATCGTAAATATTGTTCGAGCGTTTGATTTAGCCGCTCCGTCTTCCCGTCCGTTTGGGGGTGGTAGCTGGTGGACATGCGAGCATCCACACCCATGGTATCGCATAACGCCCTCCAGAATCGTGAGGTGAACTGAGTACCTCTGTCTGTGATGAGTACCCTGGGCAGGCCATGAGCCCTAACCACATGCTGGAGGAAAACCACAGCCAGTTCGGCAGAAGTAGGCAGTCGCTTCAGTGGGATGAAATGACCCATCTTGGTCAAGTGATCGACTACCACTAGGATGGTTGTGAATCCCTCACAGGGTGGCATCTCAACAACGAAGTCCATCGACACGGTATGCCAAGGGAGTGGAGGTATGGGAATCGGGCGTAGTAGCCCCATGGGTCTGGAATGGCTGGCTTTGCTTTGTGCACAAATAGTACAATTTTTTAAGTAGTTCTTGGTGTCGGTTCTTAGGGAGGGCCACCAAAAAGATCTCTCAATACAGGCGATGGTCTTATGTTCCCCTAGGTGTCCCCCTAACGTCGAGTCGTGGGCCCAAGCCAACACCTGCAGTTGTTGAGTCACGTTGGGAACATACAAGGCATGGTGGTGGTACAAGAGGTTGTCGTTCTTGGACCGGTGGTCAGGGTCTTCTTGTATCCATACTTGACCATCCACCTGGTCCAAGGACTTTCGTAGATCATCCAGGAAGTCTCTTGTCGTGATCAGTGCCACTGTTTCGTGCAGGAAGGCATCCTCAGGGAGTATGGAAGGGGGTTTAAGAGGTTCCCTCTGTTCATGGTCTGTGGTTTCGTCCCTTCTTGACAGTGCATCGGCCTTACCATTCTGGGATCCGGGTCTGTATTTTATAACAAAGTCAAAATCGGAGAAAAACAGAGACCACCGCAACTGTCTCGGTGTGAGGGCTCTAGCGGATTTCAGGAACAACAGGTTCCGGTGATCGGTAAAGATCTCGATCGTATGATTGGCTCCAGGAGGTAATGTCTCCATTCCTCACAAGCTCTCTTGATCGCCAATAGCTCTTTGTCTGTTATGGAATAATTGACCTCGTTTGGGGTGAGCTTCTTGGAGTAACACGCCACTGGATGGAGTTGACCGGTGTCAGGGTGCCTTTGCGACAAGACACCTCCAATTGCGAATTGGGAAGCATCCGTTTCTACCACGAACGGCAGGCTCGGGTTGGGGTGACGTAGAACAGGGGCATGAGTAAATCGTTTTTTTAATTCGTTGAAGGAACGGTTTGCTTCCTGGTCCCATGTAAATAAGGTGTTCTTTCTCAGCAGACGTGAAATAGGGTGTATGATCCTCGAGAAATCCTTGATAAACCGTCTGTAGTAATTTGCGAACCCAAGAAAGCTTTGTACTGCTTTGACGTGCTGTGGTGCCTTCCAATCTGTGATTGCTTCCACCTTACCCAGGTCCATCTGGAAACCCTGTGCATTTATAACATACCCCAGAAAAGTGACCTCCGTAGCGTGGAATATGCATTTTTCTAGTTTGGCATACAGCGAATGTTGTTGGAGTCTGTCCAACACGGTCTTTACATGGATGACATGTTCTTGGGGGGTAGGTGAATAAATGAGGATGTCGTCAATGTATATTATGCAAAATGTGTCCAACAACCCCCGTAGTACCTCATCCATAAAGTACTGGAACGCGGCTGGGGCGTTACAGAGTCCGAAGGGCATCACTTGGTATTCAAAAAGCCCAAATTTGGTCCTGAAGGCGGTCTTCCATTCATCGCCTGTTTTGACTCTTACCAAATGATATGCCCCTCGGAGATCCAGTTTCGTGAATATTCGGGCTCCTTTTAACTGATCCAAGAGTACCAGGATCAAGGGCAGGGGGTATCTATTTTTTATAGTTACCTTGTTGATCGCTCTATAGTCGATACACGTTCTTAATTCCTCGCAATCCTTCTTTGATATGAAGAAGAGGGGAGACAAAGCAGGTGATGAAGAATGCCGTATGAATCCAGAGGCCAAGTTCTCCTCTAGGTAGTTTTGTAAGTAGCGGGTGTCCGGCTCTGTCAGGGCATACACCCTGCTACAAGGGATATTAGCTCCCGGCAAGAGGTCAATTCGACAGTCGTATGTCCGATGAGGTGGTAATTGCATCGCCTCCTGCTTATCAAAGACTGATTGGTAATTCTGGTAAACCTCTGGTAGAGTGGTGGAACAGCAGTAGCAGGCCTCAACACATCCTTCTGCTAGGAGTCCAGCTTGCGTATCCGTGATAATGTCAGTGTGTGTGTTGCTTGATGCACTGGTCCTTACAATAGCCGGAGGTCAAGGATACAGTGCGGTCCGCCCATCGGATGACAGGGTCATGGAGAGTCAACCACGGCATGCCCAGGATCAGACGGAAATGAGGTGCGTCTATTAGGTCGAACCGGATAGTCTCAAAATGGTTCTCCCCTACTTGCATTGTAAGGGGGCAGGTATGATACCTCACTGGTCCAGAGGTCAGTGCCTTTCCGTCCACTGCTTTCACTATCTCGGGTGTGATCTTACTTTCGTAAGGTACCCCTGTATTCCAGGCATATTGTTGATCAATGAAGTTTCCAGTGGCTCCGGAATCCAACAGGGCAGCTACTTCTATGGAGCTCTTCTCGGACACCCACAGGGTGACACACACATTCATGTGAGCCACGGAAGGCTGAATGGTATTGGCCAGAGACAAAGAGATCGTTTTGTTTCCTGAACCCAAGACAGAGACCCCTTCCTGGCTTGGGTTTTTTAGTTTTCCGTTGTTTGTGGAGCAGTGACAGCTTGTGTCCTGGAGATCGTTGGCCTTTCGGGTATCTTTGCTCTAGCTCGACACTCCCTGATAAAGTGCCCACTCTTCCCACAATATAAACATAGCTTTTGCTGCCGTCTTTTCTCTCTCTCTTCAGGAGTGAGCGGGCCCCGGAGTCCTCCGATTTGCATGGGTTCGGGCCCTTCAGGCTGTTTCATGTGTTCTTCGGACGTTGGTTTAGATCGGGGGAGGAATAAACGGGTGTCGTTTCTGCTCCTATCTCCCTTTCTTTCTTGTAGACGGTGATCCAATTGGACTGTGAGGTTGATTAACTCCTCACAGGTGGGAGGTAGCTGGACTACTTGCGACAGTACATCTTTTAGTTCTCCCCGCAATCCCTGATAGAACAATGTGGTCCGTTTCTCTGGGGGCCAGTCTGTTTCCACCAGGAGGCGATTAAAGGTGGTGATGTAGGTCAACAAATCTTGTGACCCCTGCCGAAGCGTAATAAGTTCCCGCTCCAGCGACATCATATGTGTCTTCCGGTCAAATAGCTTCCTCATCTCCAAGCAAAAGTCCTGCACATTATGCAATACAGGATCATTCCGTTCCATTAATGGGATGGTCCAACTGGCGGCGTTACCCCCCATATATGACATCATGAATGAAGTTTTTGCCGCATCCTCTTGGAATACAGTAGGTTTGCAGAGGAAGTGTAGCCTACATTGATTGAGGAATGTCTCGAATTTATTGGGTTCCCCATAAAAACGCTCAGGTGGTGCCAGGGGTATACCATGGTTCTGTATCACATGGACTGTAGGTGTGGACCCATCAGGAGAGGAAGTTGTTGCGGGCATCGTAAAGAACCCAGTGCTCTGTGCTCCTCCCCCTGGTAATGAGGTGGTGGTAGAGACAGGAGGGGGTAGCGTCCATTCCCTAATGTAGGACCCTTTCCCTGTACCTTTTCTAGCAAGCCCAGCTACCTCCCTGCGTATGGTACCCATCTCTTTCCTTAACTCCTGGTTCTCCTGCCTAGAGGTATGAACCTCCTGCTGCAGAGCCGCAAAGCTCACCAGCAACGAGGTTAAAACCGTGTTGGTGTCCATCGTCCGGGCTGGGCAGCTAACTTGGGCTTGACAATCTGTCACGAGTCAGTAGCATACAACCAAGAAGGCCACTAACCTCTAAGATCGGCCAGCAGGGACGATGGCATGAAGAGAGTCCCCTTCCTTCCCTGAGAACAATCCCACACAGAAGACCATAAAAACCTCTGCGTACAGAAGTTCCCCGGGGATTAAGGGAAAGAAACAAACGATAAAACTCTGTGGTTTCTGGTATAGTGTTTGGACTGCGCCAGGTAGGAAGGGCGGTCCAGCTTCGAGTCGAGGACACTCAGGGGATAACTGCAAGTGGATGAAAACAACAGAGAAAGAAGTGTGAAGTGGAGGGATGCCCTTAGATAGCAGTCAAACAACCTCCCCCACACCTAGCTCCCCTATGCTCCCGTACTCACTTAAGGTTCCACAGAGACTCCTGAGGATAAGAAACGTAGACCAAGAGTGCAAAGCAGGGCACACTCTTCAGCAAGAAGGAGACGATACGTCCCAATAATTCTCCGTGGATAGTTAAGAAGCTGTTCTCCTCACAGCTCTATTATTGGTGAGCATTAACAAAACGCTGTTAACTTCACAACGGTAGAAAGTACAATGTCAGCGATGACGAGAGCCTACCCCTGTAAGGCTCCGTGAACGGGATCTTTTCCCAGTGAAAAACAGAAAAGAAATCTTTAGGTGTAAACGAGTGGAGAATTCTTCTTCACCCACCCTCCAAATCCTAAATACCTGAAAGGGCTTCCGCGCCCTGTGGAAGTTTTGGCGCGCTGAAAATACCGGCCGAATGCCGATAACACACAACCCCCGCTAAGGGCCGTGTCTTCGGGGATTACGAAAAGAAAGGAAATGGTGGCTCAGCAATCGATCTCCAACGCTCGTCCTCCAGCGGGGAATACCATCCGCTAGCACTGAAGAAGACCGGACTCATCTGTTTGTTTGTCAAGCCCCGTTTCCTGGAAGGGGCGGAGCTTATATAGCCAGCGAATAGCGAGGCGGCTCCTGCCGTGCTGCACCTGACGATGTCCCGCGGCATTCTGGGCCCTGTAGTTTTTGTGCCTCACATAGGTATGGTGAGCCCTGTTCCCCCTTGTCCTCCACATGCACACCTTACAAGGGGATGAGGGAGCTAACGGACCCGGAGTCTCTCCCTGGCTCAAGATCGCGACAAAGCCTGACTGCTCGTGCCAAGCTACCAAGGGGGTGAGCAGGGGTTATTTTAGGAGTGTAACTCTCTTACCCTGACTAGGAAGAAGGGTCCCTACTTGGACAAAGGTGCAAGCCCTTGCCAACTAGAGATCCCATTTCTAACGTTGGTTGTCAGCGGTGAGGATAGGACTTGTGTTTGCACTTGACTTACAGTGATTGGTGTGCACTACTACCATATCGCAGACCATTACGTACCACATACAGGTTCTTTTTCTTTTTGGCCTATTTTTGATCTTGCCAGTTTGAACTTGCTACTTCAACATGCCTGAATCAATAGTATCATCAATTGCATCAGTAGAAATTGCCTTTGAGGAGGATCGATTGGAAGCCTACAATGTCAAGGAGTTAAAATCGATTTGCAAGAACCTGAAAGTCCAGGTCAGAGGCCTCACCAGGAAGGATGAGCTACAAAAGGCGCTGAGGGCCTGGGTAGTAGCCAGAGGTGCCAGTGGGCAATCTGGTGATCTCAATGGAGAGGTGGAGGAGCCTGTTCCTAGGGTGGATGTGCTTTTGGGAGGGGGGAACCCTCCAGGACGGGCAGCAGTAGTTTGTCCCCAGAGGAGCTGGAGGACAGGCGGGAAGTAAGGAGGTTTGAATTGGAGAAACTCAGAATAGAAAGTGAGAGGGAAGAGAAAAGAATAGCCATGGAGGAAAGGAAAATGATACTAGATCATGAGAGAATGATCAAGGAGCTGGAGCTAAAGAGTAGATCCGGTTCAGATGGTGGCAGCAATTCTTCAGCACACACAGACAGGATTGGGTAGGCCTCTGGGTAGGTCGCCCCCATCCGCACAGCGCCACCTGTGCGTCCAGCTCCCTGCTGCTGCTGATCTGAGGCCCTCCTCCACCCGCAGGCTACCACCTGCGCCTCATCCCTGGTGGCCAGTGGTAGGCCGTAGGTAGGTTCTTGTCGTTGTGAGCGTCACTGTTACTGTCTCTCCCCTCTATATTTGTGCCCCCACTGTTTTTCCACTGTTTTTGCCCTTCCGTTCTGTGCCCCCACTGCTGTGACTGTTATTCGTTCTGTGCCCCCACTGTTTTTCCACTGTTTTTGCCCTTCCGTTCTGTGCCCCCACTGCTGTGACTGTTTTTTCGTTCTGTGCCCCCACTGTTTTTCCACTGTTTTTGCCCTTCCGTTCTGTGCCCCCACTGCTGTGACTGTTTTTTCGTTCTGTGCCCCCACTGTTTTTGCCCTTCCGTTCTGTGCCCCCACTGCTGTGACTGTTTTTTCGTTCTGTGCCCCACTGTTTTTCCACAGTTTTTGCCCTTCCGTTCTGTGCCCCCACTGCTGTGACTGTTTTTCGTTCTGTGCCCCCACTGTTTTTCCACTGTTTTTGCCCTTCCGTTCTGTGCCCCCACTGCTGTGCACTGTTTTTTCGTTCTGTGCCCCCCTGTGCCCTTTTTGATTTCTGTACCCCTCGCCCTCCTGTTTCCCGCCGGTGTGTCCCCTGCGGCCCGCACCCCTTGCTGACCACTCGCTGCCCCTGCCTCCCGCCTCCCAGCTGCTCCTCCTCCCACCTCCCCCGAAGGCGCGCCTAAGGCAAGCCCGTCTGCGCCCGTCCGCGCCTGGACCGCGCCCAGCGCCAGAACCCCTGGCCCCCGCATCCGCCACGAAGACCACCTCCGATACGACGCCAGCACCCTCATCACTCTCAACCCAGGACGGACCTCCACCTGCTTCAAGGCCACACCGAAACGCACCCATGGTCCCTTCACCTGCCGGAACTGCAGCTTCACCTGCCTCAGAGAGCCCAAGACTCACGCCAAGAAGGACCTCAACCATCTCCGGTGCATCCTACTGAACACCCGCTCCGCACGCAAACACGCCGTCGAGCTCTGGGACCTACTCGACACCTCATCACCGGACGTCGCCTTCCTGACAGAGACCTGGATGAACGAATCTTCCGCACCCGACATCGCCATAGCCATCCCCGACGGCTACAAGATCACCCGCAGAGACCGCACCAACGGAATCGGAGGAGGAATCGCCATCGTCCACAAAGACACCATCAAGGTCTCGAACAGCACCGACGACACTCTCAGCACCGTCGAACACATGCACTTCCAGATCCACACGGATCCCAACACCACCGTAAGAGGCACCCTCATCTACAGACCCCCCGGACCCCGACCCCAGTTCAGCGACTCCATCGCCGACTTCATCAGCACGCACGCCCTGACCTCCACCGACTACATCCTCCTCGGAGACCTGAACTTTCACCTGGAGAACAAACGACAGCAACTCCTCCACCCTGATCGACAACCTCGCCAACCTCGGACTGAAACAGCTCGTCACGACGCCGACCCACATCGCCGGACACACGCTCGACGCTATTTTCTCCTCAAGCTCCCACGTCTCCTTCAGCCACACCTCCGAACTCACCTGGACCGACCACCACTGCATCCACTTCACCTTCCGGAAACCCGCCGCACACCACCGCACCCTACAGATCCCCCGCAGATGCTGGAGCAAAGTCACCGAAGACCAACTCCAGACAAACCTCGCACTCAGCCCACCCACCGACCCCTCCAACACCGACGCCGCCGCCCGCAATCTCAGACGATGGATGGACGACTGCGCCAACACCTTAGCCCCGCTGAAAAAACCAACCTACAAAGACACCAGCAAGAGAGCCAGCTGGTTCACCCCGGAACTCCTAGCATCCAAGCGCACCTGCCGGAAACTGGAGAACAAATGGCACAGCGAGAAGACGCCGGACAGCCGCGCAGCCCACAAAGACGCCATCCGCAACCACCATCACCTCATCAGGTCCGCCAAGAGGACCTCCTTCAAAGACCGCCTTGACAACAAAGCACACAACAGCAAGGAGCTCTTCAGCATCGTGAAGGAACTCTCCAACCCCAGCTCCAACACCAACGACATCCAGCCGTCGCAAGCCCTGTGTGATTGCCTCGCCACCTTCTTCCACCGCAAGATCGCCGACATCCACGACAGCTTCGACTCCCGGATGACTCCAACAGGCCCCGGCACATCAGACCCGCCGCACTCCATCGACCATGACCCCCTGACAGCCTGGGTCAACGTGAACACCGAGGACACAATCAAGACCATGGGCACAATCCACTCCGGCTCCCCATCAGACCCTTTTCCACACCACATCTTCAACAAAGCCGGCAGCTCCATCGCACCCCACCTGCGCAACGTCATCAACCTCTCCTTCGAGACCGCGACCTTCCCAGAGAGCTGGAAACACGCCGAGATCAACGCCCTACTCAAAAAACCCAAGGCGGACCAGAGCGACCTCAAGAACTTCCGGCCCATCTCCCTGCTTCCATTCCCAGCTAAGGTCATCGAGAAGATCGTCAACAGACAGCTCACCCGCTACCTCGAAGATAACAGCATCCTGGACCCCTCCCAGTCAGGATTCCGCAGCAACCACAGCACCGAGACCGCCCTCATCGCCGCCACAGACGACATCAGGATCCTGCTGGACAACGGCGAGACGGCAGCCCTCATCCTCCTGGACCTCTCCGCCGCCTTCGACACTGTTTGCCACCGCACACTACGCACACGCCTCCACGACGCAGGGATCCGAGACAAGGCCCTGGATTGGACCACCTCCTTCCTTTCCGGCAGAACCCAGAGCGTCCGCCTCCCCCATTCCGATCCGAAGCCTCCGAGATCATCTGCGGCGTACCCCAGGGATCTTCCCTCAGCCCGACACTGTTCAACATCTACATGGCTCCACTCGCACGCATCGCCCGACATCACGACCTCAACATAATCTCCTATGCCGACGACACTCAACTGATCCTCTCCCTCACCAAGGACCCCCTCACCGCCAAATCCAACCTCCACGAAGGAATGAAAGCCGTCGCCGACTGGATGAAGTGCAGCCGACTTAAGCTGAACACAGACAAGACGGAGATCCTCATCCTCGGCTCCAACCCATCAGCCTGGGACGACTCCTGGTGGCCCTCGTCACTAGGGGCACCCCCGACACCAACCGACCACGCACGCAACCTGGGAGTCATCCTCGACTCAACGCTCACCATGACCAAGCAAGTCAACGCAGTCTCCTCCTCCTGCTTCAACACCCTCCGCATGCTCCGCAAGATCTACAGGTGGATCCCGACAGACACGAGAAGAACAGTCACCCAGGCCCTCGTCAGCAGCAGACTCGACTACGGAAACGCCCTCTACGCAGGAGCCCAGACCAAGCTCATCAAACGACTGCAAAGAATCCAAAACGCCTCTGCACGCCTGATCCTCGACATTCCACGCCACAGCCACATCACCCCCCACCTGAAAAACCTGCACTGGCTCCCCGTCGACAAGAGAATCTCCTTCAAACTCCTGATCCACGCACACAAGGCACTCCACAAAACCGGCCCAGCCTACCTCAACAGTCGACTCTCCTTCTACGTTCCCAACCGTCAACTCCGCTCTGCCGACCTCTCCCTGGCCACCGTCCCGTGCATCCGGAGAACCACCACCGGAGGAAGATCCTTCTCTCACCGCGCCGCCAAGATCTGGAACACCCTTCCCCTCAACCTACGACAGACCCAAGACCTTCTGACCTTCAGGAGACGACTCAAGACCTGGCTATTCGACCAGTAGCGGCAACACCCCCCCTCCTCTCCCTCAGCGCCTTGAGACCCTCGCGGGTAAGTAGTGCACTTTACAAATCTTGTGATTGATTGATTGATTGATTGTACACATCCCCAAGAATGTAGGTAAAGAGTACAAAAAGGGTGATGACATACAAAGGTGGTTTCAAGGGTACGAGTCGTCTATTCATATGAATGGGGTCCCTGAAAGGAACTGGGGAGCGGGGTTATGGCTTCTCTTTCCAGAGGAAGCTAGGGATACTCTGATAGCTTTGGGTAAGGGGCAGGACCTCACCTATGCTGACATGAAAGACGCTCTCCTCACTAGGTATGGGCTCACCCCTGAGAATTACAGGGATCAGTTCAGGTCCAGTAAAAAGTCTGAGGCCAACACTTGGTTGGAATGTGTGGATATGTTCTGTAGGTCGCTGGATGGTTGGGTGAAGGGCAGTAATGTAACAGATTTTCAGGGGCTCTACAATTTGATTGCATGGGAGCACTTGTCTAGTCTATGTTTTGCAGATCTGCGCCAGCACCTAGTTGACAGTAAGCTACCTGACCCCAGAAAGCTTGCTATGGAGGCGGACCGCTGGGTGAGTACCAGGGTCCACAAGAAAGCGTTTGGGGAGACTCAGCCAAAGGTGGGCAGGGTCCCCAGCAGAAAGGCGGGGGGACAAGGGTAAAGCACAGGAGTTCTCTAAAGGGCCCCAAACTAGTACCCAGGGTAAAGGTTCCCAGCTCCCCGGTGATAAGAAGAAAAGGGTCTCTACAGGGAAGCCTGTTGAGACCGGCCCCCGCAAGTGTTATGCATGTGACCAGGTAGGTCACTTTAAGGGGGACCCCAAGTGCCCAAAGGGGACACAGCCACCCACCGGTGGACAGTCCAAAGTGTTGGCTAGTGTAGCGCTTGGGGAGGAGGAGTGCCCACAGGAGGGTGGGGATCCCGCAGAAATGACCCTTGTCTCACTAGGGGACAGTGAGATGGTCCCAGGAAACCAGGTGCCCCCTAACACAAAGAAATATAGCACCTGGGTGACCATCAATGGGAACAGGGTAGAGGCTCTCAGAGATACTGGAGCCAGTGTGACCTCAGTCCGGTGTCACCTGGTCTCTGAGAAGCAGGTAGTCCCAGGGGCATTCCACCAAGTAGTTGCTGTAGACAACTCTGAGCGCCAGTGTATGGTCGCACACGTACCCTTTGAATGGGGGGGTCTCAGGTCCCTTGAGGGTGGTTGTGAGCCCCACCATGCCTGTAGATTGTCTGCTAGGTAACGACCTGGAGCAGTCCTTATGGAAGGATGTCGAGCTCAGGTCTCACTTGGAGATGCTTGGTTTGCCAGAGTGGGCATGCGTGTCTACTCGGTCAATGGCAGCCAGAAAGGCTGATCAAGAGGACTTGGAGCCTGGAACAGTGGCCCAAGTCCCTGCCAAGAGGAAGGGCAGGGGGCGCGGGAAACCGGCCCCCGAAGTTCCCACGGACCGGGAGGAGGCGGACCTCGATGGGGATGCCCCGGTGCCTACAGGGGAGCAGGTAGCCGAACTGGGAGACATCTCTGAGCTGACCCATTGGCAGCAAGAAGGGGGTCCCACCAGGGAGGAGTTCTGCAGGGAGCAGAACGAGTGCCCTACTCTGGAGGGTCTGCAGCGGCAGGCTGCAGACCAGGCAGCTGGTAATCAGTCCGGGTCACATCTGATCTACTGGGAGAATGGTCTCCTATACAGTGAGCCTAAGGTTGCTGAGCCTGGGTCAGCCCGTGTGCTGGTGGTACCCCAGCGCTTCAGGACCTTCCTACTGGGTCTGGCTCATGACGTGCCTTTGGCAGGACATTTGGGGCAGGACAAGACCTTTGACAGGCTTGTCACCCACTTCTTTTGGCCCCAAATGCGAAGGCAGTCAGATGCACACTGAAGGTCTTGCCAAACTTGCCAGGCAAGTGGTAAGAGTGGGAGGAAGGTCAAAGATCCTCTCCAACCTTTTCCTGTTGTTGGAACACCCTTTGAAAGGGTAGGGATGGATATTGTGGGGCCACTGGATCCCAAGACAGCCATGGGCAACAGGTACATCCTGGTCTTGGTGGACCATGCCACCCGGTACCCGGAGGCAATCCCTCTCAGGACAACGACGGCACCAGTGGTGGGCCGGGCGTTAATGGGGATCTTTTCCCGTGTGGGATTCCCCAGAGAGGTGGTTTCTGATAGGGGGACCAATTTCATATCCAAGTATATGACATCCCTGTGGAAGGAGTGCGGTGTAACCTACAAGTTCACCACTCCTTACCACCCACAAGGAAACGGTCTGGTGGAGAGATTCAACCAGACCTTGAAAGGCATGATCAAGGGTCTTACAGAACCCATGAGGTGTAAGTGGGACGTCCTCTTGCCATGCCTACTCTTTTCATACAGGGAGGTGCCTCAGAAGTCTCTTGGGTACAGCCCCTTTGAGCTCCTGTATGGCCACCCTGTCAGAGGACCTCTGAGTTTGGTAAAGGAAGGCTGGGAGGCAGCTCCCAGGAAAACTCCCCAGGATGTGTTTAGCTACATGCTGGCCTTTAGAAACCAAACTGCCCGCTTCAGGAAACTCGCTCAGGTGAACCTAGAAGTAAGCCAGGAAGAAATGAAGAGATGGTATGACCAGAATGCCACTCTGGTCGAATTTCAACCTGGGCAAAAAGTGTGGGTCATGGCCCCAGTGGAACCTTGTGCCTTGCAGGACAAGTGGACTGGGCCATATGAGGTGGTGGAGCGCAAAAGTGACGTCACCTACCTGGTGGATTTGCAGGCTCCAAGGAACCCTTTGAGGGTCCTTCACGTGAACCGCCTCAAGCCCCACTTCGAGAGGTCCGAAGTGAGTATGCTCTTGGCGACAGATGATGGGGTGGAAGAGGAGAGTGAGCCTCTCCCTGACCTCCTGTCTACCAAGGAGCATGATGGGTCAGTGGAAGGTGTGATCCTCTCCCCTACACTGACTCAGGAGCAGCAGGGGGACTGTCACCAGTTGTTGGGACAGTTCGCCCCACTGTTCTCTCTGACCCCCGGTGTTACTCACTGGTGTACCCATGACGTGGACACAGGTGACAGCCCTCCTGTGAAGCACAAGATTTACAGTTTGACTGACCGGGTCAGAGCCAGCATCAAGGAGGAGGTCTCTAAGATGTTGGCGTTAGGGGTGATTGAGCCCTCCAACAGTCCTTGGGCCAGCCCAGTGGTCTTGGTCCCAAAGGCTGCTGCGCCCGGTGCCACTCCAGAACTCCGGTTTTGTGTGGACTACCGTGGGCTCAATGCCGTCACCAGGACCGACGCGCACCCCATCCCCAGAGCTGATGAGCTCATTGATCGGTTGGGAGCTGCCCGGTTCCTCAGCACATTTGATTTAACGTCTGGGTACTGGCAGATTGCCTTAACCGATGGGGCCAAGGAGAGATCAGCATTCTCAACCCCAGAAGGTCATTACCAATTCCGGGTGATGCCCTTTGGGTTGAAGAATGCCCCTGCCACCTTTCAGAGGTTGGTCAATCAGGTGTTGGCTGGGCTGGAGGATTTCAGTGCCGCCTACCTGGATAACATTGCTGTGTTCAGTTCTAGCTGGGAAGAACATTTACTGCACCTTGAGAAAGTGTTGAGGGCTCTGCAAGGTGCAGGCCTCACGATCAAGGCCAGTAAGTGCCAGATCGGGCAGGGTTCTGTGGTGTACTTGGGACACCAGGTAGGAAGCGGCCAGGTGGCGCCCTACAACCCAAGATTAACACCATTCTGGCTTGGGAGCCCCCAAGACCCAGATAGAGGTGAGAGCCTTCTTAGGTCTCACCGGCTACTATAGGAGATTTGTTAAGGGCTATGGCACCATCGTTGCCCCCTTAACAGAGCTGACTTCTAAGAAGCAGCCCAGGAAAGTGATCTGGACTGAGTCCTGCCAGAAAGCTTTTGATGCCCTGAAGGCAGCCATGTGCACGGCGCCCGTGCTCAAGGCACCTGACTTCTCCAAGGAATTCGTTGTGCAGACTGACGCTTCAGAGCATGGTGTGGGAGCGGTGCTCTCACAACTGAACGAAGAGGACCTGCATCAGCCTGTAGGCTTCCTTAGCAGGAGACTACTCCCCAGGGAACAGAGGTGGAGTGCCATAGAAAGGGAAGCTTTTGCTGTGGTCTGGGCACTGAAGAAGCTGAGACCATATCTGTTTGGGACTCACTTCCGGGTTCAGACAGACCACAGGCCCCTCAGATGGTTGATGCAAATGAGGGGTGAGAATCCAAAACTGCTGAGGTGGTCCATCTCCCTACAGGGAATGGACTTTACGGTGGAACACCGTCCTGGTACAGAACACGCCAACGCAGATGGTCTGTGCAGGTTCTTCCGCCGTAGTGAAGAGAACTCCAATGGGGTTGGGTAGTTCTCCCTACTTTCAGCTGGAGGGGACATGTGTTAGACTTGGCATCTTTTGGCGTGTTTGTTTTGCTTTCTGACCTCCTGTTTTTGACTCTGTTTTTGCTGGTGTAATGATTCTGCGCACTTTCCTCACTGCTGTCCCGTGGGAAAGTGCAAGTGCTCCTGTATAAAATGTGTTATGGATTGGTGTTTCCATGATTGGCCTATTTGGTTTATGTGTCAGTCCCTTGTAAAGTGCACTGAGAGTGCCAGGGCCTATAGATCAAATGCTGTTGGTGGGCTGCAGCACTGGATTGTGCCACCCACGTAAACAGCCCATAAAGTGTAACTCTGGCCTGCCATTGCAGAGCCTGTGCGCAGCCTGGGGCTGCCATGTCGACTTGGCAGGTGCGCACACTTGCAAGTCCCTAAACCTTCCCTTTTCTACATGTTAGTCACCCCTAAGGTAGGCCCAAGGTACCCCTGTGGGCAGGGTGCATTGTATGCGAAAGGTAGGACATGCCCTGGTGTGTGTGGCATGTCCTGATAGTGAATTACAGCCTATTTCGTTTTTCACTATTGCAAGGCTACCTGTTTCCCATAGGCCAGAATGGGCAGTTTTGATTATTACAGCTTATAATCCTAACTGACCCAGGGAACATGGTAGAAATTCGAGTTTAGTATGCCTGGACTCAGAATGATAAAATGCATCTTTTAGTGAAGTTGGTTTTAACATTCTGTGTTTGAAAATACCACTTTTTAGAAAATGGGTATTTTCTTGTCTAACCATCCAAGCCTGCCTGTGCGAGGTTGTGTATTCCTTGTCTGGAGTGTGAGTGACAGGGGCTGGGGGATGCCAGGAGACAGGGTGAGTCAGCACAGGGCTGTATAGCAAGATCTACATGTAGATGGGTGAGAGGAGATGCACCTGGGACCTGAATAGGGCTGGGCCTTCCCTCCACAATGCTGGCTCCACCTCCTGTGGTGCGTCTGATGTCCCTGGCCTACTCTCTGAAAGGAAGGACGGAGACTTGTCAACAAAGTGCTCCAGAACTGGTTTGGACTAGGCAAAGGCCTCTCTGCCTTCAGAGAACAAAGGAATTTGGGATATAAATATTGGGGCCCTGACCCCATGAATTTAGATCTAGCTGGAATCAAGGAACCTGCCAAGACGAAGAGCTGGAAGAGCTGCCAGGAGGAGTACTGCCCCTTTGCTGTGTTGTTGCTTTGTTGGGTTGGCCTGCAGCTGCTGCTTCTGCCTTGGGCAGTGAAAGGACTGGACTGAACTTTCTACTACTTGTGCTGAGAATCTCCAAGGGCCTGAAACCGAGCTGGCCTCCTGTTAAGAAGTCTCAGGGACTGCAAAGACTTCACAACCCTCTGGGTACCGCTTCTGGAACCGCTGTTTCAGTTGCCACAGAGGAAGGGAACCGCAACCGACTCCGTCAACCGACTCCATCGCTGGCCCGGTGTCCTGTTTGCACCGCAGACCGCACCGTCCGCATCTCGCACCGCAACCCTGGTCTCACCGACGACGACGTCCGACGCCATCGCCACCGAGCTGCTGCTTGCACCGTGACCTGTGGGCACCGCAGTTCGCATCGCATCGCATCGCTTCACTGTGCCAGCCGGACCAGACCGACGCTGTCGCTGCAACTGGCTCAACACTCGTGACCGCATCGAAGTTGGGGCACCGCTCGCACGCTTGCGACGCACCGCTCCGACTCGAACCGCTGTCCGACGCCAGCTCCCGCACTCCGGCTTGGTCGCCTGCATCGCAACCTGCCAGCACCGCATCGAGCACCATCTCACCCTGCACCGCACGCCTTGGACTCACCGACTCCGTCTACTCGATTGTCACTGAGCCGCTGCCTGCACCGCATCGAGAGGACACCGCGCCCTGCACCGCTTCCATCTTGCACCGCAACCGCGACGTACGCCGACCGGCGCGCACACTCCGTGCCCGCCACAACGAGAAAGGTACTGTGACCGAGTCTGTTCACGCTTTGGGCTGGCCCGTATCGACGCGGTCGGCTGGAACTGTTCGACTCTGTGGTTTTCAGCATCGCGGTAGACTCGGACGGAGCTACCGACTCGTACGAACTTTGTTTTTGAACTAGTCCTGCAAAGAAGAAGTTATCTTGCAACGTAATCATTTTTAAAGTACTGTACTGTGGATTTTTATCGTATTTAGTCTTGTTTTAAAGTATATAAAAATATTGGATATTTTTCTAAACTGGTGTGGTGTCAGTTTGTAGTGCTTACACGGTATTACTGTTGGTTATGTGCAAATGCTTTACACACTGCCTCTAGAATAAGCCTGACTGCTCGTGCCAAGCTACCAAGGGGGTGAGCAGGGGTTATTTTAGGAGTGTAACTCCCTTACCCTGACTAGGAAGAAGGGTCCCTACTTGGACAAAGGTGCAAGCCCTTGCCAACTAGAGATCCCATTTCTAACGTTGGTTGTCAGCGGTGAGGATAGGACTTGTGTTTGCACTTGACTTACAGTGATTGGTGTGCACTACTACCATATCGCAGACCATTACGTACCACATACAGGTTCTTTTTCTTTTTGGCCTATTTTGATCTTGCCAGTTTGAACTTGCTACTTCAACATGCCTGAATCAATAGTATCATCAATTGCATCAGTAGAAATTGCCTTTGAGGAGGATCGATTGGAAGCCTACAATGTCAAGGAGTTAAAATCGATTTGCAAGAACCTGAAAGTCCAGGTCAGAGGCCTCACCAGGAAGGATGAGCTACAAAAGGCGCTGAGGGCCTGGGTAGTAGCCAGAGGTGCCAGTGGGCAATCTGGTGATCTCAATGGAGAGGTGGAGGAGCCTGTTCCTAGGGTGGATGTGCTTTTGGGAGGGGGGAACCCTCCAGGCCAGGCAGCAGTAGTTTGTCCCCAGAGGAGCTGGAGGACAGGCGGGAAGTAAGGAGGTTTGAATTGGAGAAACTCAGAATAGAAAGTGAGAGGGAAGAGAAAAGAATAGCCATGGAGGAAAGGAAAATGATACTAGATCATGAGAGAATGATCAAGGAGCTGGAGCTAAAGAGTAGATCCGGTTCAGATGGTGGCAGCAATTCTTCAGCACACACAGACAGGATTGTACACATCCCCAAGAATGTAGGTAAAGAGTACAAAAAGGGTGATGACATACAAAGGTGGTTTCAAGGGTACGAGTCGTCTATTCATATGAATGGGGTCCCTGAAAGGAACTGGGGAGCGGGGTTGTGGCCTCTCTTTCCAGAGGAAGCTAGGGATACTCTGATAGCTTTGGGTAAGGGGCAGGACCTCACCTATGCTGACATGAAAGACGCTCTCCTCACTAGGTATGGGCTCACCCCTGAGAAGTACAGGGATCAGTTCAGGTCCAGTAAAAAGTTTGAGGCCAACACTTGGTTGGAATGTGTGGATATGTTCTGTAGGTCGCTGGATGGTTGGGTGAAGGGCAGTAATGTAACAGATTTTCAGGGGCTCTACAATTTGATTGCATGGGAGCACTTGTCTAGTCTATGTTTTGCAGATCTGCGCCAGCACCTAGTTGACAGTAAGCTAACTGACCCCAGAAAGCTTGCTATGGAGGCGGACCGCTGGGTGAGTACCAAGGGTCCACAAGAAAGCGTTTGGGGGAGACTCAGCCAAAGGTGGGCAGGGTCCCCAGCAGAAAGGTGGGGGGGACAAGGGTAAAGCACAGGTGTTCTCTAAAGGGCCCCAAACTACTACCCAGGGTAAAGGTTCCCAGCCCCCGGTGATAAGAAGAAAGGGGTCTCTACAGGGAAGCCTGTTGAGACCGGCCCCCGCAAGTGTTATGCATGTGACCAGGTAGGTCACTTTAAGGGGGACCCCAAGTGCCCAAAGGGGACACAGCCACCCACCGGTGGACAGTCCAAAGTGTTGGCTAGTGTAGCGCTTGGGGAGGAGGGGTGCCCACAGGAGGGTGGGGATCCCGCAGAAATGACCCTTGTCTCACTAGGGGACAGTGAGATGGTCCCAGGAAACCAGGTGCCCCCTAACACAAAGAAATATAGCACCTGGGTGACCATCAATGGGAACAGGGTAGAGGCTCTCAGAGATACTGGAGCCAGTGTGACCTCAGTCCGGTGTCACCTGGTCTCTGAGAAGCAGGTAGTCCCAGGGGCATTCCACCAAGTAGTTGCTGTAGACAACTCTGAGCGCCAGTGTATGGTGGCACAGGTACCCTTTGAATGGGGGGGGTCTCAGGTCCCTTGAGGGTGGTTGTGAGCCCCACCATGCCTGTAGATTGTCTGCTAGGTAACGACCTGGAGCAGTCCTTATGGAAGGATGTCGAGCTCAGGTCTCACTTGGAGATGCTTGGGTTGCCAGAGTGGGCATGCGTGTCTACTCGGTCAATGGCAGCCAGAAAGGGTGATCAAGAGGACTTGGAGCCTGGAACAGTGGCCCAAGTCCCTGCCAAGAGGAAGGGCAGGGGGCACGGGAAACCGGCCCCCGAAGTTCCCACGGACCGGGAGGAGGCGGACCTCGAGGGGTACGCCCCGGTGCCTACAGGGGAGCAGGTAGCCGAACTGGGAGACATCTCTGAGCTGACCCATTGGCAGCAAGAAGGGGGTCCCACCAGGGAGGAGTTCTGCAGGGAGCAGAACGAGTGCCCTACTCTGGAGGGTCTGCAGCGGCAGGCTGCAGACCAGGCAGCTGGTAATCAGTCCGGGTCACATCTGATCTACTGGGAGAATGGTCTCCTATACAGTGAGCCTAAGGTTGCTGAGCCTGGGTCAGCTCGTGTGCTGGTGGTACCCCAGCGCTTCAGGACCTTCCTACTGGGTCTGGCTCATGACGTGCCTTTGACAGGACATTTGGGGCAGGACAAGACCTTTGACAGGCTTGTCACCCACTTCTTTTGGCCCCAAATGCGAAGGCAGTCAGATGCACACTGTAGGTCTTGCCAAACTTGCCAGTCAAGTGGTAAGAGTGGGAGGAAGGTCAAAGCTCCTCTCCAACCTTTTCCTGTTGTTGGAACACCCTTTGAAAGGGTAGGGATGGATATTGTGGGGCCACTGGATCCCAAGACAGCCATGGGCAACAGGTACATCCTGGTCTTGGTGGACCATGCCACCCGGTACCCGGAGGCAATCCTCTCAGGACAACGACGGCGCCAGTGGTGGGCCGGGCGTTAATGGGTATCTTTTCCCGTGTGGGATTCCCCTGAGAGGTGGTTTCTGATAGGGGGACCAATTTCATATCCAAGTATATGACATCCCTGTGGAAGGAGTGTGGTGTAACCTACAAGTTCACCACTCCTTACCACCCACAAGGAAACGGTCTGGTGGAGAGATTCAACCAGACCTTGAAAGGCATGATCAAGGGTCTAACAGAACCCATGAGGCGTAAGTGGGACGTCCTCTTGCCATGCCTACTCTTTGCATACAGGGAGGTGCCTCAGAAGTCTCTTGGGTACAGCCCCTTTGAGCTCCTGTATGGCCACCCTGTCAGAGGACCTCTGAGTTTGGTAAAGGAAGGCTGGGAGGCAGCTCCCAGGAAAACTCCCCAGGATGTGTTTAGCTACATGCTGGCCTTTAGAAACCAAACTGCTCGCTTCAGGAAACTCGCTCAGGCGAACCTAGAAGCAAGCCAGGAAGAAATGAAGAGATGGTATGACCAGAATGCCACTCTGGTCGAATTTCAACCTGGGCAAAAAGTGTGGGTCATGGCCCCAGTGGAACCTTGTGCCTTGCAGGACAAGTGGACTGGGCCATATGAGGTGGTGGAGCGCAAAAGTGACATCACCTACCTGGTCAATTTGCAGGCTCCAAGGAACCCTTTGAGGGTCCTTCACGTGAACCGCCTCAAGCCCCACTTCGAGAGGTCCGAAGTGAGTATGCTCTTGGCGACAGATGATGGGGTGGAAGAGGAGAGTGAGCCTCTCCCTGACCTCCTGTCTACCAAGGAGCATGATGGGTCAGTGGAAGGTGTGATCCTCTCCCCTACACTGACTCAGGAGCAGCAGGGGGACTGTCACCAGTTGTTGGGACAGTTCGCCCCACTGTTCTCTCTGACCCCCGGTGTTACTCACTGGTGTACCCATGACGTGGACACAGGTGACAGCCCTCCTGTGAAGCACAAGATTTACAGGTTGACTGACCGGGTCAGAGCCAGCATCAAGGAGGAGGTCTCTAAGATGTTGGCGTTAGGGGTGATTGAGCCCTCCAACAGTCCTTGGGCCAGCCCAGTGGTTTTGGTCCCAAAGGCTGCTGCGCCCGGTGCCACTCCAGAACTCCGGTTTTGTGTGGACTACCGTGGGCTCAATGCCGTCACCAGGACTGACGCGCACCCCATCCCCAGAGCTGATGAGCTCATTGATCGGTTGGGAGCTGCCCGGTTCCTCAGCACATTTGATTTAACGTCTGGGTACTGGCAGATTGCCTTAACCGATGGGGCCAAGGAGAGATCAGCATTCTCAACCCCAGAAGGTCATTACCAATTCCGGGTGATGCCCTTTGGGTTGAAGAATGCCCCTGCCACCTTTCAGAGGTTGGTCAATCAGGTGTTGGCTGGGCTGGAGGATTTCAGTGCCGCCTACCTGGATGACATTGCTGTGTTGAGTTCCAGCTGGGAAGAACATTTACAGCACCTTGAGAAAGTGTTGAGGGCTCTGCAAGGTGCAGGCCTCACGATCAAGGCCAGTAAGTGCCAGATCGGGCAGGTTTCTGTGGTGTACTTGGGACACGGCCAGGTGGCGCCCCTACAACCCAAGATTGACACCATTCTGGCTTGGGAGCCCCCCAAGACCCAGACAGAGGTGAGAGCCTTCTTAGGTCTCACCGGCTACTATAGGAGATTTGTTAAGGGCTATGGCACCATCGTTGCCCCCTTAACAGAGCTGACTTCTAAGAAGCAGCCCAGGAAAGTGATCTGGCCTGAGTCCTGCCAGAAAGCTTTTGATGCCCTGAAGGCAGCCATGTGCACGGCGCCCATGCTCAAGGCACCTGACTTCTCCAAGGAATTCGTCGTGCAGACTGACGCTTCAGAGCATGGTGTGGGAGCGGTGCTCTCACAACTGAACGAAGAGGGCCTGGATCAGCCTGTAGTCTTCCTTAGCAGGAGACTACTCCCCAGGGAACAGAGGTGGAGTGCCATAGAAAGGGAAGTTTTTGCTGTGGTCTGGGCACTGAAGAAGCTGAGACCATACCTGTTTGGGACTCACTTCCGGGTTCAGACAGACCACAGGCCCCTCAGATGGTTGATGCAAATGAGGGTGAGAATCCAAAACTGCTGAGGTGGTCCATCTCCCTACAGGGAATGAACTTTACAGTGGAACACCGACCTGGTACAGAACACGCCAACGCAGATGGTCTGTCCAGGTTCTTCCACCGTAGTGAAGAGAACTCCAATGGGGTTGGGTAGTTCTCCCTACTTTCAGCTGGAGGGGACATGTGTTAGACTTGGCATCTTTTGGCGTGTTTCCCCTGACTTTTTGCTTTCTGACCTCCTGGTTTTGACTCTGTTTTTGCTGGTGTAATGATTCTGCGCACTTTCCTCACTGCTGTCCCGTGGGAAAGTGCAAGTGCTCCTGTATAAAATGTGTTATGGATTGGTGTTTCCATGATTGGCCTATTTGGTTTATGTGTCAGTCCCTTGTAAAGTGCATTGAGAGTGCCAGGGCCTATAGATCAAATGCTGTTGGTGGGCTGCAGCACTGGATTGTGCCACCCACGCAAACAGCCCGTAAAGTGTAACTCTGGCCTGCCATTGCAGAGCCTGTGCGCAGCCTGGGGCTGCCATGTCGACTTGGCAAGTGCGCACACTTGCAAGTCCCTAAACCTTCCCTTTTCTACATGTTAGTCACCCCTAAGGTAGACCCAAGGTACCCCTGTGGGCAGGGTGCATTGTATGTGAAAGGTAGGACATGCCCTGGTGTGTGTGGCATGTCCTGATAGTGAATTACAGCCTATTTCGTTTTTCACTATTGCAAGGCTACCTGTTCCCCATAGGCCAGAATGGGCAGTTTTGATTATTACAGCTTATAATCCTAACTGACCCAGGGAACATGGTAGAAATTCGAGTTTAGTATGCCTGGACTCAGAATGATAAAATGCATCTTTTAGTGAAGTTGGTTTTAACATTCTGTGTTTGAAAATACCACTTTTTAGAAAATGGGTATTTTCTTGTCTAACCATCCAAGCCTGCCTCTGCGAGGTTGTGTATTCCTTGTCTGGAGTGCGAGTGACAGGGGCTGGGGGATGCCAGGAGACAGGGTGAGTCAGCACAGGGCTGTATAGCAAGATCTACATGTAGATGGGTGGGAGGAGATGCACCTGGGACCTGAATAGGGCTGGGCCTTCCCTCCACAATGCTGGCTCCACCTCCTGTGGTGCGTCTGATGTCCCTGGCCTACTCTCTGAAAGGAAGGACGGAGACTTGTCAACAAAGTGCTCCAGAACTGGTTTGGACTAGGTAAAGGCCTCTCTGCCTTCAGAGAACAAAGGAATTTCGGATATAAATATTGGGGCCCTGACCCCATGAATTTAGATCTCGCTGGAATCAAGGAACCTGCCAAGACAAAGAGCTGGAAGAGCTGCCAGGAGGAGTACTGCCCCTTTGCTGTGTTGTTGCTTTGTTGGGTTGGCCTGCAGCTGCTGCTTCTGCCTTGGGCAGTGAAAGGACTGGACTGAACTTTCTACTACTTGTGCTGAGAATCTCCAAGGGCCTGAAACCGAGCTGGCCTCCTGTTAAGAAGTTTCAGGGACTGCAAAGACTTCACAACCCTCTGGGTACCGCTTCTGGAACCGCTGTTTCAGTTGCCACAGAGGAAGGGAACCGCAACCGACTCCGTCAACCGACTCCATCGCTGGCCCGGTGTCCTGTTTGCACCGCAGACCGCACCGTCCGCATCTCGCACTGCAACCCTGGTCTCACCGACGACGACGTCCGACGCCATCGCCACCGAGCCGCTGCTTGCACCGTGACCTGTGGGCACCGCAGTTCGCATCGCATCGCTTCACTGTGCCAGCCGGACCAGACCGATGCTGTCGCTGCAACTGGCTCAACACTCGTGACCGCATCGAAGTTGGGGCACCGCTCGCACGCTTGCGACGCACCGCTCCGACTCGAACCGCTGTCCGACGCCAGCTCCCGCACTCCGGCTTGGTCGCCAGCATCGCAACCTGCCAGCACCGCATCGAGCACCGTCTCACCCTGCACCGCACGCCTTGGACTCACCGACTCCGTCTACTCGATTGTCACCGAGCCACTGCCTGCACCACATCGAGAGGACACCGCGCCCTGCACCGCTTCCATCTTGCACCGCAACCGCGACGTACGCCGACCGGCGCGCACACTCCGTGCCCGCCACAACGAGAAAGGTACTGTGACCGAGTCTGTTCACGCTTTGTGCTGGCCCGTATCGACACGGTCGGCTGGAACTGTTCGACTCTGTGGTTTTCAGCATCGCGGTAGACTCGGACGGAGCTACCGACTCATACGAACTTTGTTTTTGAACTATTCCTGCAAAGAAGAAGTTATCTTGCAACGTAATCATTTTTAAAGTACTGTACTGTGGATTTTTATCGTATTTGGTCTTGTTTTAAAGTATATAAAAATATTGGATATTTTTCTAAACTGGTGTGGTGTTAGTTTGTAGTGCTTACACGGTATTACTGTTGGTTATGTGCAAATGCTTTACACACTGCCTCTAGAATAAGCCTGACTGCTCATGCCAAGCTACCAAGGGGGTGAGCAGGGGTTATTTTAGGAGTGTAACTCCCTTACCCTGACTAGGAAGAAGGGTCCCTACTTGGACAAAGGTGCAAGCCCTTGCCAACTAGAGATCCCATTTCTAACACACGGCGATAGCTAACCCATTAGATGGCCACATTCGGCGTAGTGAGGTGTCACTATTGTCATTAAGCCACATGGTTTGACTATGGGATTTAGTTAGAGAAGTTAACAGGTGGGATAATGCGGAGTACAGACTTCCCCTTGGGATATAACATGTGTGAGGTGGAGTGTGTGAATGAACTAGAATTCCCAATATCGCCCGTTTTGAATGTTTTTTTTCTGCGTAATGAGGTGACAATGATGTTATTGAGCCACATGGTTGGACTTTGGAATCAAGTTAGAGAAGTTAACATGGAGGGATAATGAGGAATACAGCCTTTCGCCAGGGACATTACAAGTGCGAGTTGGAGTGTGAGAATGAACTATCGCCCGTTTTGAAATGTTTTTTTGTCGTCCTGATTGGAGCTTTGGTATACATGGAAGAGAATGGGGAGATCACTGGCAGACTGGATTATATTAGGCCTGCAGGAAGTCACACATAATTGATGAAGTTATTGCGATGATGAACATATATACATGGAACATTATCCGCAGTTTGTAGAGGCGGATTACAGCGTGATAATTAGTTGTTATGAGTGCCCGAGTGATGGCCAGGGGTGTTGACTCAGCCCAGGGCTACTTAAAATTGGTTAGAAATGTTGACGATGTAACAGAAGGAGCGGAGGCGCTAAGAAAAAGTTTTGTTTGAATACATGTTTCCGGGCTAGTTCCCCCTCCGATCCGACTTTCTTGCGATTGGCTGGATGCGTGTTGAAATTAGAACAAGGAATAGGAAGGGATATTCTAATGACGGGGACTGAGCGCTCATTGGATGAGCGGGGGAATGTAGAAGAAAGAAAATTTTTTTGAACAAGCGTTTCTGGGCCGGTTCCCTCTCCTGTCCGACTCTCTTGTGATTGGCTGGATGTGTGAACAAGGAACAGGAAGAGGTTTTAAAATGACAGGGAGTGTGCGCTCTATGGACAAATATAGATGAGATAGTGTTTCCAGGCAGGTTCCCTATCCGGTCCGACTCCCTGGCTATTGGCTGATTTCTCGCCAGCCCAGTAATACAGGCAAGGAATGATTGTTTAAAAGGGCACATACTAATAAATATATTTTTCTAAAGATTTTTATCCATCAAGGGGACAGATTACTAACTTGAGAACATTTCATGGGGAAAACAGAGTGGTAATAGTTGTATATGACACGGAACAATGTCTGTTGGAGAGACTAACAGGTGTGATGGACGCTTATAAAAAGGAGAAAGGACTAGAGGATTTTGATTGGCCATGGAGCGGGAGGACCACAAAGGGAACATACACCTAGAAGTTTTTTTCGGAACCATGATTGGTGGACCATTTATTATAAATAAAGGAGTGGTGTGGAGTCACGGTTAGAGAATTGACGATATTGACACAAGGTGAACAGCGGAGAGGAGGGCTTGACGGACGGGGTGTGGAGATAGGTGGAACGGTAAGGAGTAGGAGTATAAATGGATTGTTTTTGGATATAGAGTAATGGTGGGTAGCATAACCTAGGGGAGTTACTTCAAGGAGAATAGTTGACACAAATGTTTGATAGAGAATGTGGGAAGGTTTGAAAGTACATAGACCTATTGCCATATACAAAAAGTTAGAAGGGGATGTGTGAGGGAATCGGAATTTCGTCTTTAAATTGTTTACAAAGAACCAGTTAGATGATGAATTGTAACCAAATAAGTGGATTTGTTTTTGGATTAAGAGGGAATTGGCGTTAAGTGTCACTGGCTATGAGGACTGCAGGTCAATTAAATAAGACACGGATCTGGACTGAAGTAGTGTGTCTTTTATTTATAGAAGACCTATGGAACCTGAAGCTAAACACTACCTTATAGTGTACTGCACTCGGCTAGACTAAATGGAAGATTGAAATGAGTCAGCTGACAGAAATCGTGATCTAGAGGTAATGATTTGGTGTTTTTGCTCAGGGGGAATATGACACCCGATCCCTTAATGGGGAAGGGGGTGCACCAGTGTATTGAGGAGTCACGTTTAGTCATCTAAAACACTTGAATAGAGGGATAATGGGATATAAGGAATAACACGATTGAATCTGGATTTACCTTGAAGTATTTTTACATTAATAATACTTGACTTGAAGGTTAAATTGAAGAAGGATACTAATTAGAAATGTCACTAATGTGTTTTGTGACATAATTTCTTACACAGAATGTATATAGGCAGGGAGTCTTGTGGGGGGATATGGGGAGTTTGTTGTATTAAAAAGGTATATAAGTGCCACTGCAAAGTGGCTGATGTATAGAATATGGAATCGATCTCTCATGATTAATATGCATTTTTTTAAATTTTACAGCCCTGTTGTCCTTTTGGACGAAACTTGTTGGCTGGGATGAGTTGACCACTAGTGATGAAATATATTGATTGAATAAACATCTGGATTGAAATGAAACTCAAGACTCCCATGTGAATATTTGGAGGAAAAAGTTAAGAAATAACAAGAACTATTCAGAGATTATTATAAGAAAAATTACTGACTGATTTGGATACGCTCCTTTCTACAAAAACTGGACTTTTCATGTATGTTGCCCAGTGGTGGTGGGGCAACTTTAAGTTGAGCGTGGAAGTGTGAAAATTGAATTTTCTCGATAAGACACCAGTGCACACTTGTTTTGAGTCCTCACTGCCATTGTCTGTATTTTTGGAACATGCACAAAGACATTTGCAGTAGTACAGAACGCACACAGTGCCGCATTAATGAATAACATTGTGCGGAAGAAATACAAAACAATGGTCTATATCTCAAATGGAATTTTCTGCCAAAATATAGCACCTGAAAGCATATATTTGACAGCATTCTCAGCGCTCAGCTCTCAGCATCAATTCTGTAGACTGCACAAAGGTATAAGAATAGCCCCAGTTTGTTCTCAGCTAGGGTAACAGAGTTACTTCAAAATTTTGATGAAGAAACATTGTCCTATGTAGATGATATTTATCTGACGGATGATGATTTAAAGGATCATTTGACCAGGGTGAGCAACATAATTTTGGGGTTCGCCTATGAGGGCTACAAATTTAACTTTAAAAAATCTAAAATAGCCCACCTCAATGTCCTATTTTTGTGATACGAGTTATCAAGTTAAGGGAAAAGCCTAGCAGCTAACTTTTTAGACAAGTGCTCGCTGCTCCATCATCCAAAAACTCTGAAAGACTTGCAATCCACATTGGGATTCCTAAATTTTGGCAGAACATACATTTTGGATTAGGCAGAAAAAGTAAACCCTTTCTATGATTTAATCATACCTGATTTTTCAATTAGATATTGGACACAGAAACACACAGATATACTTCGTTCCTTACAAGCTGACATGATGGCTTCAAAACACCTGCACACACGTGTAAATACCACAAATTTGGAGATCCATGTACTAGCGGGTCAATCAGGGTACACTCACCTAACCTTCAATGAAGGCGAAACAGTACACATAGCATACAAATCACACTTGTACACAAACACTGAAATGCGTTTTGTTTCAACAGAGAAAATTCTGACAGCAGTACAGACAGCGGTAGTGAGAGAAAGAGCACTGGCTCAGGGGAAACGAATAATTGTCGTGGCTCCGGTACTGGCCTTAGAGGCTGTTACAAAAGCTAGCGTTCCGAATGCTAAAGCGCTACATCCGCGATGTATACATTGGGCTAATTCTCTCACTGCAACAGATGTAGACTACAAATTTGATTCTTCACTAAAAACACAAGCATTCCTGCAACACAAACAAGAACATCCTCTCCCAAATGAAAGAATGCCTCTAGATCAGTATGAATACATTATTTACACTGATGGTTCTGCTCAGCCTGCCATAGGAAGTAAACAGCAATAGAGCGCAGCTTGTGCGATTGTAAAAGAAAATATGCAGCGTGGCAAGTTCCATCCTAGAAGTACGAAGACCCAGTCTCTAGGAGATTGCACAGCACAGCTGGCAGAATTAAAAGCACTATTACTGGCACTAATACAAACTGATCGAGAATTTCCCACACTTTTGGTGTGTGATTCGTTTTACTGTGTCCAGTCTTACAATGAATATCTTCATTACTGGAGTCAGAATGGGTTTAAAGACTCAAGAGGTTGCACAATAAGGCACAAAATGCTTTGGGAACAAGTGACAGAGTTGAAAAAAGACTTGCCGAGAGCTCACATGATACACACGCTGAGTCATCAACGTGATGGTGTTCACGTTGAAGGGAATTAATTGGCTGATGAAGCCGCAAAAGGGGCAGTACGAACTGCTGCCGTAGCTGCAATCACTTGTTCTAGCACGAGAATAGACGGAAGCACAATGGTAGCTGTCATTGCTTCAAGCAAAAACAGCACAGCCTTGCCGAAAGGTTTTCCACTCAAGTACTCCTACAAGTTAGATAGCAAAAAATATTCTGTATGCTCAAATTCCAAGAGTGGGGGATAGAGTAATACTAAACATGGATCACATGTTTGGTTTACTTCTAGCTGCACACAAGGGTCTGGTTCTGCACACACAGGGGTTGCTGCGACTGTTGCATTGCTGAAACAACGCAATTGGTGGCCAGTTCTAACCAAACAGACGAAAGCGTTTGTACTTAAGTGTGACTTCTGTCAGCAGATCCCACCACAAACACCATTACTGATATCAGACAGACCTCTTACTTGTGTCTATTTAGACCACTGCGGCCCCTTACAATCTGATGGGGCTTACAAGTACATCTTGGTGGCAGTGGATTCATGCTCTAGATTCCTGTGGGTTTGGCCTCAGCGCTTGGCTGACGCTAGAACTGTTATAAAAGATTTGCGTGTCTTCATAGGGACATACGCAGTTGGCATATTACATTCAGACCATGGCCCCGCGTTTAGCTCTAGGGCTTACAGGGAAGCCATGGTAAGTTTGGGTGTTGCATTGCGGTACTCCTCTCTGTACCATCCCAAGGGAAATTTGGTTGTGGAGAGGAAAAACCTGGAGTTAAAGCAATCTTTAACAGCAAGGGTATTATGTTTGGGTGGTAGTTGGGTCAATCACCTATATGGGGTCCAGAGGGCACTAAATAATATGCCAAGAAGTTCGCTAGGAGGTGTCACCCCTTACGAGGTCCTATTTGGGATGAGAATGTGGGTACCTGATCTCGATTATGAAAGCACAGTGGTGGATGAAAAACCTTTTGACATCGATAAACTTTTGGCTGTTTTACAGGATCTTAATGAATTCCGGGCACTACAAAGCAACGTGCAAGTAAAACGCACCACCACTGGGGAAGTGAAATCAGTAACGCAAGACCTGTCTGAATCCCAAAAGTCGGGGATCTGGCCAGAGAAAAGATTGTGGAAAAGAAAGAATTTGAGCCATCATACAGAAAGCCTGTACCTGTCCTGGCTGTTGAAGGAACAAGAACAGTACTTCTTCCACCTCTTGCCGGCAAAAAAGAGAAGAGATATGTCTCAATTGATCTGATCAAACCACCTTATGTGGCCGATCCTGAAAAGCAGGCCATGTGGGCTCCTGGGTAGCCACCGCTCTCCTCTCGCTACCATAGAGAAGGTTCAGACAGAAAGACTAATAACATTCGAAGAGTCTACAATTCGAAGTAATGGAGTTACCAACAAGGAAATGGAACTCGTTCCTATTGAAATTGAACAACAACAAAATTCAAGTGAAACACAAATATTAATTCGGCCTACCACCGACATCTACATCGATACGCTTCTACAGGAGACAACTGCCAGTTCAACAAAACCTGCTGAGCTACCAAAGATAGATCGAACTGCATCTGGCTACTTCATCGATTTCCCTGGATCCAAGTGAACCTGAGTCACCGCCTGCTCCAGTTTACCGCAAAAAACAACTTCATGATTTCTACATTTTTCTAAAAAAAAAAGACATACGTCGTCTCACCATGGCTACAGCTCTGGATATTCACTGGTATACTGTTCCTACTTTTCTGGATAGGTTTAGTAACTGTCTTTTCCTTGATCGTGAAAGGACACTATCTCCCACAACGCTCTGCAGTATCAAAAGTGAACTTGGTATTGAAACCTCACCCGTCATCTCTTCATTAACAAAGAGACCGGTCCTATGCGAACATTACAGCAGTTCCAGTTCCTTACGGAATAGTTTGGGATACGGTTTCATATGATGAAGTTGGTCCTACTGAACATTTAAAAATACCATTCAAAATTTC
Organism: Calotriton arnoldi; assembly: GCA_963921515.1. Classification (NCBI taxonomy): domain Eukaryota; kingdom Metazoa; phylum Chordata; class Amphibia; order Caudata; family Salamandridae; genus Calotriton; species Calotriton arnoldi. Next base: position 699,900 of record CAWUFW010010214.1, read on the forward strand.
TTTAAATTATATCATCACCTCAAGTACATATTCTGATGATTGGGATTTTGAAACTGTTAATAATATGTTGTCTGATTTAGAACTGTCTGCAGCATTTTCAACAAATTAAATGTTTGATGACTCTTCTGATTTTAACACAATGTACTGTTATCAACACTATGGTCATCACTTTTTGCATAAAAAGAGTGCATTGTTTTCGCATACCACCAATCGGAACATTGCCCAACACCACCGAAAGGTAGTTCACAAACATTTGCACAAAAGTTTGCTTATTTTTCTGGATTCAATACATTTGATCCACGATCATATTATTATAAGCTTACACCTATATCAGCAAGGAAAAGTATGCTCACTAACACAAAACAGATATATTCTGCATCCTTTATTGCCCAAATGTCTGAACAGGGTTTCAGGCTATGGAAAGACACTATAGACATTAAACCAGTCTGGGGGACTAAAGAATGACAGGTTCAGGGAACCGAGGCACTAGTCAGAGCATGCCTCATACCACAACAGATGATTTTCCTGAACAACATTGTGCAACAGACTTCCTGTCTTGGATTAGCCAAGATTAAGGACTTGAACACACCTTGTATTCCCTCGCTTTCACACTTGGAGGAATGGCAAACCTATACAGAAAATGGTAAGGGTACAATGGATGACATCATGCATGGTGTTTCATACAATTCAACAGACCCCAATTGGAAGGGATGGTTAGTTTGGCCTATCGACACAAATAGGTGTCAGTCAAGATTCAGAGATACCGCTGAAGGGTTTAGTATCCATAGGCCTGGCTTACGCTATGTATAACGAGAACATCCGGGGGTGGTGACATCATACAGTGTTGGGAAGTTATGCCTAGATTGGCTAAGAACCTCGACACTGTCACAGGTGAAACAACACTTGTCCCTACTCTCAGATGACATGGATATCAGGGATTTTTTATTAGGTCTCTACGTCAGAAACACTTCTTATACGCTGTTTATAATGAAATTTGGAAAATCAACCGGAAGCTGCAGAGAGATTGTGTGAAATTGACAGATCTAACTTGGAAAAGGCTTTGGCTGTGGTTGACAATGGCATGACCAGTTGACCACACTAACATCCAGGATGTATTCACTGGGCAGCATTGTATCTTCTGCTATAGATATAATGGAACAGGATCTGTCCATCTTACAACACGGACAATCACAGTTACGCTCTATTATGTTGTTAAGTTGAACACTACAATCATTGCGCTCTGGTTATGTGCCCTGGCGATATATCAACAGTACATCTCTGTTCTCTGCATATAATATGACGGAAAAACAGACAACAATGGCACAAAGGGATGCGAAATATACAATGCTGTGCATTGAAAAATTAGACCAATTACCTTTCACGGTGGCAGAGTCACAGTCCACAGAATGGTTAATTCATGGCCATATAACATTGCCGGTAACAACTTTCCCGTTTCAATATTGCCTAGAACACCATCTGGTAGGCAGGTATGAAGCAATGGGTAGGGAATTCATCCATGAATCTTGGGAATTACCGTATAGATTTAGATGCAGGAACGGGGACACTGAAGTGTTTCTCTGCGATACAGACTGCGAGAATTCTTTGAGTGGATCTCTCATTTGCCAGGACATTATGCTTCACGGGGCCTGTACTGGTTCAGTAGCTAACTTATCCTGCCATTTGAAAGGTTCCCTAGCTGCCGTGATTAATCCAGTGTTCAAGCTGCTCTCGAATGAGAGTTACTTAATGCTGAATGATCAAGGTTGTTGTGGGATGCTTCCAGGCATCGCATATCTTGTCACTGTAAGTTCCGGGGTTACTTGTTGTAGGCAAGTATTGTTTCCACCGACCCACACAGTCAGAGAGGCGCCGTTATGGCCTTCGTTGAAAGTTTCCTTTATACCGTTTGATACTCTGGGCCAAATGAAAGCGATGCTTTTACAGAGAGATGTGCACTTAACCTCAGCCCGAGATACTTTTGATCTTCAGGTTGCAAGGTCCTCTGCTGAGATATAGGCACTAGTATGAACTAACTGCCCTTTCCATTTCCGAGAAATGGTACAGCGTATCTTTAACATGACTGATACGAAAGGTATAATACACCTATTTAAGACCATAGGATCTGGACTGTTAAGCACCTTTCAGATAGTCTTCAGAGTGATTCCAGCTTTCATACACTCCGTATTCGGAAGAATTTTTGGAGGGCTTCCGCTAATCCTGCTACTGGTAGTGGGTATCCTGATTTTAATTTTTCTGCTACGCATGGACATTCCAGTCACCAAGGAAATGGAAAAGACGCTCTTGGAGTGACGTTACCGTGATTACATGGTACTCCATCTTGGCACACCTTGACTTCGGGAACTAAGCAAGTCTTGGTTCCTATTGTTTCGACCAGTCTGGATTGACTGTGTTCTGCCTGTCCTCCGCTGCTTGTTCTGCAGCTATGAATGCATGTTGGATGTGAGAATTTGGCCTGGTATATGCTGTTCACTAGTTAAAGTGGACACCTTGCACCAGTACAATTCGACTCTTATGGTAAGTAGGTTTAAGACAACCTTTACAGAAAGCTATCCTAGTGGTAGCTGTGGAGAGCAGCCTTCAGGCTAAGTCTTGGAGGAATGTAAAGCAGCTTGTTTTACCACACAATCTCTTGAATCAACAAATGAAAAGACACCACACAGGTATATATATCAAATATATATGTATTTATTACTAAACAACTCTCTGCTAATCTCTTGTGAGATTAGAAGTCAGGAACATATGCACAAATCAATGTTTCACAATAAATTAAGCACAAATATGGCTGGGGCCCTAGGGGCGTACCAGACCATATACTAAAAAAGAGACTTGAGAACAACGACTTGCAAAGGGACAAGGCCCAGGGCCTTCAGAAGTGCTGGGGCCTCATGAAACCACCCAAGGTAGGTAAGTAAAGGACCCACGGGGGACGCGTGCAGTGAGAGAACACAGGCGCGGATCGCCATAGACTTCAATGGGGCAAGTCGCGGTTGGAAATTAAGAGCTTAAGGGCACTTCGGGAGTAGCTACAAGCAAGTCACTTACAGGGTAAGTAGTTCTAGGGCCAACACCCACAGGAGCACTGTAGTGCTGGAGTTACCTCACCCAGGGAAGCCGGGTGCATAGGTGTGCTTTGGCGTCGTTTTCAATGGGAGCCAATGAAGACTTGCTGCTTGTGAAGCCAGAAGAAGTGTCTGGTAGAATCCAAGCCTGGATTCGGAAGGAGGAAGACCTGAAAGCAGTGGGGACAGTGTTCAAAGTCACTTGGCAGTGACCCGGGGCAAGGAAGATGAATGCCCACCGTCGTTGACAGATTCAGGTCATTCACGGGTGTCTTGACTCTTCGGCCATGAGGTCCAGGAGGCGTTGAGGATGACCAGGAGCTTGATTCAGCGTGTCCCACAAAGTCTGCAGCTGACTGCGGTGTCGGCGACCCGATTGGAGCCAAAAAACCTTGGTAGCAGCAAGTCTCGTGGAAAAAACAAAAAGTCAATGGTGCAGACCAGCAAGGTATGGGGGACTCACCCAGCAAGGGTAAGTCAGGGCAGTCTTGGAGCAACCAGGGGAGCCCTTTGGATTTGTAGAAAAGTCTTCAGGGGACCCACAAGCTGGCTGGCAAGGGATCGCGAAGATGCCTCAGGAGGATTCCTTCAACAGGGGCCCACGGTCACTCGGGATCGGGGTAGGCTGCTGATTTTGGGAGGGATCTCTGCTAGAGTCTGGGAACACACGTGGTCCAAAGCACAGGTTCGTAGAACGTCGTGAAGGGGTTGCGCTCAAAAATAGTGCACGGTACCCAGGGACTGCGGTTCCTCGTCACTTGTGGGGTCCACTTGCCTCAGCTTCACTGGGGACTCACGATGGCCTTGGAGAAGTCAGGAAATCCTCTTCCTGGCTGCAGGGACTTCGGGCTCCGGCGGGAGCGGTGTAGTTTACGACCGTTGTAGATTTTGGTGCCTGCCAAGCAGGGGAGTCACTCCTTGACTCCAAGGGAGATTCTTCAGGATTCTACCGCATTTCCACAGTAGGTACATGTCTATCCCTCTAGAAGGGTGGGATCATACTCCCACACCAGGTACTGGTGTGGGGGTATGATTCCAAGGTGTTTGACAACAAACACGACATGTTTTGATGCAGCCATTCCAAAGTTAGCATTAACCGCAAGGTTATAATGCACTTAAGAGTATATGGTTTGACCGCATTCACAAACAGCCCCAGAGAATGGACTCTGAGAGCTGCAGAGGGGCCCTGCTCAGGCAGAGGCACCCTCTCACATAGAAACTAAGCACCCTGCCCTCAGGATTGATAGGGCCTGCCTTAGGGGTGACTGATAGGTTTAAATGTGTGCGCAGGGGAGATATAGGGAGCCTATATCTCAGTGAGGGGTGCTAGCACCTCCTCACCCAGGCTGCAGTAGCAGGCCTGTGGTGTCAGATTTAGTCTGCTTCCCAGGGGTGGCATAATACATGCTTCAGCCCCTGGTAGGCCTGTGAAGTACCTATGCCCTTGGTACACATCTATGAGGTGTGGGGCCAGGATTGTTTTAAACATTTTGTAGAAGCAGCCGGAGAACCCATCGAGCCCCGGCGCCTTGGTGCCATCCATTGCATCGATGGCCTCAATTACATCATCTTCCGTAAAGGGTTCAGCCAAGAAGTCACGATGTGCCTTTTCAAGCCAGACCAAGGAGATCTCATCCAGATATTTCCTGTATGCCATTGTGTCCACTGTGGCTTTGGATGTGTAGAAGTTGGTGTAAAAGTGAGCACCTCCTCAAGTACGCCTACGTTGCCTGTTATTCGCGTACCATCCTGTTCATGCAATTCGGCTATGTATGTCTGCTTATGGGATTGTTGCATTAACCTGGCTAGAGTCCTGCCTGGCCTCTCCCCCTCCCCCTCCCCATAACGCCTAGCCACTGCGTATTTAGCTAAATAATGTGCCTCACGCTCTGCCGCCTCACTAAACTCAGCCATAAGGGACGCACGGCGTTGTAAACTGGGGGGGTGAGATAGGGCAGCATCACTGCCATCAATTTCCGCCAGCTGCGCTTCCAGCTGTGATAGTGTGCGACATAGGTCCCTAAGCACCTCAGCGGTCTTTGAAATGCATACTCCCGTGGTGTATGCTTTAAAAGCCTCCCATAGGGTGGCCTTAGTGGCCACAGTGCCAGTGTTGAGTACAAAATACTCCGCTATCGCGTCCCGGAGTTCCGACTCGAACAATGCCATATCAGGGAATCTCCATGGTCTTTCCACACCCCCGGCATGAGGGCTTCGTAGCTGCAACAGAACGGGGGAATGGTCTGACAACGTGCGTAGTAAATGTCGGACTGTGCTAACCCACAGTGTTACTCCTGCGGTGAGGAGCCAATAATCCAACCGGATCCATGTATTGTGTGGGGCAGAATAATGGGTGTACTCATCCTGGCTGGGGCTATAGTGTCTCCATGCATCAACCAGACCATATGCCTCTCTGACATCAGACAAAGAGCGCATGGCTCTAGGCTTTGTGTCTGTGGTGGATGCTGTGCTGTCTCTGTCAGGGTCGAGAAGTATGCTAAGGTCCCCACCCAAGCAAATCTGGTCCGCCCCCATGCTTTCAATTTGTGTGTGAATGGCACTAAAAAAGTCGGGATCATCAATATTTGGTGCATAAACATTGACAAGTAGCACTGAGTGCTCCAACAAACATCCCTTGACAAACAGATATCGCCCTTCAGCATCTCGATAAACCGCCACCTCCCAGAAAGGAACATGCTTGTGAATCAATATTGTGACCCCTCTAGCATAAGAACTGTAATTGGCAGCCAAGGTGGACAGGGCTGAAGGCGCCAAGTGCGTCTCCTGTAGGAAAGCAATGTCCACCTGGTGCCATTGTAGATAATTAGATACTTGTTTACATTTGCACGTGTTATTAAGACCCCTTACGTTCCAGGACACCATCGCAATATTAGCTTCTGGTTACACTCTGTTAACCATAATCTATACCAAAGTTACATGAACTGTTAAGACCTGTTAAGACCTGAATAGCTGTTACTGTATTGCAAAAGAAACAGGCGAGAGAACCACATTGCAAGAACATTTTTGATCAACTCATATCCCCCCACCCCCCTCCCATCCCCTCACTAACCTTCTGGGGAAAACCCAACCCTCCATTGTGGAATTCAAACATAAAAGAAAAATAAACATTCTACAATACTGTGCTAAACATAGGAAGTGCATCTGCACTAGGGGGGTGGCAACGCCACGCTGAGTCCCCGGTTCTGTTGGAGCAGTAATACCTGTGAAGGTGAGATACAGTCCACCTCGAGTGGCAGTCCCCACAGCGCCGACGTGTAAAATGAAAGTATGAAATAAGTAGGCAGTAACTTGATCAATGAGACTCAAAACAGCAAACTATCCGGAGCGGTAACAATGTCCTTCTAACTGGCCGAGAAGAGATCCGCACTTGCACCAGAGTCGGGAATATTTGGGGAATGATGTGGGAGGGGGATCCATGCTGTCACCCCAACTTGGAGTAGGCCTGACAAAATTCCTGAGCATCATGCGGGGATTCGAAGACGAGTGAGCGGCCATCCACGTCTACCTTTAGGCGGGAGGGATAGAGCATCCCATACTGCAGTCCTAACTTGCAAAGATTCGCCTTGTCTCCCGCATATCTCCATCTGGCCTTCTGTACCATCGTGGTAAAGTCCGGGTAGAATGATATGGAGGACTCCTGCTGCTCGAGTGGGCCCTTTTCTCGTGCCATCCGCAACGTGGTGTCCCTGTCTTTGAAATTGAGCAGGCGGGCTATTATTGGTCTTGGGGGGCAACCCGGGTTGGGGTGCGGTCCGAGCGTGTGGTGCGCGCGTTCCACAACGAAGGCAGAGGTGAAGGAGTCCTGTCCGAAAAGATCGGCCAGCAGCATCTCCATGAACCCATCCAGTCGCCCTGTGTTGGTAGACTCGGGTATACCCACTACACGTATGTTATTGCACCGCCCCCGCGCCTCCAAATCCTCATTCTTGATGGCGATCGACTTGAGTAGTTTCTCCATGCGCTCAAACATTCTTGTGGCTTGGGCAGCGCCATCCTCCAAGTCAGAGATCCTACCCTCTGCTGTTGTCAAGCGCCCCTCTTGTTGATCAACCCTGATGCCCATGGTGTCTAGTCTCTTTTCAAGGGAGTCAAAGCGGGTGTCAAGGGCTTTAAAGCCTTCCCGAAGTTCCACGAACAGGGCATCTGTCCCAGCCACCACAGTGTGGGTGCACCGCCTCCCTCCACCATGGATCGCTCAGCCTCTGCGCCGCAGCCTGTTTTCTTAAACAAGAATTTCCTTTTTTTGAGGTCACCCCGGACCATGCCCTGAGCCTGGGTGCTGAACAGGACCCCAGGGAAAAACGATTGCTGTGAACAACGCAGCGTGAGTGCAGGCAAGGTGTGCCTCGGGCCGGTCTCTATCTATGCCCTTTATTCACTTTTACGGGACCTATAAATGCGCCTTCTTTTGTTGTATGCCCCGATGTCCTTGGTCTTTTTGTTTTTTGTTTTCTTTGAAACGTGGGAGAGAGGGCTGAAGGGCAGAAGCAAGAGTCCTGTGGGTGCCCCACCTGGGTTTATGTGCAGCAGGGAGGCTCCTATATGGCACCGCAGCTTCCGGCCCAATGGCCGGCCCCCAGACTCACCCATGGACCCTGTCACCACGGGGCCTCCGGGGGAGCGTCTGCGGAGCTCTCTGTATTGAGGCTAATAAAGCAGGATGCCCCCGCTGCCACCGCTCACCTCTTATTTGCCATGCCCCTCTCTGTTGCGGCACACCGGCCTCTCATTCAGTGCTTTCCCATCTTGCATGAAGCACCCGCCGGCTCCATTCTACGCGAGCCCCCGGCATCCCACATGGGATTAGGCCCCGCCTCTCTCAGGCCTGCAGAGTCGGAGTCGCCACGGACAGCGGGCATCCCGGGGGTTGTGCGCGGTGCCGGCTACTTTTAGCACCGCGCTCGCATCTCTGCCGGTCACAATGCTGTGGTGACCACCACCCGGGCGGCAGGATTACAAGGTGGAAACGGCGGAGCTTCAAGTCTATGCGGCCATCACGGTCGGCAGCTTGACCACGCTCCAATCTTCATCAACTCTTCAGTACACTCCTGGACCTGTGGATACTGTAGAAGAAGGATTGCAGCTGTCCGTCTGACAGCTGCTTTGCTGTCAGACGGACTTCCACTCTGCCACTTTGCTGCTCTGGTACTCTGCTGCTCTGCTGCCTGATCCCTGATTGCTGAGAAGAAAGATTGGACCTGCACCCTTTATCCCAGGCTGAAGTGACTCCAAGGGTCAGCCAGCTGACCTCCTGTTCTCCGCCACAGGGACATAACAAGCACCAGACGTTTACGTGCAACTACCCAGCTGACCTGCAACCAGACCTGCAGCTGGACCTACAACTGGACTCGCCTGAGCCCTGCTGGCCTCAGCTGTGTTGGGTGCCTGACTCTTAAGTGGTACCCCTCAGGTCCTGGACACTTGGTGCGGCCTCATTTGAGCTCCCCTGACGTTTTTGGGCTCTTCACAAATGCCACCCATGCCAACCAACCAACGCGAAGTTCAGGTGAACCAACTCTTTGCACTACAGCATCAACCACTCACAGGGACTGCCAATGAGAAGTACCAGCAAGGCCCATCTGCGTCGCCAACAAGAACTTTTAATTACAGCAATAACCATCCGCGATGCCCAGCCTTCTTTTTGTGCTACTTCGACTCCCATCCGCAACGCTCTCCCTGTATCCGGCCCACACTCCATCGCGGTTGTCCTGAACTTTTGACTTCCCCCGGTCTCGCACGACCAGATAGCTGTGGTTGGCGCTTTTTGCTTTTTGGTGCTATTTTCACTTAAATATAAAATTGCACATCTTTAGTTCTTCTAATTGGATTTTTGCATCAAATGTTATATTAAATTCTACTATATTTTTATACATTGGAATTTTTCCTGTGTTGTGTTTTAACTTTATTAATGTTTGAAGTGCTGCATAAATACTTTATACATTGCCCCTAAGTTAAGCCTGACTGCTCTTTGCCAAGCTACCAGAGGGTTGAGCACACGTTAATTTGGGGCTTGCTTCTGCCTTCACCCTGACAAGGATTGTGGTTCCTGTTTGAGTTGGTTTTTAACCCCCTCAACCAGTAACCAAATTTCTTGCAGACTTCATAACAAATAATTATAATGCTCCTGAAGACACAGCCATGGATTGGACTGACAACACAAGTGTGCTGAGTGATCATTCTCTAGCTGGCCACACTGAGTTGAAGACGATTTCTGCTTTCCAGACTAATAAAACAGGAGCTACATATATACATATATACATATCTTCTGTTCCTCTATTAAGGAATGGGCCCCTTGAGGTAATTTGACCAGCAACCATTCTAGGACCTTTCCTCGAGAAGGAGTACAGGAGGGTCAGTAGTATTTGAACTACAACCCACACATAGAGAGTATAAGATTTGAGAGACAACCAATTATTTGGTGTTCTTCACAGAGGTGGGGATCACTAACTTCACACCACTAGATAAAGGATCTCCATCCCCAGAGAAGAATAGGTATTCTTTTATGGGTCCTAATGAAATGCCATTGATCCTTAGGGACAGAAGATGCATGAAACATGCCTACCAGGAATCCAATCTAATTTGATTCTTTGCTCATTGTGTACCAATAAAAGACTACCTAAAAGTACAGTTTTTTATCTAAAGTCAATTTTAATCAACCTACACAAATCTTCCAATTCAGTTGCTGGTATCATAAACATAAACAAAACATACCATGTGTATTTGTAAAGAGCACTTTCACCCAGGAGGGTATCTTGGTGCTGAATAACAGGTGTTTAATTGTCACCCAACTCAATGGTACTCATTTTATCGACGTCAGAAGTATGAAAGACTGAGTGGACCTGCCAGGAATTGAACCTGTGCCCATGAGGTCAAACACAGATCCCTGCAGTGGGCACATTAGTCCACTAAGCCACCAGACAAGGCATCCATACACTTAAACTCCATCTGACATAATAAGATCCCTGACAAAGAGCCCTCTAGAGGGGCCTGTTGGACATTGCAGCACCAGCCCAACGAGGAGCAAAGCCCAGTGATGAAGCATGCCACCTTCCGGTGGGTGAGGGATTGTGCTCCGATGAGCAGATGCTTCTAGTGACTGAGTGGGTTCTGGGTATTTAATATACTACATTGAACCAATATCGAACAGTATACCGCATTGAATTTACTGTACGATAGGAGAACATATACTGGACCGTAATATCTCTGCGTCCTTCAACGATTAAGATATCGTAAATAATAAACTGAAACGGAGTGAAACAGTTGCATGCAACAGATAGTGAATCAAGGACGACACTGCATTTATTTGGCCAGGGGTGGCCAAGCGGGGAGAGCTGAGAAAAGACTAATTCAACCTTCGATTCAAACGTAGACTTTGAAATGGGCAAACAGTGACAATAGAAGCTTCTATTTAATAAAAATAGGTAACATAACAGGATGTCTCCCATCCCTATCTTTTGTTTCATTCCCTTGCTGGGCTGCCAGTGAAGATTTAAAAGCCTTTCCTATATTGTGTATTGCTTCCATTGGTAAGTCAGACAAATAGGTAAATGGACACCACACTTGGAACAGGTACTTTACTTGTACAACTGAGTATTCACAAATACATGATTCATGTTTTGGTGGCTGTGAGGGTTTGGTAAACTAAAATTGATAATGTAAAGTATATGAGTATCATTCTGCATCAATGCTTGCATTTTGCATTTTACTGGTATATATAATTTCATTTTCCTTTCATTTAATTAAGTCCATCTCTCTAGATGGGATTGGGGGTACAAGATTAGTTCTTCTCACTTCTCAGTTAAAGGCACAACTCTGCATCAGCATATTATCCACTCTCCTGCACCTCATGCACCATGCTTATTGCTTACAGTGACTCTCCAATATTTACCTTTTCTTTTTGCATTCCACAGGACATCTCTTCTGTAAAAAGAATGAATGCTCCATAGCACTCCAGCTTTGCCGTTCAGCCCTGCCAAAGACAATGACAGAAAAACGGGGATGTACCATCCATTTGCATACAGTATCATTTTTCTTCTCCTAACTATAACTATTTTTTTAATTATGTGGGTCCTCCCTAGTTTTCATTTTTCAAGAGCAGTTGACAAATCGATTTAATAACTTGTGAGTCTGCCGACTTAAGAATTGTTTGTATTTGGTAACAGAACTGTCATCTTCCTTCCACAACAGGTGTGATGTTCTCATTGAGTTGGTGAATATTGTGTTTGTTTATCTCTGTGATGCATAATTATTATTATTTTTTTTTGTTGCATATTTATATAGCGCGAACTCGACCCAAAGGTATTGGAGCGCTTTACACGAGCACCGTATTTACATTACACATTCAGGCACGGGGAGATTAAGTGATTTGCCCAGAATCACAGGATGTGGACGCGACCCCGAGGCTCGAACCCTGGTTTCCAGTACCAAAGTCGGCAGTCTAGCCGACGGACCACATCCTCTCCCTAAATAATAAGAATGCTTTGACGAGTTCACCTCACCAGCATCATTTGCAAGAAGAAGAACCTTGTTTTACGTGATGTCTTTCCTATTAGCGCTGGGCCACCACCACCAGCATGCAGAAGGGTCTTTGGAAATTCCTGAAGTGAGGTATGGGCCAATTATGAAAGGTAGCAGGCATCGCTTAATGTACGCAATTAAGAAAGAAGTCCTTGGGAAGGAGATGTTGTTGTTTTTGTGTATGTTGACAGACTCCATTATCGTTCACTAGTTACAGAGGGTTGGGCAAGGGCAGTGAGTGAGTAATATACAACTATTACTGATGGGAGGATAGGTGAAGCACAGCCTAATCAAGCCATAAAGGGAGTGATGCTTGTGTGGTTACAGGCAACTTTTTGCTTTGGCCTTGGGATGTACAGTGTGTGACAACTGCTTTTTAATATGACAGGTGAGGAGGGCAGCCTCTTGTCACTACATTGGTAGTGCTTCCTGTTTAATTTACAGTGACTTTACAATAACTAATAATGCAAAGTCAGATCAAGTAAAAAAGTAACACATTTATGTAAAAAACATAAACTACCAGCCTATCCTCTCACAACTGACTCACCCCTTCACTCATGAAACCCGAAAAACATAAAAAAGAAGTGCCATGTCCCATTCCCCAATTGTCCTAACCACTCGCTCCTCCGACAACGGGCCAACCTCACACCCTTGAAAGCAACACCTTGAAAACTCTAAAAGTCCAGCTACCCTACCCCCAACTGGTCCCAGCCTCACCTCCCACAAAAACAGTCCCGCCCCCTCCCTCCCTATAAAAATTGGGCCCCCACAGCTTCCATTCACTTTGATCTGTCTTGCTGGCCCTTCTTCAGTTCCTCTTGGTCCTGAGCGATTTTACAGAGGAAAGGAGACAACTCTAACTACCAAACAACAGTGAGTGGTTTATGTATTTATTTATTTTTCTTTTTCGTTTTCTTTCTTATTATCTCACATTGCAATTTCTCAATATTTTCTTAGTGACATTATAATATATTTAAACAGATCCTATTTAAAACGTTCAACAAAACACATTATTTTTTTAGCTTGTTCCAAATTTGCACACCTAAGTATTTATATAACTTAAATTTAGTCACCTTACTATACTTTTACTCAGTTTGCAACATGCAATTTGATCCCCCAGCAAAATTTTTACAAACAAAGGGTGATCCACCCATGCCATGGTCTAGATGGAAAGAAGAATTCTCGACATATATGAAAGCCATAGATGGGGAAAGAATGGGTGCTGAACGAAAGAAAAGCATTTTTTACATTGTCTGGGGTCAGAGGGGCAAGTTATTTTTAGAGCACTACCACAAATAACTACTCAAAGTGAAGGAGGAGGGGACTCCATGAATGTATATACTGAAGCCTTGGCTAGAATGGAAAAAAGATTTTAAACCCACGATGAACATAGCTTTAAATCGTTTTAAGTTTTACACTAGGGTACAGAAGGAAGAAGAATCTTTTGATGACTTTTTGACAGCATTAAGGTCGCTGAGCATTCATTGTAATTTTGGCTTGATAACAGATGAAATGATACGTGATCAAATAATAGTACATGTTAGAAGTAAAAAAATTCAAGAAAAGTTGTGGGTCATGGGTGACCCCAATTTGACTGAAACAATAGCCACAGCTAAAGCACAAGAACAATCCGACAAATGGATGGAAACTGTCAGACAAAGCACCGATAAAAAGTCCACAGCCACAGAAGAAGAGATATGTGCCGTCAGACACAAATCTGAGACTAAGCAAGATATGCCACAACCACTGGAAAGAAATAGAATTAACAAGTTTAAATATGGTTTTGCTCAGAGAAGAAATGATGTGGTTAATAACAATGGTATGTGCTACAGATGTGGCAGCAAATCACATTATGCTTCCTTTCCAGGTTGTCCAGCTATTAATAGGGAATGTAAAATTTGTAATAAGATAGGTCATTTCAGCAATGTATGTAGAGATAGACGACAACACATGCAGACGCGAGGAACAATATCTTATTTATCCGAAGCTGATGTAAGTACTGTTATGGGTGTAACACCAGTTATTGAGAAAGGGTTTGTCGTTTCCATTGTAGACAACAACACACAGACTCAAATGAAGTCACCCAAATGTGTTTTTCAGGTTCTTGGAATTGATTTGATACTCATGGTAGATTCCGGTTCGCCATGGACTATCATCTCTCATCAATATTACATAGACACATTATCTCAGTCTATATCCTTTAGTATGTTGCAACCATCAGATATTGCTGCTGAAAGTTTTTGTGGTACAAAAATTGATATTATGGGTTTCTTCCATGTGGAGTTGCATTTCAAATATAGAAAAGCGGAGATTAAATTATATATTTCTCAAAAGGGGGTAAATGTTTTAGGCTGGCAGGATCAGTGGAAGTTGGGGATTATGCTTAATTCTCGCTCCAAGGAACCAGTATCGCTGTGTGATGACATCTTAATGAATAATGTCACTGTGGTTGAAGATAGTATCTCACAATCTGATAAAGAAACTAAACTTATCAAAAGCTTTGGAAAAGTATTTTGCGACAAACTAGGAAAACTGAAAAATTTCTCACATAAGATTGTTTTAAAGAAAGATCATTCACCAGTTGTACAGAAATTAAGAGGTGTCCCCATAAACATTAGAGAAGAACTTAAAGAAATGTTAGATGATTTATCTAAGGAAGGTATAATTGAAGCTATAGAATCATCAGAATGGGTTTCTCCGATAGTTCTCGTACGCAAGCCGGATCAAAAATTGAGGGTATGTGTGGACTTGAGGGCTCTCAACTCCAACATTATAGTAGATCGTCACCCCCTACCAAATATAAATGAAGTGGTTTCTCTCTTAGATGGAGCACAGGTATTCTCCACTTTGGATTTAAGATCGGCTTACCACCAGATAGAACTCACGGAAGAATCTAAAAAATACACGGCTTTTATCACTCCACAAGGCCTTTTTCAATACACCTGCATGCCTTTTGGACTGGCATCAGCCGCGTCAGTTTTCCAAAGAGTTATGTTCCAAATATTTAGGGATTTGGATAAATATGTCAAATGTTTCCAAGATGACATACTGGTCTTTTCTAAAAATATTGCTGAACATGAAATACACCTAAATGAAGTCTGTAAGAGATTGGAACAAAATGGTTTAACTCTCAAAGCACACAAATGCAAATTATTTAAAGAATCAGTTGAATATCTAGGACACACCTTGTCTGGGCTTGGAGTGGTTCCAAAGAAATCTAATGTTGAAGCGATTATCAAAGCTCCATCACCAGACAACAAAGAACAACTCCTATCATTCGCAGGTATGTGTGAGTACTATAGCAAGTTTGTGAAGGGTTTCGCCACAAAAATGGAACCTTTAAGAAAACTTTTAAGACAAGGTGTTAAGTATGAGTGGACTGATGTACAACAATTATCTTTTGAAGCCATAAAAAAGGATATAATTAATGCCCCCACCCTTAAGCCCTTTCGCATCAACAGAGAGTGCATTATTACTGTAGATGCCAGTCTTTATGGTTTAGGAGGGGTTCTCTCACAAAGAGAGGGAAAGGAAGAATGGAATGTGGCGTTTGCTTCCAGGACATTAAATGAGTGCTTTAAGAGAACGGTTATGGGTGTACCGCATTACACCACACACCACCACTGAAGTCAGCCCTTTCAAACTCCTCAAGGGCAGAGAGCCTGCATCCAACGTGTGCCCATGGTGGTTCAGAGAAAAGTCTCAAATGTTTGTTTCTGGAAGGGAGTGTGTGAGTGATGTGGCAAGAAGAGTAGAAATTAAGCAAATGAAAACCAAAAGATGGTACGATGACAAGTGGAGAGCTAAGAGACACACTTTCCCAGTTGGCGATTGGGTTAGAATCCTCAAACCAGGTTTTGTAAACAAGGGTTCTAATAAGTTTGGCAAAGCCATCCAGATTAAAAAATATTTAGCAACAGCGTCATCACACAGGATGGCAAAACTTGGAATGTTAGAAGGTTGGCTAAATGTCCCATGTTAAGTGTTTCTCATAATTGTGACACTGATGTACAAAGTAAACTTATTACTGATGATCTTGGTATGAGTAACAGTGATTCTGTGGCTCTCAGAGTCAAGAATTCAAATCGCACTATACAGGTTCCTAAAAGATTTAATGATTTTGTTTAGCTTGTTATCTCTCTTGTTTTTGTTAATGAGGGGATATGTTACATCCCTCCCTTTCTTTTATTCACTCCTGTTCCTTTAAGCTAATAGTTCACTTGGCCGTGAGCCACTATGCATGCGCTAGGTTATCTTTCAGTGTGTATTCCATATTCTGAGGTTCCATGTTTGGTACTTGTGTCAGTTGGGCTCTGTTGCATCTGAAGCTTAAACTGAATGGTGTACTTCTGCCGTGCTGACAATAAACCCACTACTTACCTTATTGGAATTGGATTTATTTTAATAGAGATGTAGATGGTGTTGCTGGTGGTAGTGTTCCTTCGTAGGGCGGGAGCTGGAATATATATATATATATTATGCATATTTGTTTATTTATTTAAGAGTTTTGTATAGCATGAACATGACCCGAAGGTATTCGAGCGCTTTACAGAGTGAGCACAACAAACAATATTATGAAGTATCTAGAGAGTAGCTGAAAAAATATATAGTAACCATAAAAATGAGTAAACGGTATGCTGTGGGATATGTAAACAAAATAGCAACAAGTTTCTGTGTTACATAATGCGTAAACAAACGTACATAGCAACATTATAAAAAGGAAGAATCCGATAGACAATACAACATGTGAATACAACAGCTCTGAGTCAGCTGAGGTAGGGAGATGTGAGGGAGGGGAGAGTAGATGCATAGTTTTCCACCAAGGTAGAGAACAAACATGGCATCTTAGTGCTTACGTTCATGACAACTTAGGGGCCGATTCCGATTCCGGTCGTAAACCGTACCGACCGACTCGGACCTGGAATGGAGATCGACCGACACGGACCTGCGCCATATGACCCGCGCAGTACGATGCCTTGTGTGTGAATTACAACCCACCCGCACGGAACACAAGCCGCACGCCCGACCCGTTTGGAAATCACTGATTCGCCCGTAAATTGTCCGGGAATCGTACCGACCGACACGCATTAGGAATTGACGCGAGC